>JAFIDM010000004.1:42919755-42947983 GCA_023159025.1 Thereuonema tuberculata | reverse complement strand
TCGGAGAGACATCAAAAGTTGTACACCAACTATTCAAAGGATGCGCTCAACGATTCTGCAAAAGAAAAAAAAATAGTTACAAAAACGTCCGCTGTATGACCGCTATATGAAATTACGCTATATGAACGGAAAACAAAAACAGAATGTTCAAAAACACATTCTTTCATACCAACAGTATCAGACGTTTGAACGAGTCATGTGATATTGCTCAATATGTTCCCCCTGACAAATGTGTGTGTCATTTGCAGACGATGAACTGTATGCTCAACCGCTGAGCATAGGTGATCACCCGTGTTAGTTCGCACATGTAGCGTGATACTGTCTTTTAGTTCTGCTAATGTTGCAATTCCTCCACGATACACCACATCCTTTAGGCATCTCCACAACCAAAAATCGCATGGAGTTAGATCAGGAGAATATGGTGGCCAGGCAGTAGGGAGCATGCGACTAATTACTCGATCACTGGTAAAGTGTTGATGCAACAAAGTTTGCACGAACCTTCCAATACGAGGAGGTGCACTACATTGCATAGAAGAGGTGGAATCAAGACACTTTCTTTCCTGCAGATGAGGTATTGAAAAACAAATTATATTAAAATGTTATATTATTATATAACTGATGTAGAGTGTAGCTATTTGACTGCACCACTGTTATCAAAATTAGAGGACATTATTTGTAGATAAAGCAATATGTTGATCAGTACAAACATTTTGAATGTCTTTCGTAATAAAAATCCAAAGATTGCCAAGAATTTGTATTATATCCAATAAATCATTTAGCCAACACACAGTCTAAGTTTATAAAGTTTGTTAAAAATAAAGAATATATACAATAAAAATCAGACTAGTTTCGCCATGACTGAGCATAGCAACTTCAGTGAATGCTGTGGAGGCTTTCCAGCCTCTTTTATAGGCGAATGTCACAGCAATAACCAATGATAAGCTTGGTCTCTCGGATCAATTGTCGAGAATATGCAAATGTTTGGTTTTGAATGTGGGGGCACTTGCGTGCCAGGTGGAGATCGTCTGCACTAATCCTGTCGATGATCGGGATATGCATATGTGTGTATTTATCAACACACAAGTAGCAGCGCTCATGGTGTTGGAAAGTGGAACCTCCTACGAGTATTTGTTGATAAACACTAACGCACTTGTATGAGTAGGAAATAGAGCCTGTGTCAATATAACCGGAGAATTTTATTACTAGTGATCTTTTGGTTTTTTCTTAAAAACATAATGATAGATACTCCTCTCAGAGACGCAGTCGTTGATGCAGGAAGTGGCTATCATTATGGACTCATGACACTTACGCCGGTCTTCATTCTATCAAGTACGCAGGACGCATTCAACAATAAAATAAGGCTCATTTATTCTATCCTCCAAAGGAACGATTACCCTAAGTGGTTTATAGACAAACATTTCAAACAAACTATGTTCAAACTATATAATAATGACTGCCCATCGAGCTTAAAAGACAAGAAACATGTCGCTATTGACTTTCACCCGGACTTATTACCCAAGGTCAACAAGCTACTGAAGGATCTCAATATTGTTGCCACTTCGACTTGCCGCAGTTCTACCAGGATGCTCGTTAATAACCATAACACGGCAACGCAGCGCAGAATCGATGATAGCAATTACAAAGGCGTCATTTACGAATTACAATGCCGCGAGTGCCAAAAAATTTATCTTGGAGAGACCAGCAGACGGGTACAGGACCGCGTGGATGAGCATAAACGAGCCTTGCTAAATAATGATACAACGTATAATATAGTTCAACACAAGCTAAGCATAGGCCACCATTTTAATGTCAGTGATCCAAAAATCGTAAAAAGAGAGAAAAATAATTTCCGGCGTAAGTGTCATGAGTCCAAAATGATAGCCTCCTCCACTTCCTGCATCAACGACTGCGTCTCTGAGAGGAGTATCTACCATTATGATTTCAAGAAAAAAACCAAAAGATCAATAGTAATAAAATTCTCCGGTTATATTGACACAGGCTCTATGTCCTACTGATACAAGTGCTATAGTGTTTATCAACAAATATTCGTAGGAGGTTCTACTTTCCAACACCATGAGTGCTGCTACTTGTGTGTTGATAAACACACACATGTGCATATCCCGATCATTGACAGGATTAGTGCAGACGATCTCCACCAGGCACGCAAGTGCTCCCCACATTCAAAACCAAACATTTGCATATTCTCGACAATTGGCCCGAGAGACCAAGCTTATCACTGGTTATTGCTGTGACATTCGCCTATAAAAGAGGCTGGAAAGCCACTCCCCAACATTCACTGAAGTTGCCATGCTCAGTCATGGCTAAACTAGTCTGATTTTTATTGTATATATTCTTTATTTTTAACAAACTTTTTAAACTTACGACTGTGTGTTGGCTAAATGATTTATTGGACTTAATTCACACACGTTAATCCTATTGAATTTGTATTATACCATTTACTTATTTTCTTATTAAAACAACGATCACACTTGGATACGATCCAATTTTATTTTAGTTATACAAATACTATCTTCCAAAGAATGTCTCTTCTAGAACACAATAATATCTTTCGAAGTTAATACCTTAAACTTTTGAAGTCCACGGAAACAAAATAACTACAGATCAAAAGTTTATCATATTCAAAAGTTCTTTGAATTAATCCACTAATTTATAGCACAATATGAAAAGTCTTGATACTCAACTACCGAAGCACAATTAAAAGTCTATATTAAACTTTTTCACAAACATTGTTTATCTAGTCTTCATAATCAATTTCTGAAGCACAATGGAAAGACTATATTAAATTGTATCACAAACTTTGTTTATCTGTCAATCAACATACTTGACTAGTTCATTGATAGGAATCTTCATCTTTACCAAAAAAAATAGGAAGGATAAAAAAAAACCACTTACATTAACTTCGCCATGATTTATACCAATAATCGATCAGTCAGTATTTTATCTCTTGTTAATTGACCCCTCAACATAGTCCTAAACAACGTTTAAGGTTCTATCTGCAAACATGGCTGCCTGTGTTTGATTGGAGATTCCCCCATCGACTAGGTGCAATATCCTCGTTTGAATCCTGCAAATAAACAGTCAATACAGAATATTAATGCTCTGATCAGTTTTACGTAACAGCATTAATAATTCGCAATTCGCAAATTTGAATACTTAGACCTTCACTTATCGAAGTAATATATTCCGAAGGATATCATATCCACAACTAGTCTTCATAGCGTCCGTCGTTTTTTTTTTTATCCAACCCAGATTCATCCTTCGTTTTTCATCGAATCAACGACAATCCAAAAGTATTGATCGCCTGCAACGCATGATAAACAGAACAACTTTTATCACAATCATTATTCAAGGAGTGTAACTATTATTTCATCTCTTCCTATAGCTAACAGCATAACTACTTGTGACTTCTTGAATAACGATGTTTCGTGAGATATGCCATTATTATCGTTAATCCAAGACAATTCAAAAAGTAATAAAGAAAGAAAACAAAGATCAAATTGTTTCCAATAATTTCTTTCATATCCGAAATTATCAATAATCCTAAAGTTCTGAGCATGTCACGATATCTAGTCGCAGTCACGGAACTTGTCTGAGGTCCATTAGTAGCAATTTCTTCAAAAAAATAAGGACCCCAGGATAAATTTAGATGTGAACTCACACCAGGCTGTAAGCTTGGGCGAATGCAGAGGCATTTCCTTCAAAACGTATGGATTTTCTTGGCCCACACGGCAATTTAGGGTGATACAGGACGATTCAAATAAAAATGGGCTTCGTCGCTCCATAGGATTTTTCCTTGCTGTGATGTATCAACTTCCATCCACGCCAGAAAGGTCAATGCCAAAGAGAGATACCTGGAAGCAGTTCTTGTCTGTGACTGATCTTGTATGGAAAAAAAATGAATCAAGTTCCTCATGATCTTTCTAACTGTGATCCAGGATAGATCTAATTGTCGTAATGAGACTCCGGCATTACCTGAACTGGCAGCATTCTCCAACGACTGCTGAATGATTGATATTCCAACGTTTTCAATCACGTGATCATCGATGCATTTTCGTAGTCTGTCACGTTGCACACTTAAAGATCCAGTTTCTTCAAATTTTATCATCATTTCTCTCACACTTTGTAGTACTTTTTTAGCCCGACGTAATTCACGAATCATAGTTATAAAATTACTTACGTTATAAAATTTGATAATCAACGCACCTTCTCGTAAAGTTCTCGTCATCGTGGCTGTTGCTAATAACACGTTTCAGCTTACACCGATTATTTATAGCCCGATATCGGCTGTTTCCCTGGGGTCTATGCAAATCAGATGTTTTCTCTTTGCATAGAGAATAATCATATGCAATTGTGATATTTGGGCCCCTTTTACAATTAAAAAAAAAAAAAAAAACGTTACAATTAAAACAGCACTCTGTTGTTATAGCATTTTATGTGTAATGTTTTACTGCAATTCTTTTCATTGTTGTAGCAAAAAAGGACCCTCTAGCGAACAATTTTGTAACTGTATTTTTTTTTTATTTGCAGAATCGTTGAGCGCATCCTTTGAATAGTAGGTGTACAACTTTTGGTCTCTCTCCGAGTGCAGCTGCAGGACAACTTTCATTATCATCACCTTGTATTTCTTTGCTTCTACATTCAGAGCTGTTTCAGATTTGCGATACAAATATTTTTCGCAGCATTCTTACTTCATACTGGAAGGTAATCTGTGAATATGGTTGAAATTTAAGAAAGAAAAATAGCTTTTCATTTCAAAATGGTTGTTGCTTCATCCAAGCGATTCGGGTTTTAGTAATCACTTTTGAAATTTTGTGATTTTTTTTAAAAAAAAAAACGAAGTTCCAGAGAAACTTTAAGTAAAATTCTTAAAAATCTTCCTTTTTCTTTTTTTTTATATTTGGAAAAAAAAACAATAGCATGAGACATTTCATTTGTTTACGTTCTTTTTTTAATTCTGATATCTGCTGAAACAAACAGTCAAGATTTTCTTTCATTTTCTGAAAAAAAATTAAATCCTCATTAATTACTGATGTTGTCGGAATCCAATTAATTACAGTCATATTCTATCATTACTTGCGGATTAATATTAAGATATCGACAATATCTTTCTTAGAGATCCTTCGTTTCCGTTCCTACTGCTTTTCTGAATGTCATCTTCTCGATGTAAATTCTCGACAAGGACTACAATCGAATTTTAAATTTATATCTATATACATAAATAAATACATTCTAAGGTTAAAATTACTGAATCACATAAAAATACAATTTATTAAATGCAAGTCGTCTCTGTCCTTAACTATGCATGTCAAATTTAAAGAGATTCCTCCAGCGCGGTCCAAAAGTTATTGAACGGGAAAAAAAAACGCACACACACACAGACTGATTAATTTCATGAGCCACATTTCCCTTGAAAATTGGTTAAAAATTGCTATTACTCTCATGTAGTTCAGGAAAATTAATAAAAATTCATATACATCTAATAGAAGATTAATTTACCATCAACTTTGGAGATAAATAACTATTTGGAAATGAAGAGTGAATTGAGAAAGTGAATATGGATTACTATACCCGGACTTCTATCGAAGCAGTTGGCATTGAAATTGCGGAGGGGAAACAAGTGGGCAATCAACTGTTGGAATTTCCAATTCCATTCCGCTAAGACTTTAACCAGAGCAATGGAATAACCATTTATGGTTTATTAGTTCGTTTTCCATAAGCTTTTTAATAGGATTTAATTGATTAGCCAGTGTTGTAAGTCTACAGGCCCAAGGAACAGCAACTAAACTATATTCGGTCTCTATATTTGGAAAACCCTGTAATATGTATATCGCTTGAAAATTTTAATATTTTAGGCTTTAAAATCCAATTCTGGATGACTGCGAACAGTCCATGATCGCGGCAGCTTAAAATTATTTATTAGGAAGCTGACACGTTAATGGCAAGTTTTTAGCTATTCAAAGAGAATCATGTAAACCGGCATCTAATCTAAGAGAGAAACTATAATTTAACAATGGAGATTATCATATAGATAACTGAAAGTTGGTACAGATACTTTAATGTCTTTGTTTTAGATACAGATAGAGGAAGTAAACCTTTATTAGTGGTAATCTGAGATGATCTTAATAAGTGATTGGAATAAAAGATAACTGAATAAGATAGTTTTCATTTGAATGACGAAGTTACCTTACTGAACTTTGGACAACGTGCATGGACAACATATTGAACCGTGCAGAATATGTGTAACTGACTTACAATAAAACCTATTGTATTTATTTTTCTTTCCTATGTCTGATTAGCAGACAATACAGCGACAGTTTCCCCTCCTGGTGGCGCCATTCGGAACTAAAACTTTGTTTTCATTTTTTAATTTTTTTTTAAAGCCCATGGTGTGAATAGTATCTACATCAAATTTGGCCGCATTTGGCCCAACAGTTTTTTGCTTATCGCGCTCAAGACACCTCCTTTTAATTACGGCCACTGGTATTTTATAAAGTAATGTTCCTAAGTCAGGTTAATCATAAAGAAAGGCTAAAGTTCAGTTAAGCAGTAAGTGACTTAGTGCACTTGCAGAAGAATTAGGATTAATTCAGAAATCGTTGTTATAAAATGAATTTCCCTTAACATTCATTGAAAGACACTTCAAAAGAGCTATCAAAAAGTACTACAACATTCTGGCTTCGCCAACTAATCCAAAACAGCAGTTTGTGTGAATCGATTAGCACTCAAGTCTGCTTCCAAAATTGCTACGTATTTGTGCTTCTTCAAATAGTGTTATTACATCGCCAGCAAATAATACAACTGGAAAAATCTTAACCTTGCCAAATAACAATCAAAATCAAAAAATAAGAGGATAAATATATGCTTTACCATGCAAAGACAAAAAGTGCATATAGATTGGCGGTAACCGTCGGTCGCTTTCTCAACGTGTTTCGGATTACCGAAGAGCTTATGTGTAGAAATTCCGGTATTGAATTTCTAACCCTAAATTTTACGGAGTGACAATTTAATTTTCTCATTTAGGATAATTAATTTAACTCCGAAGTTCAGCATTTTTTCATGTTCTTGATGTGCAGTCAGCGCATTGTTGTCGCGCGAATGGTTCACGACATCCTCGAGCTTAATTGCATGAGACGCGTGAGAATAATTCACGAGAAGATGTTCAGTTTCTGAGTGCCTGCCGTCAGTTCGGATCGCTCCCTCACAGAGTAAAGATGTGAGGGAGGTTGCATTCTAGAGAGCTCCTTCACAGCGTTAAGACGTGAGGGAGGCAGTTAGTTTTAGTTCGCTGCATCACGGAGTTAAGACGTGAGGGAGATAGTAGTTCAGTTCGATCTCTCACCGACATAAGCGAAGAAAAGCGAGGTGCCCGCAGATTTTACGAGTATCGCTGATAAGAAGGCGAAGGAAACTGTGCCGATATATTTTGCCAAGATACGGTGGCAAAATGGAAGCTGTGCCGAAGAAAAGGCCGGATCGACCATTGACTTGCCGAAGGACGAAGCAAGACAACAATGCAGATCGAAGAAATCGTATGGACCAGGGACAGAAATACGTTCTACCCAGGGAAAGCACTTTCAGCGGGAATTTCACCGACGACGCAGTGATAGGCCTAATACAAGGTGAGAAGCCTATCCTGAAAAGTTCAGATTTAGGAAACGATAATCGTCGCAAGTAAAATACACTCATGGACAAAAAAATTAGCGCACCAAGAAGGAGTCGTCAAAATGAAACGAAAATTTACATACGTAATGACTACTTTGATATAAGTAAATGATAAGAAAATCAAAGAAAAAGGATAATTTATTTCAGAGAAAAAGGCAAAAGAACGGAGGAGTTAATACCCCGTTGGACCCCCTCTAGCGCGAATGCACGATGCGATACGATCGGGCATCGAGTCATACAAGTTCTGTATGATGTCTTGAGACATTTCGTTCCATGTTTGCTGTAACCTTGCCTCTAGTTCGTTCAAACTCGTGGGATGCCCAACTCGTCGTCCCAAATGATCCCAGATATGCTCGATTGGAGACAAATCTGGGGATTCGGCAGGCCAAGGAAGGGTAGTAACAGTGCGGAGACAGTCTTGTGACACCCTTGCCGTATGAGGCCGAGCATTGTCTTGTTGAAAAATGGCTCCTGGGAGCCGCTGTATGAGTGGCAACACATGTGGTTGCAGCATTTCATGATCATACCGCTGGGCTGTCATGGTGCCACGGAACAATACTAGGGGTGACCGTGTATTGTAGGCAATGGCACCCCATACCATCACACCAGCTGTGGGAGCGATGTGTCGCTGTACAGCAAAGGCAGGATTGAAGCGTTCACCACGGGCTCTCCACATACGAACACGATTGTCATCACTGCCGAGATTGAATCTGGATTCGTCGCTAAAGACGACCTGGTTTCATTCCGCTGCAGTCCAGTTTCCTCGTGCGCGGCAAAACTCCAAACGGAGGCGTCGATGGGTGGGCGTCAAGGGCAGCACATGTAATGGGCGCCGCGATACCAACTGTCCTTCAGCCAGGCGCCTTCGTATGGTTCGAGAAGACACAGCGGCCCCTAGTGAAGGTGCTACCTGTGCCTGGATGGCGGCCGATGAAGCAGTTGGCTGTACGCGTGAATTTCTGACTATGTGGCGGTCTTCTCAACGACTGGTCTGTCGAGGGCGTCCTGAGCCTGGTCTTCGTGTACATGACATCTCTCGGGTCCACTGGTCCCAAGACCTCCTCACAACGCAATCAGAGCGGCCTAATTGACGAGCTACTCACCTAGCTGACCACCCAGCTTCCATCATCCTGTCGAGTCTTGTAACGGAGTGGTTCGTCACCCACGGGGCGAACGGACGAAATTTTTTTTTTATCCTTTTCTTTTCATTATTACTTATTTGGTTAATGATTTAATTGTACGGGAGTAAATATAGTCTCCAAATGTATATGCTTTATTGTGTGATTCCAATATTATTTTAATTTTATATATTGTATTGGCGAAGGTATTATATTAGCTAAATGTTTACTAGTATTTTGATACATATAATTATTCGGAGAAAGTAATTTAATTTGACAGATTATATTAAAAATATAAAGTTTGGATTTGATTTATTTGAAAATACAGGTTAAAAGGTGTGTTATTTTGAGGTTTATCAAATTTGTCATTATTTTTAACATTCGCCGATTTGAGTGTTATACTATGTTAAAGTAGAAGCTTTTTTCTTGTATTTTAACCCATGGTTTATTTGACGAATTTGTATTTTGTGTATTTTATTATGTATTTTGGAAATGTGTTGTTTAATATGATTAAGCGAGATCAGCTGTGACGGGGAGTATATCTGTTGTCTTCATCCCCGGGAGCGGTGCACGTTTGTTGGAACAGCCCGTTAGTTGGGGTCACGTGGGGGCATTGTGTTTGAATATCCATTGGTCGATAACGACCACATGTCAGTTTTTGATCAGGAAAATTATTGAAGGAGGGAGTTGCAATAAGTTTTTAGAGAGAGATTACTTGAGTTCACCGTGGCGAGCTGACGCGTCAAGTACCCCGTCCTGCAGGGACGCGGGGAGGAGACTGCTGCCCGGGTGAGAATCCTTTAGTTGCCAGGGGCAACGTTCGTGGGAAGCCGAAGTGCAGGATACCGGACTAACCGTTTGTGATAATATCTACAACGACGAAATTCATCGACGCCCGAATGACGTGATGGGGACCGAGGCGAGCGGGAGCCAGTGCCCAGCCGTCGCGAAGATGTACGTATCCTACCGGCGAGAAATTTCTCCCATGTAAGTAATCAACCGTACGTAAACTCAGGGACATTAAAATTTGATCACCGAGTCTAAGCTGCATCTAGAGACGGTGTAAGGTAATCGACTTTGCGGTAAGAGTCAACCGCAAGACTGTATGTAATTCGTCGTCGATGCAAGCGTAATAGAAAGGAGGGAAAACGGATAAAAGTTTACAAGTAAACTAAAAGTTAACCTCCGGTGTGGAAATCATTTTTGCTGGACCCTGCCGAACGGAACATTGGTGTGGTGTTAATTACAGAGACAAATTTCCGATTTATATTAACAATTTATTTGACAGAAAGTGTCAACAGTGTTTTGGGGGACGTATGAGGAAAGTTTATATTTTAAAGGCAACGGACATTTGTTGTGACTTTTTTAATTGTGAAATCGGATAGTAATTTCTGTCACCTTTCATCTTAAGTGTATGTGTTAAGACTTGAAGTAGTTTACAGGTGTAACCTATTAAGAGAATTTGTTTCAGGTTGATTCAACGAATATAGAAAGAGACTATTAATTTGTTTCAACCTAAAGAAGATTGTTTCATTATAAACATCATTATACATTGTCAGATTTTGTGTATTTTCAGGTTTACTGGAAAGTCCAGAGTGTTTATCTTGATATATTTTAAGTATTTGTGTTTTATTGATATGTTTGGTACAGCTGAATCCACGGGAAAGCCTAATGACCTTGGGAAGGGAGAGCGGAGAGAGAATCAGCTGGCCTGAAGGTCAGGCATATAGACTGAGCGTTCAATTAGAACCAAGGTTTAATTGAGATGTTTATTGTTACATAAACGCAATTTAGTGTTTAGGTTTAAAGGCAGTTTAAAGTCAGACAAAGAGACGTCTCATTTAGTCGTAAGGAAAGAAGGGGTTAGCGTTAGATAACTAAACGTTGGTTTTAAGGTTGCCAAGCACCCGAAAGGGGTGTAAAGGGTTGAGAATTATCATACAGATAAAGAGAAGTTAATAGTTATCATTTGTATTATTCCTAAATGTTTGTTGATTCGTTTAAATAAAGTGTGAATTTTGTTAACATATTCTATTTGGTTTGTTTAATTTATTCATGCTTATTGAAAGGAAAAGGATCTATGTTTAAGAACAGAACTTTACATTTATTAAGAATTAAGTTAAATTCATGTCGATGTTTACTTAAGTTTCATTAATTTACATCAACACACCTGTAGGGAGTTGCATCCTCTATTCATCGTTTTCAGGGTTAATTCTAAGTTAATTTCAAGAGGATATTTTAGCATAAATGGGTTGTTCTATTTATCCATGGTGGTTGTTATCCGTCGGTATGAGTATGGGCCCAGTTATCGATCGGAAACATCGTTGATCCATAAGGTAAAACAGCTCACGAGGAGATTATCGGGTACACGCCACTTTAGAGGGTAAGTTTTAGAGAAGGACCGTCGAAGCGAGTGTCCGTCGACTACTGAGGATCCCGCCGGGAATTGGTGGTTGGTATTAAGGTGTGAAGTTTTATCACTGTTTGGTTTTAGGTTTTATTTATCCCTTTTTTTTTTCTAGCTCACCGTGTGTGTATAGAAACAGCACGTGACAGTCTCCCTCTCTCAAACTGCGACAACTGCGTATACTGTCTTCGAACACGGCGTAATGGCATGTCTACCTCAGCTCTTCCTCTGTAAATGATTCAGCACACTTAAACAAGCTTTGGTTATCTGTTTTATACTCCGCAGAGTACGATGTTCAACGCCCTCTACCGGCTATACGTAATGCGCAATCACGCTGCATTTCTAATCATTTGCATATCTCCCCGACATGTACCTTCATTGCAAGTTTCGTTACGATCCCGCAATTATTTCTTGGTGCGCTAATTTTTTTGTCCATGAGTATATATGTGATCCGCCCAAAATCGTCCGACAGTCATAATAAAGCGGCTGCGACATTAGAAGTTAGTATCCAGTGACGAAGTAACGAAGTTCAATTCACCTGGGATAGAATTGAACTCGGTGTCAAAGTCTTAGAGGTTATAAAAAGGAGCCTTTGCAAGGATACGAAAATACAAGATTGGATCAAAGGCATGGACGAAATTGCTCGGGATACCAGTAGCTGTTCGACAGAAGAAATTGACGAACTACTGTGAGTAGAACTTATCCTTGAACAATTTCATTTAGTTAGGCGGCAGAATTAGATAGAAAAGTATTTTGAGAAATATAATCCTTCAGTGCCTAAGTTAGGATACAAGATAGTATTCAGTGTCTCGAAGACAGAGGGCCGTATTAGATAGAAAAGGATTTTGAGAAATATAATCCTTTAGTGCCTAAGTTAGAATACAAGATAGTATTCAGTGTCTAGAAGACAGAGGGCCGTTTTAGATAGAAAGAATTTTGAGAAATATAATTCTTTGATGCCTAGGTTAGCGACGGACATTTGCTTGATGTTTTTCTGGCAAGAAATAGTGATATTAAGTTTCCAGAACATTTGTGACTGCACATGTGAAGTCGTCGGGGAAAAAGAAAAGAAGTGAACTAGTGAACTATAATTCCAGTAAATAGTAACCTTAGCAAATCGTAACGTATATGTGTTAATTTGCTGCCAGAAGTCATGTTGCTGATTGGAAGCAAGTAGCGAGATAAAGTGAAGCCAAGAACTTTGATTTAGAGACATTAATTCTAATAATATTAATGAGTGATAGCATTAATTGTAAGCTTGAGTTAACAAGCCAGTTGTATATTTTGACATCGAATTAAATTTGTAAAAGATTTCCATGTTTTGGTGTTATTTGATAAGAGATAGTGAGCACTAATTTATACTCTGCTGATTTCCACACATAATTTAATATAATATTACATTATGGAAACTGTAATATTGAGTATTTGACATTCAACCATACAAGGGATTCCCAGCACTCATTGTTATTTGAAGAATCCAAAATTTTGGCGAAATGCAAGCACCGTTTCCAAAGGAAATGTATTGAAACCTTTATGATTCTTGATTCTCCTTCCGCATATAATGACTATTTAACTGTTTCGGCAATAGCAGAATATGTTTTAGTGAAAAAACAGCAACGCAAACGAAAAGGAAATGAAGATAAAGGATAATGAATTGGTCATGAAATAAAGGACTCCGCCCTTTCGCCCGGAGTGGAATTCTCAGCCTACAAATCCACAATCCTTATTTATTTTTATTTATTTTATTTTAATTTTAATTTTTATTTTGAATATTTCATTTTTTATTTTATAATTTTTTACAATTTAAATTTTATATCCTTTTAATTTTTAATTTTGTATTTTTATTTTTTATTTTTTATTTTTATTTTTTTATTGTTTATTTTTTAAAATATAATTTAATAATTTTATTGTTTTTTTAATTTATAATTTTTTAATTTTTTCAATTTTAATTTTAATTTAATTTTCAATTAATTTTTATTTTTTGGTTAAGGTAAAGTCGCTAAATACCGCACCCCATTTTGTTTTTTCATTGTAATTTTTCTAAATTTTCATGTAAAACTTCAAAAACAATACCATTTTACTAGTTATTTATAAGTGTATTAATAAAAAGAAACAATATTGTGCTTTTTAAGCAAATAATTGTAACTATGAGCTCGAAGCGTAAACAATAGTTTTCTTAAATTTATAATTGTGTGTTCCTAATGTCGCGCCCGGATACGGTATTAGGAACACATAAGTAATATACTAAGAACAAGTTGAAGTACGGCAAATGTTGTTAATTATTTTCTATATTAAAGTTACAATATCATGTTTTAGTAAAACAAAGTAAAGTTTAAGTCTTCTATATTGATTCTCCAAGCATGTAGCACAAATGAACCTAGGATTGTCGCAGTCTTCTGCACAGTCTTCATGGCAACAAGTAAAACATTTAGTGCATCTTATCCACTTTTCTTCACCTCGATCTTCCGAAAAGTTTTTCTCACAGAAAGGGCAAGTAGCATCGTTGTCATCGTTGTCTTCGTCGTCTGGGAAATCAATGGAGGTTCCTCATCTGTCTCGTCTTCCGACGAACTGTCTTTTCGAACATATCTTTTTTTTTTTGGCAGGTGAATTTTTATCTTTACTATCAGTTCACCTCTCTCTTGTACGTTTTTGTTTTTGCGCTGTCAATTATTTTCTCTTGCTTTTTCTTTTCTGATTCTTCTAATTGTTTTTTATGAGGTTTATAACCCATCTCTCGTTTATAACCCATCTCCTTCTTTCTCACTGCGTTCACTGCTTTAATCATAGCATCTGAATCCCATGTCTTCTTCTTTGACATCATAAAGTAGAAAAAATAACAAAAAATGAAACAAAAATGTGTCATTGACAACACACGAATCATTCCAAATGGTGTGCCTAGTACCGCACCCGGAGCGGTATTAGGGAAACCACTGGGTGCGATATTAGGTTGTTTGACATTTTTCCTTGACCAAACAAAAAAAAAACATTTACAAAATGTAACCTAAAATTTGGATGAATCCGTTTAAATCTTTGATAATAACGGTCTAAAACTGTAGATAACTATATTGTATTATAGACAAATCCTTATGCTATATGTTATTGCAAAGATTTTGTAAAAAAACTTACATTTTCAATATAATGTTATTTTTCTTCTCCACGCGATAATTTTTGTAGCTCCTTCCTTCACAAGTCAAAATGTCCTAATCAGGTGACCTGTTAATTAGTTCCGCAACTGGATTCCACATGGCACTTCCTGTTTTCAAGAAACCAAGGGGTACGGAAATAGGACCGGGTGCGGTATTTGGCGACCTTACCTTATTTATTGTTTATTTTTAATTAATTTGGTTTAAATTCAACATTCATCACTATGCTTAGTTTTCCAGATTCGTCAGTTGCTCAGTAATCTTTGTTATCCCACTGCACTTGAGAAAGGTTTGAGTAAAACCGAAACCTGGGTAGTGTAAATTTAGTTTGTATTAAATTTAAATTTTGTATCCGCAGGTGTGCCGGCTTCATTTCTTTTCAGTTAGATCTGACTTATATAAAGAAAGTCTTAGCAAGCAGCAAAATGCATGAGTTCACGAAAAATGTCACTTCAACAATCTAATGAAATGCCTAAGCAATTGAAGTCTGAAAATTATAGTTCTGATAAAGTTAATAATCTCTACTTGGATGGCTGTGGATCCATTAGAAGTTCTAAGCTCATAATGAAGAGAAATTTGGACAACCGATATTTTAGATGATGTGATCGCCATTGAAAAAAAAAAACAAGTTACAAAAAGTATTCACTAGATATAAATCAGTACAAGCACTGCAATTGTTCAATGTGTCCTCCACTACTACTAACAATAGTTTCCATTTGCAGAACGGTATTTTCTACAACAGAACGTAAAATATCAACTCGAATAGCCTGAAAACACGGCGGGTGACACTTTCGTCTGTAAAGGGCTGTCTTAGCAATATTTGGACACAACGGTAGATGTGAGGTAGGTCGCGCACTATTATCTATATTATTTGTATTATTTATATCCTGGCGGCAGCTCGGGGCTACGAAATTTGCCAACATTTCATGTATAATTAGCGGTATACGCTTTCGAATGACGGAACAGGTACGATCCTAGTTAGTTTTACATCTTCAAAAAAAAAATACGACTCAGCAACGAAAGTGGCCTTAAATTCACACCATACTATCATATTTGGAAAATGCAAAAGTTATGATAGTTATGCACATTCACTTAAGAGTGATGAGGCAAAAACGATGTTCCATGGCCAAGTGACAGCTATTATCTTTCGCCAGGAACTGAAGGCAAAAGTGACACGATATCCGTCACTATGCTTTATCTGCTGTAGCATGTGCATCGTGCAAAGGTATTACCGAAATACCTTAACCGCATTTTACATTTACCATTTCATTCGCCATAACCTCGCCATAATGGTCACCATCACCTCGCCATTACACATGTCGAGCACATTGCGATAGATAGCCCCTGGGCTATCTTTGAAGAAATGGCGCCATCTGAGATGGCGCAATGTCACACCAACGCTCCTGGTGACGAATTGTAGAACTTGGAAGTCCAATCGATTTATATCTATTTATTCGAAATTACCGACTACAAAAATGATTTTCACGATCGGAGGGCATCTTTTCCTTATGTTTTCGTGGATGCTTTCATAAAATG
Organism: Thereuonema tuberculata; assembly: GCA_023159025.1. Taxonomy (NCBI): domain Eukaryota; kingdom Metazoa; phylum Arthropoda; class Chilopoda; order Scutigeromorpha; family Scutigeridae; genus Thereuonema; species Thereuonema tuberculata. The sequence continues at coordinate 42,932,093 of JAFIDM010000004.1, read as the reverse complement.
TTACATTATTAATCAAAAACATTTCGGCTTGAAAATTCGAATCGACGAGGCGATCGAGTTCTCGAAAACATATCGTCGTTGATCGAGATATAACGAGACTGAATTATTTATCGAAACTGATTTATCGAAACTGAAAACAAAGAAACACAAAACGATGAAAAAAAACATGAATATTTCCTATTTTAATTAATTAAAAACATTCTTTCACCTATCCGATGCATTGACTAAATGGTTTTTATATAAATCAATGCTATTTTTTTCGTAAATAAAACGTAGGCATAATGACAATTGAGAAGTGTAAATGTTGCGTGTGATGGAAGGCGTTTTAGTAAATGTAAAGCGGTACACTAATCACTCGCAATCTACCCTAAGATAGCCTGCGTTTATGGCCTGCATTATGGTGAGTGAAATGGTAAATGTAAAACGCGCTTTAGAGTGGAATATAGCACATCCTCTTCACGGGGAAGAGCTGGCACCTAACACTACCACATGGAGATTGACGTGATAAATCCACTACAACCGTAACAAAATCGGGATTGTCGATGTTTTGAGAACATAGCTTCACTAATAGCACATTTTCCTTCAACGATTTTGCAATTGCTGCTGTAATGCCGACAAACATCTACTGTATGATTATGAACAGACTGCTTTATATTTGCCATATAGAGCTGATTACTAAACATTATGTAATTAACGTAAATGTTGCCACTGCGCCATCTAGTGACAAATTTTGTGTCTTTTTATTTTCAATATATGAGGAGTGCAAAACAACGAAATTAGCAATATGCAGACTATAGTTTCGGCTTAAAATGGGAGAAGCCTTCTTCTAGTAATGACGAGAGCATCCTTTGAAGTACCTGTTGTCCAAATCCCTCTTCATTAAAAGCCTTAGTACTCGCTCTAGAGCTCTCTAAGTAAGGATACTTTAATTTTATCAACCCTGTAGAAGACAGAATTTTGAAACCATGACTTTTATAGAAAAGGCTTTCTTTAAGGGACAAAGCCGGATGCAATATCAGTGCATTTTCTGCCCAATGAGCTAAATTATCTAAAGCCTGTTCAGTAAATGCAAATGGACTGGATTCAACCTATTCTTTATATTAATCAAGCAACGACCAAAAGCCACGACCAAAAAACTTCTTGCAAGCCACTACCAAAAAACATTAATTTTCAGAGAAATTAATCGTAATTATGCTTTAGATTCTGTCAAATATATATCTCTCTATAATATGCTTGAGTTGATTAGTGATCGTAAGACATCGCAAATCAAAGTAGTTAGAAGCAAATCTCTTCCAAGACCTTATGTCTTCGGCTAATACGCAGTATTTCGCTTATTTCTATCAGGAAATTTGGGCCGTCATCCAAAAATGATTGATCAACCCACAATTTTCTCTTATCTTCAGTCAAAAAAAACAATTGTTGTTCTTCCCCATCAGATGCAGGAATATACCGTTGCTGACTCAACTATCCTGTTCCACTTATTCGTCTTGGTGTTGCCCAAGCAAAACAATAGTTCCCGCACGCCCGTCCTTCAACAATGGGACTATTCCTCAAAGCTATAAAGACACTATTCTGTCACACCTGATTAATTCCTATTAATTTCCTTGGATATTCCTGTATAAAAATTGGTGCGTTGAATTGATTTAATCGCCTTAAGACGGCTGTGATCTCCGGCAATACTATTAGCGAGTTTTATTACAATTTTAAATATGTGTTGTTGTTTTTTAATATGTTGGTAAGTGGTATGTTATGTCATTATTCAAAAAATTTATATACTTTACATGCTTTGTTTATTCATTATTGAGTTGAATACTAAAGTTGCTTACAGCAATATTACATTTAATCTTTTCTTAATTTTTAAATCTTATACTAGATTTAATAATAAAGATTGCAAAAAATAAATCAACTATCCAGTAACTTATTTTTACATTTTTATTGAATATTTCTAACATTAGAATAATAAAATCTGTTCATTTTTATTAAACTTATGATTTTTCAAATTAGTTTCATAAGACCATAATAATGAAATAATGTTCGTCTGAAAAACTTTTGATAATAATGAAGTTCTACTTTAATTCCATTTATTCTTTATAAATAACTCGCTTACATTTCACAGATATAATAATATGGTATGTGACGGTAGATAGTAAAGAGACAGGCAAAGTTTCCTAGACAATATTTTGTATGACCGTCATCAATGTCAATGTGTACACAATGTTGTTCTTCGCACTGATAATCTGGTTCATTTGGGCACCAATCTTCCTTGAGCACATTTTGATTGACAACAGTCCATTTGAAATCACCTAATTTTTGGAAATCATTTCCTCCAATCCACCAGTATCTGTTCAAAGCACCAACTAAATAAAATAAATATAAACAATTAATAATAATGATAATTAATTATACTAATATTGTTAATTTTGTGTTCGAATAATAATTTATGTTAAATTATAATATATTATGAGAAAATCAACAATGTACGGAAATACTTTTAAAAAAAATGAAATTACGATACACTTTAATTACAATACTCTAAAATACATCATATTACAATATCTACCGGCTATATTGTTAGGGTAGTGGAAAAGACCGCTGTAGCCTTGCCGCCCTTTAGATAAGTCGACCGGCCTGGCTCAGTCAAAGTGACCTGAAAAACCTCTTAACAATGAAGGCAGATCCATGTAGAGCGGTCATTCCCTGGACAACAGCTGAACCATCTCCAGCTCAGGTTAAGAAGAATCATCCGTGGATAGAAACCCAACCGTGTTCAGCTAAGGAGGAGAAGAGACCTAAAGTCTGTGTGCAGGCGCCCAGTTATCTCCAGTCCAGAAGAAGAGAATGAAGACATAACTCAACTTTGTCAACTCAGAAGAAGAAGGATCTAATTGATAGGCCATAGCCTATACATCGTCAGCCCAAATGGAGAAGTTCCCAGAAGTTAATAGGCAACGGTCTATATGAGGGAGTTATTCCGGAGTCAGCAGCCTTGCAAACTGCAGCTCAAAAGGAGATCCGAAGGAAGCAAACAGGACGTTTGCAGCTAGCAGTAGGAAACAACGGACCAGGCATTCCAAAGTTGACAAAGCGATGGTAAAGCATCGGTGAAGAAACAGTGTACAAAGAGCCAGTGTACTGAACCAAAGGTCAGCCGATTGATGTGCAGATGTTAGAGAATTGGACTGTGCAACACCGGATGCTTTCTCCAGCAACAAGAGGGCGGAAAGAAACCATGATAATAGGAAGCCATGAACAGTGACACGAAAGTATGGGTCCTCGTTCGAAGAGAGAAGATGTTTCTTAAGTGAGAAGAAAATTCCGCCAACAGACTATTTATGAAAAATATGAACTTTGTAAGTAGATTTGATGCCTTACTTTGTTCAAATATTACTGGAAGATGTTTATGTTGATAGAGATACTTATGTTAAGTCTTTCTGCACACACTCAACAATATTAGAATGAGATCAATATTGGATGTGACAGGACACTTCTATGCTTTATTGGTGAAGAGAACTTAGCGGCTTTGTTGATGAGAAGTTGGTGTATCGGGGGGGGGGGGTCCAAATCGCTGGGTAGTAGACAACGCGATATTTTCTATTTGAACATGACATCAGATGGTTGCAACTAGGAAATTCTCTTCTATTCAAATAATCAATAGAGTGCTTCATTTTTTGAAAAAAAAACAAAAAAAAAACGCAAAAATGTTTTGAAAATCAGCGAAATAATATTTTAATTATTAAATTTGTAAGCGATCTTACACTAAAATTAAATTGTTTGTTTTAAATAAGTTTAACATAATTTTAAGTTCCTTTTAAAATCCTTTCACCATTTAACAAAATTGAAATTTTGTAATATTTATTAATTTGTTAAATAGTAAAAATGAGATTCTGTCTGTGAATTTTTAAAGATTTGATGTTATGAGTTCTTCTCACATATTTTATACACACTTTAATTTATGTCAATCTTAAAAAAAAATGTGTAGAGCTGAGAACCTGAGTTATTTTAATCATTTCCTTGAATTTTGAACGAGGAATCTCTGCATTTTCATTGAAAGAGAGTTTAGCAAATTTATATTCTTTAAAGGATTACTGTAGTCCAGAAAGAATTTCCTTACAGTGGAAACTTTTTCTTAATTAGATAAAATATTTTGTCAATTAAATCTTTCTGTTTTTATTACATGAAGAAAGTATTTACAAGATATATTAAAAAGATATATTTTTTGAAAATTTCATTTTAAAAATTAACGTGCATACAAACAACATAAGAATGAAAAATAAGATTAAACGCACAAAACTAAAAGTTCACTGATCTGTTTTTGGAAATTGCGATACCGGCAACCCAAGATGGACCATTTCTGGTTTCCTGACATTTTTCAGTTAGGTCCGTCCAGTATCTTAACATCTCAGTGAACTCGAGAAACATATAAACAGAACAAAAGTCAATATCAAAACGGCCCTACAATTAAAAAAACATCAAAACCTAAATAAAGAATAAAAAGGGGCCATGAATTAATCTCCGCTAAGACCCGCTTAGCATAAAAGAGATTAATTATAAAACAAGGTATATATAATACATAAAATTTACGTGCATACAAACAACTTAAGAATGAAAAATAAGAATAAAATTCACAAAACTAAGAGTTCACTGATCTGTTTTTGGAAATTGCGATACCGGCAACCCAAATGGTCCAAATGGTTTTGTGAGTTTTATTTTTATTTTTCATTCTTAAGATATATTTTTAAGGAAAATAAATTTGTGTTAATTATAGAGATAAAAAGAAAATTAAATTAATTTAATCATAAGATTTTTTTCCAGTTTCCTAAGTGACTAACAAAAAATAATATTTCAATCGGAAAAAAAAAATTTAAATACTTCAAAACTTTTAATTTGAGTTAGAAACAGTTATTGGGTGTTCCACTAAAAATCCGAATGCTCTGCAATCCAACCGTGCAATCAGGTGACGTCATTGGGCTAGCCAATAGAAACAGCTTTCGCGGCGGAGACGACCTATCTTAAATAACCTTGGTTGGTGTAGAAGGTTGTTGGATACGAGCTCATCGTGAAGGCAGCATTCGATTGCTTTGGTTTCTTGGATGAATAACGAGCTATTTTGAAAAGTAACTTTATTTGGTCAGTACAGTAACTACAAGAAAAGGTGGAACGATGTATTTTCCAATTGCTTTCTGCCAATTCGTATAAACAATAGGGCACTAATGATTTTACTGCTGGACATCGAGAAAAGAGTGCTAAAAGAGTTTTTTTCCATGTAAAGATAATCGAATGGTACTTACAGAACAAAGATGTTTCTAACGTTCACATACCTGAATTTAACTATTAGGAATATCCGTGTGGTTGTGCTCATAGTATAGGGTATTAATATTCCTGATTGGATTTTGATTAGCAGAAGATCTGAGCTGACGTGTTCGTAGCATTAGTTACTACTTTTTCTGAATATTAAACATAAAGAAGAACCAAGCGGACATTTTCGTAGTATTGTGTAGCGGAATCATAAAGATTATCTCTCCAGAATGGGATATTAAATCAAGTGAACAAACTTGAGTTATAAATTGAGTCAACTAAATATGACTTATTCATAGAACAAAAGAATTATTAATTAAATAAAATTAATGTTTATTATGAAAATGAAAAAGCAAGAATAAGAAACAGCACCTGATTAAATAAATTGTCTTTCTGATTCGATTATCGGGAAGGAATCGGGAACGGTCGTTTCTCCCTACAGGCGACTCATCAGCCCGATCTCCGCCCTCCCCGATAAAAGACTCAGAAAGGCACAAGCCTACCTGAAGGCCACCGTCACACCTGATAGTGGCCCCCGAAAGCAAGAAAAGCAAGAAAATAAAATGTTGTGCTATTTTCTTGCGTTTCTTGATTTCGGGGGCCACTATCAGGTGTGACGGTGGCCTTCAGATAAGCTTATGCCTTTCTGAGTATTTTATCGGGGAGCGCGGAGATCGGGCTGATGAGTCCCCTATTATACGAAACGGCCATTCCCGATTCCTTCCCGATAATCGAATCAGAAAGGCAATTTATTTAATCAGGTGCTGTTTCTTATTCTTGCTTTTTCATTTTCATGTTATTATCACAGCACGTTAAATTTTTTATTTAGGTTAATGTTTATTAATGTTAATAAAGTTATCTTGATACGATTATCAAGATTTATGTTTTATAGTTCCAAATAGAACTTTTTCTAAATTAGGATTGATAGATGTATTTTATAGCATTCAAGAGTCGGTTAGTTTACATTAGACCAAGTTTAATTTCTACTCTGCATGGAATATCTTAAATATAAAGAAATTTAACCTGCAGAGAAATTATTCAAAAACGAAACACCTAATTTATTATTATTGTTTTTGATATCGGGGTAACTGTCGGGTGCGGTGGTGGAGTCCACTTATGCTCAAGACTTTCTGGGTTTTGTATTGGAGAGGGCGGATGGGGCTGCTGAGCCCGAAGCAGGGCCGTTACCAAATATCTCTGAAAATAGAGGCGAAAGAGTTTTTTTTATTCTTTGTGCAGCCCTTGGTTGTTTTTTTTTTATGTATTTTATAGGAAATACTATTCTTTCCTTTTGAAAAACATTCTCATTTCATTTTATTTAACAACAATATCGACAAAATATCGATACTGTCATACATGTTACCACTAGTATTGGAGAGCTACTGTATAATAAAAACAAAATTCAGTGGTACCATATATTTAAGTGTCTTTTAAATTGAACACTAAATAATTTTACTTAATGAATTTGGAATTTACCTAATTTATGGAATCTTGTGAAAATACAATCATGATTATCATTTCTGAATTTTCTTATTCACATTTTTAAGAACAGAATTTGAATGAGAAGTCAACCAATTGAGAGATGGATTACCTTTTTGAGTATATATTTTAATTAAATAAAAAATCTCACTGAAACTTACATTTTCCCTTTAAGTATTTTAAAACGTTGACTGTTTCTTGATGTGTCTCAAACTCAGCAAGAAAAGCTTGGGGATGCAACTTGGAACAGTTTTTTTCTGCTTCATACCATGTTGCAGTTTGTTTTGAAATCCAATAACATCTATTATCAATCAGAACTGAACCTTTAATAGGACATTTCCCTAAAAATATAAAGTATTATTAAAAGAAATTCATAAATCTTAGATATCTTAAAGCTGCTTCAGCAACTATAAAAGTGGTTGATACTTTCATATCCATTGACATGAATTATCTAAAGAAACAATTAGTTGCTACTTTTTTTATACAAGTTTTGAGAGGAAATTCTTTCAAATTTGCCTCACTCTTAAGGAAAATTGTCTGCAACTGCTGATTATGGTATCTTTAATTGGCAGAATAACCCCCCCCCCCCCCCCAACTGAATCTTCTCAAACTGTTTAGTTTGGCTTACATTCAATCTTATGACGTTTTTGTATCTAGTTTGAATGGTAACATTATTCTTACTGTTTCGTATGAGAGGTGAAAATGAACAATGGGGCGAATTAAATTGTTATAGATATTAGTTAAGCATCGTCGGAATATATTGTTTATAAAATGTGGTGGATATTTTTTAGAAATCAGAAGATTGTTACAAAATTTTAATTCGGAATTAGGCTACTTAAGGATGAATTGGACGAGTAATTAAATGAAACGCCGATCTGTTTGTTATTCCAGCTGATAAAGGGTGTGCCACCGTAATTATGGACCGTTCTCTTTACCACACCATGGGCCATACCTTCCTTCAAAATGATTCTTCATACACCCACACCCAGTACAATATGGAAGAAATAGCATCATATATTGAATTATATCAAAAACAACCAACTTTATTCCAACAGTTATATTCCCCGTTCTGTTAAACTTAGTGCTTATGCAATAGATACAATATCCCTCAACTATGTTTGATTCCAAAAACTCAAAAACTACAGCTAATGGCACCTACAATTGCCGTCCCATCCTTAATTTTTCACACACTGCTATCGAAGTCTACTCTGTATACCTTAGTAATTTACTTTCTAAATACCGTTACTCAGGATTAGGTTTTGTTAAGAACGACGAACATTTCATTCAACATCTTAACACCTTCCACCCTCCTCCCAATTATAGAATGTTCTCTCTGGACGCTACCAATTTGTGTGCATGCAAAGTCTCCTCTAGGTGGGTATCAAGACAACTTGCGCCCGAATCAAAGAACCCTCTTGTGGATGCTTGTGAAACGCTATTCCGACGTAATGAAGTTAATGGGGATGACGTTTTACGATGTATCGTCATTTGACGAATGCTGGGTGCAATATTACCAGCCAGAGACTAAGCCAGCAAGCAAGGAGTGGCGACATTCATCATCGCCGAAACCAAAAACATTCTTCTGGGCTCACGCTCTTCTGGGCCAAGGAATTATATGACCAATACCAACATTATATGACCAAGGGATTTACTGTGAACAGTGAATCGTATTGTGATCTTCTCCAGAGCCATATGAAATTCACAATTAAGTCAGAATGTCGCGGTTTGCACCATTCAGGTGTGCTGTTGCAGCAGGATAATGCTCTGCGTCGTACAGCTCGTGCGATGGTTGAAAAACTAACAGATCTGCATTTCAACTGTCTTCCACATCCTCCATATTCACCAGACTTTGCAATAAGTAATTACCTTGTGTTTGGACTCTTCAAGAAGGCACTAAGTTTCGCACGAAGTTTCGCACGGATGATGAGATGACAGAGGCGATGCATACTCGGCCTCACAGTCAATCAAAAGATTTTTCTCTCGCGGAATCCTGATTCTGCTAAAGTGCTGGTGCAACTGTATTGAACGTAATGGGGACTTTATTAAAAAGAGATGAAGTATATTTTGTCAATAAAAAATAATTAAGGTTACTTTTTGACTGGCCCTCGTATTCAGAAAATCTGCTCTTTCCAATGTTTTCATGAATTTTTTTTTCTATGCCTGTTATGTTGATGATTTATTGTTTTGTACTCTCCCCTGTTTTAAATATAATATTTTCAATTCCTTTAATTACACACACACCACGATATTCAGTTTATTATAGAAGAACAATCCAAATCCTCCATCTCTTTTCTTGATGTTCTAATTACCAATACGAACAATTCTCTTATATTTCCGTTCATCGTAAGCCTTGTTTCTCCAATAATGTCACAGATTATCACATTTCGTATCCACTTAGCCATAAAATAAATAGGATCCATATATTCATTCTAGGAGCTTTTAAATACTTTTCCAATTCATCCCTATTTAATTCCGAATTAAAATTTTGTCACAACCTTCTGATTGATAAAAAAAATATCCACACATTTCAGTAACAATATATTCCGACAATCTTAAATAAAATCTATAACAAAAAAAGACTTCATAATTAACGTAAATTATTTATTAAAACAAACTTCTTTAACTATATCATCCTCCTATGCAATATTTCGAATAGCCTGAGAGACCTATTCTTTTTCAAGCTAACTCGGGAAAAGAATAGGCCGATCAGGCTATTCGAAATATTGCATAGGAGGATGATGTAGTTAAAGAAGTTTGTGGTAATAAATAAAATCTATAACAATTTAATTCCCCCAAATTTCTTCAACAGAAATGTATCCCTTTCCCTTATCATCCAACTTTGGAAAAACCATTACATCGTATTTTCCGGGGCTCTAACGTAATTCTAACATTTACCAATAGAATTACAAAATATTTTCATCTCAACACGCAGATTCAGTTCGCTAACAATGTTTTTACAAAATTCAATGTTCAAACGAAACATGCCTGTATATTGGTGAATCGTCCCACCCTTTATTTGTACGATTCAGCCACCACCTCTGAGCCATTAAATATAATAATACTCAATATCAGCGTAACATAACATAACATAATATGGGAGGTACTTTAACAGTCCCTTACACTGCGGCCTCAAAAGGCCTATTGTGTATCCCATTTGGCATTTAATTTTGCCAAAGTACTAAGATTATACCTATCTGTAGTATTTTAAGCAGGGGTAGTGACAAATAGCTTGAAGGTCTGGGAAAACCCATTCCTAGCATATTGTGTCTGGTGTTGCGAGTGCCTCACACTCACAAAGGATGTGTAGTGCTGTTTAGTTCTTTGGCAATGGGTAGCCGTTTGATATTGAGTAGCCACTCAAAATTCAACCTCATGTCCCTGTCGTGAGTGATGGGCAACATCCTAGGATCTAGTTAAAAACTATAAATAGCTAATGAGGCTAAGGTGGAAGGTTTCGTGTCAATGGATGTATAGCCTCTTCAAATGCCTCATCGCTGAATCGTATTTCATTTCATCCAATTTGTATTATAATATTAAAACCTATTTAATTTTTATTTAATTTTTACCTTTCCCTCCCTCCCTCCCCGGATTTCACCAACATCAATTTTTCTCTAAATCATTGACATGCGCAGTAGCTGACCCTCATTCACGTCTTTAAATTCAGGAGTTACTTATTTTTATTCCAGTCCTGCTACTTGTATTTTTAAACTTTGTTTTTTATTTTGATTTTAGTCAATTTTGTATGTTTTCTGAGACTTTTTAATGACTTTTTACCATACCATACCATGGTAGGTCAATCCGTAGATTGGTTCAAGTCTACGGAACCCTAGTGACCCCCGAAGGGCGACCCCTAGGAGAAGCCGTAGCTATACAAGAAAACAGATACTGGAGTGGATTCCCGTTGCCTTCTCCAGGACGCCATTACGGAATGACGTCAGACCGAAGAGAAAGTGAAGAAGAGGTTGACAACACAGGAAAGGAAATTGAAACATCCTTGCTCTCGACCGGGATTTGAACCCGGGTACAGGCTGACCTCACGGCAGACCGACGCCTGAGACCGTACGACCACGCATAACTTTTTACACACGTTAAAATTCGCACATTAATTTATCATCTTTTTATTATGTGATTTTAAAGTAATGTATTTATCTATACATTTTTCAAACCGCACACGTTAAACATTGATTTAATGGTAAGAATTTTCTTCTAACCTTCTCAATCACTATTTTTTCTGTTAAATTAAAAAGTCTTAAAGAAAGGCTATAAAAAACACACAATAACTTAAAACAGAACTTTTCACTGAGCTGATTTTAGATTTATTTGCTGGGTAACCGAGGACGACGCCGTTTCGGGTTTCTACACTCTCTTCAGCTCGGTCCCGTCCTCGGTTACATAGGCGTCGTTTGATGTTTTTAATATTGTACACACGTTAATTTTGATTTCATTACTAATATTTTAATAGAACAAATTCTTAATAAGCTAAGCGGGTTGATAGCATGAATTTGTTTTTGCCTTCTTTTATTGTATATTTGATTTTTTGATATTAGTGAAATGAAGGGTCATTCTTTTAAATGTTCGTCCGTTTGATGTATTGTATCTTTCATTGAGCTGAGTTATGCTGGGACGGGACCGAGCTGAAGAGGATGTAGAAACCTTAAACGGCGTCGTCCTCGGTTACCCAGCAAATAAATCTCAAATCAGCTCAGTTATGAGCTGTTGTTGTTTAGTTATTGTGTGTTTTTTATAGTTTTTCTTTGATGTTTTTAATATTGTACACTCGTTAATTTTGATTTCATTAAAAAATCTTCTAGAAATATTATTCAAATCTTAGAACACTGAGACACAGTTCTTAGTGTGCGACTAATCTTGCTGTCGATTTTAATCTTGCTAGAAAAAGATACTAGCATATTGCAATTGATTAACAGTTAAATGTATACCTAAAAATAAAACAAATATTCTTAAAAATCCCTTCCATAAATCTTCATATCAAATCTATAACATTATTAGTCAGTATCTCAATTTCAGATTAGCATTATGAGATCAGTGATCTTAACTTGAAGCAAATTTATTTGCAATATACTTGGTATGTGCCAGTTTTCAACTAAGTTTCCAATTAATTTGGTCCTTAGTGTAATAATAGTGACTATCTATCATAAAATATTATGAATAATATTATTGCCTTCATTCAAAATGTCAAGGTTTGAAAAAAAAATGACCAATACACTCACAATACATGTAAAAGACATATTTAATAAAATAACAAGTTTCGTGAGGTCCAACGACTCTCTTTCTCAGATACAAAAACCAACAAAGGAAAATTAAAAGAATTAACATTAGTACTATAGAATTAGAAATAGTCAAACAGTGCTGGCTGATTAAATTCAGCTGATAGATTAAGTCGCAGTTTCAAGCAAAGGAAACAATACAAGTTACTTGTTTTGAATTTTTTGTTGTTGTTGTTGTTGTTTTGTATCTGAGGAAGAGAGCGATTTCCATTTCCATTGAGGAAGAGAGCCATCTGAGGAATAGAGTCAATTACATTGTATCTGAGGACGAGAGCCATT
>JAFIDM010000004.1:42894499-42913009 GCA_023159025.1 Thereuonema tuberculata | reverse complement strand
GTGAAATGGAAGATACTGAAAGATAAGTTTTCTTTCACACAAACACAGAAACACATCCGGTTTCGTTCTACATGGACTTCGACGAGTGACAGCACACTTAAAAAAATGAAGGGTTTTACAAGGACATCTGCTTCGGCAGGGAGGTCACGTGATACGCTGTAGCCTAACAACGCACTGAAGATCGCTACACTGAACATCACTTTCTGTTCCGGTGTCTTCCAACTTAAAAGTGCAGTCCTGCATTTCGACATCGCAAGTCTCTTCCTGTATGCAGACGACAGGATACTCTCCTTTAACCAGACGGAAAGTCACCAGAGGTCTCTCTCTCAACCATGTGATCTCCCTGCCGAAGCAGATGTTCTTATAAACCCTTAATTTTTTTAATTGTACAGTCACTCGTCAAATTCCGTGCATTGAAACTGGTTGTGTTCCAATGTATTTTTTAATGTATTAAAACGTTTTCAACTAGTTATGTGTGTTGGCTGTCATGTGTTTGTTGTATCCATTACTCGTAACAAAAAGTAAAAAAACGAAAAAATTTGATTAACGAAAAAATATTAACGAATTGTTTCAAATAGTGATAACAGAGAATGTAACAAAAACGAAAAATAAATTTCGTGTTTTCGTTAAAAGATCAAAGTTTTTTTTCTACTTTAGTGGCAGCATTTCAAAAAAAAAAAATAGGTCAACCTCTTCGTCTGCTATGTCACAAAAATTACATCTGTCAGTATTTTCTCCTACTTTTAAATGTTTGAGGGAAGGGAGACCCTGGGCCGCTCTCGATGGAAAAAAAGTAAAAATAAATAAATAAATACAAATACAATTTTCACAAATTACTTGTGAATCGCACAACATAAATTGCATCGAAGGAATATTGTTACAATAATTCATATTAATTTACAATCATCCCTCGACTTATGTTCAGGTTCCACCCGGCAAGATGTAAGTCGAACGGACATAAATCGATACATTAAATCAACAGAAGTATAGGGGTTCGTGACTTAACCGTAATTAGTACAATGTGCCAAACACTTTATATTCAAATGATAGTAGATTAACAACAATTGATAAAAAGCAAGAACAATAATAATGATGAGTGATGATGATTTTACGTGTGTGATTCTTGTTAAAAGTTTGTTAAATAACCTACACACAAGTTTAGAAAATTTTTTTGATTATTAAAAATTGCTCATTAAAACCTAAATATTGGTAAAAATAAAAAATAAAAAAATCAAACCGGTTTCGTGCTTTCTAGCGAGCCATCATCAGTGAGTGGATGAGTCCTCTAAAGCACGGCTTCTTACAACAAAAGAGACAACCAGAACTACCTACAGGAAGCTTAGTTCGTTGGAACCAATTGTCGACTTGATGCAAATAGTCCGATTTAAATAATCCAATAGCCTGGTGAACAGTCGCACCACTGGTGATGATCGAATGCATCATACAGGCGTAAAGCCCCGCGAACACCATCCGATTTTGCACCAACTTAGTCAGCCAACTTTCAGTTTTCGAGTCGCTAGAGACGACTTTGAGCAGGTTTTTCAGCGACTTGCCAGCGATTTTAGTTGTTGATGCACAACCAACTCGAGTCAGCCAACTCGAGAAAGCTGGTCGGAATTACCAATCACAGGGCACACGTTGGAACACGTCAGTCATGATGTAACGTCCATGGAAAGAAATGGCGTCCATAAACGTTTATCACCGCTTCGAATCGACGACAAGCGAGTACACAATGAATATCAGAGTATTGCGAGTTTCTTTCATGCATAAATAACGTTTATACTGAAATGCAGTAATTGTATGCGGCAGAATTTATCAAAGAGGTTTCAATACCTCGATTTTTTTCGGATTTTCCACAGCTGCTGGGGGAAACGCATTGAATTACAGGATTGCTGTTATCGCGGCCGACTTTATTTGCGAGTTGGATGGTGTTCGCGGCTGACAAAATCGGACCAACTCGAATTGGCCGACTAAGTTGGTACAAAATCGGATGGTGTTCGCGTAGCTTAAAGCAGCATGCTGGTTTGTTTATCAATATAACCACGTTGTATTCACGATGTTTGTAAACACTAAGTGTAAACACTAAGTTTATTGCTGGGAAGCTAACTGTGCTAAAATTGCAGATCTTTAAGTATTTTTCTCATGCCATATTGGTAAATGCTTTTTATGGAAACACAATCATTGGTGCAATTATCGGATGTAGCAATAAAAATGGACTCCTTACATTTACATTGATGGTGAGTTGAAAAAGTGAAAAACTTGCCAATCTTCTAGGAGTTTGAGCATTTTGTATGTTGAACCGTGTTGTATGACAGATCCGAAATATTTAACGATAAATGTACAATAAACAATTTGTCAAATACAAAATCAACACTGTTGAAGACAAGTCGCTTGCATCTTGTTCGAAGGTACTTATTTCCTTATGGTATCAAGTACGTATCTTCGAACGGACGCAACTTGAGCAGCGCTAAGTCGAGTAGAAAGTAAAAAGGTTTCTAATAAAAAGCCAACTAAAACTGCACTAATCAATAAGTTAAAACAAGGCGCAATAAAAATGACGTACGTTTCAAAACTCCTTCTTCTTATGAGTTTCCTTATCAAGTAATAAAAAAGACCCCCCTACCTTAAAAAGATCATCTCTTGTCGGGAGTGGTTGGACAAATGAGATGTAAAGCAATGTGTCTTGGACTAAAGTTCCCCCTGGAGTGAATGACTAGAACCCGTGCCGGAAGTAGTAGTCTGCTATCGCTAACGACGCTTGATAATAAACATCATTAACTAGAATTTACAAGCCATATTCTAAAACGTTAGTGGTCGATAGATCTTGATTGTAGCTTCCCATGGTCCTAATCATCCCTGACTCAAAGAATTCACGTAAATATTTGATCTGTCTTTTCCCAAACATAGTTATATTGTGAGTATTCAGTGAGTGTGTATTGTTGAGACAATGTGCAGCCGTTTTATATTTCATATTCCTGTTCTTAACCGCATTTACGTGTTCCCTAACCTGTACTTCCAATTCCCTTTTTGAATTTCCAATATATAGGCATTTGTGATTACCTGTCCCACTTGCTTGGCACCGGATACCATTGATAGCTCCCTGCGTCCTAAGTAAAGATTCCTTATTCCAAAAACCTTTTTTCGGGTTGAGAAAAGAGCCTATAGTATTTCTAGGTTTACAGGCAATTCCAATTCTCACCGATATTAGAGTCGGTTTTAACCTTTTTACTAGGGCTTCATCATGTGTGATCGAAACATATTTATTTATCCTTTTCTCTTTTATTTCCCTTGTGTCATTCGCTTGGTTGCTTAACAGATCAATAGGTTTCACTTCATTTTTTCTGAAATGCCTGTCTTTAAAAAAACCTCTTAAAAAAACCTCCAATACAAGCTCAGGGAAATCATTATTCAAAAAAATCCGTTTTATTTCTTTGCACTCCTTTAATAAAATCTGACTATTAGAGCAGATTTTGACTGCTCTACCCAGTGCCATAGTAACCGAATTTCTCTTGTAACAGTCAGGTACCGAGCTATATTAGTTCGTAGTAATAAGGGCATCAGTTTTTTTGCGATATACAGATTTTTTTGTTTCATATCCTAAGTCCTGTTTTTTAATACCTACATCTACTCCAAATTAACGTTTTCCACAGTAGTGATAGTAATAATGATAACAATTAACACAGTAATGATACTGATGCTTCATACATAACAATATTAACAATTGCCAACAGGATGTCATTGTTAATATTTACAAACGTATTGTTTCATATATTCTTTAACATATCCAAATGATGTACTAAGAATTGTATTAGCGGCCCTTAGTTTACAGCTTGCCTGTAAAACATAAAGGAACGGTCTTGCATTTATATGCTCTTGCTTTTAATTATTTTGTTTATACAATTGTGCATATTATGGGACTGCTTTGCTTTTCACACTGTCTAAAAGCAATAATTGTGTTGTTTCTTCATATAAAGATCTTCTAACTTCATGAATTATTAATATTTCGTTCTTTTTTATAGAAAAGAATGCAAATACAACTTGGGAAATCCAAAGTCCATGTATCCATATTCCCTCTAACAAGTCACATTATTTCTTACTAATGAGACAATTGTTCTCAACACATGTAACATGTCTGTATTGGACGCATCATTACACTATCGTGTTGTTTATAGTAATATAACATTAACTAACGTTAATTACACAATAATAAAAATATAATGTTACAAAAGTCCACATATTATTATATTATTCACAGAAAGAAAAACTTGAAATTTCAGATATCACAATTTTGTATAAATTTCTCAAACGACTTGAACATATTCTAAAAGATCTATGTACAAAAATATTTTTCAATGTTAACATTGAATCCATTAATCGTCATCCCAGCATCCACTGTTGTATCGATTTTCTCGCTGTTCATTAGCACAATAGCAAGAAAGAGAATTTTTACTCAAAAGATTGTACTCAAAGTCCAGCAGGAACAGTCGGTTTGTGCAGTTGTCGAAATTTTCAGTTGAGATTCTACTGGCTTCGGTTTGTGCTGTCATCCAAATTTTTAGATGAGATTCTAGTTGCAATCAATTAATTGGCAACTAGTCGCTTGCAGGAATGACTTAAAATAGAATAGACTTTTTAAAATTAGTACAATGCCTATAGAGGTTAAAAATTCAAAAAGCCTTCATGAATTTCAATATGAACATTACAATTATTAACTAACATGAATTCACATGCAATTTAAGGGAAATTATAAAATACTAATGGGACTGTGTTAAACGTAAACTTTTTATTTGTGATAGAACCGTACAGCCCAAAATAAACAGTTCATTACAATTTTAAATAAATTAGAATTTATTTTAGAAATCATAGATAGCGATCATTTCGACGAGAAGCGAGACGACAATCCATCGATTCGGTTGAAGTTTCTTTGTTTTCTTTTTTTTTTATTTAGAAACCTCTCAAAGCCTTTCTTACTTTTTCTAACATGTTACTACATCTCCACTCTAATTATCGAACGTTATTTGATCTTCTTTTAGAAATAGAAAAAAGAAAATATGAATTGAGCAAAAAATGGCTGCCAATTTCTCTTTAAGCAACTCACATGTCTGAAATTGGATTGTTCTCGCCACTCTAAATCACGTTGGTGTATGAGTCAAAGATAAACGGCAACGGACTTTAGTGGCTTCAGCAGTAGACAAATCACGTTGGTGTATGTCTGCCGCTGAAGCTGCTAAGTCCGTCCCCGTTGATCTTTGAAGTCTGTGAAGGTTCGCGTCTGCGGACCTTTGCGACTTTTGACGTTACAAACTGTCGGTGGAGTGTGTCCTAGCCGCCGGTGTCCACGCGTCCTTGGCATATGCGACTTGTCTTTAAAGTGATATCTCGTGAAATCGACTCGTAAGCCAACTGCCGAATTGGATATTCCCCGGTCAACCATGAGAGACTACATGAGAAATGATTTGAATGTAACACCTTCGTAGTAAATGAAACATCAGTAAATGAAGTAAATGAAAATCAGATGTGGATTTAATACAGCGCGAAGAAGCATGCTACCTGATTGTCCAACGTTTCCCAACAAGAGAAGATCAGCAAAGAGTTATGCTTAGTAACGAAGACTAAGCTATCGATCGAAGTTCAAAAAATAGGAAAATTCAGTTTTGGTCAGAGTAAAATCCACATTTTTTTCAAGAACTCAAAGAAATCCATAGCATATTATGATTGTGGGGTAACAGAAGAACACTTGCATTTCTTCAATGGCCATGTGAATCAGATGACTTATCTGCGTATGATTAACGAATGGTTGCTGTCTGAACTCCAATTGGAAGGGCGCATCCAGGATTAAATATGGGGGAGGAGGCTAAGGATATTGAAAAAGTCCATTCAGATGTAGGCCTATTTAAAATAAATTGTTTCAAAGATCACTTTCCAAAATTATAAGTTACAGACACGTCGGTGCTTTAATAAACGTTTTCTTCTCGTTTTTTCGATATTTCTTTCTTGTCTTTTTCTTTATTTATGTTTGGGTTCTGGGGAGGCTTCAGCCCCCTAAGTCCCCTTTCCCCCACGGGTCTGGGTTTCGAGAACTTTCCTTCATCTTTGCCATGGTAACCATGCAGCCCATGTCAATTCTCAGACAAGAAAACTATTTTTCTACCTTATAAAACCATCCCATTGCTGTCTATTCTCTCTCATACTTCACTGAGAGCTATCGTAAAAAGTAGACCTACATTATTCCTAAGTTACGTAAAAATTTTTTTGTAATTAGAAAAACAAAACAGTAGGAAATGAAACAGCAGAAAACTAGATTTCAAATAAACCTAAAATTTAAACTTCAGGTTGATGAAGAACATTCAATGTAGAAACTGTTACTAATATATATTAATCTTAATATTAGAAATGTATGCTATATTTGTTTTATAGTACAGATATTAGTTATACGTTAAATAAAGATCCTAAAATCTATTCTTATTGCAAAAAAAAGTACCATGACTTTTAAGACAATAGATTTAATGTTCAAGATAGCAAACGAAAAAATAATAGTTTAAAACTCTAAACAGAAAATCGAGATTTTTTTTACTGAGCCAATTCTCTTTTTCTCTTTTTTATAATAGCAAGAACTTTTAAATTACAAGTAAATGGATTAAATGGAAATCTAGAACAACATAAAAGTAAAAACTTGCTTAGTAAAAGCTGAGTGACTTAAATAGAGAAAAAACTCATATCCCGCCAAAATTCATGGAATGCGTCTTTAATAATTAACCGGTATTAATAATTATTATTAATGTGTGTTTTCTTAAATGAGAGATTTAAGAAAGTGGATAATTAGTTTCAGGAAAGAAGAATACATATAATCAAATGGAATTCCATATTACGTTATTCTTGCAAGCATTCTTAGTTCACATAACATATAAACCACTGAAATATTTACAGATTACAAAGTGTCTATAATTTCTCATAATCCAAATCTTTTGATCGTTTTGTTTAACGATCTACTAGTATTTAAATATCTACAAGGAAACTCTTTGACAAAAAAAAATCGACGGACTAAGAAAGAATTATCTAATTGTGGCAAAATTTGGTAATTCAATGTACAGAAAATGAAATGATTAGAATTTCAGATTAATTGGATGATTATTGTGGGCTCAAAGAGCTACACAAAGTGATCAGGTCACTATGGCATTGGTCCACCTATGACCTGGATACAAGCTTATATCCGATCGATTCAGTTGGCGGATGGTGTTCAGTGGAATTTTTTGCCAAACGTTCTCCAATTCGACATCTAATTCGTCGATATTCGCAAGCGATGCCCCATCACATCCCAAATATGCTGAATAGAAGAGATCTGGCGATATGGCTGGCGAAGGAAGTGTGTCGCAAGCAGCAAAAAAAAATTTTTTTCGACAACGCCCGGGATCTTAGTATTTACGCTATTATTCTCAACATGGGACGAGAAATGTGACCATTTATCCGTCTAAACGTTGTCGAGGATACGTCATAGGAGCAGCTCACTCTATTTCCGCAGAAGGAGAAAGTAACGTCCATGCCGACGGCGGGATTCGAACCTAGGTTCCGAAACATTGGTGTCACTCTAGACCGCTCGGCCATGCCGGAACTGCAGGATGAAGAAAACCAATGGAGAGACATGCCATGAATGTCCGGGTGTTATCTTGTTAAGAAGTAAGGAAAATTCGCAGGGTGCTGCTAAAGGAACGGCAACATAACAGGTCCTAGCATTTCGGCAACCTAATTCTGTACTGTGACGGTGCCACGGAGCACTATCAAGGGAGTCCGGCTATCAAACGAATTGCCACCGCACATCGTAACTGCCTATTGTAGATGCGTGTGTCATGCAACAGTATGAGCGGAATCCTGACGATGTCCGGACCGTCTCCAGCCATGACCTGGTCATCGGGCTCAGTACAAAACAACACCAATAATTGAAGGCAATTCGTCCCCAATTCCACGTTGATTGTGACCGGCACTACTGCACTAGAGTTTAATGGTGAGTACTGCTCAGTCAGTGCTAGACGGCATAATGGACGCCGCGACCGTAGATTCTGCTGACGAAGTCTTCTGCTAATGGTCACAGTTGTCGCTTCAGTATTGATCACACTTTGGAAGATTTATAATGATGAATCTAGTGCTATAACTGCTGCTCTTCAATCGCTATATCTGTCGTCGCCCTAGGCTGTCCTCTTGTTGCTGAATCCATCGCTCAGGATCCATTCCTGTCAGCATCGTCTAATTGCCACATCCCTCCAACTCATGTATCGAGCTATTCGTCGGTTTGTCCATCCAGCCTAATGGAGCCCGTTGGCCACGTACAATTCCATTCTATGTTCGTAGTGGCAGCGAATTCCATGGCTTGTATTGTTACAGTCAAGGTAGGAAAACGCAATCAAAATAAACTGGAAGTTTTGTTCCTGAAACCTAGATTCGCTTTTTATATACAGTATATTATCACGATGATCAGTTCCAATGCGCTGTAGCTCCGGCTATTCATTCATTGGTTGCCAATTTTTGATCATTTGGATATTCGGTCGAAAGATTTTACCATCTGAAATTTCATTGCTAATGGATTATTTTTTCGGGATGGGTTGATTTTTTTTGACAAAAGAATGTATTTTAAAGGAAATTAGGCCTTCCCCGTGCCTGCCCTGGTAAGTATGAGATAATCCAAAAAGAATCGATTCGAAGCGGTAAAAAGTGATATTTTATTCCTTTTTGAATGAACTCATTATTTGATAGCGGGCGCCATTGTTTACGGAGAGAATCGAAAAAAATTAACATTGAAATTTAAATTTTAATCTAGTAGGCTAAAATTATTGAATTATTTTTCTCTGGCTCTTCTCTCATTGAGCCACACACACACACAAAGGGAGTGATAAGAAACAATAATTTGAATGTAGTTTCCGAGGCCTAATGGATGAAACGTCTAATTTCGGATCAAAAAGGTTACAGGTTCGATTCCCGTCGCGAACGTTTTATTATAGTAATTTTCTCACAGGAAATTAACAATTGCGCCGGACAGACAGAGAAATACAAGATTTTAGTAATATAGATTTCAACCAAAACAATATTTTTTAAATATATTTTCGCTTTATTTTGAAAGAAGAAAATGAATGAAGAAGGTAACTCTAACACTATTAATATTTGCACAAAATGGTCACAAATAGTTAAAATTTACAATCATCAGAATAACTTACAATCATGTGAAATGGATTTGACTTTATTATTCTCATTCTTTGTTCCTCGAAAAGAGCTCATATCAACATTGTTTTATTCACATAATGTATTTAAGAAAACAGTTGTTGTTCTGTTTCCAGAGCAACAGTGTTATCGATCGGACCGAAAGTTTATAACTATTGATTTTGCAATTCATGTTTTGAAACAATTTCCTTTCACTTGGTAAACGACATTTATTTCAGTTTTTATTACCTTGGCCAGAGCAATAAAGTTTATGGTTGTTAAGATTAGATCATATTTCTACTGCATTTTATTACTCCACTGTAATACACACGCAACATTTCGGCAATAAAATTAATTCATTTGGAAATAACGTTTCTATTTTTGTCAGAGGAAAGATGGAAAAAAATGCCACCTGAATTGCCAAAGGTTTGTGGTGAATATTTAATATGATCATGACAAAAATTTGAAATTAATAAAATTGAACTTAATAGATCGTTTTTATAGTAGCCCGTTTCTCCTATGTATAAGTTTCGTATACATATCTTTATTTCTCGTCAGCTGGAATAAAACCAATGTTGTGAATATAATTTCTTCGTTATTTTTATATCTTAGTATTAACATTAAAAACAAGAAAGAAAATAATTTTAAAAAACTATATTGCTCCTATATAATTCTGCAATGCTAAAGAAAAGGGAAATCACCCATCATGCACTAATGAAAACAAAAAACAAATTCCTGCCAAGAACTCTCCAATGCACTCCATCTTCAACACAGTCAGTTTTCCAGAACTGATCTGTGCTGGGAAGCTTTAATGATCTGAAACTCTTTATGCTTCCATGAGCCAAAGAAGAATAATCTTAAGTACTCCGAGGAATTACAGTGAAAATTGTCAAGAGCTAATAGTGTTAGAAAGTTATTCTCGAGCAAATACTAGGTTTATTTCACGTAACGAAGAGACTAATTTTTTCTTTAGTAATGTTCCAAACTGGGATCGAAGAAAAAATTTATAGATTTTGAATTTTAGTGTTACGTAATATTTATATAATTAACATTTAAGTAAGAGTTTCTAGTTTTCGTTATTTCTAATTTTATCAATTTGACCGAAAGTTATTGCTATTGATTTTGTAATTCATGTTTTGAGATAATTTCCTTTCTCTTCATAAACAAAATTTATTCCAGTTTTATTATATTGGTCAGACCAATAAAGTTTATTGTTATTATGATTAAAATACATTCCTACTTCGTTTTATTACTAAACTGTAATATTCACTCAACTCTTCAGCAATAAAATTAATTCTTATGAAAATAGTCAACAATATTAACTGTAATTTTGTTTTTCTTTTTGTCAAACAATGACCCCGTATCAGGTAAGGAAGTATATCATTGGGGTTTTCCATTAAAATCTAAGGATGATCAGTGACGTACCCACACCTCCTGCTCCCTTTTTCCTTCCTTCTCCTCATCCATTTTTCCTTCCTTCTCCTCCTCTCTTTTTCCTTCCTTCTCCTCCTCTCTTTTTCCTTCCTTCTCCTCCTCTCTTTTTCCTTCCTTCTCCTCCTCTCTTTTTCCTTCCTTCTCCTGCTCCCTTTTTCCTTCCTTCTCCTCCTCTCTTTTTCCTTCCTTCTCCTCCTCTCTTTTTCCTTCCTTCTCCTCCTCTCTTTTTCCTTCCTTCTCCTCCTCCCTTTTTCCTTTCTTCTCCTCCTCCCTTTTTACTTCCTTCTCCTCCTCCCTTTTTCCTTCCTTCTCCTCATCCATTTTTCCTTCCTTCTTCTCCCCTTTGCTTTAAAGTTTTCTGTTTTTAAAATAATTGTTTTTAATTCATTAATTGATATTTATTAATTCACTGCTTTTTATTCATTTATCTCTATTTTACTTAATTTTTTCCATAGGCTGAAATATATTTTTTGATTTGTTTACAGTTTGGCTGTGAATTGATGTGTGAAGATCATGAAATTTCTTTGAACACTACTAGAGGGTCCGCAGTGATCCTTTCATTGGTGGTAACCAGTGATTGGATGATGTGACCGCCATCCAATCTCTGATTGGTCTGAGTTAACCTACAAGTAAGCAGCCACTGTTATTTTCCTTTAATTTTCCTTTAATTTAATTCATTGGTGTTTTAAAATATTCAGACTGTAACGTGATGTTGTAGCTTATGTTGGAAAAGGAATACATTTGGAATATTCTGAAACTTGTCTGCATTAAGTTTCCTTTTATTTTAAATTCCATTCTGTGTGTTTGCCGAATTTTCTTTCGAGTTTGAAGATAGCACAACTAAACAATATTTGGTATAAGACTATCTTTTGCTCTACTGTAATATTTTTGGAGTAGTAGTGGACGATGCCTGCCATGGAGTATTTTGTAAGAGGCCTGATTTTTGTCTGGACAGGAGTGTCAACATTCCCAATGCGTAAGTTATTGCTGCATTTTTTCTAAAAATGCAGAAAGATGCAGAAAGAAAATTAAGGGAGGACCAAAAGAATGCTGTAAAGAGGAATGTTAATAATCTACTTAAAGAAGAAGAAATTATAAACAGAAGGATTAAGGAAAGGTTAGAATATAAAGATTATGAACTGGTTATGCTATGGAACCATAAACATTATAAGAAAATAAAAGAAAAGGCTAAAGATAGGAAAATAAAGAAGATTAATAACAAGAAATTTGAGGATAATAAAAATTATGTGGTTAATATGAGTAACAGAAAATTTAACAAAAAAGAATTAGAACTCTTAAATAAAGGTCTGGACTTTGTTTATGATAAAAAAAAATTGGACTTGAAGACTTTAGCAAAATTGCCAATTGCAGCAGAGAGAATGGAACAAAGTAAGAAGGACGAATTCTTGAAAGAAATTGAGGATTTTAAAAATAATTTTAACGAAGTAAATTTAAACTTAAATGAAGAAGAATTAAACATATTAAGAAGGATTGGTAAAGATAAAAGTTTACATATAGCAAAATCTCATAAAGGGAACAAGTTAATAATTGTGAACAAGCAAGAATATGTTGAGAAAATAGATAAATTAGTAGAAGATGGACATTATGTAAGCATAGAGGAAGATCCGACTGTGAGTTTATACAACAAAGTGAAGTTGAAATTGAAGGAAATTCAAGATAAAGGGACGATAAATTTTTGGAAAAAAGATGAAATTTTATAGGAAGCATGTAAAACTCCTACATTGGATGGAAGAGTTAAAATTCATAAAATTAATAATCCAATTAGACCAGTAATAAATGCTTATGGGAGCCCAGTTCAGAACATAGCAAGATTCTTTAATAGTATAGTGCAGAATTTTAAATTACCTAAAGAAGAAATAATCATAAAAAATACAAAAGACTTAGAAAGTAAATTACAACATTTATATTTTAAGAACAAGAAAAAATTCTATTTATATTCGCTGGATGTGGAGAACATGTATTCAAATATCCCTGTTAAAGAAACATTACAAATTGTAGAGAAATTGGTTTATAATCACAATGAAGATTTCATGAAACTAAATTTGAATAATATAGAATTGATGGATTGGGCGAGTTTTATTTCAGATAATACCTTTTTTAAACATAAAAATAAAATGTTTAAACAGATTAAAGGATTCCCTATGGGTTCGCCATTATCAGGGACATTATGTAATATTAAAATGAAAAGAAATTTAACGTGCCCAAAGATTCAAAGAATTAAGAAAGCAAACGAACGCACAACACTATAAGAAATATAGCGTTATACGCTATACGCTATATTTCTTATAGCGTTGTGCCTTCGTTTGCTTTCTTAATCCATTATGTAATATTTTTATGAATTTCTTCGAAAATGAAGTGATAAAAGAATCTAAATTTAATTTTGAGCATTATCGATATGCAGATGATATTTTGATTATATGGTTTGTGTTGTAGTAAAATGCTACTTTCAGTTATAAAAAGAAATATTTTCTCAAAACAAAATACATTAAATTGCTTTGAAGGAATTTCTTCAATCCCTAGACACTTAACTTATATGCAGACAAAATACAAATAGCCTAAAGTTCATAAAACAACAGATTTAATAAACTGTATAATAGTTCCTGTACAATTATCTTCTGTCTTCAAAGATTACTTTCCTTTCAAATCAAATAACACTTGTATGATTTAATTAATTACTGTCTCTTAATATTATCTATTAATGTTCACACGTTAAGATGCGTTTCACGAAAGTTCACGACATGTTAACTTTTATCACTTAATGTTGCTTACAGTTCTTATCTTTTAACCGTATGGGAAAACAGTTAATTGACTCTTAAGTTGAATGTTCTTTGTCGAACGATTTAATCTTTAAACTTTAATCTTTAGTCTTTACTCTTTAAATCGTTAATCTTTAATCTTTATTCTTTAATCTTTAGTCTTTAATCTTTATTCCGTTGACGACATATACAATTCCATGAATTCGAATATAAATGGAAAATTGTGACTTACGATTATTCCAGATATAAATCCCCATGAATTCCTAAAGTTCTTGAGGGTATTCGATGATAATCCTAAAATATACATACGGTACTTCTGATAATAAAACATCCTTTTGCATAGCTAATTCCAATCTCCTTTAGGTTGCCTAGCAACGAAATATTTCCTGCAAAATATTCATAAAAGAATTAGTATCCTATAAACTTTCAGAAGTAAAATCCTTATTTCACATAATAATCGAAGCATTCCGTAATATGCAATTACGATGTTTTCTGATTGCATTAATGCTCAAAATACAGTACTTATTGAATCCTTGAGACTTATTATCTTCTTGACTGGAATTCGCCATTTTCGAGTCGTATCTCATCTAACACGGAAAACGAACTGTCTGTAAAAAAGCATATAACACAATCACTGAAGTGTACGTTAAAGTCTTTGTTATCTTATCAAATAGATGTGAACAATAATAGATCTCTTTCGCACTCAGCATTTTGTTGTTCTTAAACAGTCACTCTTTCATTGAGCACATGTTCAATATAATAATTGACTATTTATTACAACACAGATATTTTATTCCTTTTGGAATGAACTCATTATTTGATAGCGCGCGCATTTGACGGAGAGAGGCTAAAGAAATGAACATTGAAATTTAAATTTTTATCTAGTAGGCTAAAATAATGGGTTATTTCGTTTTTCTCTGTCTCTTCTCTCATTCCGCCACACACACACATAAAGGGAGTGATAAGAAACAATAATTTGAATGTAGTCCCGCGGCCTAATGGATGAGACATCTAACTTCAGGGTTGCGGGTTCGATTCCCATTGCGAACGTTTCATTATAGACATTTTTTTACAGGAAATGAACAGTTGCACCGGACAGACAGACAGAGAAATAAAAGATTTTAGTAATGTAGATTGTAATTCAATTTTGGAATTATTTTCATTTATTTATTCATTGGTGCTGTCTGTTGACGATGTGAAGAAGTCAAATACCACGTCTATTTTTGTTGTAATAATGATAAAAACAATATGAAATCAAACCATGACATTATAGGATAGTTTCTTCATTTATGTTTTTGATTAAAATAGTTTTTATGGTAATTTGCGAGGTTTCATTAGTTGTTTATTTTTTTTCCTACTCTCAAAATACTGTAGATTTTACCGAAATGTAAGGAGTTTCTCATTCATCATTCGATAGAAAATACGGGAATTAAAGATATTTGTGATGGTGATCTTTATAATGGTTACCGTAGATTTTTCATTTGGCTTTAGTCTAATTACATTGTTATCGATTTTGTTTAGATTGATGGTAAAAGCACATTTTAGCGTTTTTAATTCATTATCATTTTTATCAAAACAGATTAGTTTTGGGGGGTTGTATAATTCCTGAAGGTTCCGTTGTCCTGCATTGCGATTTTATAAATATGATCAACTGGCAAGAGCAAATGTTAACTAAATGACATCCTAGAACAGACATTTCTTGCTCTTTGGCGATCATCAGTTAGGATTAGTTCCTCATTGCCAGCAAATGAATATTTTGTGAATTTATTTTTGTTTGTTTTAGTTTCAGAGAATCCACATTGATTCGCACGATTGTGTTTATTATCCTCTGTACTAAGAGTTCATTGTATATTAGTTACTACATCTAACTGACGATCGTCAAGAGCGTGAAACGGCAGTCTAGGATGGTGTTTAGTAAACACTTGGTCTCATGCGTTGATGTTTTGATGTCCTCAGCCTAAGAATAAATGAAATAGAAACTCTTTGTATTTGTGTGCCTAGCTTAAATGTTAGGATTTGCCTCCTATTTTCATCGTTTATTTTCAGCAGCTGGTTTCGATATTCACGCTTTCTTTTAGGCTATATTTTGCTACATTTGGCAAATTGATTTATTTGTCCTGTAGTTTCTGTAGCTTTCTATTTGGATGCTGCAGATTCTATATTATTTAATTTCTTCATTATTGTTATTATTTTATTTATTTATTACTCATTGCTTCCGACTTGTCTACGTTAGCACACCAGTTTAATCATTTTCAGACTGACGGGCTATTGTTAGATTATTTACAGTAACTTTAGCGTGTGTTTTCTCAGGTCACCGCCACATCAGTAATACTTTTTTTTACATAGACATCCAGTCGACACAACTCCATTTAATATCTTCAAAAATGCAATATTTCTTTTCCTTAATTAGAAAACTTCATCAAGTTCTGAGGACACGAAAATCTTTTTCTCTTCCTCAATAGAATTCGTAAAAATCTACATTAACAGTCAAATCTAAATTAACAATATACCAGTAATAGTATATTTCACATTACATCGTTTTTACCAACAATTAAGATTTAGCAAAAAAAAACCAACAACAATCGATTAATGACATCTATCTCTACTATTAATAAATCTTAGTAATAATTAAATTTATTACACAGTAAACTCCCGATTATCCACGGGCGAATTATACGTGGACCTCTCCTGTTTCTATTTTTTTAATGTTCTTAATGTTTTAAATTTTTTTAATAAATTACGGAATAAAAAAAATAAATAAATCTAGAATAAGATAAAGAATTAAAGAGGCTAAAAAAGTAAGTGATTTAAAGAACGATCTTGTGAGCCGAGATTAGGGAGGAAGGTCACACTAGATTATGGGAGAGCCTTTTTCTTCTACATACAAGTCAGATAGCTGACTTCTATTTACTGTAACTATGTATTGCCATTTTAATGTAAATAAAAAATCTTAAAAGCTTTTTTGTGTTGATCCTTTTTCATCCTATTTCGGATTATCCGCGGAATTAGCTAGTCCGCGGTTGCCGCACCACCCAATTCCGCGGATAATCTGTATATATCTTTGCTAATAATAATACCTTTATATAATACCTTTATTTTTTCAATTATATCTTTTATTGTTCTATTATTAATAATTTTACGAAAATGTTCATAGTGAAATTGGATAACATTTAAAAATTTGTTTTTATTAAAACATAGGAATAATTTTATTAAACATGATTCAATCATTAATCTGACCTTCTCTTGTATGTGTAAAAAAAAAAATTAGTGATAATTCAAATTCATTGTTCCAGTGAAATTTACAAAAAAAAAAAAAATATTCTACTGCAAAGTAATAGATTTGAGTTATTATTAATTTTTTATTTTAAAAATTGCTTTTTATACTGACTTAGAATACGGCTAATAGTCTTTGTAATAAAGCACTTTATATACAGTGGAACCCCGCGATTCGTCCGCCTCTCTATTCGTACAACTCGTTATTCGTACAACTTTTTCAAGTAAATTTGAACTCGCCATCGCTACGCTTGCTCGCGATTCGGACAGCGTAACCTCGGTACTGGCCGCGCCACGCGATCGCTTCAGTTCAGTAACGTGCTAGCTTCCGTACGCTACGCATGATCCACGAAAGGTTCGTGAAACTTTGTGATATTTTATTGTTATTTTTTGTTATTTTTATTAAAAATAGTGCAGCCATGGGTCTAAAAAAGATTACTGATTCAACTAAGCCTAAAAGGAAAGCAGTGAAAACGACAATTGAATTGAAAAAAAGAAATCGTTGCGAAGTTTGAAAGTGGAACTCGTGTCTCTGACCTGACAACTCAGTATGGCATGGCGAAATCAACCATATTATATATACTGAAAAAGAAAAAAATAATAATAGAGGCCTATATATTTATTGCTTTCATAGTTTTTATATATTTTAGGCTTAACATATTATAACAAAGGTTTATATAAGCAATCATCTGTGGGTCTGGAACGGATTAATCCAATTTACATTATATCTTATGTGAAAAAATGATTCGCCATTCGTACAAATCGCCATTCGAACTGCCTCCTGGAACGGATTGTGTACGAATAGCGGGGTTCCACTGTATTACTGAAATGTACGGCTTCTCCTATTTTCATTAAAGGGCATTTATAAACAGATTTAATCCCGTAAAATGGACTGCAGTCTTCTTTCCGTTAAAAAACATGTTTTCAATACTTAAAAGCAAGACGTATTCCAAACTATTACATTTAATGATAAAAATGATCATTATCTATCATTTTATTCATTTATAATCGATTATTAAGTTTTTTTTAATTGTTTATCCCATTAAAGCATTTACCGCTATGAAAATTTCAGAATACTCTCTGTAATAAAGCGCTTTATATTCTACTGAAATGTGTGTCTTATTAAATGATGCCTAAATGTTAAAATTTTCCCATTCTAGATCATTTATTTATCATTGGAATTTCGGAACGGCCGTTTGTGGGTTATTAGCCCGTCATCAGAACAAGATTATCCAAGTAAGTCAAAACGAACCAGAGAGAACTTAAGCACATCGGAAGTAAACAGGATATCGATGCTGATGATGGACCCACAAACAGCCCATTCAATAACTGATAAATAAAAAAACCTGAAATCCCAGAACTTTATTTAAAAGAAAAAAAAATATCAAAAATCTTTCGTTTAAAATTTTACCATTCAACTCTGTATCACCAATTGGTTAATGAGTAGTAATTGAATTTATAATTTAAAGTAAGAAATTTCTGATCTAATCAATTTCAAGAAATGGAATTTGAAATCAACTTTTATTTAGAAGTTGGAATAATTTACTAATACGGTACCTGTATTTTTTACATTTAAATTAGAATGCCTTTTGAGTCGAGCTGATACTCTGGGACTGCCGTTTCGAGCTTATTAGGCTCTCATCAGCCAGAGCTAATCAGCCAGTGCAGGACTCAAAAGGCGTACGAGGGGTATTATGAATACACGGTGGAGACAGTGACACCTCAAAAACTAAAAGCAAGAAAATAAAAAACAAGGACAAAATATGGATTCCAAAACCTTTTATTTTTCCCATTAGAGGGTTTGTTATTTATTTGTTTATTTTATATTTTTTTCCTTTTG
>JAFIDM010000004.1:42835363-42894489 GCA_023159025.1 Thereuonema tuberculata | reverse complement strand
GTCCCAGAGTATCAGCTCGACTTAAAAGGCATTCTAATTTAAATTATGTCTTTTATTTTGCCCTTTAGAGGGTTTGTTACTTATTTGTTTATTTTATATTTTTTTTTCCTTTTGTGGTAGCTGAGTGCTGCCCAAGGTTTTGGAATCCACATTTTGTTCTTGTTTTTATTTTCTTGATTTTAGTTTTTGAGGTGTCACAGTTTCCATCATGTATTTTATATTTTTTACATTAAACAAAAACACAATTTTAAGAATAAGTAGGCACTAACTTCTTACAGATTCTCTTGTACTTAATTAAAATTAAGGTCAATATATAGCAACATTTGTTATTGTAATTTTTTCGCTGCTTGACTGAGTTATTTACTTTTGTGTAGGAATGTTATCTTTATGTATTCTTCTCTCCAATTGTAAATGCAACATCTCTAATCATCATCATTTTTTTTTATTTGTTCCGTAATTCTGTTCATGTCTATACACACTGCATACAACAGTCATTTATGACAATGTATTAAATATATTCAAAAATACACAACTTGATGAATTTTATGTTAATAAAACTTTATTTTTGTTCATGTACATCATTACAATTTGTGTTAAAGATTAAAACAGTGCTTAACTGGAGGATGGAAAATTACTGAAAAACACACAAATATGATTTCTTTTTCAACAGTTGAAATAGTTTTAAAAATACTTATTAAGAAAAATTTCAAGGTACTAATAAATACAGCAAGTCTATGCAGAAGCAAT
The DNA here is from genome assembly GCA_023159025.1 of Thereuonema tuberculata. NCBI lineage: Eukaryota > Metazoa > Arthropoda > Chilopoda > Scutigeromorpha > Scutigeridae > Thereuonema > Thereuonema tuberculata. Next base: position 42,893,742 of record JAFIDM010000004.1, on the reverse strand, counting down.
ATTCAAGATGAACTATTCTCACAACTCTCTTCTAGATATCAGAGCATGTCAAAGATTTAATAAATATTTTAAAAACCGATTAAAATTTAAATATGTTGAAATGGATCAACAAACAGAAATGTAACTGACCATTTCTTAAATAGAATCATTGATTACAGTGAGCAGTTCAGTTGCAGATTTCGTGTGTTAAACATACAATAATTATAACACAATAGTACGTATATACAATTTATAATAATTTATTATTTATAAAAAGAGAATTTATAATAAAATTGGTGATTTATTTATGTACAAGAATTATATAATGTTCGTATTCACATCTTAAATTCGTTGAATAAATGTCATATAAATATGTATATATATTTAAATACATATACTGAATTTAGTGTATATCACAGGACTGAAACATACATATAACAAATTAATATGAGATTAATAAGTTTCATAAATATGAAGAAGTAAGTGAATAAATACAAAATAATACAAATAATAAGATTACACAGGGTTTATAATGAATTGTATGATTATAAGATTCATTTACTCAAGGAATTACATAGTGTTGATATTTACTTTAAAGTTTTAACATTTAAATTATTGATGTTTAAAGATATACTTGAAGGGAATGTTACATATACAAGGTGGCCATAATTAAAGAGAAGGTGTTAGGTCCTTGTAGTGAAAAATGTAGGAGGAAATTCAATAAAACTTAGCGTAAATACTCAATAATGCAATAAAAATCGTTTGAAACAACAATATTTATTGAAGAAATATTAGAGTTAATTGTATAATATAGTTAATTGAATATTATAGTTACTTGAATAATATAGTTAATTGGATAATACAGTTAATTGAATATTATACTTAATTGAATAAAATAATTAATTGAATATTACAGTTAATTTGATAATACAGTTAATTAAGTATTATAGTTACTTGAATATTGTAGTTAATTGGATAATACAGTTAATTAAATAATATAGTTAATTGGATATTATAGTTACTTGAATATTATAGTTAGTTTAGTAATATAGTTAATAAAAAATATAGTAATTGAATTATAAAAAGAACTGATTAGTGTTGCAGATCTGAAACAGAGTCTAGTATATTCTCTTGAGTTCTAAGACTTGTTGTTGACAATAACAGTTCTACAAAGTTCTATTAAGTCTTTAAAGTGTATTTTATACATTTTCTGGAAATTGCTCTGGAGTTTGTATTAATGCAGTGGTTCAGTACATTTTAAATTATGTCCCAATTATATAAAAATGAATATTAACATTAATTTTTACCAAATATAAGTTTTGAAATCATTTCAAATTTCTTACTATTTATAAGTTTTCGTCTTATTTGAGTATTTTCCTCCAATGACTTAAAACAGTACTTTGTTTAGGCATTCCTTTCACTTCTTTGTTCTCAAATAATCATATAATTTTGTGTCAATGAATTATCTTTTTATAACTGACGATTATTACATTACATTTCTCCCATCTCTTGACATGAGTTTTAGAGCTAAAAAAGGATTAGAACAAATAAAATGAAATGAAATTTATCAAAATATCGTTGTCTTCTATTTTGGTCAGGATTGCTTAAAAAAATTATAAACCTGAGGAAACTGAAAAAGATAGAAGGAAAATAGTTCATATAAGGAAAATCCTTTTTGTTTTTAGAACATATGAGTTTGGCAAGGATTCAAGGGACGAAAAGCAGTCTTAATGCACTGTCTTTAAAACCCAATAATCTCTTTAATTAAAAAATTAGAAATGAAATGAAGCTGAACGTTTGTAGGAGTGTCCGAAGATTCATGTAATGGACTATAATAGAACCCATTTTCTCAACAATCCCTTGTACAACACAGATCAACACAATATGGGAAAAATTTGGATAAAGTTGAATAGACTGCATAAGAATCGGGAAAAAAAATTCTTAATTAGAAACAGAAGGAGTTTTACAACTAAAATTATTACGCATCGACACTGAAAAATAATTTATTGAACTTTGCAAAACTATAATAAACTACAATTTAATTAGAAAACATTGATTCAAAAAATGGAGTGCTATTCCAAAATTATGTGCATTTTCTAAAATTCATTAAGTTCGTAATCTAGATGGTGCCCTCAATTATAAACAGTAGACCCATTATAAACAGTACAAATTCAACCATTGCTTTGATAGACAAGTCATTGAAAACCAATGTAACGGAATTACATATCACCTTCAAATATGCGGTTAAGAATTGTTTTGAGGTTTTAACCCAATTTATACAATTAAATGGGATCGAAAAAAAGAGTTGTATCACATGATGCCCAATCACTGTTCACCTTGATTTCATACGGACTGTTGCAGTTGATCAATTTCGGGAAATGGAATTTGAAATCAACTTGCATTTAGAAATTGAAATAATTTACTAATACGATGCTGTATTTTTTACATTAAACAAAAACACAATTTGAAGAATAAGTAGGCACTTATTTTTGTAATTTTATTTGTTCCTTAATTCTGTTTATGTGTATACACACTGCATACAACAGTTTTTTATGGCAATATATTACATAGTTTCAAAAATACACAACTTGAAAAACAACATAAGAATGGGGAAAAAAATTCCTAACAGACACAGAAGGAGTTTTACAACTGAAATTATCGCGCATGGAAACTGAAAAATATTTTATTAAACTTGGCAAAATCATGTTAAACTGCAATTTAATTAGGAAAGACGATTCCAAAAATATAATAGAAACAGGAGTGCTATTCCAAAATTATGGATTCCTCCTAAATTCATAAAGTTCGTAATCTAGTTAGTTTGTGCCCTCAATTATAAACAGGTAGACCCATTATAAAGAGTAAAAATTCAACCAATGCTTTGATATACAAGTCATGAAAATCTAATGTAACGGAATTACATATCACCTGTTAATATGCCGTTAAGATTTGGTTTAAGGCTTTAACCCACTTTAAACAATTGCGATTTAAATGGGATCGAAAAAGAATCGTTTCACTTGATGCCCAATCACTGTTCACCTCGATGTCGTACGGATTGTTGCAAGAGGCGGTTGATTATTACTTTGTTTCTCGTGATTTAACACAAATAGAACTCATTGGAACCTCAAACTAAAAACTAAATTTTTAATGAAATAACAAATTTATGAATTCGTTGAATTCGATGTCGATTAGTCTTCAGATCAATTCATGGGATTGGCATGTTTAGCCTCGTTAGCAGAGATCTACGTCGAAGAGACCCTTGGGAAGAGAAGGCCTTTTACAAATTGGTGAAGTTAACATCATTTGCATATGAGATACGGCGACGATTTGATACTTTTCACTAATGAAGACATTCCGCTAGGAATTTATGACATTTTTTTCCATGATATCGCCCGAAATCAGATTCGGAATTGAATTCAAGGCAAATAATTTTATCGCATTTTTGAATTTTAATATCACAAGACACAATGGCTACATTAGTTCTTCAGGATACTGCAAACCAATGGCTTCTAATACCGCTTTAAATTACGATACCAACATTTAACATCATCTCAATGCCGATCCACGGAACATTTAAACTTTGAAGTCTTATTTAGCAATGAATTAGCAACTATACCAAGCTTCTAGATATTGAATATCTTAGACATATCTTCATTGATGATCAAGTAAGACGCACCAAGCAACACATATGGAAAACCTATAATTCGTGTCACAGAGCAATAAATTGAAAATGATTGAAAATATATTTGTCATTTTTCAAAATCACACATAGAAATACAAAATATACTATAGTTCAGTATAATTTTTTTTTTTTAAATTTTATGTAATTTCCAAAAAAAAAGTTGTCTACAGAAGATGATTCGTCACTTTCGTGGACTGCCACAAACTACAGTTGGATAGCTTCTAAAGATCCAAACTGCTTTATTTTTGAATATTTTTCAAATAATATATATTGTGAAATCAGAAAATACATAAATTTAACATAATATTGAGTGAAATTGTTTTTCGAATCATCAGTAAAATTTTTTTGCAATCTCAAGTCTTGTCACAAGGTTTAGCCATAGCATTTGTGGACATTCCTAAACTTTCTAGAAAATCCACCCGATGCGCTAGTTGTCTTCCATTTCACTTAAAAACAAAAGTTTACATGGTGATTTTGGATTGGGAAGTGATTTTATTCGTCTGAATCGCACATTTGTCAGGAAAATATTACCTTTTTATTCATTTTTCGTAATTTGCACAGCTCATCCCATCACTTCTGTGGTCTTGTTTAGAACCTAATTTTTTTATGGAAAAATGATTATTTCTAGGCATGATAATTAAAATACGGTGAACTTAATTTTTTGAATGACACGTGTTCCTAACCTCAAAATGAAGAGCACAGGGGTCAAGAAACATTAAGTATTCGTCACTTCCGTGGACATCACTTCCGTGGACATTTGGGGTCCATGGAAGTGATGATCATCAACAATAGTGGATACTATGTTTTTCACGAAGACTTGTCTTTCACTTCCAGTTTTTGTTAAATGCCAATAAGGATATTTATAATTATATAAATATATATAATATAATACATGATATACGTACATTTTTATAGACGTTTAAGATTGGCAGTCTGATTCATTTTTATTGTACATGATTTCCTCTTTTGATAAAAAGTTTTTTTAATTCATAAATTATAGTCTTCTATTTATTTATTTCATGGTTTTTCCCACGTAAATTCACTATTTCGAATAGAATTTATATTAAAATTCGACATCGTTATTAACACAAGTCACTTCTATATACATAGCCTACCATCATTTTTTTTTTAAATAACCAAAATGCGCTGACCTGACCCACATATATCATGGATAAAAGAATGTCAAAAGCAATCATCTCAATTTATTTGAAAAAGAAATCTTGTAATTTAAAATCTCAAAAATTTTTGACTGAAATTGCAGGTTTTCTGTAGATTCACCCTTATATAATAACGGACGAAGTAAACAAATAAAGCAATATAACGGGTGTAGAGATTTATCGTTTATATTAACATTTTTCCCAAACTAAGCCATGTTATCAAACTTTAAACTGCAAAACTGTAGTGTAGTTTACACCATCCCTTGCTAAAAATCAATCGTGTATTTACATAGGCAAAACGTGCTGGACATTCCAGAACTGCATGGCAGAGAGTGGAGAAGCTACTAAAACTAAAGATAAAACATATTTCACTGTAAAACATGTACTGACCAGCGGGCATCATCTAGACTCGACGAATCCCTTCATACTCGACAGAGCATCGAATACAGGCAGAATAAGATGCCTGGAATCCGATCATATCCGCAATAATACGAACAGCTATAATGACAATATTTCGGTCCCGGCAATCAACAAACATGGATTCACTACTAAAGTCCATAAAAGAAAAAAGACAAATCCATTTTCCAAAGCCCGCTTGGAAACCATATAAAACAATAAGAAAGAATATATTTTAATGAAGAACATACCATTTGAATTTTTTTCCCCTTTCAAAGACGCCTCCATTGAGCAGAGCACAAGATAGAATAAATGTTAATAGTATTGATATCATCAAGGACTCCACCAAAGTACTTCATGAGGCGATCCGGCTTTTCACTCCTGCTGATGCCATGATATTTCCCCGAGCCAATCACTATCTAGACCACGACAGTACGAAGCCATCTATTTGCATTTTCAAATCAGCTTAAAATTTTGTTTTGAAACAGAGTGTCATTGTATTTTTCATTTGTCTTTTGACGTTCAAGTGCTTGGATGAAACCTGTAGCAAATTTAGAATTTTTAATGCAGTACACATTTTTTTTTGAGTGCATGTACTTTTGAGTGCATATTTTTTGCATAAGTATTACGTAAAATAAAAACATGTTCATTTCTACCTTTTTAAAACCATTTAAAACCATCGTTTTAAATTCCAGCCTTAATTAAAAATGTTCATTCGCAATTGTAATTTATCTACTCCATGGTGGTATTTTCGGTCTCAGCCAGTTCCAACTCATGACGTTTTTCTTCAATTAAGGTTTAACTTCAGTTAATAAATGTTGCTTCCTTTTCTTGAACACTTGGAAACCAACGCCTTCCAGAATTTCAAAACAATCTAAAGCAGTTAAACCTAGGAATAAACTTACAGTTCCAAAAACATTTAATAATAATCCAGAAATCGATCGTTCAACATATTCTTTTACTTCCAGAATTTTATTTGTTGAATATTCAAAGTAAACTAGAATCACCTAAGGACTAGGCTTCAGGTTTTGATCTGCAGTATAAATCCTCTCTGTACATTTTCTTGGGCATCCGCAAAACTCTCTTGTTGCATTGGAAACAATCTTATAACTTACCTCCACCGCTTCATTAAACAATTCTTCACTGCCACACAATGGGAGATCACTTTCAGACAAAACAGGAATCCTAAACAAAAACAAATTACTTATTAAAATCAAAACATTGAAATCACTCTAGAAAATTTTAAATAAAAAGAATAAATGCGTTTCGGGATCTAAATAACCCGAAGGTTCTAAAGTTCTAAAGATAAAGTACCCGAAACTAGACCGCTTTTATTCTTTGTATTTTTAAATGACCTAGTGTGCTCTTGTATTTATTTTAATTTGTTATTGGCGCACGTCAAATTTTAAACGTCTAAGAAATTACTTAATTAATAACATCTAATATAGGAAGTGCTCCAATAATTTTGTATAATCTGTGAAAAGTAAATAATGATAATAATCATAATCATTTTCCTTTAATGAATAAAAATTGTTACACATAAATTTGCTAAAAATAAATATTGATGTTTTAGATAAAATCATTAGAAATACAAAAGCAGTTAAATTAAATTCAGCTTCCACTGGTTCGATAGCATTGGATATTCTCTAAGGCATTCGCTCTTAAACAAAGTTTGTGCAGAAATTTCAGAAAAGTTCTTAAATTTCAGCTTTGCGAAAAAAAGTGATATGTGATGTTTTTTAAGTATTTCTGAAAGTACTTTATTTTTATATCTTTTCAAACAAAATTGCTGTTACACAATACTTTTAATTTTTTTACTTTCAGTAGACAAACCGTAACGAAGTACTTTAAAAACGAATGCATAAAATTGAAATATAAGCAAAATATAACAACGCACAAGAAGCATTAAAAGATATTCAATACTTCTGTATCTCAAATATCATACTAAGTACAAGAACTAATAATAATATACTCCAATCTTGCCGATATTTCGTTTTTTTTTAACATCAAGACTTCCTCAGGGTTTGTATACCAAATACAAATGAAAATTCTAAATACAAATGAAAAATTTCAAATATAACAAAAGGAGACTTAAACAATAAAGAGATATGAAATTAAATAACATCAAACTTTGTCACATTAAAACAATAAAAACAATAAGAATCATAATACCTTGACAATATTGCGATCATATTTTCATGGATTGGTAAAATTTAAAATTTTATTACAATTCTTAAATTCCCACTGAATTTTTATTTTAATTTTACAATTTCTTTAATTCTTTTATTTTTAATAATGATCTTCGAAAGACTCCTAATGCTACTCCACTAAGTTTTAGGGATTTATCCCTATTAAAATAATAGCAACAATTTATCAAACATGATTCTAGTATGAATCTTTTATTTTCATCCTGAACTTCAAATGGTATATTTACGATTATTTCTGGATCGTGTCCAATTTATAAGTGGTTTGCCCATTCGGAGACATTTTTATTCTTCTGCTGAAATGCTCGTAAGTGCTCACGTAAACGTTCTTTCATTGCCCTCCCTGTACTCCATATGTATACCCCTTGACAATCTCTACATTGTAATACCTATCCCCATTCTATGTAACATTTCTTCATTATTTCTATATTTTTTAAACAATCTATTATTTTTGAAATACAGTTAGTTTACTTCATTTTCTTTACAAACACTTTTAATACAGTTATCAACATTGATTCCTGTAGGTAATCTGATACATGTTGTATAATCATCTACTTCTTTATTTTTCTTAAAATTTATCCTTCTGAAGAACTCTTGAAATGTCTTTAAAATAAGCTCTTCTGGATATTCATTCATAATCAGTTGATCTTTAAGATCTTTTATCTTCTTGTGCCAAAGAAGAATTGAGAAGGAATTTAAGAATTGTAAAGTTTAAATTCAGAGGGAATTTAAGAATTGTAAAGTTTAAATTCAGAGGGAATTTAAGAATTGTAAAGTTTAAATTCAGAGGGAATTTAAGAACTGTAAAGTTTAAATTCAGAGGGAATTTAAGAATTGTAAAATTTAAATTCAGAGGGAATTTAAGAATTGTAAAGCTTAAATTCAGAGGGAATTTAAGAATTTTAAAGTTTAAATTTTACCACTCCATGGAAATATGATCGCAATATTTTCTTTCCGATTTCAAGTTATTATGATTCTTATTGTTTTAATGTGACAAGGGTTAGATGCTATTTAATTTCATACCTCTTTATTGTTTAAGTCTCCTTTTGTTACATTTGAAATTTTTCATTTGTATTTAGAATTTTTCATTTGTAGTTGATATACAAATCCTGAGGAAGTCTTGATTAAGACAAAATATCGGCAAGATTGAAGTATATTATTATTATTTCTTGTACTTAAGCATTAAAAGAGTTTGGATTTACATGTTTCTCATCATTTTTCATATAAGTTCTATTTCACGTTCTCTTAAATGGATTCCGAATAATACAATTGGAATATATTAAGTTAAAAAAATCCTGAATAATCATTTGTGAGATTTTTATTGTTAAAAACCATGATTATTGTAATGTATTTAAATGTAAGAAAATTAGAAAAATTATCTTCTTATAAAACGGAAGTAAAATCTATAAAATGCACAAATTCGTTAGAATTGTTTACTTTTAGTGCATTCAGCCATTATCAATAGCAATCTGGAACAGCTGTTTCGTCCTTATTAGGACTCATCAGCCAGATTTAGCTTTGATAATGGAACTCGGAATGCATCGATACCTATGATCCCGTCTCCCCCTCAGGAAAGTGGGACCTGGTTGAAAGAAACAACTAAAGAAAAAAACGCTGTAACCATTACAGCAAAATTACCTCGGCCAGCTTTTTTCTTTAGTTGTTTGCTTTCAACCGGGTACCGCTGCCCTGACGGGGTAGCGGGATCATAGGTATCGACGCATTCCGAGCTTCATTATCAAAGCTAAATCTGGCTGATGAGTCCTAATAAGGACGAAACAGCTGTCCCAGATTGCTATTGATAATGGCTCAATGCGTTAAAAGCAAACAATTCTAACGAATTTGTGCATTTTATAGATTTTTCTTCCCTTTTCATATTATATTAATGCACGTTAAACCTTCTTTATTGTTATCTTCTTATAAATTGCATGAAAACGTTTGTGTTACACAAGTTATCCCACTAAATACAGAAGCACAGCAATGCTTCCCCTACATTTTTGTTAATTTACGAAGGATTACGACTTTAATGATAAATTCTAAAGACAATGACGTGTTTCTCTCCCTACAATATTTGTTTGGGTTGGCCTTAATCATGAAACAATGAAGTATGCAAATCAGGCTAAACCACTTCAGTAGGAGATGTCAGGGAGGTTTCCAGAATATTTTTTGTTTATTCTGTAAATGGTTAAAAAAAAGGTACGCCCAAGTTAGCCAACGTCAGCTGTTGAGTGGCACGATGGTTCCATATCCAGTAAATGAACTTTTAGATATAATCCTATATTAAGATGTTAAACAGCAAGACATGCATTTGGCAATAAGATGTATTCACAGACAAATCTTAATAGAAAGCATCCATCAAAACAGAAAATGATGATGTTTGATAGATTCTTGGAAAGTGAAAGTGTTATCCGAAGATCACGAGCAACGAGGCACTCACTTTAGTAGATGAGAATGTTATCTTGATCCTGGCATCATGTGCTGCAAATTCACAGACCTGCAGCAGAGGAATCAAACAACAGTTAGGATTATCTCAGTCCTCCGTTATCCAGAGCCCATCAGTTTAACCAGTATAACAAATATTGCCATCAATGGCTTAAGGAGCGTAGTTATCCAGCCCCTGTAGACATCTGCACTTGGATATTAGCAATGTAAGATAAATATCCAGAAATAATATCTCATATTCTGTGGACTGATGAAGTCCAATTCCAAGAGATAAATTCTGCATATCCAAAAGGTTCATTATTGGAGTGATGAAAACCCAAGATTCCTTGGAGAAACAAATCATTGGAGTCAGCGGCTCCGATGTTTCTTGTGGGATTATTCAAATATGCTCTGAATAATCTAATAATTTACTGGACACCTCAGGGTTAGTATAGAGAGTCTTTGGTTTGCAGCGCCTGCTATTATGTCTCATGTAGTCGAAGATTTGTAGATGTTCGCTTTCACGACCACTGGATAGGTCACCAGGGGCCTACATTGCGGCCGGCAAGATCACCAGATCTCTCACATTTGGACGTTTTATATGGGGATACGTTAAAAATAATATGTATATCACACCAAATGATTTGTAACAATTGATAATGTGATGTAATGGAATCAGCGAAACTATGCTGACATCAGTTCATAGATCCAGTATCACAAGCAGTTTTTCATTGGAACGAATGGGTATCTTTTTGAAACTTTTTTGCGAAAGGTTTCGAAATTCGGTTGAATTTCTTTATTTTCGACCATAAGCTAAGTGTTGAAATTTTGTTTTTTCTTGACCAATAGGGAAAATTGAGTATTGTAACTGTTTCTCCAAGAATGAAAAAGATCATTTATTTGATAACAATTTAAAAAATTATTTGAATATATGCTTTCGTTTAGAATCTGTTATCAAAGTCTTCATCATTCCTAAATTATGAAAAATCTACGGTATAACATTTATCTAGTATTTTCATTACAATTTCTATTATCTTCACTCTTTTAACATACTATTTTTTCTTCTGTACAATCATTTCCTCAAATAGAATTCAAACTAAAATAAATTATCCTCTGCTCTACATAAAATATGAATGTTATTTTGTTTGCTTGTCAGCTTAACATTAGGTCCGTGCCATCGAATACAAACATGACAGGGTTTTTAATGAGGAGCAGAATAGATATTTTGTGAAGTCTGTACGCAATTCATTTATTGTAATCGCACCTGCTCTCGAAAGTTGATTCCCATTAATTGCCTATGTACCACTTACATATATATTTGGTCGATTAGAAAAAAGCAAAACCTTTCTTGAAAGAAAATGAAATGGTGCCTTTAAAATGGCACTTTCTGTATTTACTATTTTTCTACAAAGTGACCTTAATTGAGGCTTTGTCACAACATTGGATCACTGTCGATTCCAGCCTCATAAATATCAGCACTCTGCTGTTGCGGACATTTTTTGCATTACTTTGACTTCTTCACTATATGTGAAACGCAGACCTGGCATATGCTCTCTTAAGGCAGTGAACTGATAAAAATCACTGGTAATCAAATTCGTTGTATGGCAGATCTGCCAATACTTTCCAGTGGAAACAGTTCAGCAAATCTTTGTTCCCGCAATGTATAGTCATACGTTGTCACGAACGAGGATCAGAACGTCGTTTAGAAGATCAGAACGTTTCTTTCTAATGTTTTTGCTCAATTTCTTTCAGGTTTCAATAGCACACCACTCGACAATTTTGAAATCACATTGCACACCTCCAATAACAGATTACAAAATCCACCCGGCACAGAGCAGTACAGTCCTCTATCCGATATTTCCGCTACCTCCGGCACTACGCATACATTTAATTTTTAGCAGTTGCATTTTTTTTTTCTAATTCACTTTTCTGTAATAATAATTCGAAACAGCCCAGTTGTTATGAAAGAAAGAAGATAAGCAAGTGGATAGCTTCCAACAATCGGCTTCGGATGTTATACAGTTCTCTGCTGAGTTTTATTTGTTGAATAAAGTTCAAAAAATTAAACAAGGCTTATTTTGGCAACAGTGAAAAACCTATTGCTTCTACTCAATAGAAGCCATAATTGTCACTAAATGTATAAATAGAGATGACATTGATATTCTTTGAATCGAAATTATTTTCTCAGACGTACTATTTCTATAAAAAAATTCAGTTTCCAATCATTGTTAGCATTAGGAATAATAGAAAAAAAAAACCTCAAAAATAATAATTTTTCAGTTTTCAGTATCAATCTGGAGAGTCCATGTTTTTCTGATGGCAACTCTCATAGCTATGTAATTAAGAATTAGTATAGAGAAACTGTAGATATTATTTACACTGCTGTTTGTAAAAAATGCCACACCACAAAAGAATTATCAGAATTAAATGAAATTCTATGCCTAAACTACAAATAAATGACGAAATTTTCAAAGGAAAAAAATAATATTAAGTGTCCGAAATCAGTATTAGGTGTAGCCACCACGCGCTGCAATAAGTGCTTCTATACGACATGGCATGGAGTCAAACAGATTTTGAATATCTGCTTGTGGAAGAGAATTCCATATTGCTTGTATTCGCAGCCAAAGTTCGTCTTTTGAAGCTGCAGGACGCGGATCACGAGCGAGACGCCGACCAACCACATCCCACACGTGCTCAATGGGTGACATATCTGCTGAATAAGCAGGCCAAGGAAGAAGTTGCAAGTGTTGGGCTGAACAGAAGTCTCGAACAGTCTTTGCAGTAAGTGGGCGTGCATTATCCTGCTCAACGATAGCTCCAGGGATGCCTTGAAGGAAGGGAACGACTTCGGGCTGTAGCACTTCAAGACGTCTTGTCTTGTCTTGAACATCTTTCAATTCGTAGCAATTGGATCGTCCATGATACGAAATCGCACCCCAGCCCATAACTCCGGGTGTTCGGCCACTATATCATTCGATAACGCACTCTGGAAGACAGCATTGACCGAAATAGCGTCTAACACGAATGCGGCCATCATGGTCCCACAAATTGAAGCATGAGTCATCTGAAAAGAGAACTTGGTGCCAATCAGCTTGCCAGGCTCTGTGCTCATGAGCCCAATGCAGACACAGCCGTCGATGGTTTGCCGTGAGGGAGATCCTGTATAAAGGCACCCTTGCACGCAGTCCACGGTTTAGCAAACGTCGACGAATTGACGAAGCCTACATTAGTACACCTGTAGCAGTAGACCAACGTGCTGCCAACTGCCTGGAGGAAGCTGTACGGTAATTCACCGCCATGCGGAGCAGGTGTCGATCGTCGCGCGCTGATATCACCATCCGTCGTCCACTGCCAGTTTTTTGAGTTGTTCGGTGTTCGTCGGTCCACTGCTAACAAACTCGCATCACTGTGGAGCTGTGCCGCTGCACACGATCTGCTATTGCGCGATAGGAAAATCCTCCTACTCGAAGGCCGATAACCCTCCCCCGTTCAAACTCCGTAAGTTGTTGAAATTTCTCCTTCTTCCGTCGTGGAGGCATACTTGGGTCTCACTAAACGTTCGCCACTACCAAATAACCATTAACTATTGTAATCGTTTCGCTACAGCCCCCTATATATATGCTTTCAGCATGAGTTCTGAGGGCGCTGCGCACGCCATGCATGCGCGGTGGCTCTGAAACTTTATTATTTTATATAACGTCCTATAATTGACATTTGCTGCAAATTTCATTGAATTCTGATGATTCCTTCATGGTGTTCCATTTTTTACAAACAGCAGTATATTATACCTGCAATATTATTTATAAAAAGCTTCAAAGTAATATAAAATAAGCTTTTTATTCATGACTAGTTAAGTGTTTTATTATTTCTTGTCCTATTTCGACCGTGAATTTCGTAATTTTATTCATCGAAAGTTCATTGGAAGTTATAATTTTCTCGAGCAATTGTAACTTGAATCTTACTTAAATTTTTTAAATGCTGCTTTCTGAATCATGATTTTAATAAACTTACTTCCAAAAGTTAAGCACGGAGAGGAAAAAGTTAACTTCCGTAAGCCAATCTGAATTAAAGAAGCTGAAATTTGCTGCAAAGGTAGAAGGAAGTATGATATATATATATAGGTAGCAGCCAATCACGGTTTCGCGTCAAGAAATATGCAAAACAGGCAGTCGTATAAGAAGCCTGCATTGTGAAGGGTGACAGTAGTTCCATGTAAGTGCTGATGAAAGGCGTTTAGAACATTCGTACGATTTGTTTTCAAGCTAGACGTGTTTCGATGGCTTCCAGAAGACGAATGGAAGATACTGAGCACTGGCGGGCTGTTGGACACATTGAAGCAGGACAGTTTATAACAGATGTTGCTCGTTTCGTTCCGTCATTTCACGATTATGGGAACAATTCCAAACCATCCAAAAAGTTGTCCAAAGACCTGTAGATCGATATATTGCTGTTGTAGCCAAGCGGAATCGAAGATCGACCTCCACACGTGTGACATGTATGGTTGCAGCGGCCATTGGTAGGACGATATCTGCCCCTACTGTTCGTCGAAGGCTACACATGAGTGGTCTGTACGCCCGGGTACCATGAGTTTGTGTTCCTTTATCCGTCCAATCCAGAGGGACACGATGACAGTGGTGCCGCCAGCATGTGAATTGGACTAAGCCTGATTGGGGTAATGATATATTCACAGATGAGTCCAGATTTGTCCTACAACCCGATGATAAGTGTATAGTGTCTGGAGAGAACAAGGCACACGCAATCGACCCCAGAACATCACGCATTCCGCAGTGGAAGCATCATAGTCTGGGCAGGGATTTCATTGGGTTGTCGCACCGACCTGCACAGCTGCAGGCGAAGTTCTGTGACTGCTATACGGTATCGAGATGAAGTCCTAGACCCCATTGTGAAACTGTGCGCTGCAGCAGTTGGTCCTTCTTTCGTTTTAATTGACGATAATGCACGTCCCCATAAAGCTACCATTGTTGACGACTTTCTGGAGAGTGAGTGGATTGCTCATATGGAGTGGTCGGCTTACTCGCCGGACCTTAATCCAATTGAAAATCTTCGGGATGCCCTCGACTGTGCTATATGTCGGCGTTTCCCACCTCCAGTCACTCTCAGAGATTTGGAAACTGCCAAAGGAGGAATGGCGATTACTGGACTCTGCGGTGGTTGATCACCTCGTAACAAGCATGATCACACACTGTAAACTTTGTATGCAGGTGAGGGGTGCTCATATACCCTATTAATATCGGTGTTTATTGTTTGTTTTGAATTTAAACATCATTTTGTTAATGACGCAAATATGACATCATCTTATAATTCTTAAAAATTCAATATTTTGTTTATCTCTGTACGTAATTCTTTGTTTTGTTTCATGAATAAACATAGAGCTACTTACTTGCAGCATTTCATGTCAATCAAAGCAGTACTGGTCCATTTCTTTCGCATTTTACCGCTCCCTGCTTAACTTTTGGAAGTGAGTTATTTAAATATTTACTATTTTGTAATTTTAAATATGAACTTACGCATTTACTACATTATAATTTCAATACTTAATTACGTAGGAGGGGTTTATAATTAAATTGACCCTATTCTCAGCACCCTTGAGCAGGTTGTAATGAACGTATCACAATGTCACTTCGTAGATATGCTAATTAGTTTATGAAGACGGATTTCCGGTGAAACAAAAAAGACCAGATGGAAATATAGATCCTGTACAGTAAGTATAAAATGCCAGCTATTATTTCAAGCAAGTCATTCCGCGAGGATTATCATGACTCAACAGCCATGACAGAAAGACCGGGCGTTTTTTATAAAGTTTTCCTATCAGAATGGCAGCAATAGCTGTGCCGCACAGAGAATATCGTGGATTGAAAGGAATGCAAAGAGAACCGTGTCAAAAAATGATTTAAAGAACATTTTTACGAAATCTGAAGAAACTAAAGATTGGAAACTGCCACCGGAAATGGGACGGCGGCCGATTTCGTGGATGTTGTTGACGAAGTCGCTGTGGCTGACAATGCAGCAGTTAACTAAAATGCTTTTTCCAGGGCTCGAGCAGTCCATTTTCTGGTACACAGTTTGAAAAGATCTGCTGTCGATTTTACAATGATATCTCTACGAGATCCACATGGTGCAACAGCTCAAACCTACACAGCAAAACACTGATTTCGCCCTTCGATGTTTGGCAAGAATGCTCTAGATATCATGTGGCGTGGATTAAAGAGTGCATTTTGCACTAGAAGGTGCATTGAATTCGCAGAACTGTCGCATATGGAGTTCATCGCATCCACATATTGAGTATGAATATCGATTGCATATACATTTCAAACATTGTAAAGACTTGGGTGACTGAATGATGTGGACTCTAGAAATTTTATTCTAGATCCGTTTTTCTTCCAAGAGATTATACCTTAAGGACCAGTAACATATACCGTTACAATTGCACGTTACAGTGAACTCCTTGCTGAGTATGTGATTCCTTATTAGCAAGAACGTTTGTTTAGAGATCACTGTTTTCATACAAGCTGTAGCAACACCACATGCTGATCGACAAGTAAAAAAAAATTTTTCGTGCGACCTGTACGAATGATTGCGTAATCTCCAGAGGTTTTCCACATGCTTGTCCTTAAATCATGTATCTTCGGCTGTGGGGAGAATAAGTCACCAGCAATCCAACCAAGTGTCCATACAGTGATGAATGCAGTGTTGGTTGAAAGGAATATGGTGCCTCCAAAAAGTAAAGTAAAAACAAAAAATACAAATTAAAAAATTAAATGTGCTATCATCCGGTAACCTCAATTAAATAAAGAGCCTAAAAATGTCAATACATTAAAAGTTCGAGACCCAGTGTTTTATTAGGTGACCACTCAGGATAGCCATTTCGCGCTGAATAGCTATATTTTATTTTGATCGAGTCATTTGGCAGTTATTGTGAATGCGATCAAAATCAGTAGCTATTGCGTTTGTCCTGTCCGTCCGTGTCTGTCTACTCGTAACAACTATCGAACGGAAGGTCGGTAAATGGATCGACAAACGGATTTCACATCATGTTCAGAGGCCCAAACAACGTAAAAATAGCGTATTCATGGGCCAACTCCCCCCATATTCGAGATATTTGGCATTGTTTTCTTTGGATTTGCACTATTAGCTTAAATGTTAGAAATGCAACCATCTCATTTCAGTTGTCAGCTATAACTTGATACTTAAGGTCTCGGGCTCATATACTGAGGGTTGTCGGTTTGTATATTTACTGGGTTCTTTTTTTTTCGTCTTAATCTTTTATTCTCAATGTCCGCGTTTTTTTTCTTATTTTCGTAACGTTCCCCAACTATTTTTTTTAATTTTTTTCCCCAAGATAAAAGAGAAGTTTTTTCAGGTTAAACACTTGATTAGCTGAAAGAGAAGGAGGGACGGAAGGTGGAGCATGAATGGACATAACAGTACAGGATGATTCAAAACATAGATGGTTATAAGTTGCAATTTTACAATGAAGATATATAATATCCGCGACCTTAAGTACAGTAGAACAAATATAATTTCATATAAAACTTGTGTTACAATTGATTCAAGATGAAAATAAAATCAAAATCGCAACAAATCATTAAAAACATCATAAAATGTAAGATCAAGGGATCAAGCGTATCATAGCAAAAAACATAACTAAAAAAAGTAAAAAAGCAAAAAAAAAAATTCAATTCTTCTATTTGTCCTTTTTATTGCATAAGCAGAAGCATTGTAGACCTTCCAATGTTTTAATCATCCACAAAATAAAAATAGAAAATAGAGCCTGACATCAGAAGAAATCAGAAGTAAAGATTAAGAAGAATAACAATCAAAAGCTATTAATGGAAATATTGATAAAAAGAGAAACGAAAAAAAAAATGGTTTAAATGCTGCAGCAGGAAACAGAGCAGAGTGAGACCAAAACGCAAAGAATATCTGTCAGAGTACAGCAATCAAAATTCACAAACAGAATAAATTGGAATAAATATCATGTGGATGTGATGCACACCCAAAAAAATCGAAGTTGATTGGTTGTGAATTTGCCATCAGACGAAAACAAAACAAAAGAAAATTGATATGAGATTATAAGAAGCCCAGATCGAGACATTGTACAATCTTAACGTGGAAATAGTAGATATTTATCAGCATTATTACTGAAGGTTACATGTTGTCTTGATATATAACTATGTCAAAAAATTTCCACAGAATCAAACATATTCAAAAACAGTAACTTTGTTGGTGGAATCCAAATTTAAAAAACACTCTTTTCTTTTCATCTACGCTGTTTGGAATAAAAATTAAAAATTTATATAAAAAAGCAATAACTTTTATTTCATATTTTTATATTTTTGTTCAAGGTCTCTCCATTCAAAACCAACACTTTTACGTTTTTGAAGTGTCATTAAAGTTCATTAATACAATT
Organism: Thereuonema tuberculata; assembly: GCA_023159025.1. NCBI lineage: Eukaryota > Metazoa > Arthropoda > Chilopoda > Scutigeromorpha > Scutigeridae > Thereuonema > Thereuonema tuberculata. The sequence continues at coordinate 42,875,475 of JAFIDM010000004.1, read as the reverse complement.
TCGTAGATATATTAATTCTTCACAAACATCATTGCACAATATAAAAGTTTTAAATCTGCAAGTTAAAAATGAATGATATAATATGCAAATGATATTATCTTGTTACTTGCTATTGAAACTGGGATGAATTTCATTAATTTTTAAGATATTCACCATAAACAATACAAAACAAGCTTCAACAACATTTTCTGATAGGCTGATTCCAAAGAATCTAAAAATAAAATTAATAATTTTACAAAATTATTGTTTAAAGACTTTGCTACAGAGTTAAAAGTATTTTAGATGGTAAAAATACTCACTTGCACTTTAGTTCCTTCTGAAGTATTTCTTCAATACATTTAGAAAAACACTGACCAGCCTCTTCAGAATCACTACATTTTCTACTCAAGAGGTTTAGGTTTATTTTCTTTAAGAAATACAAAATGAACGTATAAGATCTTACAATTTATTCATATCGTGAATCTGAGCGAATCTTAAAGGAAAAGAAGTATGAAAATTATATAATTAAAAAAAGGCAACAAAAAATTTGAATTGCAGATTCATTTTATTCATTTTTAGTTACCATTTGGAAAAGTTTTTTCGTCAAGGTTAAGAATATTCTTATCCTATTTATTTTCTGTTAAGTTTGCTTCTGATTATATACGTCTTTGCTACTATTAATTTGTATTTCCCTTCCCGCTTAAGCATCTCCTTTGATTGTGTACCTTTACCTAATAAAGAGTCAAGTTAACTTCCATTACATTCACTAAAATGAAATTTATCCGTAGATGGAGTTTCTAATTTAATTTAATAGTACAAAAGAGTCAAGTTGTTGTTCACATTATATTTATTAATAAACCATAAGGTTTTACTTACTAATAAAATCACGATCATCCTACTTTTAAAATTCATATCTGTTAATAATGATCAGTTCATTGTTTAATCGGAAAGTGCGATCCTATTGAAAAAATTCTATAGGACTTTGTTAATGGAAATGTCTTTATACTGCAGATTGACGGAGTATATGTGAACTAATGAAATGAGGACGGAAGCACGGCCTGTGGACCCTGTAGATGAAAAAAAAATAACCAATGAAAAAAAGGCGATAGGGAGGAGCCACTACGACTCCATTCACAAGCCTGACGACATCTCTTGGTGGAGATCAAGCAAACTTCAAGTCCGCTGGAGAACATTGGAAGGTTGCGGGCCATGTGTATGTTTGTAAACAGACTGGAAGATCGCATGCGGTCACATTAGTAGGTCACTTAATATCTCAAGCTTAATGATGGCATAACAAATGTATACAATTTCTTCAACAAAGCTACATTCGTGAAACTCATCCCACTTATTCAGGGACTTTTCGACAGACAGGTGTTCCAATATAATGATTGTTATTACCAATAAATGAAGGGTTTGTTTATGGATCTCTCTCCATCAACTATTATCTCCGAATGAGTCATGACGTATGATGAAAATCTGCTTTCTTGATACTCGGTGATCGCAAGATTCATTGCCCGTTCTAATTTCAATATGTTGCTGATTTGTTGTTCTATATCTCAGATAATGATACAAATCAAGTTTCAAATATGTTTGTTGCCGTACATCCTGCCGTTCAATTCAGTATGGAGAAGTCAAAGGACGACTCAGTTCCTTTTTTAGGTGCACTCATTACAGATGAGGCATCTTGTTCCACACGAAGGTTTATAGAAAAAAAAAACCATGTAGGTATTACTCTTAATTACCAATCATTCTTACCAATCATACTTCATGACAATTGTTATTATTATGGCGATTAGGAGGACATTTAAGATGTCTAGTTCTGATAAAACCTTCAACATGAAAGTCTACTATCATAAGGCTAATGGTACAACTATCCTCCATTGAACATTAAACACATTCGACAAGCATTGCATAAGCTGTACCATAATGACAAGGTACAAGGTGTTCCTTCTCAACCTAAACACTACGTGTCCATGGATTTTCATCCTTATCTGTTCCCAACGATTTCAAAGATTTTGAAGAAAATTATAATATTTCGGTCACCTCCGCATACCATTGATAATACCACAAGTACACTGCTTAATTACTTCAAAACGGAAAAAGATGTAAACACCCGAAAAGGCTTAGTGTATGCCTTACAATGCGTTGAAACAATGTGCCAATGTAATGTATGTGCTCGGATCGAGGATCGGGTCGAGAATTGGCCCTTCTTAAAAAAGATTTCTCCTATGCTACTGTTCAGCACTCCAGGAGTCTTTGATAAACCTACTGTGTTGGCAGAGGCAAAACCCAATTTCCTACGAAAAAGCAAGGAGTCTGAGTTTATTGTTTCAATGACTCTCATTCTGTTCAAAGCGTTCACCAATATGGTTTTCTGGTGCGATCGATTAGATTGCTTCGGATACAATACATATTTGTTCTCAGCAGAACTTGTCATATTAAGTACCCTACCAATGTGACCGCAAACGATCTTCCAGTCTGTTTCCAATATCCACATGGACGACAGCCTTCCATGGTTTACAAACAGCTCGACGTCGTTACCTCTCAGGGGTCTTGAAGTTTTATTGATCTCTACGAGGAGGTGTCATAAGACTCCCCACCGTCTTAGGATTGTTTTTTCTTTTCTAAAGGCCGTGCTTCTGTGCTGCATTTGATTAGTGGTCCTTCAGGTATAATCCCTCAGTCTGCAGTGTAAACAAATTCTCATTGAAATAGTCCCATGTCACGGGTCGAAACGCCATTCAGCGTCTGAAACTTTTTTTTTTAATACTTGTTATTTTGTTCTTGTGTTGGCTTTTAGCAACTCTACGAAATTTATATTTTGCTGAAATAACTTTGTTGTCTTATCTTTTGTTCTTAAAAGACTTTCTGTTTCTTCTTCTCTCAATTGAGCAATATAGTTTACTTGGCTGTGCTCTTAGATCTACGTCACCAAAAATAATGATTCTTAATCTTTGTTTATTTCATATTTTCTAATTTACTTCCAAGAAAAGATCATTTACTGCTCTGTTTCTTCCGAAATAGTTTGTAATTTAATTTCATCCATAGACGGATGTTTTGGTAAAAAGCAAACCATTCCCAATACATCCTCTCAATTTTTAGAAATATTGTAAATTGTAAGCGAACAAATCCACAAAAAATATAGATTATTTATATGAAAAAAATTTAAAAAGAAAAGCTTTTCTTTAAACCAAGAATAAGTTAAATTAAAAAAAAAAGCCGTGGATGTTGGAAATTAAGTTATAAAACCTAACTGTTAATTCCAAAAACTTACAGTTAATTCCAATTTATCTGTAGCTTTGTTATCCCACTAGATATCACAAAGATCAGACAAATATAGGATCTATTTATTTTTAATGAATGTAGCATTTTTGCATGAATGTAGCTTGGTCAAAACGATTTAAGAATTCGCTTTTTTTTTTAGTAAGTAATGAGAGATCTTCTGTTTTCTGCTAATTCACAATTTTCAAGTCTTAAGATGATACTAAATTCAACATGATGCACTACATGTTGTAAATTATATTGTTTCATAGTTACGAGGGTCTTCAATAAGTAATTTAACACATTTTGTTTCTCAAAATAGATTTGTTTTAAATAGTCCTCTTGTTCTTTAATTCTTTCGCTACAACCATGAAATATTTTTATATATAATCTCCGTTCAAGTCTATGGCATTACGCCACAGATATGTCAGAGCTTGTTATGCCTTGACGGTACCACTCTACTGGACTTGTGCCTCAGCCAACCTCAAACTGCGTCAAGAAGTTCCTTTAGAGATCCAAATAGGTAGAAGATCGATGATGCGACATCAGGACTGTATTGTGGTCGAGGGAGAACAGTCGAGTGAATTTTATGATATCCTCGCGGGTATCCAGACTTCAGTGTTGTCTGGCTTTGCCGTGGAGCAGGAGAAGTTTGTTCAGGTCTTTGTGGTCCCGAACACGCTGGAATCATTTCCTCAGTTTCTTAAGAGTCTTCACTGAGGCTTCTGGGTTTATTGTTGTACGTTGCAACATTGCAGGAGTCACAGCTATGTGTTGCCGGCCTGAGCCCGATAGTTCAGACAGCTTCCCTTTTTCATCTTCTGGATACGACGACAGACAATTCTCCCAACGACTTACAGTGCTTCTATCAACTGCCTGGTCTTCATAGATATTCTGCAAACGGTTGTGAATATTTGACACGGTCTACTGTTCCGCTAAAAGAAATTCATTAACTGTTGTAATAGAAAGGACCAGACACACCAATAAACTAAAAATTAATATATTAACATAAGTACAAATACATGACATGTCTCGAAGCTTCTCCAGCTTATCAATTGTTATAAAAAGGAAAACATTAGGCTTACATGATTTATACAACTTACTTACAACAACCTTTCTACACAAGCTTTCTATTCCTTATAATTATCAGTTTCATGATTAATAATAATCACTTGAACATTAATAGTGTTCTGGAAATAATAAAATAAATTCACTATCGACGCTTTGTTTATTAATTCAACATCCTCATTGATATTCGAATCCTAATCTCTGATAGAATCGTTGTGTACATTTTGGTTAATGTGTCTTGTGTCTTATTGTGGAATCTCTTCTTACTTGAACTGTTGTAAAGGAAGTGAAAAAAACCTCACGTCTATCCAATAATAAAAGCACTTTCGATTCCTTGAGTTTGAATCTCCTTTCGAACACATCGAAATATCTCCAATTTGATGGATATCAAATCTTCTTTCCTATTAATGAAACAACATTGTTTCCTTCCTACCTAGGAGAAAATATTAAAATCATGATTAATATAAGTATCTATATATTTCGCTATTAATGATAAATATCACTTTGTATATTCATTGAGTTCTTTCCGTCACTTAGACTTCTTCGCCATCTTTTGTCTTTCTTGTGATGTTCATTTTACGAATGCCTAACGCACACACGATGCTCACTCATCTACTGTACTGTTGCTTCAAACACCGAAGTTAACGTCCTCAATGGTGATATGCTGATATTCTCTTTCATTGTCAACGGTATTCTCATAGTTTTGTTATGAGTTGAGGGCATTGTTTTCACAAAACGATTCACTATTTGATTTCACAGTTGTAAATTGTTGTAAAAAAAGTTCAGAAAGTTATCATCAATAGTTTTCACTTGAATCTGAACCACAATACTCTCTTTCAATTTACAGCTTGTAAATCAGAAGTTAATTCTCTTTTCTCTCGTTATATAAATTCTAAATATAAATTAGTATGTATTTGTGTATTTCAATTTGTCTATTATATAACCTTTAAATGTACCATTAAATTTTTAAGTCTTGACTTGCTCACTATCTCCGTTAACAGATTGGCAGGATTGTCCTAACTGCTTACATACATGAGTAGAATTTCTCTTTTTCCATATAGTCAATGTGTTTGCTTCTCGTGGTCTCGAACTTGTTCAATCATGATTACCACAGTAAAGTATACTGTTTGGCTTGATAGGTCTTGAAACTGTAATTCCGTTAATGTCCTTTTCCAACTCACCATATCACGAGCGCATTCACTACAAGACACTAGTTCACTTTCTTTTGTAGGCTGTGTAACCAAGTTTTGTTTCTTGCTTTTCCACGATATCAAGTTGTTACCTATAAATATTGTATTTCCAGATGTAGATTTTCCGTTGCATCGATCACTGAAACTTGCATCTGAGTAAACAAACAATAAATTTTCTCTTCTTGTATATACCCTTTTCATATCATCGGTACCGTGAAGATAGCTTACGATGCATTTGACATTTTTCATATCGGATTCGATTGGAGAACTTATTCCTTCTGAATATCTATTGACAGAGTAAGTAATGTCAGGTCTGCTATCACAGCTTATATAATTAAGACTGCCTACAATTTTTCTGTATGTCATGTGATCTTGCTTTCCTAATATTTCACTTCATATGACGATCCTTATGAGATATCTCAGGTAAAGGTGTAACCATGGGTTTTGAGTCTTCCATCTTGTGTTTCACTAACAAGTCGTGAATAAATTGTTTCTGTGAAATAGATAGTTTTTCTTGATCTTTATCATATACTATATAATATCCATACCAAGATATTCTCTTATGCGGCCTAAGTCTTTTATACCAAATAGTTCATCCAACATATGTTTAATATTGCAGATTGTCTTTTCCTTTTGATTTACAATCAAAATATCGTCGACATAAAACAGTAGTATGTATATATTGTTATCATCATCTTCGTACGTACAAATATACGGTTCTGGTTTGATGTCTTTGAACCCGTTTCATCATTAATTTATCTCGGAGCGTTTCGTACCAGGTACGACCAGCTTGCTTCAATCCGTAGATTGACTTTAACAGTTCAGTCCGTTACATGATTTCTCCTTGACTTTCATACCTTCAGGAATTTCAATATAAACATCATGATCTATTATTCCATTAAAGTAGGCCCCTTTTATGTCGCATTAATGGATCTCATGATTCCTTTGTACAGCTAACGCTAGTAGCTAGTAGGTCGTCAAACTTGGGATAGATGAATAAGTCGAATTGAAGTTCACTCCCTTTCTTTGTAAATAACCATTTATCACTTGTCGTCCTTTGTATTTGGTAACATTTCCTTTTATGTCTCTTAATTCTGAAAATCCATTGAGAGGATAATGGTCTAGCATAATCCGAAATCTCCGTCTCCACCCAGGTATGGTGGTCTTTGAGGTTTCTCAATTCTTCTTTAATTGCTTCTTTCCATTTTAAACTGTTACTGCCTGTAGTTACCTCAGTATAATTTGCTGGAATAACTTCACATGTATTTGTATTAATCATAACCTTAGGATTCAGTTTGACTTGACGACTTCTTAATTTTAAGTGTTTCTCTCTATTTCCGGCTCTCAATCCGTTGATTCTGATCCAGAAAATTCAGATACATTTCTTGATTTATCAGAAGTATCTCCATGGCCTGAATCTTCTTTTAAGGTTTCATTTTGTATTTCATCGTCTTCATAAGAACTAGTATCTGTATCTTTATTTTCCCAAGTGATGGATCTGAGGTCATATTCGTGGCTTACCTCACTTTGGTTTATGCCAAGGAACTCACTATCACGTTGTTTTCATTTGTATATGCATTCCTTGTTTCGGTTATCTTCTTATCTTCAGTATCATAGATTATACACTCATTAACAAAAAAAAAACGACACTCCTAGAAGAGTTGTCCGTTGGCGACAAAAATTGGTGGAGAGGAAGATTATGTACAGAATAGAAAATGATTAAAATTTCAGACAAATTCAATGATTTATTTCAGAGTTACAGAGTTACAAAGTAACGAGCTCAATAAGGTGTTGACCCACCTCTACCCTGAATGCAAGCTGCCACACGACGTGGCATAGAGTGATAAAGCTCCCTAATGATCACCTGCGGTATTTCTTGCCAAATTTGCTCCAATTGTCGGGCTAGGTCATCCACATTCCCTGGTGGATGCAGTCGCCTTCCCATCATATGCCAGACATGCTCAAGTGGAGAGAGATTTGGGGATCTGGCTGGCCAAGGAAGTGTTTCACAAGCTGCAAGATAGGTCATAGCAACACTTACCGTATGTGGTCTGGCATTATCTTGCTGAAAATTAAGGCCAGGATACTGCAAAAGGAAAGGTAGCAAAACAGGTCTCAGAATGTCGTCGACGAACCGCTGTGCTGTAAGTGTGCCGCTAATGACGACCAAAGGGGTCTGGCTATCAAGGGAAATGGCACCCCAGACCATAACTCGTGGTTGAGGGCTGTGTGGCATGCAATAGTGAAAGCAGGATCAGCACGCTGCCCTGAGCGTCTCCAGACACGTCTGCGACGATTATCAGGACACAGTTGAAAGTTGGATTCATCACTAAACACTATACGTCCCCAGTCATTCCAACCGGATCCAGTCAAGCACCACTGTAATCTGGCCCGACGGTGTACAGACGTGAGTGGCAGGTGGCGTAGTGGTCGGTACGAGCGTAAATGTCGCTCTCTCAGCAGTCTGTGAATGGTCATGGTGGACACTCGTGTGCGGGTCGCACGTCTGATGGTTGATAACGATGATTCAGGCGCTGTGATAGCTGATCTGACAATCACTCTATCCTCCCGCTCTGCTGTGGCCCTAGGTCGACCGCTACCTTCATGACGCTGAAATCTGCCATTGTCCACCCATTCCTGCCAGCATCTTCGAATCGCCGCATCACTTCGATACATATGACGAGCGATTCTCCGATTTGCCCAACCTGCCTCTTTCAATCCAATGATACGATCTCTTTCAAACTCTGACAGTTGCAAGTAATGAACTCGAATCCTGCGGTGAGGTATTTTTTCAGTCATTGAATGATATCCTAACTCGCAATGCAACAGAAATTTTGACCATGAGATTGAGAATCGCTTCTTATATACACCCGCTGAATGCGCAGTTCCGATGCGTTCCTCCTCTTGCTGTTCATTCATTGGACACCAAAGTTTAATCATTTGCATGGGCGGTTCCAATATCTTTGCATGCGAAATTTCATTACAATCGGACAACTCCTTCTAGGTGCGTCGTTTTTTTTGATAATGAATGTATATCCGCTTGTCGAATGAGAATTACCCAAAAATATTCCTTTATGGACTTTTGAATGAAACTTATTTTGAATTCGTACCTTTGGCATCTTTAGATAGGCGGCACTACCAAATTTTTCTCAAATGTTTGATACTTGAGGTGCATGGTTCTGTTACCATCGAGTTAAGGGAATTTCGAACCTGATGCTTTGGTGTGGTATGCGGTTTAGAATGTAATTCGCGAATTTTACAGCATAAGTCCAAAACGTCACGGGTAGGTTGGCGTCGATAAGCATAGTTCCTGCTGTAGGATCTGTTAAAGTTCTCAGCGAGACCGTTTTGTTGTGGTTGGTATGTCGATGAATGTTGGAATTTAATCCCTTTTTCCTTTAAAAGGTTCATAACGTCTTTATTAATGTATTCTTTGCCCTGATCAGATAATATGTGCCTAATCTGATTTCCGCTAGATCGTTCCACATAGGCTAAAAACGACTTGATATGATTCACTACTACGTCCTTGCTTTCAATTATATCAATGAAACTCCGTCTGGGGTAATCATCGAAAGACGTCAGTATGGATTCTTTCTTTCCATGATATGATTGCATGGGCCCGCAGAGATCGGTATAAAAGAAATCCAACGGTTTAGATGATCTTATTTCATTCAGCCTCCTATGGCTGATATTAATCGTTTTACCGAGTTGACAACCTTAACAGAATATATCTTCCTTGTCCATGGAAATTTTGAAACTTTCCACTCCTTTTAGTAAATTCTTGGACTGGATCATTTTCATCTTTGTAGGAGATATGTGTTCGAGTCTTGCGTGCCAAAAGCAATATCTATCATGTAGGTTTTCGTTGAAGTTACTCTTCAGTTGATTGTTACGGGATTACAATCCACTTCATATATACTCTTCTTCCTACTATAATATTTCTGTTCTTCGGATCTTTAACAACATACACTGTATTTCTGATGTACTGAACGCATCCGTGACTATCGAGGGCTCCTGCGGATATTAGGTTGACTGCTACCTTGCGTACAAAGTATGTATTAGTTACCATAACTAGTTGTTGTTTACCTTGTAATGTTTTGATTTTGAAGTCTACTCCGCCGACTCTATAAGCTTGGACAGGTTCTTCAGAAGCTCCGTATACTTGTGTAACATTTCGGAGTTCTTGATAACTGCTAAACGAGTTCTTGTTATTGTATATATTATGACTGCTGGCGCTGTCCAGACACCATGAGGACTTGTTCTTAGGTTAACTTCACCTTCGTACCTTGTAACAATACCGGAGAAGTCTTCCTTTTTATCGTCCTTAGTCGAGGTATTCTCGTCTCCTTATTTTTGTAATTAGCTCTTTTACGACAGAATATGGCGATGTGGCCTATCTTACCACAATTATAACATCGCCTTGAATCCTTGTTTCGATCAGGAGTTTTTTTTTCGATTGTGAAACAACTACAGTTTTGAAACTTTTGCAATCATCAACAACATCGTCTGACTTTATGTTGCTTTGTCTGCGTTTGTACTCTTGCAGCGCACAGTCGATCACCATTTCTGAGTTATATTTATTGACCTTCTGCATCATCATAATGTTTTGTGTGCAAGCATCATATTTACTTGGTAGACCTGACAATATTAACCAGCTCACTTCATGGTCGGGAATTGATCCTCCTTTATCTACAAGTTCTCTCACTAGAAGTTTTATTTTCAATATAGTATCTGGCAAATTTTCATCATCTTTCAACTTACTCATGGTGTATAAATCCCTTTCTAGAGCTGTTATCTGGAGATGATCAACAACATTAAAGTTGCGTCAATCTCTTTTAATAATTTCTGAGTATCTGAGATTTCTTGTAACAGCATATGATACTTTTCATCAATAGATTCATGAATGATGCGGACTGCTTTTTGGGCTTTATTTAAAAGTTTATATTTGATTGGCTTGTCATCCATGTCTTTTAATTCACTAAATGGTGTGTTCGTCACGTCGCACAGTCCATCCTTCTGCAATGAAGTGCGAATATGCATTTTCCATTTTGCATAGTTGGTACCACTAAATTTCAGAATGGAACCTGCCATCTTTTCTGTTGTTAAATATATCAATTCTACGATTAATCTTTGATGTTACGAATTCCTATATCTGCTCAGTAGAAATGTGAAACTGGACCCATACACATATCTGTGGTGGGATGTAATTTTTTTATAAATACCTTAATCCCTATATTTGGAACAGCGTTGATATAGGACAACACGGAGATTAATAAAACTTATATATACATAAATATATTCTTATCTTTAATTATAACAAATATGATTCTTGTTTGAGTATTTACAAGTATCTATAATATATTCAAAGACTATCTGTAGTTCACTCTTCCATGAATTTTCTTATATATATTTAATGTTAATCTTCTCACTTTACCATATCTTCATTTCAGTAATGTGATTAATGTTAACTTTGCTTTTCACCATTGAAAGTTCACTGAGTCTCTCATTACCGTTACAACGATAGCTTTCTATTCCTTATAATTATCAGTTTCTTGATTAATAATAATCACTTGAACCTTAATAATGGTCTGGAAATAATAAAATAAATTCACTATCGATGCAATGTTTATTAATTCAATATCCTCATTGATATTCGAATCCTAATCTCTGATAGAATCGCTGTGTACATTTTGGTTAACGTGTCTTGTGTCTTATTGTGGAATCTCTTCTTACTTGAACTGTTGTAAAGGAAGTGAAAAAACCTCACGTCTATCCAATAATAAAAGCACTTTCGATATTCCTTGAGTTTGAATCTCCTTTCGAACACACCGAAATATCTCCAATATGATGGATATCAAATCTTCTTTCCTACTAATGCAATGACATTTGTTCCTTCCTATGTAGGAGAAAATATCAAAATCGTGATTAATATATGCATCTATAATTTCGCTATTAATGATAAATATCACTTGTATATTCATTGAGTTCTTTCCGCCACTTAGACTGGATTAATGCTCCATAGGGAAGATTTCTATCCGTAGACTTCGCCATCTTTGTCTTTCTTGTGATGAATATTTTACGAATGCCTAACGCACACACGTTACTCACTCATCTACTGTACTCTTGCTTCAAACACTATTGTTTTATTAACAAAACCATGGTTAACGTCCTCAATAGTGATATGCTGATATTCTCTTTCATTGTCAACGGTATTCTCATAGTTTTGTTATGAGTTGAGGGCATTGTTTTCACAAAACGATTCACTATTCACTATTTGATTTAACAGTTGTAAATTATCTAAAGTTCAGAAAGTTATCACCAACAGTTTTCACTTGAATCTGAACCACAAGATTTATCAATAACGATTCTAGAAATTTTCATAGGTAATCATCTTTTTCAATACCGTACACGATAGAATTATCAATTAAAATTTTATGATCTGTAATAAGATGATGGGTGGTTGTTAAGTAGTGTTGGTTGTTAGTGCGGATAGCGTTTCCATGTTCTCTCATACGGGTCTTCCGTTTGGTTTCCCCAAAATATCTGCATTTCTTGTCTCCAGTTTCACATTTCAGTTAATACAAAACTCCCATTTTGTTAAAATTTTCCATTTTTGGTTTCATATCTTGATTCAATATTTTATTTAGTGTATTTCTGGCTCTGTGGGCTAGTTTTACATTAATTTTGCCCTGAATATGTGCAAGATTACTTCTAATTGTTTCGTCATAAGATATGGAAATAAATTTTTCATTGGGTTTTTCTTTTTGAACTGGGTTGGTTGCCATAAATCTGTGCTCCTTCAATGTTTTTTCTATCATAATATTAATAAACTTCATGGGATAATTATTACAGAGGAAAATTTTTTATACGTAAATCTAATTACATGTAATTCTTGTAATCCTAAACATATAATTTAAACATAATATAGTACTCTGTTAACTGCTAATTTTATAGCATTTGATTTGTAAATTAATGGACCTGCTGATAAATAATTGATTGTTATATAGGCATTGCTGGATTTTCTGTATACAGTTGTTAAGAATTTATTATTATCTCTAATTACTTTCTATTAAAGTTTATAATCCACACCACAAAGAAATGGAGATTCAATAACTGCTCTTTGCTTGGAACGCATCTCATTCACAGACGCCATCTAGAACGCTAGCTATAGTGCTGCCGCGCAGCGGAAAATGATGAAACAATTGGAGAGAGGGAGGGAATATTTGAAGATACTGTACAGAAAATTTCAGTTTTTTTCATCAAAACATTACTCGAGAAAAAATAATGTGTTGCATTTCATACTGAAAGACCCTCGTACAATGTCCTACCAATCCTCATCCCTAAATGCTTGTAAGGCTAAGAAGTTGGTCCTGCCCTCAAGGGGATAACTTCACTGTAGTCCTTCCAAGTCAGAAATTGACAAAACGAACAATGATGATGATATATCTCTTTCAGTTCGTTGTTATGTGTTGATTTTAGATGCACGCCAATCGAATGCTTACCAAAATCAAAGTACGATCACGGGACTGAGGGGGAGAGAAGAAGCAGGTGAGGGAACAGGTCGGGAAGGAGGAGGAGGAGCCGTGGAAAGTTAGCAGGAATTCACCAGTGGCCCGCGCCTTTCAGTCGAAAACAGGAGGAAGATTTACAAGACAGATTTTGTTAGATGATAAGAATAGATAAATATCTACTCATATGGTTCGACAAATATCTACTCTAGGGTCGTACGGACCTTTCAAACTGTCCGGGAATTAGGGGCTTGGAGGAAGTCGTACGTAGGATTGGGGATCGCCAGGAGGTCAGACGAACTATCAGAGCCTGGTCGTCGAGGGGAGATCCTGTATCTCTATAACTCATGTGGATTCAGCCGGAAGGAAACGTTTCAGCAGTCGGTCGCTAGGAAAGGTCGCTCAGGGTTCTCCAACAGTCGACGGTCGAAGGTCAGGCGGCGGAAGATCAATGTGAAGCCGTTTCGAGGACTGTCTTCCGTTAAGGCACAGCCGGCGTATTTCAGCGCACTGCTTCTGGCACAGCTCTGTTTATTGCAACATTAGGAGCGGCAGTTCCTTTGTTTCCCCACCGTTGAGAAAAGATTCTAGATGCACTTACTAACAGAGGGAAAATTGGAAGAAAGCTTTTAACAGGCGAACAATAGACTTCATGACCTGATTTGCCGTTGTAGACTATCAGAGAATTTTTCTCCAGCCATTCTTGAAGTCGTTAAAACAGAGCACAACAGTTTCTTCGTCGCCGATTTAGCGGGGATCAAAAGAAAGGAACCCAATGAATACGGGACTAGTTAGGTGAAGATATAGAATTAGAATTACAGGGAGAATACAGATATATTACAGAAATATTATACAGAAGGAAAGGATACGAAAGTGTAGAAGAGCAAGCGCGGGGCTCGAACGGGTTTCGTTTATTTCATAAATAAAATTCCTTGTTCCTAATTGAAAAAGGCAAAAAATCAATTGAAAGTTGGGAACAATAGGGATAGAATTGTTTTGAAGAATTGCTTGTTTCAAACAAATAATTACCCAATTAATCCCAATTATAGTTATAAATTGTGATAAGTAAATTTCCTTTGTATCTTTGATATTATTTTTATTTGACTGTTTGGGCGTTATTATTTTCATTTTTGGTTCTTATTTTAATTTAGATTTGAGATTTTTAATTTCTTACTATTTGTAATTTTTATGATTATATTTACGATAACAGTTATTTTAATCAAGTATTTACTAATTACGTTACATTACTGAAATTTACATTTGATGAATATGGGTAATAATGTACTAACCTCTGTCTCCAACCAAATACGTTCAGAATATTTAAAGAGCTTTAGTTCTCTCCCACTAGGAATAATGTTGGATTGTAGTGGGAGTTGAATAATGTTGTAATGTTGGATTGAATCTTAAGGGTAAATATTAAATCAAAGGACATAATATAAGCTTTTCATCTCAATACAATGATTAATATCACGGCTGTTGGTATATCATTGGATATTTTCATACTAACACAGAGAGAACATAGGTTGTATATCAGAGATTTTAATACCGTTTTCTGAGATGAAAGTATCATGAAGTATATCAAGTATATATCGGGTTTTGGGGTCCAAAACCCAATATATATTTATAATATATAGCCTACGGTTTTAGAGGTTATTTCATGTATATTATTGGAGTGTTTTTCTCATATTAATAGTTTGTGTCGTCTTAATGTGGTCTAAATGGCTTAAGGGGTAGATGCCGACCCTCTTACTATCACTATCATTGTGTTGTAACGAACGCTGTTCGCTACCCGCGCTGCGCTTTTACCCTCTCATCTCCTTTCCTTTTCTATAATATTTCTATAATATATCATCACCTTTCTATATAATTATTTCCTAATTCCATATCTTAACCTAAAAAACTAATGCCGGTATTCATAGGGTTCCCTGCTTTGACTCCCGACAAACTGGCGCCTAGAAACTTTTGTGCCCGTTTTAACGACCTCCGGAATGGCTCGAGAAAGCTCCTCAATAACGGTCCACAAAGGCTATCAGGCCATGAAGCCTATTGTTGACCGTTAAAAGCTTTCTCCCCAACTTTCTCCTTTTTGTTATGTGCACCGAGAACGCGGGAAAACAAAGGAACTGTGTTCAAACAAACAACGGTGTGCCAGAAGCAATAGAGGGAAGGAAATGCTTCGCCACCCCTCCCCACGCATATATACGACGGTCCCTGAGAGAAAGGAAGGTTCCTGAGGAGCGAGGTGCAAGGGCAGGCGATTGGTCCCCTTGCGGTCAGTGAGCCAGATCGCCGGAATGTCTGCCCTGCCTCCACCTTGCCAACGACTAGCCCTTGAACGGACGCCGACGATAGCTAGCGGATGACAGCTGCAAGGAAACGGCCCAGGTCCCGCGGAATGCGGTACCGATAGCAGCTACCGTACCCGCCTTCAGTGCCTCCATTTCGCCGGCTTCCACCGATTGAAGTCGGTGAATCCCTCGACCCTACGCTGAAATATGCTGGCTTCGCCATTACGGAAGAGAGTCTACGAAACGGCTTCGCAAGTACCCGACCGTCATTGACCTCTCGCCGCCTGACCTTCGACCGCCGACTGCCAGAAAGCAACGGCTCCCAGCGATCTTCATCAGGATTCCCCATAGCGCCCGAATCCTGAATCGTCCCGTCCGGATGGACACACGGGAATCATAAAGGCTGCCGGATCCCCTCTCGACGGCCCGACCACGAGAGTTCAGCGGACCTACTGGCGGTCCCCACCCCGACGCACGGCATTCCCCGAGCTCCCGAATACTGGAGAGTTTGAACGGACCCTATGACCGGTTGTAAATAGCATTTGTAATCACTTATATACTCTTATCATTTAATAAAATCTTTTCTTGTAAATCTTACTCCTGTCTTAGCATCACTATTCTTTAACTGAAAGGCGCGGGCCTTCGGATAAATCCCCTGTCACTAGGCTGGCTTTCCACGGCACCCCCCCCCCCCTTCCCGTCCAAACCCCTCACTTCCCACCTTACCCCCCCCCCCCCCCCCCGTCCCGTAGTCGTGGTTTGCTTAGGGATGCATCAGGTGGCTAGCGCCCTAAAACAACACATGACAGTGTCGTCTTAAGGAAGCAGTGGTGGCTTAGTGTGTAATGTATTCAGCCTTGCAGTTCAAAATCCAAGTTCAAGTCTGTTGCCTGACGTTTTTTTCTTCTTTTTTTTCTATTCTGTTATGTTAATTTTACTTTTTCTTTTACTTTTTTTAAAATTTTTCTTTTCCTTTTTTTTGTTCTTTAAATTCTTTTTTTCTTTGCCCTCTTTTATACTTCTGCTTCTTTATTTCTATTTCATTTTTGTATCTTAAACAGAAATAAAAATAAAAGAAAAAATATATAAATATCTTTTAATTTTTTTAAATTATAATTACTTTTAATTTAGTAAAATAATCATACATGTCTTTAAAATCATACATGTCTTTATTTTTAACTGTTTTCTTTTTGTTGTTATACTTACGGTAATATTGGAATTAAATGAAGATAGAGATAACAATTCTAAGGTTATTATTTGAAAATTGACAATTAATACAAACAATTTAGTATACATTATCAGGATCCAAACACGGAAGGGAGGGGTAAACGGAATGGAAAGTATTAACATAGCGGTGCTGCAAAGTCTACAACAAAATGACTGAACAAAGAGACCGAAAGAAAATAGCCAGGAACGGAGAGACTTAGGGGGAGGGAGGTTAATCGGAAAAGGCTGAAGTCGCCTTTGAGAGATAAGAGACAGAAGAGAAAGCATGCTGGCCTCAATAAAAACTTTATGTGATTTAAAAGATTTACGAGAGGTGTTCAATAAGTCCGTGCAAAGTATATAAATTAACGTGAAAAATCAAAACTTTTTAGCCTATCAGATGCGCCAAAGTCGAATTACTAGAATAAAACACTTCCCGCACGCCGGCTTCAAATGCAGTTAAGCATGAGCCGTTCTATTGCGACACGAAAGCCACGTAGACGTTCTGCCACAATGGAGATGTCACAGGAAGCCTTTCGTGCTATGATTTTCTACGACTTCAAAAAGGTTCTTTCAGTTGCCGAATATCGCTCATCTTTCGATCATGTGTTTGGGGATGATGCACCTTCCATCCTTAAAATTTATAAATGGTAAGGGCATTTCGATGCCGAGTGCAAGCCTTTCAAGATGCACCTTGAGAGGGTCGCCCTGTGAGTTCGGTTGCACCGGAATCGATCACCACAGTGCAGAAAACTATTGCATCGGAACCCCATATCAGCATTGCACATTTGTGTCATGTATTAAACATTTCATCGGGAAGTGTTTCGGCTATCCTCCATCAGCATTTGGGATTCAGCCGCGTATCCAATCGTTGGGTACCACATCAATTGACTGCTGAACAGAGATCCACTCGTGTGGAGTGGTCACTGATAATGTTGCGGCGTTTCAACAACGGTGCTTCGAATGCGGTGAGTGAGATACCAACAGGTGATGAGACTTGGGTCTATAACTATGACCCACTCAAGAAACTACGGTCGTCCGTATGGCAGCAAAAGGGGCACCTCCGCCATTGAAGTTCAAGCGCGAACGAAGAGTGAAAAAAAAGTTGGTTGCAACTGTCATCCGTCGAAGTGGTCAAGTGTGCACAGTATCACTGGAAACAGAGAAATCTGTCATGGTAAAGTGGTACAAGGATGTTTTTCCTCCACCCGTATGCTGGAAACCATCGTCCAGGTTCGTCCAAGGACCGGGTGCAGAGGCCTGCTACTGCATCATGACAATTGTCCTGCACACACTGCGAGGTTAAGCAAGCAGTTTCTGGCGGTAAACAAACTCAAGGAACTGGGGCACCCGCCCTATTCTATCGATTCCGCCCCTCTGGACTTCTTCCTCTTCCCAAAGGTAAAATCAAACTTATGGGGACGACGTTTCGAAAGTAACAAAGAGGCTCTGGAGGCATACCTACATGAAGTAGGTGAGGAATCTCCTGAGGACTGGGTTGGGTGCTTCAGTAGTTGGTTCAAACGGATGCAACGATATATAGATGTTGATGGGTATTAAGTCGAAAAGCTGTGAATAATTTTTTTTTAATAAATGTATTCTTTGTATTATTTGGCACTAACTTATTGCAGACCCCTCGTACATTAAATCTAATAGGTGTTTAAAATTTTAATGTTAGGACAGGATGTTTGTTTCTTTATAATCAGTACAATAATGCAACAAATCTATTGATAATAACAACAATCATTTATATAAAAATTGTTATTATAATTATTATCATTAATCTCTTTAATAATAATAATAATAATAATAATAAGAAGAGGAGGACCTTCCAGCCAAACCAAATCAAGCTCGTACTATTGCAGGGGTGGAAACGGCTATGCAAAAATTCAAACCATTGGTTTACATAATATAGCGGATATTATAATATAGCGGATCAAGGACCAAAGCACATATTGCGAAGTAAAAAAAAATTGTGCAATAAAGATTAAGATGCATGGTTCTGTCAATACATTTTCTAACTATGCGTGTTGTGCCGTGCCGGCGTGGTCGTGCGGCCTCAGGCGGCGGTCTACCGTGTGGCCATGTGTCTGTACCCTGGCTCAAATCCCGGTCGAGAACATGGATGTTTCAAATTTCCTTTACTGTGTTTGTCAGCCTCTTCTTCACTTTCTCTTGGGTCTGACGTCATTGCGTAATGGCGTCCTGGAGAAGGCAACGGGAAACCACTCCAGCGTCTGTTCCCTAGATTATCTACGGCTTCTCCTAGGGGTTCGCCCTTCGTGGGTCACTAGGGTTCTGTAGACCGCATACCTTCGACTACGAAGTTCGCACTTCATGATGATGATGATGCGCGTTGTATTGAGTACCTCAGCCTTCTGGAGTTGTGCATAAGTATTTTTGTTAAGTCCTTGTATGATGAGCTGTGGTGCAATTTGTGAGATACCAGACCGTGGTGTACAGGACTACGGGTACAATACATATTCTGTCCTGCCTCCACTACTTCATGAAGCTAGTTTGCTAGATCAGTGTATTTACTGGTCTTGTCAGCTTGAGTTTTCTGCATGTTCTTGCTGATAGGCACTGCAATATCAATCAGACAGGTCTGTTTGTTGACCTTATCAATAAGTGTGATGTCAGATATGTAGAGATATATGGTTTTGTCTATGTGAATAGGGCGGACACAATACAGCTTACATGAGGGTGACTAATACGCTTTGTGGTGTATATTTGTAGTACGGGACCGTGTTTTTAATAAGTTAGTATGAGCTGTTGATGAACGAACGAGCTTCCTCATTGTATCGGTGGAGATAGTCTTTTTCTGACAGAAGGGGACAACATGATATTAGGTGGCGATCGTCTCATATGTAATGTGGCATTTCATGCAGGTCATCACGCGTGTTTGCATCGTATAGAATGTGTTTCTTTAGTTGTGTATGGGAATGACTTGGATGACTAGTATGTCGATCATGAACCCTTCGGTCTCCCCAAGCAGCTCACCACTCGTCAGCCATCTTTTCGACGCTTCCATGTGGATGTGAGGCTGGCTGAGTTCGTGACGATGTCTGCCATGGAGTTCCTTACCAGCCCATGATTTTTGCAACTGCTGAGTGTTGGTGTAGGAGATGGTTAGGGTTTTCGAGGTCCAGGAGTGTGACGTATGTGTCAGCCTTGATAATGGCTGAGTGGAATGAGGAATTCTGTGCTCTTCAGTGGAAGTGTTCTCTAAGTATGTTTACTTGTTTTTCGTGTAGGGTGATGATGTTGATGAGTGCTTTGGCTCTCTGTGTTTCGGGTGAAGCGTCATCCTTTTCATAGCGGACTTGGGGTGGTGCATGTGTGTTTCGAGGATGTTGTGCGATATAGTGCATCAACTTCGGTGTTCGTACGTGTAATTGTGCCGAATGAATACGCTAGTGTGAGGACGGCAAAAGTGTTGATGACTTTTATTTTATTCTTGGTGCGGAGTTGTGATTTGAGGATGTTATGCACAGTTTAAGTTCTTGAGTGCGTTTTTGATGTTTGCGTTGTAAATGACATGGCTTGCTGGAAGCCCAGGTACTTGTAGGTCTCTTCTTCTTCCATGGATTGGATGGCCAACCGATGCTCCAGTTCAAAACCCTCCAAATTCGAATTCATCCCGCATATTTTATGTAGCTTGTAGCATTAGTTGATTCCAAATTCCATCCCAATGTCTTTGGTGAACTGTGTGGTGACTTGTAGTAAATTAGTAAGTATGCGTTGTTTGTGGCGTAGAGTTTAATATCATCCATGTAGAGTAAGTGTGTGATTTAGTATGATGTCAGAGTGCCTGAGGTAAGCCTGTAACCGTGTTTTCTGTTGTCTATTATGTCGATCAACGAATTGAAGGCGAGGCAGAACCAAAGAAGACTCAAGGAGTTACCCTGGAAAATACCTCTTCTTATGGGAATGGGTACTGTAGTGAGGGAGATGTTGGAGGTGCATAGTTGTAATATTGTGTTCCAACTCTTCATCGTGGCATCGAGAATGCCGTGAACTTTGGGTGAATTTTTAGAGATGAAGAATGTAGAAGCCAGGAATGAGAGACCGAATCAATATAGTCGATGTTCGTGATGTGTAAGTTTCTATTCTTTGCGCAGGACTGCCGTTGAATTACCGAGTTAATAAGGAGTTAAGTTCCGTACAGCTTACAACTCTGGGAATTCCTGATATATAGCCCTTTAGTTGTTCAGAAAGGATGTGTGTGTAAATTTCGTCTGCAAGGCAAGAGGTGAGGAGTTTGTAAAGTGTGGGGAGGCAAGTGATTGGACGGTAGTTTGTGACGTGCACTTTTTCATTGTTCATGCCATATAGATGTTCTGGACACCGTCTGAACCGGAGCCTTCCATTTGTATGCTTTAGTACTGTCTATATGTCTGCAAAAGTAATATCATGAAGAGTACGTGGTCAGTGAATTATTTTCCGTCAGAGATACTTGGTGCTTTATCACTGTGTAATGCCTCTCTGGTGAGAGTGTTTGTGTTAGGTGTAATAGAAGGCGGTATAAGGGATCGGTAGAATTTTTAATTATTGTATTGGAAAGTGCCGTGCTGGCGTGGCCGTGCGGTCTAGACGGCAGTCTGCCGTTGCGGCCAGAGTGCCAGTACCCGGGTTCGAATCCCGTCGTGGCTTGGCTGTTTTACTTTCCTTTCCTGTGTTTGTCTGCTTCTTCTCTGTCCCTTGTCTCTTCTATTCCCATCACCGCAGTCACCTGATCAGTCGGGGTGATTATATCAAGTGTTTCCGCCATTCTTAGGGGGAACGCCTTGCGTCCCGCCGTGGACTGACATACAAGGCCGAAATAAAAAAAAAGTATTGGAAAGTGTTGTTCTGTGTTTGTGCACTGTTTGTATGTTTGTAATCTTTTTGCAAGTGGACTCAGATTTTGTTTTAGAGTTCGAGACGTTTCTGAACCCGGATATAATGGTTTGAGTGTGATGAATGATTGTTTATGTTCTTCGATATCTTCCTAACATGGAATATAAGTTTCTTTGTTTTGATTCCTGCACAGTGTTGTGTAAGCCTGGCTACGTCTCGTCTAAGGTCGCTGAAGCAATCCTCAAGGCGATGTCTCTAAGAGGGGATGTATTCCTGTTGCCGTGCAGTAGGAGGTAAGTGGTGTTGTAAGAATCCAAGTGCCGAAAGGTTACCTGTGCCGCGCAGTAGAGTGTTGGATATTGTCAAAGTCTTGTGGGATAGTGGCTGTGTTGAGATGCTATATGACCGTTTTAATGTGTGCACTTTGGGAAGAATGGTGCTGCCGGGCAGTGTGGTAGCCATACTACAGAATGGGGTGTCACTTTCTCCACCACTATCTATGAGAGTACTGTACTAAACTTTTACATGCACTGAATATCTTAAAAAATCATTGAATTCGAAGCTCGTGCATCTGTTTAAAAAATTACTATTACATTTATTAAAAATAAAAACTATTTACATTTAAAAAACTATTTACATTTAAAAAACTATTTACATTTAAAACATTGTACCGGTTTCGGCCCAAGAGGAGCCTTCTTCTGCAATGAGGAAATTACATTTAAAAAATTTGAATTTATACAAACAATGACTATACAATAATTAATTTCAGCCAATGGCGAAAGGGACCAGTCTTCACTTCGCTTCATGATGTCACTGCTGCATGATGTCACTGCTGGGAACGTATTCATCTTGCGTCACATTGGGTTATTCATGTCTGCCAACACCTCCTAGCGGGAAATGTAATCTGTTGATATCTCGTCTGTCTACATCTCAAGGATCGTCATTAAAACTAATAACTGTAAATAAACTAATATAAATGAAATTATTTGACATGCCAATTATTATACGATTCATCACAATTTACAATTTTTTTTTCTTTCTTAACGCCATATTCACGTACAGCGGGCACTGATAACTGTCTATTGTAAGCATTTTCCATTATTAATATAAAATAGGATTCAATACATTTTCTTTGTAGATCATGTTGACAAATTGCTAAAATTGTTGGATTGTTCACGTCAATTCTATGTTGATGAGTGATACTATGCCTATAAGTCAAATACTATTTATTTCTAGTCTTAATGGCTGTAACATGCTCTTCAGTACGATCCTGTAATTCACGTTGGGTCTCACCTATGTAAAAACAGGGGTGGTCCTTGCATTTGATAGTGTAAACAACTCCTTTAGTTATTTCTGCATTTTTCTTTTGAGCTTGCTGCATTATAAGAAGGTGGCCACCTCGCCCAATTTTTAGTGATAGAGTGAAGAACCTTACTGGGTTTGAGATTTCTCAGCCAGCGATGCAAATAATAGGAAGAGGATTACAATTCAACCTTCCAGCCAAACCAAATCAAGCTCGTACTATTGCAGGGGTGGAAACGGCTATCGCCAGGATAACTAAGCAGAATGAGGCTATTGTATTAAGAGCTAAAGTCGGAAATGTAGTGAATAATATGAGGCATTCAGCAATAAAATATGAAATTTCCCCTTTAGAAATCAAAGCCTTACGCGAATTGAAAATGAACAGTGACATAATGACAATTACATCAGATAAAGGTAATGTTCCAGTAGTTTTGACTAAAGATATATATAACAGAATGGTTAATAAATTTCTTAATAGTACCGAAGGAATAGTGTTCTTCACTGTTAATGAGAAAATGGTGCGTAACTATAATCGAAGAATAATTCGTAAGTTATTTAGTGAAGGATACATTGACAATGAAACTGCAACTAATTTGAAGGATGGGTCGCTAACAGTTCCAAGGCTTAGAACGCAACCGAAAACACATAAACCCTCAGATGAGAATGGGTTGTACCCTATTAGACCAATTATTAATTGTCAAGGTTCAGCTGTTGAATTATTATCTAAAGTAATTTATAAGAAAATGTCAAATCTTAATGTGATTACTAAATATTCAGTAAAGAATTCTAAAGAAATTGTAAATGATATAAGACAGTTCAAAATGCAAGATGGGCACTCATTCATGTCACTGGATGTTACAGCATTATTTACTTCGATAACATTAGATTTGGTTATTAAAGCAATTGATCATTTCATTTATAAACATGTGCAATATTTTAGTGAGAAAGATAGATTTCATAGATTAATTCCTTTAATTAAAGCAATGATGTTAATGCAAACTTTTTCATTTGATAATAAAATTTATCGACAAACATCAGGTTTATTCATGGGACTCAAGGCGTCATCCATTCTGGCCGAATGGGTAATGGGATATATAGAGGATACGGCAATAGAATTACTTGAAGCAGGACAAGTCCAACTAGCATTTTACAGGAGGTATGTTGACGATATTATTTGTTATTGTGATACTAATATTCAACTAGGAATACTTGACATATTTTCTCAAATACATCCTAGCATTGATTTTGAAATAGAACAAGAAAGTAATTAATAGCATTTCATATTTGGACGTATTAATAACAAGAAATAATATGATAGCTACTAATGTATATCGTAAACTTATGGCTTCTGGTATAACCCTTAATTTTTTATCATATGGTCCGTTGGCGTTTAAAATAAATTTAATTTCGATGATGGTCAATAGAGCATTTCGATTGTCAAGTAGTCAAGAAGGTTTTGACAATGAAATAAGGATTATAAATGAAATTTTGATAAATAATGATTATCCAGACCAGTTTATACAAAGGCACATAAAAAGAGCAACTTTAAAGTATTACAATAATGTGAAGGATACAGAACATCGCCCAACTATGAAGTATGCCTCTATTCCATATCATCATGAAACATTTCCTGCTTTAAACAAAATTTGTAAACCTTTTAATATCGTTGTGACGTCACCTGCCAACAGAACAATATCTAGAATAATGCAGCAAGCTCAAAAGAAAAATGCAGAAATAACTAAAGGAGTTGTTTACACTATCAAATGCAAGGACCACCCCTGTTTTTACATAGGTGAGACCCAACGTGAATTACAGGATCGTACTGAAGAGCATGTTACAGCCATTAAGACTAGAAATAAACAGTATTTGACTTATAGGCATAGTATCACTCATCAACATAGAATTGACGTGAACAATCCAACAATTTTAGCAATTTGTCAACATGATCTACAAAGAAAATGTATTGAATCCTATTTTATATTAACAATGGAAAATGCTTACAATAGACAGTTATCAGTGCCCGCTATACGTGAATATGGCGTTAAGAAAGAAAAAAAAATTGTAAATTGTGATGAATCGTATAATAATTGGCATGTCAAATAATTTCATTTATATTAGTTTATTTACAGTTATTAGTTTTAATGACGATCCTTGAGATGTAGACAGACGAGATATCAACAGATTACATTTCCCGCTAGGAGGTGTTGGCAGACATGAATAACCCAATGTGACGCAAGATGAATACGTACCCAGCAGTGACATCATGCAGCAGTGACATCATGAAGCGAAGTGAAGACTGGTCCCTTTCGCCATTGGCTGAAATTAATTATTGTATAGTCATTGTTTGTATAAATTCAAATTTTTTAAATGTAATTTCCTCATTGCAGAAGAAGGCTCCTCTTGGGCCGAAACCGGTACAATGTTTTAAATGTAAATAGTTTTTTAAATGTAAATAGTTTTTATTTTTAATAAATGTAATAGTAATTTTTTAAACAGATGCACGAGCTTCGAATTCAATGACTTTTTTTTTTTTATCTATGAGAGACTGTAGTATATTTTCGAACCGAGGCCTCTGCCTAATCCCCGAATTCCTTCTGTGGGTGACTTTATCCTGCGCCTCAGCCGATGCGGCATTTTCCAATATTAATAATACATAATGGAAACAGTGACCCCTCAAAAACTAAAATCAAGAAAATAAAAAACAAGAACAAAATGTGGATTCTAAAACCTTGGGCAGCACTCAGGCTATCACAAAAAGTATTTGAACACAAAAGGAAAAAAAAATAATCCAATAATTAACAAACCCTCTAATGGGCAAAATAAAAGCAATAATTTAAATTAGAATGCCGTTTGAGTCGAGCTGATACTCTGGAACAGCCGTTTCGAGCTTATTAGGCTGAGGAGAATACGTCTACCTCTCCCCTGAGGAGAATACGTTTGAGTCCTGCACTAGCTGATTAGCTCTGGCTGAGGAGAGCCTAATAAGCTTGAAACGGCCGTCCCAGAATATCACCTCGACACAAAAGGCATTCTAATTCCAATATTAATAATAATAAAATAAAAAAAAGATACCTCTATTTCTACAGGAAAAGGAGAATATAAGAAACAAATTTAAATGTATTGATAGATAAATTTTGTTTTTCTAAGTTAAAAGAAAGTCAAAGAAATTAATAGAATAATATATTTTTAATTATATTTTTATTTCTGTCTAAGAAAAAAACGAAATGTAACTAAAGAAGCAGAAGCTTAAAGGAGGGCAAAAAAAAAGGGAATTTAAAAAAAAGAAATAAAGGAAAAAGAAAAATAAAGAAAAGAAAGTTAGTCGTTTGCTAAACCCCATAAACTCTTTACCTCTGAACCCCGATGTATTTTTGAAGTACCGTACTTCATGAGTACTTTCATCTGACAGAACGGCATCAAAGTCCCTGATTCACAAGCGATGTTCTCTCTGTGTTAGTATAAAAATATCCTGTTAGTATAAAAATAAACCAACAGCAGTGATATTAATCGTTGAATTTTTAAAAAACTTATATTATGTCCTTCGATTTAATAGACCCTTCTCAATTATATTGATTCTACAATCCAAGATTATTCCTAGTGGGAGAAAACTAAAGCTTTTTAAAATATTCTAAACATGTTCTTAATACATTATCATCATAATCACACTGTCCTTGTAAGTAATCGTTTGTGGCTAATAAATTCTTCTTTTGCCTAAGGCTGTATGTCAAGAAATAAAAGAACGTAAGTTTTTTTAAGAAAAAATTAGATTAAGAAAGATTAGATTTACCCTTTTCTCAATAATGATAGCTTTTGTAAAACCACTATTAATAATAATGGCACTTTTCGGATCCAAAAATCGAACATCCTCTTCTGGTTCGTGTAGAAAAACCTGAGAAATGAAACAAAACTTTTTTCTTTAAATAGAATTCTTTGTCTAAAGTGTCCAGTCAAAATATAATCAAAATTTCAAGTAGTGAAAAATGTAGCAAATAAGCCAAAACATAACTGAAGGATAAGTTAAATGCTTTGGCAAAATATTTAATCTTTCTAAGTAAACAATAATATGTAACTAAGAAAGAAATAAAAACTGAACTATGGTAGATTTACTTTCATTTCAAGGAAGGCATTATGTAATTTGCTACTTTGAGGATTTTACAATAGCAGAAATACACTAATTTCTATTAATGAAGGAAAAAAACAGAAAAATCGCAATTATGTTATCAAAATGAGTTGTAGATGCTTGTAATTTGAAAATATAAAGAGACAAGTACTGCAATACAAAAGGGTTGTTTGGGAGGCGTTCGGATTCAGATTGGGAAGAAAGAATTTGAGGGACCAAATGTGTTCAAATGTTTTCCAGAAATCCTTTCCTAATATACTAAGGATCTGTACTACCTAAACTGTACTAACTTAGGAGATCTGTACTATCGAAAACTAAGAGACAGGCCAAAATTAGATAGAAGAAGCAAGATCGTTAAATATAAGTCCTTCTGTGTTCACAATTTCAAAATAATTGAAATTTCAAAATATACAATGAGCTTCTTGAAAGATACAGTAAAGAAAGGTGTAAGAAAACAACTTCAATGGATACTCTATCTTTGATTAAGTGCTAGGAGGAATAACACTGCTACCAAAGAGAAACTGTGATCTTCCCTTGCTGGGTTACAAGAACGCTGGTATCGGTTTCCCCTGTGTAACCCAGCTAGAGCAGATCAGTGTCTCTTTTGAATAGAAGGCTTCGCGAAAGAGATCTTTCTGCTAGGTGACGAGCAACCTTTGTGGCCTTTACACCACCTCTCCCGTTAGAGGAGTGAACGTGAAGGCTTCAAGTCATTTGAACTGAAAACCAATGGATGTAAATACTATTTACAGATAATTCGAGACTTAGCAGAGATTTTCCATGTGTGCTCTGATTGTTCAGATTTGCTTTCTAGAGAGTTTCCATGTGTGCTACGATCTGGAGAGATTGAGAAACACGCTATCATTCCTTAATATCAGTGAAAGATCTTTTTCCTTAAGTAGAGATACGTGATCGTTTGATATTTCAGTTGGTGGATCTACAGGCTTCTAACATTAATGCTAGTTAATATAGAGATGATATCCTGGACCCTACGTTCGTTCTAACGCAGAAGCAATAAAGAAGTTGATAAAGAATCTAATGTTTTCAAGAGCAGAATACAGCAAGAAATTATCTACGGACATAATTATTGAACTTATTCGTACTTATTAAAATTTTGTGAAAAGTATACTGAATCCAGAAAACATAATTATTATGAACACTATTTTTTTTCGTGTTTCTTTACTATAACTGATAAAGATAAATTTTTCAAAAGACATTTCTAAATAATTTCTGGAGGAACTCTTAATAATTTAGAAAGATGACAGCAAACCATTATAGGCCTACTGCAATTTTTTGCTTATAAGCGCAAATCATACTATTAACAGGCAAAAATTGTACGGATGTTTATAAATTTATAAATCTGTAAGCAGAGTCGGAGAAATAACCAATCATAGCGTTGAACCAATCATGCATCACTGAAAACAAAAAATAAAACATATGAAAACAAAAAACAAAAAGCTTTGGGCTATGAATTTTTTGTTCTTTGATTTCATTGGTACTTTTGAAATAGTTGCGGTTCCTTTGCCAGAAAATATATCATTGGATCTCCAAACAGCTATCTTGGCTTTCGTGTTGTTCCTTCGTTATTCCGAGCATCCCGTGGCTATTCTTTCACTGATTTTGCTATTTCTGGCTGTTTTTTTCCAGTTGTATCGTTCACGTTCTCTTCGTGACATTACGTCAATGTTGAGGAAAGTTTTATGAAATGCAACGTCAGGTAACACAATTACTTCGCAGATTATTGGCGTTGTTGACCAATCAATGTTTCCCAAGGAATTTTTCTCCAAAATTGTCACTTAACCATTTCAACAAAGTTCGAAGGCAGCCATGTTCCATTTGTAATGACGCACTTCATTATGAAAACATTAATTTAGTAATTATTTACCTGTCGTAATCACGCTCTGCTACCATTTGTTGATATAAATGTAATAAATGAGATTTCAGAGGCTTACTTATGAAAGATAGTCTTTACTTTGATCCATTTAAATGCACAGGCAACATCATATCACAGACAAAGAACATTCTACAAGTGTACAACCGGAAGTCCCCGGCATACATCACCGATTATAAACAAAAGATCAACTTATCAAGGCATGGCTACTCGATCACAAATGCCCGGATTACATATTGATACCAATTACAATTAAAACTACAAATGCTCTGTTAACTATTATATAATATTTATATATTATACAAATATACATAAATAAACCTTTTATGGTTCTCTCACATTAAACTCCCATTAGGCTACTACGCCTAATAAAGAGTAATGGGATCATACAAAATCTCCCATAATAATTGTTAGGTAATTTGTAGTTTTCTCGTTAGCTTTTTATATTTCTAAATAGAAGTCTTCAATTCTCTTGGGAATGACTAGTTGTTCGAGCATAAACATGAATTATCTATTATCTATCGCTTTTGTAGTTGTAAAACAAGTATTGTCACTTTTTCTGAATTATTATTAGCTGACACCACATTATTTTTTTAAAATATTTAAATATTCAAATTTTTCAGATATATTATCTTAAATATTAAGGTGAAGAGTTGAATACGATCAAAAATTTTGGAAGGAATTTCTAAATTAAGGTAGGGATATATATTTGTAAAAGATTGAGGAAAGATAATAGAAGAAAAGACTGCTTTACGTTTGTAAAAGATTGAGGATGGAAAATAGAAGAAAAGACAGCTTTATGATTGGAGATAACATTTTAAAAGAAGACAACGATTTTAAATTGAGATAATATCTGAAATATTTAAATATTTAAAAGAGATTAAGATTGGGCATTTATTTAAAAGAAGACTACGATTTAAGATTGGACAGTTATTTATTTGAACAAAAGACAAAACACAATTAATATTAGGATAATGATGTAGACATGAGATGTGAACGTAATTGTATTTCACGTTTTTTGTTTAGTACTTCAAATTTTAGAATTCTTAAAATTTTAGAATAGATATTTTATTATTTTGTTATGCTGGTATTGGGAAGGAGGGAGATATTCTCTCTTCCCATGAGATTTAAAAAAAGCTTGATAATGTGGGCCGGTGGGGCTTACGAAATATCGTCAGTCGTTGTTAGGTTGAAGTTTTTAAAGAAGTTATTAAAGAAATTAATTATGATGTTTTAAGAAGATAATCAGACGTTTTAAGTGGAAATAAAAGACCATAAAGCGAATGCTCGCCTGACAGGAAGGAACAACAAAGAATATTCCAAAAAAAATCAGGAAAGCTGCTAAGTCAATTTTATTCGTCAATAAAAAGGAAGTGAATCTTGTGCGTTTAGATTTTTTGATTCAACAAAAACATGAATCAAATCAACACAAACCTGACGAAATTTATTTCAAAACTCGAAAAAGAAATTGATACAGTCTTCAAGGCTATGCTAAAAACTGGTCAGATATCGAAATGCATTCTGGTGTATCCATTCTGGTGCAACTCACCATTTTTCTATAAACCAAGTTTGGTCTCAGAATTGAAGCCGCTAAACAAAGAGTCCATATGGCTGACAAGCCACGGGCTATCACGGAAGGAGTTGGGGATATAGTTTTGAAACTTAATATTATCGGAAACGGTTATTAGATATACCTGATTAAAGCCAACTAATTATAAACATGCTAATAAATAAAGGTTTTAAATGAAAGGTTTTAATGACGAAAAGTAATTCAATCGAGACAAGTAGCCGTTAACGGAAAATCTTTAGAAGAGGGAGTGATCGAAAACACAATCTAGTTCAACTGCGCATCAAAAGTCTATGCGCATATTCAGAAAAATAAGAGAAAGAAGCTCGATGATACAGGCATCGAATATATTCCGGTTGGCTATTGTGATAAAAGTAGGCTCTTGATTGGTCCAAGCCAATAATCTGCGAAGTAATTGTGTCACCTGACGTTGCATTTCATAAAACATTCCTCAACATTGACGTAATGTCACGAAAGAACGTGAACGATACAACTGGACAAAACCAGCCACAAATAGCAAAATCAGTGAAAGAATAGCCACGGGAAGCTCGAAATAACGAAGGACCAACGGAACAACACGAAAGCCAAGACAGCTTTTGGGGATCCAATGATGTATTTTCTGGCAAAGGGACCGCAACTGTTTCAAAAGTTTTAGCCAGTGATAATTGGGTCAAAGAGGAACAAGCCAAGAAAAGCTAAATAGCTTGAATCGAAAACAAGACTTTGAATTTTTTAGACCTCAAGAAGGGATGAGGAATACTAAAGAGCAAATGGGTCTTCAAAGTTAAAACCGACAAAGACGGAAATAAGAATATTTACAAGGCAAGGCTCAAAGCCAAGGAATGTTCACTGAAATCAGGCTTTAATTATGATGAGATTTTTTTTTGTATCTGCTCAAGTTATTGTTTGTTAATTACCAAGTTTACCTAGAGACATAGTTTAACATGGAAATTGATCGAATAAATATAGACACTGCCTTTCTTAAAGGGTAACTCCATAAGAAATTTATATAGAGCAAACAGAATATTTCGTTAAGCTTGAAACTGAAGAGAAAATATGTTCCCTACGCAGAGCTCCTTACCGCTTGAAACAAGCAGGAAAAGCTTTGTATGAAAAACGAGAGCTCTCAGAGCTTTAATTAAAAATGAAGCAATGCCTGTACTCAAGTTAACGGTGAGGAAATTCTCTTGGTTGTAGTGAAATCGACGACTTAATTCTCTATACAATTATTGTTCAAAACTGGACGAATTACAGACAGGTCTGTGAAAAAAAGTGAAGATGAAGGATTTGGGTCCAGTCTACTATTGTCTTGAAATTCGTGTAATCCGAAATCAGTAAAAAGAATTCTTCATTATCTCAAAGGAACCGTGGATCAACTTACAGAAGGGGAGATATGAACAACTTTATTATTGGACACTGTAATACAGATTGGGCAAATGATATGAATGACCATCGCAGTTTTGGTGAATATATTTTCCATCCAGCCAACGGAGTAATCAGTTGGATTACCAAAAAACAGCCAACTGTTATTATCACTGCAGCAGAGGTGGAATATACGTTACTGGCTGAAGCAACAAAGGAGACTGTACGGCTCAAAACTCTAATGAGGGAGTTAAAAAACAATTTCTTTATTACTCCGATTACCATCAACTGGTTGTGTGACAACTAAGGAACTGTTGCAATTGCTATAGTCATGTGATGATGCACATGCATCATCCTCGCGCGAAAAATATCGATATGAAGCATTCCTTTCATTTGGGGAAAGATTGCAAAAGGCCATATCAGACTCAAGTAGCTGGTATTGCTGGTGTTCGTGCTTAGGTTTTGGACGCCTAAATACATAATATATAGAATTTTTTAAGATATCCTGAGATGTCAGTGATAGGTGAGGGCCTTTATATTGAAATTACTCTGCAGTTACAAAATCAAATACACAGCTACCTGAATCACTCCTAAAATTAACGACTTAAAAGTAACTGGAATAAACAGAGGAATAAATATGACATCTTTACTTATATCTAACAATCTATGGAGTTATAGCTTCGCTCCAGCGATAGCCGTGCCACGAGTTATTAATTACACTGATAAACAAGTTATAAATATCTGGCATGGTGTTTACTTTTTCTAATGTAGTTTTTATGCTGATTTCAAATCTGAAAACCGTTTTGCTCTATCACGTCAGGTTTTGAAGATATTGACAAAGAATAATTTTCATGGAACACCGTTCATCAATTTTTTTTTCCCTTACGTTTTTTGTAATTTTTCAAGCAAATCCACATTATATTTTCGTCGTCTGTGGCAATAGTTATATTTAAGGTACTACTTTAAAACATTTACGATATCGCATTTTTAATTTTCCATTTGTTTCATTTTTAATGTCAGTTTAAGGCGATATTAGGCGACCAGAGGTTGCATAAATTCGCCAGATCTGTTTTGCTATGTGTACGGCTATCTGACAGACAAATCCCATTTCTGAAGAAAGCATATGACCTATACTTCGATTCAAAGGCGGATACTGGTAAATCGTGGGCACCACAGTTCATCTGTTTGACATGTGCATGCAAGTTGCACGGTTGGATAAGGAAGGCGAAGAAAAACAACCATCTGGCATTCGGAGTTCCTATGATATGGTGTGAGTCAAGCAATCACAGCACAGACTGTTATTTCTGTTTGTCATATGTCACCGGATTTTCCAACAAAACTTGTGCAGCTTAAAGTATCCAGACGTTCCTTCAGTTTCTAAACCAATTCCACATCATCACGTCGCTTGTCCAATACCAATAGCACCTACAGAATATACAGTTGATGAAGAAACTCAAGAAGAAAGTTCTCTTTCATCTTCCAGCAACGTATCAGACCCTGACTATCAATCTGGAGAAGGATTCATTTAATTGACAATGTTGATCTTTGTGATCTCTTACGGGACCTGGAACTAACAAAAGGTGAAGCTGAACTGCTCGGTTCACGCCTTAAAGAATTTAATTTGCTTGCACCGGATACAACAATTTTACATTTTCGCCACAGACACAAAGAACTTAGTGTCACTCATTGCAAAGAATTTCACATTTTCTACTGTACAGGAAGTTCAAGGTCTCATGTCGAGTCTCGGGGTGGAACACAACATTGAAGCATGGCGATTGTTCATCGACGCATCTAAAACACGTTTGAATGCAGTATTATTGCACAATGGAAACAAATATGCATCAGTACCGGATGGATATTCTACCACCGGAAAGAGACTATGTCGCTACTTCTTGAAAAACTATGCTATCACGAGTATAAATGGTATATCTGTGGTGATTTAAAAGTTATCACAGTTCTCATGGGAATGCAGACGAGGTACACCAAGTACTGCTATTTTATCTGCAAGTGGAACAGTAGAGATAGAAAGCACCACTACATAAAGAAAAATTGACCAATCAGAATCAGAATGCTGCCAGGAAATAAAAATGTCCTTCGTGTGGTGTTGTTTGACCGTAACAAAGTTATCATGCCACCGTTTCAGATCAAGTTGGGGCTCATGAAGAATTTCGTGAAGGCATTAGACAACGACTTAGATGCTTTTCGGTACCTGTGCAACAAGTTTCCAGAGTTGATTTATGCGAAAGTGAAAGAAGCTGTGTTCATAGGTCAACAAGTAAGGAAGGTAATTGCTGACACCCACTTCCAAGACTTACTGAATGATACTGAAAAAAATGGGTCGGTGCCATTCAAATCAGTTGTAGCCAATTTCCTTGGAATTTATAAATCTGCTAACTATGTAAATGTTGTAAAGATGTGCATCAGAGTGTGCAAACAGCTGGCTGTCAACATGCCCTCAAAATTCACCTCCTCGACTCACATCTTGACTTCTTCCCCGAAAACCCATGTTCAGTCCGTGACGAACATGGTGAACGTTTTCACGAGGACCTCTCGGTGATGAAGTCACGGTATCAGGGTCGATGGAGTGCAGCAATGTTGGCTGACAACTGCTGACACTCCAGCGTGACATGCCAAATGCTCAACACAAACGCAAGTCTACAGACAAGAAATTCAAACCAAACACAACTTAAATTAAGGAAGTATTTTTAGTGTGTATGGATTTTATGTGTGTATTATATCTTGAACTAGATATCACTATATGTATATATGTCATGTGACTTGCTTAGCTAATGTGTGGTTCAATAAATTGAGACTATTACAATTTTATATTGTGAACAAGTGTGCTGCAATGAAATAACTGTTCAAGAACAATCCAGTGTTAGGTGAAAAGGAAGTTATTCATGTTCTCGCTTTATTTTGTTAAGCCAACAAAGACTTTCGCGTGATCATGATGAGTGATTGTGTTGTGTGTGGCTGAAAGATTCGGCTGTTCGCTGCAATAGATTGAAAACGCAAATAAAATGGCAATTTCCAATATTCCGAAGAAGATAAAATTCAAGGAATCAAGAGTATATTGAGTATTTATGCAAACAAAGATAATGGACGATTTGCATAATTTGAACTACCTTCGAATTTATCGAAATATTAAAGGATTATACTTCTGAACAAATAATCAATTCTAATTCCATGATACATGTATTTTTCAGGGATTCCACCATTGCCAAGAGATGGACCTCCATTTTGGATTTAGTAGTTCTAGTAGTTTGAGAAGTATTTATATTTCAGGATTACCTTCGGACATTTTCGGGACGTTTATGTCATTAGGAGATGCCAAGATTATTATCTGGAAACTATCGTAAGTCACATTTTTTCCATATTCATTTACCTGTTCATTCTCAAGGCGTGAAGAACTTGTAAAAGGGAAGCATCTTTCAATCAAGCTAAAGAATAAAGATAGGATCGCGGACTAATGAGGATTCTGTGTAAATATTCTAGTAGACAAGATTTCTACAGTTGAGGATAAAATAAAGTTAAAGACATTAGACTTAAACTTGAATAAGCAAAGAACTCTTGTGTTAAATAGAAAAATAACATTTTAATATTTAACAAGTGGAAAGACATTTAGCAATCCAGATAGGTGCAGCGAGAATTTAGAATATAGCTGTTTTAAGAAGAAAGAAGACAAATTGTAATGGAACCATTTACTGTCAAATATGTTTTTGTTTTAAAAGATCTCAAGACTAATAGTATTTTTGCATCGTACCTTTGCATTAAGTTAAATTCCAGGGATTAGGTAATTCCTTTAAACATACACATTGTGGGACCAATATTTTTCTCAAAAGTTTTGAATTGATTCACAACATAATGCCATGTTCATTAGTACGCCATATAACAATAATTGTTCTAATGAAATATAAATGGTTGAAGGAGTATATCTAAAAAACGGTGGGTGATGGAGACAAATGGTTTGCATATTTTGAATCAGCACGTTTCACTTGCCTTAGAACAAGTGTTGAATACCAAGATATCCGCCACTTTTTAAAATTTGTTTTTCAGTGTATTAATAACTAATTGACATATTAGTTAATAATATTCTTTAATAATTAACAATTTTTACAAAATTAGAAATTAGTTTACAAATAATAACCTAGAAAACAGTTCAAGAAATAAATTGATACAGATTTTATATTATGAAAATCCTAAGAACAACTTTGGATTAAGAAATAAAAATAGAATATTGTTTAAGCTTTTTGTACAAATTGAAAAAGAATCAAAACAAAATAAATTTAATAAAATAAGTATTCTAAAAAATAAAATATATAGAGGCCTAATGAAATTATTTTAATCTTTTAAGGTGTTATTTCAGAAAAAGAGGTAATGTCCGTGAATCGGTGAATTAAATAAAATAAATCATTAACATATTTGCCCCTGGTGTTTTTAACTTAGTTGATTGAACTTTGAAGAAGTAACTAAGATATCCAAAAGTTAAAACAACTCAAATGCGTTTAACAAAATGCTATATTCTTTTCTTCTAAGCTTACATTTATTAAACAGCTTGTTCTTGAATTTACTTGAACTTCAATCAAGTTACATTAACATCTAGAATTGTCTTTAAACATTGTCTTTCCCAATATCCGCAATCGTTTTGAATTCCAGGCCATACAAATCTCTGTGACACTAACTTAGTTGCAGCACTTACAGGATATCTTAAGTTGTGCAAAAGTCTAAACATTTGTTTTCGAAATGGTATATAAGGACGATACAGCTGCATTGAATGTGTGTTTTACCATCTTGGTTTGTTATCTTACGAAGTGACGAACCTGCTTGAAGTAAATTCAACAACACAGTGTCGGAATCTCGAGAACATACAAGAGCTGCGTAATCTGTTGGTTGATTCAACCATTGAAAGTAAGTCCCCGACAACGTTGTCTTTTCTGGCTACATGTTTATATCTTTGCTAAACTGCGAAATACAGTCCAAGTAACGGAACTGACGAGGAGTACATTTGTCTTGGCGCGTTGTTAAAGCAAAAATCAGTAGCTTATAATCCGTAGAAATGATGAACGCTTCTACAATGTTTCGGAAATGATTGATAGCTTAATATATTGCCAAGAGTCACAGTCATAAGGACTACATTTCTTTTGTGATGGAGTAAGCTTTCGTGAAAAAAATAGAACCCCTTACGATTGATGTTGAAGTATCGCATCTATTGGAACATCCGAGTACAGCAAGTTTAGCACCTGCTTTTGGATATACTAGTAAAGTTGTCCTTGATAAACTGACCTTGCAAGTATTGAAAGCTGTCAACAGCTCTTCAGTTACACGATTAGATCCTTTTACTTTTGGGCCAATTAACATCGTTTTCAGTGGCGCTTCTGTAACAGATACTCCAGGGACTGAACGATTTAAAAAGTTCAGTACTCCAAGAAATCGACGAAGCTTCTTTGTTTTTGATGTCGGAATTCCTGTTTTGCTTGAACTTTGAAACGAAGAAGGGCGGAAACCCACAGCTGAAATTTCATAACAAAGAAATGTTATTACAGCTTGAACTAACATGCACTTTGCTGTATTTATCAGCATGCCGTACTCTTTTAGCTTACTGAATAGTTGATGGCGTTGTTGTTGGTGCTGTTCTTCTGATTTAGAGAAAATAAGAACATTGTTTAAATAGCTATAATAGAAATCAAATCCTCCAGGTGCTTCGTCAATGAATCTTTGAAAGGTTTGAGCAGCATTCCTTAAACCAAAAGTCATGAATGGGAACAAAAATTAATCGAAAGTTGTAGTAATTGCAGTCTTCGGAATATCCTCTTTGAAAACAGGTATTTGATTACCTGCTTTAACTAAGTCTATCTTGAAAAGATCTGGCTTCTTGCTAACAGATAAGCAAAATCCTGAATATGTCTAATTCGATACCTGTTTGGAATGATTTGTAAAATTAATACCTCTTCAGTCGCCACATGGTCTCCAATCATTATCTTTCTTAAGGTGTCCAATGTAAAGGATGACCACGGACTTTCTGACCTGCAACCTGTACGATTTGGAACATATCCTCAAACTCGTTTTGTGCTATTTTGCTATTTTGTCTGGAGCTAAATGTCGAGGAAGACTAGAACAGTTGAACCTGGGTGTGGTGAATATGTGATGATATGTATTATGTTAGGTGATTCATGAATCCCTGCTGGTTGAGTTATTTCTGAATACTCTCGAAATGTCTGGTGATTTTTTTTTTCATCTGCAACAGTCTTAATCGATGTGATCGAATCGAAAGCTTTATTCTTTGGAGCTGTAAGAGACAGAGCAGTAAGTTATTCGATAAGACGTTGCTGACGAAAGTCGATATGAAAATTGTAAAAACTTAAAAAAATTGACGCCAATTATTCGTTTCGCAACGTCTGCTACTACAAAATGCCAAGTCTACATCCATCATAAACAAAAATGGGGTGAATTTGTATTCATCCTTAAATAGAATTCTGTAAGGTATCATTAGCTGTGAAAAGTTTGTAACGTCTCGTTGCTCCTCACATCTACACCCTTCATCTCCCCTTTCCTCCATATGAAATTCTTTATACTGTTATATTTTTTTTTTATATTTTTATATTTTATATTTCCTATATTTTTCATAATTCTTTATTTTTCGCAGGCATCGACTCCGACGTCTCCTTTGTTTCGTAAATCAGATGTTCTCCAGATGGCCTTACACTGTTCTCTCGAACCACCTTTCACATCTGGGAACCATCCTTGCTTCACTTCTCCATCTGAGCTCCAGCATTTATCCCTTCTCAGTAACACTCTCCACCTAATTCTTCCTTTGTTTTCTTTGTCTCCCTGACTCTGAACCTTGTGGACATATGTTTCACAGGCTTGTCGTCGCCGCTACGCCTTAACAGCTGTTCGTCTAAGTGACGTCAGTTCTGAAGGAACAAAAGGAAGCGCAAGTGCGACGGAGAAACAGGGACGAGGACAGAAAGAATAAAGAGGCAGCCGGATACATTGCTGCCTCTCCGAAGCTCTCCGTGTTGTGAAACAAAGTGATTCGGTGAGACATCCCTTCATCAGCAATCAAGCCCAGGCACACTTGCTCCACTCTGTATTTTGGGTGGAACCCGCTTGACGAGCGGAGTCCCAAAATCCAGGTACCCCGAAGGTGTCATCGCCCAGTGCTTCCACAAGCCAGGAGCCGAGCTGTCCTAATCCCGAGAACGCATCAGGCTGGCCGCTCAGAAAATGATCTCACTCGAGTGTTAGGTCTTAATCGCTCTAGCGGAGATCAGATCACGGTAATCCTGAGGCCCTAATATCGTCGGACCACATCAGAGGGACTTATCTGCCGAGCCGCTGGCTATCCCCGTCTTGTCGCCAGGACAACGCAGTTGGGACACCTAGGAACCCTTCTACAACCCTCCGTGAACTCGTGCGTGTGTATGTGTGCGCGTGTGAACTATATACTGACTACTGACACAGTAAAATTGAGGTCGCCAATTTTCGAAAAGACACTCACGGCGGCATTGCAAGTGTGTATCTGATTATTTGTACAACATCGGAACCCCGGGGTAATGTATACTTATTTCATTCATATATGTGCACATATATACATATATTTTTATATTTATCGCTATCTATCATTAAACACTCTGTATCCATAACCTTAGTTACTCTGTTTTGTTTATTCTGTAATTTAACCACTGAAGTAATTTTGTGTACTCTTACATTGCGAGCTCTATTTATTTTGGGTATAATACGATATTAAGGGCGAATGTTGAGGCGAGGCTAGGGGACGACAGCCAAACTGGGAGCAGAGCGCCTCCGGCAGGAAAATAAATGAGAGACATCCTTCTTCTCTTCGTTTAGGCCAGACAGCTCGACGCCGAAATCTCCTTCCCCTTCCCTCATTTACGACCTCCTCTCCCTCTCCTAGGTGAACCTCGACTTCTCCCACACTATCCTTCCTCATTCTTCTGACTCCTAAACAAAATATTTTGGGCCCGGCTATTTTGTTTATATATAAGGCGTTCCACTGCGCGTGGCTCTCAAGCACAACCCTTCCCTCACGTGTGCGCCCGAATCCACGGCGAAGCGTCACAAGTTCGTATTTTGTTTTGATACGATTGTTTTTGACGCTGACCTACACCTATAAATCGGATCCAGTAACAATCAGGAATTGCATTTTAGAGTTGCGATCCATGATACAGATGCGGTCCGAAATCGTTGGCCGTCTTTGGCAGTAGTGGGCAGCTATTTGCCATGTAAAGTTTGTCTCTGTCGCATTGTACGGAGGGTTGTTTACAATCTATGTTTACAATTTGGATTCGGGTCTATTTCCCAGAAATTCCCTTTCTCCACCAACGATCATGCTCTATTTGATGGCCATGAGATACTGCTATCGCTCTGCAGCGCAGTTTCCATTGCAGGAGACTACTGCGAAGAATGGGAAGACTTATACGTTGCCACTCCTGCTGACAACATTTCCAGAGTCCATCCAATGAACGAGGACGTCGTCTTCCCAAGGCTCGTTTTAATAGTCCAAATGC
>JAFIDM010000004.1:42810846-42825363 GCA_023159025.1 Thereuonema tuberculata | reverse complement strand
CCAAGATATAGGGATTTTAGAGTTAGGGCTTGTAGAGTTAGGGGCTTTTCATTTAAAACTCACCTTTGTATAATCTAAATACCGCGCTAACTTGTGAAGGAAGCTTCTACGACAAAAATGGTTTTGAGTTTCAAAATCAGCGTAAAAAACTGAGTAAGTATGCAAAATTTTATCAAAATCGGTGCAGTAGTAAAAAATAATTTTTTAATTTAATTTAATTACTTATGTTTTGCTAGAATTTCAGTTAAAATTTCATGGAAACAATATGGAATGACAAAATGAACTAATATTTCATCCAATTTGAGTACTCTTGATTCAATGGTACCATTGACAACCTTGGATCTATCTTAATAGCGTAATTATATCGAGTTACAGACAGACAGACAGACAGACGAAATTAGCAAATTATATAAGTTGATTAGAAATGACTGATAATTATATAACAATTTTATATCTGAAGTTAATATCACAGCATTTTAAATGTCTAATTAATAGAAATGAATTTTTGTAATTGTAAATTTTGTAATGAATTTTTGCTCTATATGAGATTCAACTTTATTTGAAATGAACTAAATAACATAGTTTTATAATTATTAATGAAGCATTTTTATTAAAGTTTTAAAATTATGAGTATTGTTGCTATTTGAGTAAACTCTGCACACTGAAATGCATTGTTTGATTTAAGTATATAAGTGATTTTTCAAGTGGAACTCCAAGAAAGAAAATAATACCAATAATTCTCTGCTTCAGCCATAACATTAAATCTTTCACTAAAGTTTCTATTGGCAACAGATTAATTTACTGAAAACTGACAAACATTGGATATTCAAAATTTTAAGACATCCAATGCTATGGAGGTTATATACTACCAACCTAGCTAATTATATGTGCAGATTAATGAATATATAATGAATATATTTTAAATATAAGCTAAGAAAATATAAGTTAAATATATGTAACAAAAGCTTTTCCATTATATTAGAAACATAAATAAACATTGGGATTGTCATCACATAAGACATCCAATGCTGTGGAGGTTATATACTACCAACCTAGCTAATTATATGTGCAGATTAAAAAATATCATGTCTTAGGTCAATTGTCACATAATTCAATCATATATTTATTCCATACATTGTAACCTCTATAGCTCTTCATATGAAACAAAATGCCTTTAAATTTAATCTTTATTCGATTTAACTGAGATGAATAGCTTGGTGTGAGTGGATTTGAATTACTGGAGGTTTTTTTTTACCCCCCCCCCCTTCTTCTTTTCTTTTTTGCTGCATACAAATGCTTTTAAATTGATGAAATTTTTGGTCTATTTCATTTTTTTATTTATAAACGTTTACCTCACTGCATATATTACAGATACATGAATATATTTAAAAAAAAAAAGCAAAGAAAATTACATGTTAAATATATGTAACAAAAGCTTTTCCATTAAATTAGAAACATAAATAAACATTGGGAATGTCATCACTATATTTATAATTCAACAAATTTAAAGAAAATCTACAATGCTTACTAAAAAAAAATAATAAACAGAAATAGAAAAAGGATATATTTATATCTAAGTTGCATTTTTTTAAGAATAATATATCTGTTACAAAGAAAAAAAAATATATTTACATCTGGAATGGGTCTAGCATTTTTGATTCTAATAAAAGTAGAAGCAATAAATATACCTACATAAAATTATTAAATTAACGCAGGCACTTAATTAAATTAATATTCTATTGAGAATGTTCAAAATTAATGCAAAAATTTACTGCAATTTACCCGGTGAATAATTCACCCAATCGTGATTGTTTATGTTCATTAATACCATTAAAGTCTTAAGAAGTGGTGGGATTCAGCTGGTTTGCACCAGTTCGGGACAACCGTTTCCTAAAATTTTGTCAGTTCGCAAAACTGATTGTTAATAATTATGGTTACTTTATATTTATTTAGGAAAAATATTAATAAAACTTTTATAGATAGTTTTTTTTACACATATGATACAGTTGCAGCGAACAGGTTGTTAAATTTTTTGAATCCCACCACTGGTCTTAAGCAACTAAAACTTAGAACTGTAAATTAAATTTTTAGTGATGAAAGCTGAGAAGACTAGATATGTTATTAATTTATTTTTTGTCATAATTATAATGTTTTAATTTTTTTCTTATCTTTCTTCAGGATAACTGAATATTAATGGAGATGTACTTCAGTGAATGTTTTTCTATTTTTCTGATTTTATTTTTATTTACACATTTCTTCTCTGCAATATACTTGTTGCTGTTTTCTGTAATAAATTATTTAATGTAAATTTTGACTGCCTCACTTCAGATGTTTGGAAATAACATAATTTACAATAAGCCTCTTAGGCTGGCCTTGAAAGTCATAATCGCAAATATTTTGAAACAAACTTTAAGCCTTCAGGTAGAAAAAAATTAATAAAATAAATTTATAATTAATATTATTATTATTAAAATGCATTAAATTTTTTAACGATTTTTGGCGATTCTTGTACCCTTCAACGGAAATTAAATATCATAATGAAAATGAACATGAAAAAGACTATGACTCATACGTGTATACCCAAATAAAACATCAAAAGGTATTATTTTTTCATTTTAGCCTTTATTATAAAAAATACTTCCAAAATATAATTAATAACAGTCAAATACAAAAGATTATGGTTATTTAAAATGATAGCCTTCAATATATCGCAATCACAAAATTTTATTATAAGCAATTTCTAACTGAAACTCTCTTGAGACACAAAAAACCAATGCTCATTATACAATCCAGTCTACTGTGTTTACAATTTTGAACTCTGACTAATCTTCAATAATTAAGATATTTTAAAGTTAATAAATAAAAGATTTGATGTTTCCCTATAAGAAAATGAAAATTAGGATGATATGCATTATAAATGGTATTCTATCTTATATTGAAATTTAAATGCAAATATTGGTGCAAAGTGAGCTGAAAAAAAACAAAACTGAATGTTATAAACTGTCTTTTTACTCCATAATACTTTATTAATAAATAAAAACCTAAGTTGTTTGTTCTTTTGTGCAACATCTTATTAATTAACCACTTAAATAAAAGCAT
Organism: Thereuonema tuberculata; assembly: GCA_023159025.1. NCBI lineage: Eukaryota > Metazoa > Arthropoda > Chilopoda > Scutigeromorpha > Scutigeridae > Thereuonema > Thereuonema tuberculata. Next base: position 42,822,264 of record JAFIDM010000004.1, on the reverse strand, counting down.
GATATTATCTGTAATATCAGAAATATTTTCTTGGAATAAATTTTCAATTTTAAACTAATATTATTCATAGGCTTAGGATAATTGTTCTTTAATTTTGAATCTGTTTTATTCAATTGCAAAGGACGTCTTGGCCATACTTCCTGCATCATCATTTTTTTCGCCATCACAAGCTGAGTGGAAACTTCTTGTTCTAATGGAAGCACATTTAAATGTAACCACTCTTCAACTGTGTAATGATCATAAACCTCAGACAATGCTCGTTCCATATCTTCACGCAAAACTGTGAGACTGTGGTGCAAAAGAGCAAGTTTATTTATGGCTTGCTCCAACCAAGCAGGACTGGAAAACTGTGTGTCTATGTTATACTGGTTTAACCACCCTGCTATATAATTGTCCTCTTTTAGAACCTGGCTTTTCTGATTAATGATGTACAACTGCTGAACTCCTTCAAAAATTCTGCCACCAGGGTAGCTGCAGCGTACAATGTCACTAGTATCAAGTTCTAGGTTTAATGGTCGACTACAGTCAAGCACATGCACTGCCTTGGTCACCAACTCCGGATCTAAGGATGAGGTTTGTAAATAAATTAAATTGATGGCTAATGATGGAATAGATGCAGGAAGAAGTTCACACAGCACTGCAAAATGATCATAGCGTTGCCAGCCAGTTATAGCAATGCCTTGGAAAGGTACCCTATCATGGTAGGTTTCAACTATCTGCAGCCAAGAGATGTGGTTTTCTAAATGATGAGTTATTTCTGTAATGTATTGAGAAGGTCCTGTGGCTCCTTTAAATGCACTTGCAATCCAAACACCAGAGAAAACCTTTCCATACTTCATCCACACTTTATGAGGCAGTTCACTAGATATATCTTTCTTGTAACGCCAAGCCATGATTTCCACATACTGCCAGGTACCCGATATATGAAATACTTTCTGAGGAATGTGACGAAACATGTCATCCCACATTATGGGCTGTATTCCATACTTGCTTTTCACATATTTTGCTATACTTTTTACATGTTCCACAAATAAATTATCTTTACTCCAGTGCATATCTTCCATTTTTTTACGGCAACGATCACACTCTCCAAGGTAATATACTTCATCGGAGCCAATGTGAAGCCATTCGATATTGGGGTGCAAAGATAAAATCTGATCAATCATTGAGGTTATTAGAACCATAGAATTATTGTGAGATGGACAGATCACTTGAGGGTAAGCGGATATTTCTCTCATTGACATAAAAGAACTAAGTTTCAAAGCAAACTCCATATGACCAAATGTTTGCACTAATGGTACTATAGTGAATCCATATGATTTGGAGAGATTTGTGAGTTGCTCAATATTTTTCACTGTATATGCATTGTATGCTGAAAGATTTCTTAAAGCTCCCCAGTAAGGAAACATATCTTCATATTCTATCAGCAAACCCGTTACTCCAAGTTTTTTGAGCAGAGGGAATAACTGAGTAAAATAACTTATAGTAGGTGGAGCACCTTTCAAATCTAGATGAACTAATTTATGAGCAAGTAGGGTCTTTTTCCCTTTGCCTGACATTTGGTCCCACACTTGAGTCTTCTTTACTGAATTGACTGAATTAACATGAGGAGCTTCAGGTTCGGCAATTTCCTTTTCTTTCCAGGGATTGGATTTATGCCAAGACTTTTCAATAAATTCATCACTGTTGTGGTGAAAAAATTTATTAACATTTTCATTAGCATCTTCAATGGGCTTCACATTAGGAGGTCTCTCTTGATGGTGCATCTGTGTACTTTCTTGCACATCAACAAGTTCTGTTTTGTGATAGGCAGACACAAAGGTCACTTCTCCAAGTGTCTTATAGTAAATGAGAACAGCTGTAATAACACAGCCAATGAAAATAATTGATCTCATTTTCCCTCAAAAGCGTTTCTGTTTCACATTACTTGTGTTACTTGCTGATTTAGACCACATCATTAAACGATGGCATTCTAAAAATGGAAGCAATGATAAAAAAAAGAAATTAATGCATTTCAGTGTACAATTATACCGTTTTTTCTACTATAAAACATAAATAGCATTTTATAACACAACAACAATTAACTGCATCAAAATTCAAGACACAAGTTTCATTTAAAAATTATAGTCTCAGAGCCGGTGCTAGTTCTTTTATTGATTTTTGGGTGCTGATTTTTGGATAGGTCATTAACAAAGCTCTTATATCAAGTCCCACTACTTCTTGCTGCACCACAAGAACAGTGATTTAAAAGAAAGATGTGGAGTGAATGCTGACAATTACTAACTTTACTGAAGTTAACACATTGTCACTGTATTCAGTCTTCGCAATAAAAAATAAATAAAATAAAATAAAATAAAAAAAAAAATTAAAAAAAATATACAGACACGTTCCTGTAAAGTAAAATATTAAAGCAAACGCTTTTTATAAGAGAGCACTGCATGAATCTCCAATTTGTTCAGGAAAGTCAGATCACTTCACATTTATAAGTATTAAAGAGAATAAGATAGCACATGCGAAGGGAATCATTTTCAGAGCTTACAAGGAAACCTCTCGAATATGGAAATGGCCAATTTTAATGAAACTTGGTATTAGTATTTAGGTTGACCTAATTAAATTACCAAATTCTTAGGTGCAACATTGAAAAGGAAGAGGAGGAAAAAAATCAAAAAAATCTGCTGTTTTCTTCTGTTAATTTACTTCCCCACATTACTGTAATGGTTGTCTGCATGAGTATATGCCTTCACACAGTAGATTTTAACTGGCATTTTTATGATGTTAAAGTGTTAATTATGAATTTATTTCATTAAGTAATTCATAATATTTTTTCAAAATTTACATAATATTTCATTTCTTTTGAAGTTTTATATTCACAGCCCACAAACAAAAGTAAATTACAAATAAAGTTAATATCGATGAGTATTAATGAAATATGAAAGTTATTATCAAATTCTTGGAAAAAAAATTTAAGCTACCTAATAACTTAAGGAAAAATAAAGCTTTTAGAAAACAAGAATGTCAATCCTTGATTTGGTAAGATTTCATTTAAGATTGAAAATTAGTTGATTTCAGTTAATCAAATTACCCAAATTTTAGGTACAGAATAGAAGAAAAAATTGAAAAAAAAACAACAACCAAACTTTAGTGAAAGTTTTTATTACATGTCATACTGAAAAATTATTATAATAATAAAATTGGAATTAATCAAAATGAGCATGATAAGATCTAAAAAAGTGATTAAAGCAAGATATTAATATGATTTCACAATGAACATAAATATAAAAGAAAAGTCCTCACATTTTTTTCTTTCTGTGAATCATTCTTTAAAAATAATCGTTTGAGACATAAATTCTAGTGGTTTTTCCGGTGCATATCCAGAAGCAACCCAAGCATATTTAAAATATATAATTGGCTAAGTTCGTCTGTCTGTAACTCGATATAAATAAGCTATTAAGATAGATCCAATGGTTCTCAATGGTATCATTGAATCAAGGGTACTCAAATTGGATGAAATATTAGTTTATTTTGTCATTCCATGTTGTTTCCATAAAATTTTATCCTTGGAAACTGACCTAGACAACTGAAATTCTAACAAAACATGTGTTCAAAACCAAATAATTTTGATACCACTGCACCCATTTTAATGAAATTTTGTATACTTACTCAGTTTTTTAAGCTGATTTCGAAACTCAAAACCATTTTTGCTATATGAGCTTCGTTCACAAGTTTGCGCAGTATTTAGATTATAAAGGTGAGTTTTAAATGACTTTCGGCATTTTGGAACAAAAATAATAATTATTCCATTCTTTCTTTTACTAAAATTTATAATGGTGAACATTATTATTCATGAAGGAAGAAAAGGAAAAAGATAGGGATGGCGACAACGTCAAAACAATAAAAATCAGCATCAATCTCTCCAACAGCGTCAATATCAACATCACCGTCAATCTCTCCAACATTATCAACATCACCATCAACCTCTCCAACATCGTCAACATCAAAATCAACGTCAACCCCAAATGCTCCAACACTTTCCACACATTCAAGATCCCAACCGCGAAATAATTTCTATGAATAAATCTGATCATGCCGCCGACAGATTGGCGTTGTTGCAGCGAATGAAAGAATTGGAAAACAATTTCCTAAAGAATTTAATGAATGGAAGACGAGTTGGATTGATGCTGTTGCTGCTATTTAGCGTTAACTTTTTAGCTGCATATTATTTTTATGTCTTGAAAAATGTCATTCAGATGTTACTTCTACATCTATAGCCAACAATGGTTGCAGTTTCCACTCATCAAAACCCAAAAAATTTGATTGTATACTTATAGTTGTAAATTGTAAATGTTCGGCTGAGAATTCATAATGAATACGTTGAATCAGGCTGTGTTCAGTATGCATGCATATTTAAACAAAAGAGACATTTAGAAAAAGGATTTTGAAAGCATCAGCATTATACGATGGTTATACCATTATCAGCATCAGGTATCAAGAATTCAAGGATCATCATCACATTATACGTATTCGATTTAAAAAAATGTTCAACGCAATTAGACTGGCTTAGAGTAAAAAAGAATAACTATATGATAATGAGATGATGTCAAATAAATCTTTTCCACTCTAACTAAAACATATCAGCACCAGCATCACCCATCCTCATTCTCTAATGCGTATTTCAATCCTGAAAGCCCAAAGAGAAAGTAAAAACTATAAACTACCCGGTATAAAGATTCACGATTTGCTTGAGAAACATTCTTTTGTTTCCGGTAAAATCTTGAAACTTTCACAAAAAGGGGGAATAAAATTTGTAAGCAAAATGTTTCTTTCACACAGCATCATTTTGAATTTATTTTTATTTCTTAAGACTGAATTTAAAATTAGTATCATTAACCCATTAATTTCAATCTTCAATTATGAAGTTAAAAGTGACTTCAAACCAATGATTCGCTTTTCATTTCATTTGTTGTGAAGTAACTGACATTAACAAATTTTAAACAACAACTTTAAACAGCTTTTTTAAGTTTCATATTAGTTTCAATCTGTAAATCCTGATCTTAAAATGAAATTTTGTATTTTTTTTTATGTGGAGCTTCAGGTATAACTCTCCCTTCACCTAAGTGTATCTCTTCCCCTTAAAATAAGTGTACATCTTCCCCTTCAACCATGTGTTCCTCTTCCCCCTCAACTAAGTGTACCCCTTCCCTTTAAAATAAGTGTATCTCTTCCCCCTCAACCAAATATACTAGAGATGGGCAAAGTCGTTCTTTTTACTGAACTAGTTCTTTTGAGATAGTTCTATTCATTGAACTACTTCAAATGAACTAAGTCGTTCTTTTTACCTTAACAACCAAAAAAAAATAGCCAATAGCCAATAGTGGAGTGGTAAAAGAACGAAACGAACTAGTTCATTTGAACAAGATCGTTCGCGAATTGTAGTTCTTTTCATGAACCAGTTCATTTGAACAAGATCGTTCATGAACTATAGTTCTATTATATGAACTACTTCAATGAACTAGTTCGTTCACAAACTACCCATCCCTAAAGTATATCTCTTCCCCCTCATCTCAGTGCAGCTCCTTCAGAGTTTTTTGTCCGACAGGCTTTGCTGCTAGTTTAATCATATTTTAAAATTTTGGTGATGAAAATTGATTATGAGGTAAAGATTCGATTCTAAAATTTGTTCTCGTTCAAATAAATCAACCAATATTCCAGCATTTACAATTATTTTGCGGAATGTTTTTATATAATCTGAAGAAATAAACATCCCAAGGTTGAGTGATTGCTGTAGTTTTTGGAGATATTTCAAATAATACTGTTTTACTCAAACCTCTGCTTTGATTGAAAGCTTTAGTGTCTTTAAATCCAGGCCAACTATCAACAATTAAAATGCCAATTTTTATTAACTGATGGAGTAGAAGGGGAAAAAGACTTTTTCAAACCAGTCCAAAGCATTTTCTTTAGTAAAAAGCAATAACTTTCCAGCCACTGGATAAATATTTATATATTGTGGGATTCCTTTTGAAGGAAATTTTCCAGTTAATTCTTGTCAACAATAATTTTCCTTCTTTAGATATTACAGATTCTATGGTGTAACTGTGAGTTCAGCCGATAATGTCTGAACCGGGGATTCTACAGATTTTCAATTTCTAGATGTTAATATCCTTCCGGAGTGTAATTCTTTTTTAATGCCAGATTGATCCGTAATACAGATTTTATCATCTATAATTCTTTCGTTTTCTATATTCTACAAATGGATAAACAAGTAATTTGATTCGTGTTCACTATTTGACTTCTCTGAAGGATATTTTTTGAGAATCTTCATAATATTTCTTGAGACAATTCGATACTGTTTGTATAACAAAAAATTTACATATTTACATATTAGTATAAACATACAGTAGAACCCCGATTATCCGAGTTAATGTGGACCAAGCCTAACTCGGATAACCGAAAAACTCGGTTAAAGTGAAAATGGTAAGTAAAATAAATCTTACGGGTATAAATGTATATTTTAACAAATACAAAAGTTGTATAGATACACTACATACAATTCATATTTGAAAGAGTTCTTTTACTTAAACCTTACCTTTTACTTTTCTGCACACCATTTTTCTAATTCGTTTCTCTTCCTTTTCCAGTCTCCAACAGTAACAGCTCCGACACCGAGATCTCCCGCTACTTTCTTCATTGATTCACCATTATCTATTCTTTGGATTGCTTCTAATTTTGTTTCTATAGAAACAACAACTCGCTTTCTCTTATTGCTACTCATTTCGAATCTGTAGAATTGACTGAATGTACCACCGTCTTTTCAGATAACTGGACAATGTTACCAATCGAAACCATTCCCCGATTCCAGGTAGGGGGTCATATGAGTAGACGAACAAAGATTAATTGCGACCAATATTCTGCGAATTCTTTTTCGTTTTCCTGAGTGTTTGTGAGATCAAATTCAGAATTTTTTTCGGTAGCTTTAAAAATGGAAAATTTAGAAAAAAAAAATCATAAAAGTAGCTCGGATAAAGCGGAAACTCGGATAATCGGGGCTCGGATAATCGGGGTTCTACTGTATTAGATGATTTAAATTCAAAGTTGCCACCTAATCTTCATTTGTTTGAAGAGCCCATCTTTTCAAGTCTTGGTCTTAATAACGTTATGTCCATAGATTGCATCCTTAAATCTTTATATCATTTCTTTTTTAATTTTCTGAATTATCTCTCCCTGATTTACAATCTGATAAACTTGCCAATTTTCTAAACTTTGACTGAACAGTAGCAAACGATCTGGTTCCTTTTGTTTGAGGAGCAATAATATGGGCTTGCTTTAGATGCTCATTATCTACTAATGTTTTTGCTTTCTTAATTGGAGAAGGGTTGTACTCACTTGCTCTTGAACATTGTTGTGATCATATTTGCATTTTCTCCATTTCTTCTAATTCTTCTTTATCACCTTCTTCTTCTAAATAATTAGTTGAGTCTGCATCAAAATCTTCATCAAACAGTAATCCATAATCTGTTTCGATATGATATTCAGATGATTCAATGCACCTTTCGATGGTATTGAAAAATTCCCTGAATAAAAGCTGATCATCAGTTAAAAAGTTAGTTGGTATAAATCCATTGAAATGTTGTTGAAGCAATTAAATGACATTTGATGCATTAATTGGCATTGTTTTGGCTTGATTTTAACTGAATTAAAAGCATTAAAAAAAACCTACTTAAAACCCTTTCAACACAGTCTTCTGTAGTTTCTGTAGACATTTAATACGTTTAAGTGATAAGTCCATTTTCATTGCTATGATACTTGGGGAGATGATCAATTACCACACATCTTGGAAAAAATAACTCGATATCTATTAGTATTTTTTTACAGCAGAAAGAAAAGTTGAAGGTTAAATGTTTGTGGTATGATACATATATAGTTAAGTGACTTGTGAATGAACAAAAGTAAATATAAATATATAAATAAATAAATAAAACAAATAAGAATATTTTTATATATAGAATATATAAAATATAAAATAATAATAAAAAAAACAATATACGTTAACGTTGGGTATATATTTATTATTTTGATGTTGTTAATTTAATTAACTCAAACCAACAAAATTTCAATCTTAAAAGAAATCTTATCAAATGAAGTATTGACATTTTTATTTTCTAAAAGCTTTATGATTCCTCAAGTTATTGTGTAGCTTATATTGATATTTTTTTTCAATAATTTGATAACAAATTTTATATTTCATTGATACTCAGGTTTTTTTCCTTTACAGTAGAGTCGCGGTAATCCGAGGTAATTGGGGCTGATGGTACCTCGGATTACAAAAACTCGGATTACACGGAAAAAAGAAAAAAAATGGAATTTTCAACTAAAACGAATCAAATTTAATTTATAGTAGATATTAAAGTTACAGATACATTAACAATGTTACCAGGTTACATGAAAAGACTTTTTATAAGCATTTACAACTTTAAAAAACTATCCAAGGTCTTCTGTTTCACAGTAGAGCAACGCTTTTTAGCATCATGCCATCGTCTAAGTAGTAGGGTATCGCTTGGATATGCACCTCGGATTACAGGGAATCTCGGATTATCGGGGCTCGGATCACCGCGACTCTACTGTATTTGTAATTTAAATTTGTTTGGGTGCTGTGAATTCAAACTTCAAAAGTAAATGAAACTTATGATGACAAAATGCTATAAAAGTTTTGAAAAATATTATTAATTATTTAATGAAATAATCCGTTATTAATTGACACTTTAACATCATAAAAGTATCATTTAAAATCTACTGTACAAATCCACATATTCGTGCAGACAACCAATAAAGAAAAGAGAAGGGAAATGGTAATTTAAGAGAAGTGAACAGGCATCACGTTTTGTTTAATTTTTTTTTCTTACTCTTTCATTTTGATTCCGCATCTAAGATTTTGATAATTTAATTAAGTCAACCTAAATTGTAATTATACTAAGTTTCATTAAAATGTTGTATGAAATTGTATAATAAATTGTGTTGTATGAAGATGTTAAATACACTCAAACCAGTTGGTACAGGAAAATATAGTCTCCGCAAATCATAAATGTGATGATTTGAATGAAATGGATGTGTACTGACAAATGTAATTCTGAAGAAATAAAGATTACAAAGATAGCTTGATGAAAATTTAGGTGTATACTTGGAGTCATGTTCTCTCATAATAAATGATACAATAAAGAAGGGCAAGTATGTCTCATAACAAGGTGTTTTTTAAGTGACTGGGTTGTTAGCCCTGCACACAACCTCCAGAAAGCACGCATTGCAGCAGGAAACAGATGCTTCTACGCTTTTAACAGGCTGCTGAAGTCCTCCGGTCTCTCCAGAAGGCTTAAGATTACTGTATATCACATCATAACATGGCCAGTTGTTCTGTATGGATGCGAAGCTTGGACACTTACAGAAAATGACAAGAATAAGCTCCGAGTGTGAGAAAGAAAGGTACTTCGGAAGATCTTTGGGGCCATCTGTCAAGAAGGCAAATGGCATATTCGAACAAACCAGGAAGTGTATCAACTCTATGAAGCTATAGACCTGGTTGCTGAAGCTAAGAAGAGACGACTGCGTTACTTGGGACACGTTGTGAGAATGGAGGAGGAGAGGGTACTCAGGAAGACACTCAAAGAACACCCTGAAGGCAGGAGGAGACCAGGGCGGCCCAGGATGAGATGAAATGATGATAATAGAGAGGACGTACAGGCTTTGGGAATCAGGGACTGGAGGAGATGTGACAAGCAGAGGTGACTGGACGAAAGCTGTAGGAGAGTCCAGGGTGTGTATCAATGGAGTGTGTAGAACAATTCTAAAGAGCTAGAAAAAGACAATAAATATAACATAAAGTAATGTGGCGAGAGGATAAGAACTAGAATAAACTAGTTTTTTTACTTCAAAAATGAAGTTATAATTATTGAAAAACTACAATGAAGTTATAATTCAGAAATTTTCAAAGGCAAATTAATGAGGTGCAATTAAGGACCAGTGAGACTTGAAATAACTCGTATGCCTACTGTACACCCTACCACTTAAAAGCAGTGTCAGTTTCACAATTCTTAGCAAAGTCCACCTAAAAGAGGATACTTACAATGAGAATCAATCAGATTGATTCAATCATTAATTTATTTGTTGAATGAATATAATAATTTCTTTTTTTACCAGTAAAGCATAGAATTGGATGGAGGAAATGTGAACTGAATTTTAAGCCTCAAATCAATTGAAACCACCAAAAGCTACACAAAATGTGCAAATTTCTAAGAGGGAAAAAATACGTTTAAAATACTTAATTTAAATAATTAACTAAACTGCATAACAGACTTCTTATTTTATATATTATAAAATTTAATTAAAAAAAAATTGTTTGAAATGAATATATATTAAACCTAATTCTAATTGAATTTTAGGAATAGCAGAGTTTAATTCACAAGAATATACAACATTTTTCAACCCTACAATGTTTCCTAAATGCAATATTCGAGTTCAACACAATTAAGCAGTTTGGGAAGAAAAAAAGTTAATAAAATCATAAATATACCTTACTATTTCAAAATACCTTAGTGGTAAGACTCAAAACATCAGTATAGTGTCAGCTTTTATAAATATACAGTTATTTATTTATTGCTTTAAATGTTCTGATGCGAGATGATATTTAGTTCTCTCAAGCTCATCAATTAGAAACAAAATCTGTATAGTGAAAGTGATGAGTAAAAATCATTTTACTATTAAAGTTTAGCTTTCTAAGATAAATAATTTAAGAGTAATCATCGCAATTTCCATACATTTCCAAGTCTGTTTCTAGAAACGCATTCATCTTTTTGCTTGTTCTTTAGATAAGAACTTCACAATTTCTTTCTTTTGTGTGTGCGCATGTAGTGGGTGGGTATTGGAGAAATTGTTTAAGAAAGAAAATGAAGCGGTTGTAATTTCCTTAAAATCCTTTTCACATGATAGACACCTGCAGTTAAGGAGGGCCAAAACGATAAAGCATGCAAAAATACAAGAAGAATTGCACTGGACTATTGGAAAGAATTTCTTTGCCAATATGTGACACATGATGTTTGAATCTAATGATGCTTTGGACATAATAATTATTTATCATTATTTACTTCATGAAAAATCACCGAAGAAACAGCACATCAGTATATGTTGACTAAAAATTATCAACTTCTTGTCAGAAAAATTTCACTGTTATTGTAAGAATCTGTACACAACATACATATAACTTTCAATTAGAATAAAAGTACACTTCTATGAAGAATTATGGTGGAATGAGATGATAATAATAATTTCAAAGTTTTGTTATTTTTTTTTAAGCTGAAGCAAAACTACCATTACAGAAAAGTATTATATTTTTGGCAGTCTGATGCCAGTAACATCAAGACATCTTTCTCATTA
>JAFIDM010000004.1:42792605-42805846 GCA_023159025.1 Thereuonema tuberculata | reverse complement strand
CATATCTTTTTAACAGTGAAAGCATTATGAGCATGTGAGTCTTGGCAGCTTATTTTACACGAAGTGTTTTGGGTGGGATTTCATTTCTTTTTGTAGGATGAGATCTGATAACTTTTTAACAGTGAAAGCGTTATGAGTATGTGAATCTTGGCAACTTATTTTACATGAAATGTTTTGGGTGGGATTATCTATTACAACTAAATTTAGTTTTAGGATTATTTAGAAAATGGATTTTTTTTCAATACCCTACTTTTCTGTTTTTCTATTAGTCAACTTGTATATACAAGCTGTTTGCACTTTGGAAGAAATCACATTATTACACAGTATTATTTAGGCCGAAGCATTGAGGGTACGACGTATTTCAGATCTTAATAAAATCCAAAGTATAAAAGCTAGATAAATGAAACTTAGCGTATTTCATTAGTATGGTAACTGCATCTTATCCTGAAAATTTGAGCTCTCTATCCAGGCCGAAGCTATGAGGGTTCGATAATACATAACCATACCCCCCCTTTATGAGGGGTTGGAATGTGAAAGTTACGGATTTCTTAATTTTTTTGTTGTTTGTGTGCTAATCCTAACCTGCATACCAAATTTCAGCTTTCTAGGACTTCAGGAAGTACCCTAGAGGTTTTGATGATCATGAGTCAGTGAGTCAGTCAGTGACGGAATCGACGTATTTTAGGTATTAATAAAATCCAAAGTATAAAAGCTAAATAAATGAAACTTAGCGTATTTCATTAGTCTGGTAACTGCTTCATATCCTGAACATTTGAGCTCTCTAGTATTATCTAGGCCGAAGCTATGAGGGTTCGAAAATACGACGAAACACTTGTAGAAAAGGTACGTAGTGCCCTTCCTGCCTTCGGCTCGTCTTGGCGGGGGCACTGCCGTGCCCCCAGATAGGCTGACTTAAGCATTTACAGAAACCATCATCACACGGAAAAGGATGCCGATACAGAAATTCTGAAATTAGATCTGGATTCAGTGGCGAATTATCTTCCAGAAACAGTGTGTTTTGTTTTTGTGACTGAAATTTCATTTTTTTTAGATCATTTGCGCGAATTGATTGTTTGTTTTTCGACCACGAATAAAACCACACAGATTTCGATGAATCAATTAGAGCCATTGCATTTCCCAAGCAATAATACCTTGAACTATATTCTTAAGTATTATTTGTATATAAAATATAGTGATGGTGTTTAAATTATTCCGAAGAGATTCCTTGGGTTCATCGGTGAATTTGCTTACGTGGCATATAAACAAGAGAGTTGTAGTTAATAATGTGTTGCTTCAGAAGTACATCTTCTAAAATTACAACCAAGCAGCGAAGTTATTTTGTATTAAATTTAAAATATCTTTAAATTATGCTAATCAGAAGTAATGCTACGAGTAAGGATGTGATTTTAAATTCTGCACTCTTGAAATTACATAATATTGCTAATATTGTTTTTATATATTTTATTTTTAATGACATCAATAGAAGCGACGATGAATCAAATCTCAATTTTTCTTTGTTTTTTATTAACTTTGTTCAAGATAAGAAAACAATAATCAAATTGAATGTCAAAATAACTAATCAGTCAATTGTTGTTTTTTTTTTTATCATTATCTAATTTTTATCTTTGAGAACTTTAAGTTAACTTTACTTAGTTTTATATATCGGTTTTTTTTTGTTTTTTTGTAGTTTATTAAAAAATCTTTTTGATTGTAATTATTTTCTAAATAACTAATAAAACTAAACTAATACTTTATTCTCCTATGTTGTTAATTCATTTTAAAATACATTACCTAATGAGCTCCAATAATTTATGTTAAAATTTTATTTTATTTTTAGCTCCTGTTATCGAATATTAACTTCAAGAAACAAACAGGAGCAAATACTAATAAAACATACTTAAGCATCCACACACAATAAGATCTTTCTCTTAAATATCTTTCCTATTCAATTTACAAAATTTGCTATCTTGTATCAAAAAAACTTGTATATGCTACTTTTTTATCGGTATTTAAATTCAATTATAATTATTTACTCGTGCACTTCAGTAAATATAGAAGAAATCTCGTTCAATCTCTTTTTCTAAGAAAAGGATCACTTCAAGGATAACAGTGATAAATTTCTTCTTTCTTTTCTTCTTAGTTTTAGACATCATCAATGTTGCTTTTTAGTTGCCAATTTCTTTTCAATGAAACTGTGTGACTAACAATCAAATAATTATTTATGTTTCATTTCTGATGATAATTTCATGATGTGTAGAAATCATGAAGCATTGCGTTTTAAATTTCATTGGTTTTCCCAAACAATTTATTTAAGAGATTTACGAGGATTATTTTGATTCCTTAATTATTGTTGGGGTTCAATAATATAGACTTTGTAATATTGCAAGATAGCCAGGTGTGATTGTGTCTTGACCGTGTTCTGGAGCATTGGTACTGGAATTATTTGCCTTAGGTTAAAGGCTGGAAAGCGTTGGACTGATCGTCTGACCTCACCTTAGTCTGGTTTGTCAGGAAAACTTTACCTGAGCTGGATAGGCCTCACAAGTCATTGGGATAAATTTCACTTAACATTATATAGCTACAAAAAAAAAATATATTTCTTCTTAAAGAAAAGAAGTCATCTTTTTACGAATTATTCAAATCTAGGGAAAAAAAGTTCATGTAATAATTATATACATTTTTATAATATAATCATTTAGACTAAAGAGATCAAACAACTGATCCAATGGCAAAATACAGAGCAAATTACACATGGTTAAAATAGATAGTACTAATATAAAATAAAAAGAAGTTTCACCTCCCGTTCGAGCCTTTCTGATGAGTAGATTGCAGCACGTGGGAATAAAAAAAAAGGAATTAACCACGTAATCAATAAAGAACTACTCGGGGAATTATGCGTTTACGGAGAAAAAAAAAACAGCTGATCAACAAACAAAAAACTCAAATTAAAGTTTAATAATGTAGGGAAAGGGCGGGGAAAGGACAGGCTTAGATGGGGCAGCTCCACTTCACGCCGGCCGGCTGGAAACAACAACAAGTAAAATGCATGGCTAATAAATCAGTAAATACACAAGAAAAATATCAATGACAAGATAAAAAAAAAATCACAAAGCTTAATTTTTAAAAGTTAATCAGTTCTACAACTTCATGTTTACAACTTCAGGTCTATGCAGCAATCGACTTTCTCACCGTAGCTCATTTCTTCCCCTAAGTTGAACTAAAGTTTGTTCCAAAAAGAAATAAGCTGAAGAATGTTTGATCTTAAGCTGAAAAATGTTTTATCAGGTATTTAAGATAGACTAAGGTAATTTTGCCTAGTTTTCAAGGTTCTCTGGGTCAGTTCCTTCGACGAACCTTAAAGCGAAATTAAAACACGAGTAATTTGTTGATCCCAATTTGTGGATCACTGGCGATTCACTCGCGTACAAGCTCTTTATCTTTATACGAAGCACTATAACACAGAAGGTCACTTTCTCGGCCTCTACGAACGTAAACGCAGGGCGAGTTTGGTCTCCAAATTCGACGTGGTCAACATTGATACGGCGAACGATCCTCCATTTGTCAAGGCAGGGTCGGTTGGCTCCTCTCTGAAGTCCCGAACCGAGCTACAGAAGATTTTCTCCTTTGTAGTTGCCGATTTAGCTCAGCACGAAGGGATAATGACGGTATGGCAGTTAGCTAAGGTGTCGAAAATGTTCGCACAAGGCACGGTGTACATTCTCACACCAGCGCAGGTCTCCCTCACTTCTGCTCGGGTCTCCTCAGGAGCCCGGCAAAGTTGAGACCACTCGTCAGCAACTCGAAGTTCTCTCTGTTTTATATTTCAGTTTTCTCTTCTTGAACTCACAGTCAAAATTAACCAATCAGAGACTAACGCGCGAAAGTTCCGTAAGTATGCTACATTGTAACAGACTCAAAGGAGACATAGTGTCTAATTCAATTGTTTCGAGAGCTTGCTTTGGTTTCATGGGAAAATCAGTCCAAGCTGTAAAAGAAACTTAAAAGGCACAGACAAAACGAAGAAAATAATAAAAATAAAACAAATAGATAAAAGAAATAATTTTTACATGATTATAAAGAAATCTGCAGTCTCCAAACAATTTAATACAAGGAAGCTTAATGATAAGATAGAATAAATAATGGATTATAATACAAAACTGCAGCAGATAAAAGAGGATAGAACGTGGTACGGTTTGGAAGGAAAAAAATACAGGGCAATAAAAAAAAAACCATGACATCTGAACAAAGCTTAAAAAAGTTAAACTGCACCACAATAGGCCATGCAGGTCCTGGGAAGCTTAGGCTTCCAACGATTCTTGGCCAACTTACTTAGTTGAGTACGGATAGTTAGCCTGACGCTCGCTACAGTTTAACCACCCGGTAACAATCTCGGTATCCATTTGACAGAGGGCGCGGGAAATCCTTTGTTAAAAGTATTGTATTTTCTGAATGATATAATACAGGAATTTGACAAGCCAATAGGGAATGTTCGGAGAAGCTTCAATAAAAATATAATGGTTTAAAGCTAAGCCTAACTTCAATGCAGACGTAGCCGAATGCAGCATCAATGCAGTCTCTTAATTTTCCCACTTGAAATTGTTTGAAGTTCTTCCCATTGCATAGTTAGATTTCAACACCCTAAAAAATACTTTAGGATTTACAAAACTTTTTAACTGTAATATCCTAACAAATTACCATCTGCTATAAGATGCATAAGTGACTCCAGAGAATATTACGGTGACAGAAGATGAATACTGATACGAAATCTCAGAAGACAGAGAAAGAGATATTCATGCTGACCCAGCATTTGAAGCCCCCTGTGAATCAAATGAGGCACAATTTTTTTTCTCAAGGGAATCTCAATGATATTATTCGTGATTTAAAATTGTCGAAGTAACTGACTGAGCTTCTAGCTTCACGATCAAAAGAAAGGAATCTTCTTCTTTGTGATACCAAGGTGAGTGTTTATCGTGACTACCATGCTATTTTTTTCTGAATATTTCTCCAAGGAAGACGACATGTTTTTTGTAATGACATCGAATCCGTTATGGAGACTCTAGGTCATGATTTCAGTGTAAGGGATTGGCGCTTGTTTATAAATTCTAGCAAACTGAGTCTGAAAGCAGTACTTCTCCACAATGGGAACGAATTGTTCATGGAGTTAACATGAAGGAGACGAAGGAGAACATTAAATTGCTCTTCTTACGTACCCAATATGAGAAATACAAATGGCATATATGTGAAGATGTCAAGGTTATTGCAATTCTGCTCTCCTTGAGCTTGGGTACACAAAGTACTGCTGCTTTATATGCGAGTGGTACAGCAGAGACAGAAAACACCATTATTCTGGATAACAATTGCCTGCTTGGAAAGAACTGCTGCCAAGAGAGAAGAATATAGTGAAGAATCCTGTTGTTGATCCAAAAAATGTGTATCTACATCCGCTGCATACTAAATTGGGTCTTATCAAAAACTTGTGTAAACCAAATGGACAAAAGATGACAAGGATTCGTGTATTTGCGAGGTAAGTTCCCAAGGATCAGCGAAGCAAAAATAAAGGAACGAATAATTGTAGGACCGCAAATTAGGGAATTATTGCCTGATGAACATTTTCCTTGATTTGTTGAGTGATGTTGAAAATATGACATGGCTCTCTTTCATAAGAGTTCGTAAGAATTTTTAATTAACCATAAGGCAGAGAACTATGGCGACATGTACAAGAACTACTGAGATCATACCACGACAGGGGATGTAACATGTCACTTAAGATGCTTTTCTTGAACGACCATGTGGCCATCTTCCCAGATAACCTTGGTGCCATTAGCGACGAAAATGGAGAGTGGTTCCACCAGTACATTTTTGAAATGGAAAATTGTTATCAAGGCAAATGGAGTGCTGCAATGTTGTCCAACTAATGCTGGACCTTACGAAGAGACGTTCCTGAGGCAAAGTATCGCTTGAAATCATGAAGAAAATATTTTCAGATATGTTTATTCACTTTTCTTTACTCTTATGTTGCTGATTTCGTTGATTAATGTGTGTACTAAAACAGATATTTTTGTTCTGCTTTTGCAAGATACTTATAATATGTAGGCTGATGACGTAAGCATTTACAGAAACCATCATCTTAAGGAAACTGAGGCCGATACAGAAATTCTGAAATTAGATCTGGATTCAGGGGAGAATTATCTTCCAGAAACAGCGTGTTTTGTTCTTTTTTTTCTTTTTATTTAAGACCATTGGCCTGTATTTATTGTTTGTTTCCGACAACGAATAAAACCACACAGATTTCGATGAATCAAGTAGAGCCATTGCATTTCCCAAGCAATAATACCTTGAATTGTATTCTTAAGTATTATTTGTATATATAATGTAGTGATGGTGTTTAAATTATCCCGAAGAGATTCCTCGGGTTCGTTGGTGAATTTGCTTACGTGGCATATAAACAAGTAGTTGTTCTTAATAATGTGTTGCTTCGGAAGTACATCTTCTAAAATTACAACGATGCAGAGAAGTTATTTGTAATAAAATTAAAAATCTCTAAATTATAGTAATCAGAAATAATGCTACGAGTAAGGATGTGATTTTAAATTCTGCACTTTTACTATTACATAATATTGCTAATATTGTTTTTATATATTTTATTTTTAATGACCTCAAAAGAAGCGACGATCAAACAGATCTCAATTGTTGTTTGTTTTTTATTAACTTCGTTCAAGATAAGAAAACAATAATCAAATTGAATGTCAAAATTACTAATCAGTCAATTTTTTTATCATTATCTAATTTTTATCTTTGAGAACTTTAAATTAACTTTTCTTAGTTTTATCTGTCAGTTTGTTTGGTTTTTTTTTTCATTTTATTAAAAAGCTTTTTGATTGTAAATAGTTTCTAAAAAATTACTTCCTTCCCCTATGTAGTTAATTAATTTTAAAATGGATTACCTAATACGCTTCATTAATTCATGTTGAAAATTGAATTTAATTTTTAGCTCCTCTTATCGAATATTAACTTCAAGAAACAAACAGGAGCAAATATTAATAAAAACTACTTAAGCATCCACACACAATAAGATGTTCAACTTAAATATCTTTCCTATTCAATTTACAAAATTTGCTATCTTGTAACAAAACTTGTATAAGGTTCTTTTTTTTTAGGTATTTAAAAGATTCAATGATTGTTTACTCATTCTCTTCAGTAAATATAGAAGAAATCTTGCTCAATCTCTTTTTCTATGAAAACGATCACTTCATGGATATCACTGATAAATTTCTTCTTTATTGTTTTCGAATGGTACTGTGCAACTAACTATCAAATAAATATTTGTGTTTTATTTCTGATGATAATTTCATCATTTGAAGAAATCCTGAAGCAATGTTTTTAAAATTTCATTATTTTTCCCAAATAATTATTTTAAGAGTTTTAGAAGGTTATTTTGATTCCTTAATTATTGTTGGGGTTTAACAATATAGACTTTGTAATATTGTAAGATAGTCAACTGTGATTTTAGAGGATAAAGGAATTAATAATTTAAATATCCAGATAAAATGCATGTTTTCCTGCAACATTCTCTAAGGTACTCACCAATAGCTTTTTTGTTTTAAAGAATGTGAATGATGTTCTTACCTATGTCGTAGGTACTGAATTCGAAAATGAAATCCGTATTTGCTTATCGGGCTCAGTTTTCGTGATATGGTACCCTCTATCTAGAAAAAAACTTGAAATTCCGTTATATTGATTACTTTGGTACTACTTAATTATTTTATTTTGTAAATGTAATTGCTGCAAAACAATCGAAATATATACGAAAATCCCATACATGATCCACAGTTCCCTAATTCACGCCAAGATACGAAGAAGGCTTATGAGTCATGCTCCAACACGTTGCATCATGTTGTGTTTTTAGCATCAGTCTGAATCGAGAGAGCTCTGACCTTGAAAAGTAAGTTACTGTTGTTGTTCAAGAAGGATAGTCTTTCGTGTGAATTCAGAAGAAAAAATGCCTCATACCTGTATAAATAACCCGAATAGTGTTTGTTATATCTGTGGTGAGTTAACTCGGGTGAGTTAACTTTATTTCGGGTGCAAGGTTGCCGACCAAGAAAAAAAATGGGCCACCCACATATGCTGTTTGACATGTGTTACACTCCTGACAGGATGGTTAAAAGGATCACGTCACATCGACTATGGTATCCCTAGGATTTGGAGGGAACAAACGAATCACACAACAGACTGTTATTTCTGTATGACAAAAATAGCTGGAATTACCTCTAAAACAAAGAAAACTGTGCAATATCCTAATTTATCATCTGCTATAAGATCTACATGGCACAATATAGAATTGCCGGTACCAGTTCCTCCTGAGAATATGACGGTGAGTGAAGATGAATACAGATCTTCAGAATACAGAAGACAGAAGAGGAGATATGCATGACGACCCAACATTTGAAGCCCCCTGTGAATCAAATGAGGCATAATTTTTTTTCTCAATGGGATCTCAATGATCTTATTCGTGATTTAAAATTGTTGAAGCAAAAGACTGAGCTTCTAGCTTCACGATTAAAAGAAAGGAATCTTCTTCTTTCTGATACGAAAGTGAGTGTTTATCGTGACTGCCATGCTATTTTTTCTGAATATTTCTCCAAGGAAAACGACATGGTTTTTTGTAATGGTATCGAATCCCTTATGGGGACTCTTGGCCATGATTTGAGTGTAAGGGATTGGAGCTTGTTCATAGATTCTAGCAAACTGAGTCTTAAAGCAGTACTTCTCCAGAATGGGAACAATTTTTCTTCTGTTCCGATTGCTCATATAGTTAAAATGAAGGAGACAAATGTGAACTTTAAACAGCTAATCACACATACCCAATCTGAGAAATACAAATAGCATATATGTGGAGATCTCACGGCTGTTGCAATTCTGCTCGGCTTGCAGCTTGGCACATAAAGTACTGCTGCTTTATATGCGAGTGGGACAGCAGAGATAGAATAACACCACTATTCTGTGTAAAAATTGCCTTCTTGGAAAGAAATGCTGCCTGCAGAGAAGAATGTGGTGAAGATTCATGTTGTTGATCCGAAAAATGTGTATCTATCTTCGCTGTATATTAAATTGGGTCCTACCAAAAACTTCGTGATAGCCAAATGGACAAATCATCAAAAGGATTCCTGTATTTGCGATGTAAGTTTCCTGCCACAGGTTAGCAACATCTGCTTTTGCGCTATCAAACTCCAACCAACAAAAAAACAAGTAAGTTCCCAAGGATCAGCAACGCAAAAATAATGGAAGGAACATTTGTTGGACCGCAAATTAGGGAATTAATGGCTGATGAACATTTCCTTGATTTGTTGAGTGATGTTGAAAAAAATGGCGTGGCTCTCTTTTATAAACGTTTGTAAGAACATTTTAGGCAACCATAAGGCAGAGAACTATCGCGATATTCTACAAGAACAACTGTGATCGTACCACCATATGGGATGTAACATATCACTTAAGATGTATTTCTTGAACGACCATAGGGACTTCTTACCACATAACCTTGGTGCCGTTAGCGATGAACATGGAGAACGGTTCAACCAGGACATTTCTAAATTGGTTCTCAAAAGCGTTATCAATGCAATTGGAGTGCTGCAATGTCGTCCTGTTAATGCTGGACCTTACGAAGAGACGTTCCTGAGGCAATCAGAAAGAGTACCGCAAGAAATCAGGAAGACATTATTTTTAGATATGTTTATTCACTTTTCTTTACTCTTATGTTCCTCATTTCTTTGATTAATTTATGTACTGTTACAGATTTCTTTGTTCTGCTTTTGCCAGATACATATAATATATAGGCGGACGTAAGCATTTCCAGAAACCATCATCACACGGAAATTGAGGCCGATACAGAAATTCTGGAATTAGATCTGGATTCAGGGCGAATTATCTTCTAGAAACAACGTGTTTTATTCTTTTGACTGAATTTTTTTTTTTTTGGTAGACCCGTGGCGCGAATTGATTGTTTATTTTCTGACCACGAATAAAACCACTGAGATTTCGATGAATCAAGTAGATCCATTGCATCTCCAAAGCAATAATACCTTTTATTATATTCTTAAGTATTATTTGGATATAAAATGTAGTGATGGTGTTTAAATTATTCCGAAGAGATTCCTCGGGTTCGTTGGTGAATTTGCATACGTCGCATATAAACAAGAGAGTTGTTGTTAATAATGTCTTGCTTCGGCAGTACATCTTCTAAAATTACAACGAAGCAGAGAAGTTATTTGTATTAAATTTAAAATATCTCTAAAGTATGCTAATCAGAAGTAATTGTACGATTAAAGGTGTGATTTTATATTCTGCACTCTTACATAATATTGCTAATATTGTTTTTATATATTTTATTTTTAATGACTCAATAGAAGCGACGATCAATCAAATCTCAATTTATCTTTGTTTTTTATTAACTTCGTTTAAGATAAGAAAACAATAATCAAACTGAATGTCAAAATTACTAATCAATCAATTTTTTTATTGTTATCTAATTTTTCTCTTTGAGAACCTGAAGTTGAAGTTCCTTTGTTTTATCTAATCGTTTTTTTTTTTTTGTTTTTGTTTTTTTGTTTTTTAAGTTTATTATAAAGCTTTTTGATTGTAATTAGTTTCTAAGAAACTTCTTTATTCTTCGATGTTGTTAAACATTTTTAAAATACATTACCTAATGAGCTCCATTAATTAATGTGAAAAACTGAATTTTATTTTTAACTCCTGTTATCGAATTTTAACTTCAAGAAAACAAACAGGAACAAATATTAATAAAAAATACTTAAGCATCACACACACTAAAATGTTCAACTTAAATATCTTTCCTATTCTATTTACAAAATTTGCTATCTTGTAACAAAACTTGTATATGGTACTTTTTTTTTAGGTATTTAGAAGATACAATGATTATTTACTCATTCTCTTCAGTAAATCTTGCTCAATCTCTTTTTGTGTGAAAACGATCACTTCAAGGATACAACTGATAAATTTCTTCTCTTTTGTTTTCGATGTAGACATCATCAATGTTGCTTTTTAGTTGCCAATTTTTTCAATGAAACTGTGTGACTAACAATCAAATAATTATTTATATTTCATTACTGATGATAATTTCATCATGTGTAAAAATCATGAAGCATTGCGTTTTAAATTTCATAGGTTTTCCCAAATAATTTATTTAAGAGATTTACAAGAGTTATTTTGATTCCTTAATTATTGTTGGGGTTTAACAATATAGACTTTGTAATATTGCAAGACAGATAAGTCTGATTGTGGATTGACCGTGGTCTGGAGCATTGGTACTGGAATTATTTGCTTAAGATCACAGGCTGGAAAACGTTGGACTGATCGTCTGACCTCACCTTAGTCTGGTTTGTCAGTAAAACCTTACCTGAGCTTCTGGATAGGCCTAACAAGTCATTGGGATAAATGTGACTTTACATTGTGTAGCTTCATTAAAAACATATTTCTTCTCAAAGAAAAGAAGTCATATTTTTAATAATCATTCGAATAAAAAAAAATGTATGTAATAATCATATAATTTTTTTTGTAATATAATCATTTAGACTAACGAAATCAAACAACTGATAAATTAGTGAAGTGAGTAAAAGTCGATTCCTTACTATGTTCTCACTCGCACGGTCGGTTGTTCTGAAGGTTATGTGTATTGGATGTAATAATGCGAATCCGTTACATCTACATACAGTAGGACATAAGTGGTGAAAGACAGTGGGAGGGATCCCTGCTTTTCTCTCTGATGCTCTTATGTCCTTTGCTTCCTTCCTTCTTCGTGTGTGAGTGTGTATGTCTGTTCAAAATTTTTACCACACTTCCCAATATGCTACGAACTTGAAATTTCACGTATGGGTAAGTTCCTTACAGTAGAAAATGTAAAATGTGTAAAAATAACCTTTTTCTGTGTTGTTGAGGTGGAAACGACCATAAAGTATGTGGCAGGTTTTGAAAGCGTCGCATGCGACACCTGGAAGCGACAATTGGAACTACCAAATAGTTTGTTGTCCAATAATTGGAAGTAAAATATTGTTGTGCATAGTAGCGCCACTCATTAACCTCGTGGCGACATGACATAACTATTGATATCAATTGCAACTACTTGAGCTTTAAGACTTGAACATTGTTGCAACTGTACAATGAAGACGAAAAAAAGGAATGAGTAGGAAAGAGGAACATAATTAAGATAAGTGAGGACGGATTTAGGCTATGAATGGCAAAGAATTAACACTTGTTCAGTTAGCCATATACATCCACAGTGCATCCAAGTGACTTATTCAGGTGTATCTCGTAGAAGGAGATCTAGTACTTTATCAATAAACCTTAATATGTTAGAATTAAATGTTACAACAAATAAAAATTTCGCAGAGTTTCTTCAGATGAATATTTATTGATTTGTTTTTAGATAACTCCAAACTTCTATATCTTTAGTAGTTTCAGTGATGATCAAGTCCGAAATGTCTGCCATATTACATTTGGTAACGAATTGAATACCATAGTTATCTGGAATTATGTGTCACGAAAGAAGTTAGATACAGATTCGATGTAAATCTCAATTTTGTAATATAACAACAGCTTGCCATTGACTAACTCAGTTATAGACTTATATAAACTGTGATGTCACTTTATTAGCTACACCCCTGCTGCGCACAGAAATGAGTGTCACACGATCCCAGTTTTCGATATAAATGTTGTAGAACCATATTTCTAGCATCAGTTAAGATTTGAAAACAGAGAATGAATAGGGATTTTAAACGTGGCAGGGTATTAGGAGCAAGACGTGCTGGACGAAAAAAATCGGAAACGGCAATTCTGAACTTTTCACTCACCAAAGTTTCAATGTATCGAGAATGGTGCAAGAAATACAAAACATCCATACAGAACCTTCAATCAAAGACTAACAAGAGAGAATGCTTCCTGTGGGCACAGCAACACAAGCAGTGGACCATCGAGGATTGAAAAAACGTTGCTTCATCTAAAGAGTCGAAGTTACTTTTGCAGCATAATGGATGGAAACTCAGAATTTAGAGAAAACAATATGACTCCATGGACCTCTAATCAAAGACTAACATGAGAGCATCCTTCCTGTGGGCACAGCAAAACAAGCAGTGGACCATCGAGGATTGAAAAAACCTTGCTTCATCTAAAGAGTCGAAGTTACTTTTGCAGCATAATGGATGGAAACTCAGAATTTAGAGAAAACAATA
>JAFIDM010000004.1:42746736-42764385 GCA_023159025.1 Thereuonema tuberculata | reverse complement strand
TATATATATATATATATATATATATATAAATCCAATATACAAAACTTGAATCGCACCCTTTTCAAGTTTCGTGATGCAAATATTTCATTCAATGATTTGCAATTTAGAATTCAGAATATAAAGAATATAAGAATAAAATTAACTTACATTACTAAACATATAAAATTTGCCGGACAGTTTTCTGAAATTTAAAAACCAAATTCATTTCAAAAAACTGTTTCTGTGTAAGTATTAATATTCGAATATACAAACACGTCATCAGCGGCATCTGGTGTTGAATTTTGAAACTAAGCTAAAATTTGGAATTCACAAAAGCGCTTTATTATAAGAAGATTGCTCTTTTTTTATTATTATTTTTTTAGGTTTTTTTAAATTCATTTTTTATTTTTTTAAATTATCTTTTAAATTATATGCTTTTTTTGTCTATATGTATAAAAACCTCTCACATATATATACATATAAAAAATTATTTATATGTATATATATCCGAAAGGCCAAACTCAAATGATGGGAATTCGAGTTTAGCAATGCAAAGATTTCAATCAATCATTTGCAATTTAGAAAATTTAGAACGTAAAGAATATAAGATTAAAATTAACTTATATTACTAAACATATTAGCCGGACAGCTATCTGAAATTTAAAATCCCAATACAAATTTCAGAAAACTGTTTCTGTGAATGTACGGCTTCTAATTACATTCACTTCATCAGCGGCATCTGGTGTTAAATTTTGAAACTAAACTAAAATTTAATATATATATATTAAAAGCTTATTGCCTGCCTTATTCAATGGCTCACACGTTCAGTTTCAAACTCATTCATGTGATTGAATAAATAATTTTTAAATGTGTTGACTGAGAAAAAGAGAAACAAATGAAATACAAAGAATCAATTAGTAACCATTAAAAGCTGTTTAAGATCAGTTTTATCAAAAGTTACATATTTTACAAAAAAATGATCACTAATGAAACTCATAGGAATCTTAAAGGATAGGATTTTGGTTCGGGGCTCCGCAGAGGATGTCTTTTTGGAAACTTTTGAAGACTCATAATTACTTAATCCCACATCAGAGATCAATAAATACATGGAAATGAACTCACAAAGAGAAAAATAATTTAAAAAATTAGAATTTGACTATCTATTATTAGTTGGAATAATATTAAACTCAGGAAAAAGGAATTAAAGGAAGAGAATTAAAGGCGAAATAAGAAATAAAGACAAAGATTAAATGCGGGTGATCCAAAAGTAACTAAAAGTTGAAAATGCAATAATTTGTGGGATATTGATAGTATAATAGAAAGATGAGACCTATCACAGAAATGCTCAGAATGACGCGGGATTGTGTCAATAGCAACAGCATATCTTTGTTATTGCAGACACATAGTGCCTGATGGCATACTTCAACGTGTCCATTGATGTTGGCCAACTGCGATACACCTTTGACTTCAAGTAATCCCACAACCAAAAGTCAAAGTGACATCGGGAGATCTTGGTGGCCTCTCATGCGGAAAGGACCAACTGAGGACACTGTTCTCCTCTAATGTTGAGCTTAATAATCGCTTGACAGGAACAGCAATGTGCGGTGCTGCTCCATCTTGCATGAATCTAACTGTATGGAGTGTTGGTTATCGCTCACCCATGATAGTAACCGTTTGAATTTCAGACCCCTGACTTCCTCAAAGAAAAACGGACCAATAATGAATTCATCGGTGAAACCACACCAGATTGTATATTTTGACCAAATGCATGTGGGTTTTCTGTAGCCCAGATGGGGCAGTTGTGCATGTTGACACTGCCCTTAAATGTGAAATGCGCTCCAGCCGTCCATAGTACCTTGAACAATCAAACAACATGGTGGTCCATATATCAGTTCTTCATGAAATTTCGAGACTGCAATTGTGCAAAAGCCAATAGTTCATCCACCGTGTGGTTGACAACCTGCAAAATGGCCCGGGATGTTCGGGGTCTTCCGCTTCGTGGACGTGCTTCCAAAGACCCTGGGTCTTCCTATCGTTTGCCTCAGTGCTGCACAAATCATCTTTGCCACTTCGCATACCTCCCATGGTCCAATATGTGCGCAATGCCCCTCTGGCACATTCTGCATTCTGTTATTAATGTTTTAATAGGAGGGCTTTGTCATGCAATGACAACATTCCTATGTATTCAGTACAGTAAAAAACAGCAATTTTTTTAAGATGGCTGTCACAACTTAAAATTTTTATTTTAAGGATTAAAAAAAAAAAACATAATTCTTGTTTCTTTAGAGGTGATACTGCAAGTCTTTGTGGTAATTTTTTACAACAAACATTTATTGTTACTTCATGCCTTCATAATGAAAATTCCGATTTCCGAACACGTTTCTTCACAAAAAAAATAGGCTGCTAGTAGGGGAAGTTATTGTACTTTTGACCAGTTTTCACTAAAAGAATTTTCTAATTTTTTGTACTCAAGTAAATCCTTACCTGAATGGATACATGTGATCTTCACGCATCTTGCCATCAACTGCATGTGTTTTATATATTATATTTTAAGTATAAGTATTTTATTTTTATTTTACAAAAAAACTATACCTTGGGGGTCAAAGGTACAAATACATGTTGTACCTTGGACCGGAGGGTATTGTACCTTTGACCAGGTGGTAGTAGAAACTGACAGTTAGATTCAAGTTATTTAATTAACATTTTTATTCAGAAATGTATACATTTGGCAAATATATATAATTCAAAGTCGAATAATAAAACATAAAATAAATTCTAAAGGCTTAAGTAGCCTACTCATGCCCGTTTACTCTACATTATACAATGAAAAATCAATGTCTATCTCCAAAAGATAGACATTCTTTTAGTCGAGCTGTGCTGCCAGCTGTGTTTGGATTTGGTAGCCTGGCCAGAATTTCTTGTAGTTCTATGTCGTACAGCTGGTTATCTTCTGGGATGAATTTCGCCATCTTCGGTAGTTTTTTCAAATATTTAACTTTAAAATAATCACATGCTGCTTCATTTATTTGGGCCATAAAGTATTTCTTGGTTTTTTTTTTGTTGTTGTCAGCTTGACAAAGACATAACTGTCTTCAACTAAATCTTCTTTTTCAAAGTTTAATTCCTTCTCCAACTCATGGCATTCATCTGAAAGATCGAAAACACTTTCCCCTGATGAATATTCAACATCAGACTCAAAGTCGCGGACAAACAATCGATTTTTTACTTTCTTTTAATAAGATTTGATATAAAAAAAAAAAAAAATTAGCAAAAAATATTTAAATTTCCATCTTACATAATGCTGAAATGACTGTAAGTAAAATCCTTTACATATTATTAAGTAATGTTGTACCTTTGACTTGGTCAGACGAACAACACCCTGCTGTGGTCAAAGGTACAATATCAGTCCATTTCACGCCATGCTACAATTTTTAGGTTTTTTTTTTTTTTTTTTTTTTTATTTCTTGGAAATTTAAACAATTACAGTCCTACTAGGTAAACTCACGTACCTGTGATGTAGGTGCTGAGAGTAGTTAAGTAAGATAGATAATAAAGAATACATTAAGTAAAAATATTACAAAAACAAAATAAGAACAGTATCTATAGGCATATATGTATTACTCATTATTGTTAAAATAACAATCAAAAGAAACCAAACAATGTTATTAAAGAAACATTCACTCGCAAAATACACTCATTACTAAAAAAAACGACACCCTAGAAGGAGTTGTCCGATTGTAATGAAATTTCGTATGCAAAGACATTGGGACCGCCCATGCAAATGATTAAGCTTTGGTGTCCAGTGAATGAATAGCGAGAGCTACAGCGCATCGGAACTGCGCACTCAGCAGGTGTATATAAGAAGCGATTCTCAATCTGATGATCAAACTTTCTGTTGCATTGCGAGTTAGGATACCTTTCAACGACTGAAAAAATGCCTCGTCGCAGGATTCGAGCTCATTACGTGCAACTGTCAGAGTTTGAAAGAGGTCGTATCATTGGATTGAAAGAGGCAGCTTGGGCAAATCGTAGAATCGCTCGTCATATGGGTCGAAGTGATGCGGCGATTAGAAGATGCTGGCAGGAATGGGTGGACAATGGCAGATTTCAGCGTCATGAAACTAGAGGTCGACCTAGGGTCATAGCAGAGCGAGAGGATAGAGTAATTGTCAGATCAGCTGTCACAGCGCCTGAATCATCGTTATCAACCATCAGACGTGCGACCCGCATACGAGTGTCCACCATGACCATTCACAGACGGCTGAGAGAGCGACATCTACGCTCGTACCGACCGCTACGCCACCTACCACTCACGTCTGCACACCGTCGCGTCGGGCCAGATTACAGTGGTGCTTGGCTCGATCCGGTTGGAATGATGCTGACTGGGGACGCATAGTGTTTAGCGACGAATCCCGCTTCGAACTGATTTGACGATCGTCGCAGACGTGTCTGGAGACGCCCAGGGCAGCGTGCCGATCCTGCTTTCACTATTGCACGCCACACAGGCCTTCAACCAGGAGTTATGGTCTGGGGTGCCATTTCCCTTGATAGCCGGACCCCTTCGGTCGTCATTGGCGGCACACTTACAGCACAGCAGTACGTCGACGACATTCTGGGACCTGTTTTGCTACCCTTCCTTTTGCAGTACCCTGGACTTATTTTTCAGCAAGATAATGCCAGACCACATACTGCATGTGTTGCTATGACCTGTCTTGCAGCTTGTGAAACACTTCCTTAGCCAGCCAGATCCCCAGATCTCTCTCCAATCGAGCTGTCTTGGATATGATGGGAAGGCGACTGCATCCACCAGGGAATGTGGATGACCCAGCCCGACAATTGGAGCAAATTTGGCAAGAAATACCACAGGAGACCAAAATATAGTTCGATACCTGGAAATTTATGTTTCAGGGGTCAAAACATATATTGAGAGTGTAATGTACCAAATTTTGTTAAACCTTTAAAGTTTTATTGTTCTACTAGACGGGTGCCGTCGCTTCGCTCCGGAACTCTTGCATGTATAACATTCAAAAACAAACTTAATTTATTTAGCAAATTAATCTTGCGATCGTCGGAGAATATACGACTTCCCAGCCCGTTGTGGCTTCTCCGGATAACTCTAGTGTATTGCGGATCGGCGTGTCACACCGAAAATTCACATTTTTGCATGTATCTTGCAAACGCTGAAGCATTTGTGAATAAGTGATATATCGTTCGATAGAACTTTCAAATACCAACATTTTCTCAATATAATGTTCTCTTCCATCTTTTACATTTTTCGTTTAAATTGAGAAAAAGTCAAAATTTGACCCTTTAAAAGGCGACATCTTGGAAACCAAAAACTTTTTTCGAAAGATTTTTGTAGCATTTTGTTTGTCTTAAAAAGATCTACATTTAATCCATTTACATGACCAATCTATCTCTTATAGTTTCGTCACAAAATTGGAAAAACATAAAGTCTTATGACAGACAGAATAACGCTTTTATAATATAACATAGTGAAAAGATTCTCTCCTGTCCAAAGATCCAAAGTTCGAAACCAGTCAAGAAAACATAAACCTAATATTTCGTTCTTTATGTGATTTTGCTTTCAATTCTGATAAATTTCAAAATTCTAATAAATAAGGAATTCGTCTTTCTAAAAGTGTCAATGTTTCTATTAAAAGTACTCCTGTGTAAATATGAGTTAGTTTTTGTTCTTGTTGCCATAGGCTACTTTGTGTTTGCATCACAGTGTAAAGGAATAAACCTACTTTTTCGGGATGAGTGTCCTTCAGTGTATATGCTTTTTCTAACATCTAAGATAAAGAACAACTTATTTCATTGATAGTAGTTTAGTATCCCACGTAGAGGCCTACGAAGGCCTATGGGGTGGCTGGAGGGTAGGCTCCAGCATTCATGACCTAACGGGACGAATTGAGGTCGGGGGGTCAGCCCGACGCCCGCCCGCCTTTAACTCCCGGGAAATAAACCCGGTACCCATTCTAGAGAGGGCTGGGTAGACCCTAGGACCCGTTTGGAGGAGAAAGGAGCGTGGAAAAATTCCCGCACTCCGCCGAGGCCGGGAACCGAACCCGCCACCTCCAACCCGCAGCCAAGCCCCCTAACCCACTCAGCTACCGGGCCCACTAGTTCATTGATAATTCCGCATAATTCCTTTCCGTTAACTTCTGCTATTATGATCGAACAACAGCATTTTAAAACCATTCAAAATCTACGCGAACACCATATAACTTTACACCAACTTTAGTCGTCCGACTTCGAGTCCGCCAACTTTTGTCAGCCCCGCACACCATGCAACTCGCAAATGAGTCGGCCGTGATAATAGGAATCCCATAATGCAATGCGTTTCCCCCAGCAGATGTGGAAAATCCGAAAAAGTCGAGGTTTTGAAACGTCTCTAATAAATTCTGCCGCATTCAATTACTGCATTTCAGTATAAATTTTATTATGCATGAAAGAAACTCTCAATACTCTGAAAATACTCTTGTTTTAGCGCATGTCTTCGAATCGAATCGGCGAACATCATTTTGGACGCCATTTCTTCCATGGGCGTGACGTCACGACTGACGTGTTCCAACGCTGCCTCGTGATTGGGTAATTTTGACCGACTTCCAACCAACTTTCCGAGTTGCTGGTGTAGCAACAACTCGAATCGGACGACTAAAATTGGTGCCAAGTTGCTGAAAAACGGGTTGAAGACTTTCTCTATCAATTAGTGACGTTAAAATCGGCCGACTAAGTTGGTGGAAAGTTGCGTGGTGCTCGCGGGGCTTAAGCTTAGTATTTAACGTTAAATTTTCGTCCTCACTTAATTAGTTTATTTAATTTTAAGCAATTCCAAATAATTAAATAATATTCTAAATGAACTTTTAAGTTATGATCATTTGGATGTTCCAATCAATAATTAGTTTTATTTCTAATTTGTTTCGCTTCTAATTCTAAATTTAAACAAAAAAAAATATATTTTCTTTTATTTGAAATCATAGGTTCGAATTAAAACTTCTGCTTCAAGCATTTCAAACGCAGACATTAAGGACTCATTTAATACAACTATTGTAAATGAGGTAAGATCAGCAATTATAACAGCACAGTTATGTAATGAAAACAGAATTAGCTATTGTAGGATAATTCATTTATTATTTATTATTTTTATATTAATGACATGATTGACAACTTTGAAGTA
Organism: Thereuonema tuberculata; assembly: GCA_023159025.1. Taxonomy (NCBI): domain Eukaryota; kingdom Metazoa; phylum Arthropoda; class Chilopoda; order Scutigeromorpha; family Scutigeridae; genus Thereuonema; species Thereuonema tuberculata. The sequence goes on along the minus strand of JAFIDM010000004.1, from coordinate 42,757,223 downwards.
ATATTAGTTAAAATAATTTATAAAAAAAGATTACATAATGGAAATTCAAATTACTCTAGAGATTTTGAAACTGATTTTAAGTAATATTTGGATTGATATTTTCATTATTGATGAATCGCCATTCTTCTATAATCCATTCTATTTAATATTAATATTATTCTGAGTTTGTGTCTTTTGGCCATTGAAGCAAATCTTTCAACTAATGACTTGTTTCGAAGAAGAAAGAAATTCTTTAGCTGTGCCGGCTTGGCCGCTTGGTCTAGACGGCGGTCTGCCGTGTGGCCAGTGTGTCGGCACCTTGGTTTGAATCCCTGCAGTGGCATGGCTGTTTCTTGCTTCTTCTCTGTTTCGTTTGTTCTCACCTGGAACTTCCAATTTCAGGATTATTTCGGTCGAGATGAGAATCTCTCCCCCCCCTTTGTCTATTCTAGCCTCTTCCTGACGTTGTCTGGTTGGGTTAGCTGCCTGGTCCGTAGTTGGCTGAAACGAAAAAGACAATACAAAGAAATATATAAAAGAAAATATTTCAAACAGGGATTTTCACCAGATTATAGTTTAAATATCAGTTTATTATGTTTTTGAGCTGAAATGTTTAGTAAAAAATAGATTTTCATCTCAAATTATGCTTTCTGATCAGTTTCTGATCGTGTCAACATCACGAAGACTTTCGGCATTCTTAAATCCAGGCGCCACAAATCCTAGAAATAGTTTCTTGTGACGTAATATTAATATAACGTAATGGAATCAATGAGGAAAGACATCCATTGATATGAATCACCTATTTACTCCATTTGGTACAATGTCCTTCTGTTTCGTTAAATCTTAACAGTGTCCATTCTTAAGCAATGGAAACTCATACTAATCCATAGGAATTGCGAAAATTTTACAGTTATTATTTGTAACTTTCACAACTGTTGTCAGCAAGAATCTGTGGATTGGAAATGAAATGTCTTTACCCAAAGACAAAGTCGAATCATTTCTTTACAAATTTACAACAGTTGAATGTTTAAAGTGGAAGTATTTGTCTAATATGTTTAGGGCTTCTGCAAAGTCCTGAGAAAAAATATATTTGATAAAATTAAAAAAAAAAATGTTTGAATTACACTGACGGTAACTGCTTGCATAACTCCGAACTGTTTTGTGTTTATAGTAAATCGATAGCAAAAGAAAGGATATGAAAAGGAAGGATTAGAACAATTGATTCAGAACAATGAGAGATATCTTGAAATTTAATATTGAATGTAAAGTTATTAATTTTATTTAGCTTCCATATAAATTCAGTTTGTAATGTTTTTTAAACTTGAATTTATTTTATATACTTGAAATATCTTGTAAATAACTAACAAAAATTCAGTTTAATTAAACATGATTTCACAATATTTTGATAAACAAAAATAATTCGAAAAAATATACAGAATTTATTTTAGAAATAGTTAAACGGAATATTTATTGGAGAATTCTGCTTCTTTTAGTGTAAAGAAATTTTATCAGAAGAAGAAAAGCAAAGGAAAATAATAGAAGGTAAGAAATCGGTGATTTTGTCTGTTTGTTTTGGATCGAAAAATTATTGTATTTTAGACTATTTTATTATTGTTCAATAGCTGATAACAGGTGTAAATTGTTAAAGAAATTTGGGTTCAAAAGAATAAATTATCGAATATTTTGTCAGATACCAAACAAGAGATTCCCAAGCTGCCTTCTATTGGTGTAGTGGATCACTTAGTGTGTGAGCTTTGTAAAAAGAAATATATTGGAATGTGCTAGCAATTGTTGATAAAAAGCATTAAGCAGCATACTTTGATGACGTCTGCGATGCAAGATCATTCATTACAGAATTCAACTCATGCACCGTATGTCATTTGAAAGAAGTTAAAACTTTGTCTAAAAATATTAACTATCATAGATTGAAAAAAAAGCTGGCATTGTTGATTCAAAATTGTAATAGAAACATGAAATTCCGTTTGTAAAAAATTTGTTAAATATTGAATAGTAGAATGTGCATGTTAATATCTCTGTTGGAGGATACATGATAATTAAAGAACATTTATACAGAACAAGCTAAATCCATTTTAGTTTTTTTGAGAAAAATGGAAATATTTGCTATAAAATAACTGCTACAGGGACCAGAACTTTATTTGTGCAAAAATATAGAAGTAGACCAGGACATTAGAAATTAACATTTTAATTTGTTAGAATTATTTTCATTCTGAGTTTTGAGGGTATGAAGATTGGCATTAACTTGTTTTGAATAATACAAAAGGCCAGTCAAATCGTACAAAAAAAACGTTAAAAACGCAAAACACGATGTAAAGCTGCATTTTTGGTATGTTATTTGGACCCGTTAGGGAAGTGTGAAGCTATGTTTTGCAAGCAAAAAAAAGTTGTGCTAGCTGCGGAATACGTGAAAAACTTCAAAATTTTCGGACTTTTTGAAGTTTCTGCAGTTTAATTCACTAACTATGCGTATTTTGACATTAGTTGTCATTATCTTTTTGAAAGTATTTTAAATTTGAGACAATTTAAGCCCACCCACAGCTTCGATTGTCTAATAAGTTTTGAGATATGGCACTTCAAAAATTGGCCAGTTTTCGCATGTTTTCCAAAAATTCAGTTTCCCTTTTGTTTTCAGTCACATATCGGCACAATCGCTCATCCTACAATAAAAATTATAAGAAACTACATTTTAGCCCATTTAATTACCTTTCATTTAAGAGCAGAACGGGGTCAGTAGACCATATAGTTCTCTTGGAATCGCTAAAAAATCAAAAATTGTGAAAATAGCAGTGTTTAGGTTAGGCCCATATCTTAAAAATCTAACATGAAATTGTGGGCATTAGGTGAAAGAAAAAGTTAGGTAAAAAGTTGATATGTCTATTGACATTTGTAGTGTTACATAAATAATTAAAATGTTATAAAAAATTAAAGTTTACATTTTTTTGGAGGGTTCCGGTTGATCATCTTGATGAGACAACTGTTGTTGAGACAACATCTCCTCAAAGATTTATCGATGTATTCTTCGAAAAATAATGTCTATCAGCAATGGCATTGTTGGGGCTCTGAAGTCAATTGCCACATGGCACAAGAATTGGGAATTGATAGGATGAAAAAAATCACGGGAAACTCGTTTGTGAAAGTTGGCTTCAAATGAAAAGACAAGATATGAAGTTACCGTTAAAGTGCAAAACAAGCAGGCTGAAATAGATCCTCTCACCATTTTGCAAAGGCTCTGTATCACAAAACAGACAGATAAGGACCTGAAAGAGTACTTCAAATACGAGTTGGCTCCCTACCCAGTGGCTTTGTTTTGTGAAGAGGGGATGCGTAAAGGCACAAAATCAAGCTTTTACTCAGCTTTTACCCCACTCCCCGCAAACATCCCTATAGGAACCCATATGTTCGTTGTTGTGGATGGAGGCTACTTGCTCCATAAGGTTATCTGGCACCAGAATAGGTCAATCAGGGAAATAGGAGCTGCTTACCTCAGCTACACATTAAGACACTTTCGGAGGAATACGGCAATTGTGTTTGACGGCTACCCAGAAGATTGGGTAACAATAAACACAAAAACTGTAGAAAGTTTACGTCGGTATGCAGCTTCATCATGCAGCAACATAATGTTCGAAGATTCAACATTGATCAAGGTGTCCCAGGAGAAATTGCTGTTAACCGATAACAACAAGCGGTGATGATCGACTTCCTATGTTCAGGATTGGAAAACGAGGGATCCAAACAAAGCAAGCAACAGAGGACGCAGACTGCACTATAGTGAGAACAGCGCTAGACAAGAGCAGATCCTACGAAAAAGAAACAATAATTGGAGAAGATGTGGACCTCTTGGTACTCCTAAATGGATTGGGATCTAGTGTGGACAATATGTTCTTCCACAAAAGTGGCAGGAGTGAATCAGGCTCTCTGCAGTTTTCCTCTACATCTTTCAATCCCGGAAAGCTATCATTTCCTCCTGGATTTGTATTATTTGTGCACGCCTTTACCGGATGCGACACTACTTCCGCCCTTGTCTGGCATGAAAGATGAAGATGTTGGGCGCCCTCCAAAAGCATCCACGGCTGGTTGATGTGGCTACCATTTTCCTACAGCCGGATGCCGCTCATGACGAAATAGCCGCTGCTGGAAATAAACTTCTTGTGGCTCTGTAAGGAGGAGGAGTCACCAGCACTCTTCACACTCTCCGTTACGAAATCTTCATGCGATCAGCTGCCAACGCCAAGAACCACCTGGCTCGTCTGCCCCCAACTGAAGAGGCTGCAGCTCAACATGCATATCGAACATACCATCAGGTTCAAGAATGGTTGGGGTAGAAAAAGAACAACCAACTGGGGCTGGACCAGTAACCAGCAGGGACTGTTCCACAAAGGACCCAGCTCCTCCAATCCTCCTAAAATTCATATCATGCAAGTGCCGCAAAGGATGCAATGGATGAGGTTGCACGTGAGGCCTAAAGTGCTCTATTCTCTGTCATTTCTGTCGGGACAAGTCATGCCAGAACGTCCCCACAATTGAAATAGAGGACTCTGACAACGAAGAATACATCGAGAAATCTTTACCTTTGAGGAGATGTTGTCTCAACAATAGTTGTCTCATCAAGATGATCAACCGGAACCCTCCAAAAAATGTAAACTTTAATTTTTTATAACATTTTAATTATTTATCTAACATTACAAATATCAATAGACATAATAACTTTTTACCTGACCTTTTTCTTTCACCTAATGCCCACAATTTCATGTTAGATTTTTAAGATATGGGCCTAACCTAAACACTGCTATTTTCACAATTTTTGATTTTTTAGCGATTGCAAGAGAACTATATGGTCTACTGACCCCGTTCTGCGCTTAAATGAAAGGTAATTAAATGCGCTAAAATGTAGTTTCTTATAATTTTTATTGTAGGATGAGCAGTTGTGCCGATATGTGACTGAAAACAAAAGGGAAACTGAATTTTTGGAAAACATGCGAAAACATGCCAATTTTTGAAGTGCCATATCTCAAAACTTATTAGACAATCGGAGCTGTGGGTGGGCTTAAATTGTCACAAATTTAATATACTTTCAAAAATATAGTGACAACTAATGTCAAAATACGCATGGTTTGTGAATTACACTGCAGAAACTTCAAAAAGTCCGAAAATTTTGAAGTTTTTCACGTATTCCGCAGCTAGCACTATAGTTTCACGCTTCCCTAACGGGTCCAAGTAGCACACCAAAATTGCATCTTTACATCGCGTTTTGCGTTTTTAATGTACAATTTGACTGGCCTAGAATGGATATAAGTTATTTTGAATAAAGCAAGATTTTGAATGTAACTTGGCTCGTGTTGATATGAAAAATGACTGAATACTTAGTAAATTACAGAAAACGAAAAAAAAACATCTATTAGCAAACATTATAACACTGAGGCTGTAATCTACACTCCGGCTGAATTAGGTTCCGATGAGGCACAGTTGCACACTCCTTCATACAATGGGATATCAGAAACATCATTATTACAATTTAATTAGGTGTAAATCACGAAGTATGTCCCACTTCTCACCGTTGGTCAGTTCTAGCAGTTGTTTCATGTGATCTACTTTAGCTTTTGAAAGATTTCTTACAGTTGGGTTGATGATGTTTCTTCAGAAGATTCAACTGCTTGCTACTGTTGCTGCGGTATAAAGTTTCATCTGTTACAGAAATGGTTTTCTTTCCCTGGCGCACTGTCTTTTCAAGAACAATTCTCTTTGATTCTTAGATGCCAGGCAATACCTTTTATATCGTTGTGGCTCGTCCTTTCCAATCATTTGCCCTCATTCCTTGCCCATAACAAAGAATTCATTGCAGAGCTCGTTAAACACTTGCCCTACTGCTTTGGTTGATAAATGGTATCATACATTTGCAGGTCATGTTGTTTGCGTCCAAAAAAAAGCGAGCACATGGCGTAAAACTAAGTCCCGGGAAGGAAACAGCTTTGTTATCGACTTGAGATATTCCGGAGCACCGTATAGCCAACTTTGTGCCGTAGAGAGAACAATATTATTTTTGTTTTATCAACAATATTCATCACTAGCGAGCAGTACATTAGTTACATTTTCAAAGTTGTCGTTTTGGAGAATGTCGACAAGGTAGTGGTGTACAGCAATACTCACTTCATTACATCCTCGTCCCGATTGATTCTCAGTCCAAGTAAACGAATAATTTTTATTACTTGAAATATCAAAACAGCAAAATTCTATAGTCCAAGTTGTCTCAAGAAAAGGCTTCTTGTATGGGTACTTTTGGAAGTATTTGCACTTCTTGGAAATCATACGCAATGTCATGTGTCTCTTCAAAATACTATAAAATGCATTTGAACGAAGCTACCGAGTTTAGGCCTGCTACTTTGAAAAATCCGCTCCTCTTGTCTGGAGAAAGCACTAAAACACAGCCTATTGGTTCTTGGATCTATTTTGGGTTGAAAAATGCAAACTGACCAAATAACATTTATTTGCATTAAGCGATATGGCAAGTTGAGGGTTTTTTACTTGGAACATTAAAACTCTACAAACTGGCAAAACCGAAAAAAAAGCAGATTTAGTTTGTTTTGCACATTAGCTCTTTTTATGTGTGATTGCTTATTGTATTGAGATTTAAATTTGTGTTCGCCAGATTTGAAAACGGATGTAAATAACATTCGAAACATGTTAGTTACCATAACATGATAAGAAAGAAAAAAGTGTAGTTAATTAAGTAACTAATTAATTAAAAAACCAAAGTTAACGAGAATATTATTTATTTACTTCTAATCGTAATTCATTTTCTGTCTAATCATCATAATATAAATGGGAAAAGCTTTCATTATCATAAAGAAAGAAGGCAAAAAATAGAAAAAAATAGAATTAAAAAAAATAAACAAAAGAAATGAATTAAAAATAAAAAAATACTTCCCATCCCGCAGTGAACTTGAACTCGACATTTGAAGGCCAGCGACATACCATTAGTCCATAGTAACACTTTCTTTCTTATGACAGCAGTGAGTTAATGAGACAATACTTGAAAATCGATGAAAATATCGGGAAATATTTCGAAATCTATATGGCGTTGGCCCCAAAACCTATATATATTTTTCAAGTACTTCATGTATACTTTCATCTCACAAAAAGCACTCACATTTGAGAGATACAGATTGCGTCGTCTCCTTGTAAAACGAATTCCAGTTCATGAACTTGTTTTTTTTCTTTTATAACTTTCAATCATATTGAGCACCTTTGGGACAATCTAACAGAGTAGTTTCCCATTTGGATGCAGCAACAAGGACTTCTGCCAGTCATGGAAAACACTGTCCACAAATTGTTTCTATAAATTTCATTGAGCCCATGTCTATACTGGGGGCTAATAAATTGGTGGTCAAAATAATTGGAAGGCATAGTACATACACAGTATCCATATACTATACAGTTATTGAAATTTATTAAAGTGTATACAGTAATGAAGAACTGTTAAATCTGTAATTTCCTATAAATTGCTGTTTGATTGATTAAATGAAGACCACATCATTTCAGTTCTAATTTTGAAAAGCCAATGAACAGAGGCTATACAAATACCAAAATCAAATAAGGGTTAGAGATTACCATTTAACTCCCAAATATCATGTTTGATGATTATCAGTGAACAAATTTACGTATTTCCAAAAATCATACAACCTTACATAAAGTGGTCTTTAAAATGAGACTACATAGGATAAAATGTATTTAGATATAATGATAAATATGAAGTTTAGTGTAGATAGACTAATTATTATTCGAAATATCGCCCTCCAACACTCAATAACATTCACACACATAAACACAGATAACCGGATATTGTTGAAGTGTGAAACAATAAACATTCATTAATGTTAAAACAATTGACGACAGTGAAGGTTACTGATATTTGTTGTTGGAACTGTTCTAAGCATTGAAAACGATTGGTGTTTCTCCGACGTCCAAGAAGTTAGTCCCGTGTTCGATCAACGAAATTGTTGTTCCTCAAAAGAACCAAGTGATGAACCTAGTGAAAGACTTAAGGAATGCGTCTTTCAAATTGCTGTGCAAAGGAAATATTTATTCATTGATAAGGATTTCTAAATAAGGATAGATAAACAGGAAGACCAATGTATTTTACAATTAATATTCTTTCATATTCTTTTAACATTCTTATTATCTATAAGTGAAAAGAAATATTTTAAATTGCTATTTAATTTTCCAAACATTATTTTTTTGCATTTCTTACAACTACCACTCCATTTACGATTTCATATTAAATAAATAGAACTTTCAATAGAAGTTTTAACAGATATCATGAGATGTCTCAATTTATACTCGGAAGCAAATAACATAAGTTTCTATTAAAATACGATAGCATTAATTCATAGAATTGTTTGTCAAACTTTAAATACAAGATTTAAAAACAACTAAAATGATTAGAAACTTTTAATGAATTTGTTAAAATCTTGTTAAAGTCAGTCGCCGAACAAATAACTAATAAAATACATTTATATTATTTAATAATGTATCAGAAGTTCATTTATAACAAGTTAAAGAATAGCTCAAAGTCTTTTATAAATCTAATTTACACTTTATTCTACGCGAATAACATTTAAGATTATTTATATATCATTTAAGTCAATTGCGGGACTGAATAATATTGCAATAAAATTACAACAAATATATCAAATAGTGTCAAAGATTATGCAATAAAATTCACTGTTTAAAGTTTATGATAGAGTCACTATGAGACAATAATTCCACAATTAAAGAAGACGGAATTATTTTGGAATTAGCATTTAATATGAAACATTCTCTTCATTTATTAACTTAAAATTATTGAATTAATGTTTGTTTTCTTCATTTGTTTCAAAGAATTAAAGATTTTAGGAAAAGAACTTACCAAAGAATTTTTGTATTTATAACGACTATTCAAATCAATATTTTATTAATTAGTGATTTTCTTTGTTTCTAGATTTCAGTAAGGAACTGAAGAGAGGTTGTTTGTCTTTCCCAATGAAACACGTGCCATGGTTGGATAAAGAACTGACAATAGAAGATCATTACATTGATCTCTGGTTGGTAACAGAAAACATCAATGGCAGAGATATAGAACATAGGAAAATAAGTATGGCTGATTTAATGGAGTCCATTATTAATAGAAAGAAAAACATCTTCATTGAAGGGAAGCCAGGGTATGGCAAGACCTCCCTAGTTCACAAAATAGCAAAATTATGGGCTGAAAGAAAACTCAGATCTTATGATTTGTTATTCATCATTGAGTTAAGAAACCATAATGCTGAATCAGTTGAAGGTTTTCTATTAAATCAGTGGCTGAAATTAAATCTTAACGAATATTCTGAAGACGATATCCTGAAGGCAATTCAAAATTCTAAATCATTATTTGTGGTGGATGGTTTAGACGAAGTCCCAGTTTCAAAGAAAGACTCTACCGTTAAATTCATAAAAGAAATTCAAAATAACAAAAACTTTAACATTTTATTCACCTCAAGACCCACTAATCAAATGAGAGATTATAATTTAGTTTACTCAGAAAAGGTAGTTAGCAGAGGGTTCACTAAAGACAAAAGAAAGGAATTTATTAAACAATATTTTGTTACAGGTACTGAACACATTGAAGAAACATTAGAAAATAATAACAGGACATCAGAACTAAGTCAGTGTCCCCTCATGTTGTTGTTGTTCTGTATTCTTATTGAACAAAACGAAAGAACTGATGACCTTCCTGACACTTTCACTGATTTATACAAAACAATTGTAAATTTTGTAATTAAGAGGGTTTATGAGAAAAAAGGCAGAAATTATGAAAATCTAGATTTCTTTGAAACCAAATTAACTAAAGAGAATAAACAGCTATTTGACATCCTCTGTAAGTTTGGTGAAAAAGCATTTGAAGCAATACAGAAAAATAAAGTAATTTTTGAGAAACAGGAAATTAAAGGAGATTTTCTTTTGAAGATGGGATTTCTCATCGAATGTTCTTCTGATGAAACCTTATTAGAGCCTTTTCATAAGTCATTCTCAGAGTTTTCCTGTGCATTGTATTTATACAAATTATTTTTGGAAAATGAAAAAAGATTTAATGAAATATTTCTTAGCTTCCTTATAGAAATAGAAAAAGAAGATTCCCTAATCCTTCCATTTCTCTGTGGATTATTAAAAGATAAATCAAACATTATTATCAAGTTAATACCTGATTGGTTTTACTTTGGAAACTGGAGTAATTCGTTAATTTTGAAGGAAGAATGACGTGAGTTTCTGACAAACAAAGATATTTTGTACAAATTAATTCCAAGTAATTTACACTTGGATATAAGTATTAATGATGATAATCAGGTGGTTGCGTTTGACAATCAATTGAGATGGAAAGTTAACGACAGAGAAATACAAAATGAACAGTGTACAGTCGTTATCAATATTCTCCATAATTCATCACAAAATGACACGAGCATCCTTGATTTAACTAATCT
>JAFIDM010000004.1:42730588-42741345 GCA_023159025.1 Thereuonema tuberculata | reverse complement strand
TTTATGTCATGACATCGTGAGCATTGATAATATTCTCAAAAACATATAGTTCTTATATAAGAAAATAAAGTAAATTTACATTTCAGAAATGAGTGGAAGTCTTTTGCCTAAAGCGCATTTCACATGGATCCGAAAATCGGACGTATTCTATTTCACATGGCCACGAAATTCTCTCCGACGTCGTCTATACGAAAAAAAAAATCCCAAATGCCACCGATGACAGCGACGTCCTTGCTGTTGATGGCGCTTTCAAGCTCCTGTCCTTGCATGACCAAGCCATTAGAGGTCTTGCTCGGTCAGACATTGAGTCGACAGTGTCGGGTAGGATTAAGCGCCCAGTTGATACTCCCGATCTGTCTGACTATCTGTCCTGCGCTCCTCGTGAGGACTTCCATTTAACCACTAACGAACGCCAGAACATGTGGACTACAGCTCGCAAAGCTTCGGGTCGCCTACAGTGTGAGTGGCGCTTCGAAAACGGTGCCGTCCTGATTGCCCATAAGGACACCGTGATTCGAGAAAAGCAACGCCATCTGCTTGTAAGAATGATTTGAATGTTAAATTTTGTTGCAGGCACGTCCCAATGGATTGGTCGTTCTTGTGACGTAGTGCGAACGACGGTTTTCTAAACCAATTATTGACGAGATTATCTGTAATCCCATGATCCTCTGCGAAAGCAAACGGCGCCAATCATTCATTGAAAACATGGCGACGAGCGATCGGATTCTTTTCAATGAAGAGCTGAAGTAGAAAGAGTACAGTACAACTCTCAGGATTTTTAACAATGTAATGTACTTTTGGTTAGTATTTATAAAATGAGAACACACAATTGGAGCTTCCATTTTCAGTTGTTTTCTTCGCTTTGCTCCAAAGGAAGTAAATTCCGCTTTCGTTTCAGACCGGATATGAACGTCATTTCCTGTGAAAAATTATCTACGATTTTTGGAGTCATGTGAAATGGCCTCCGAAAACCAGCGAGAAGACAATCCGAACGATGAATTCATCGTCCGATTTTCAGATCCATGTGAAATGTGCTTAAGTCGGTGAAGAGCCGTTGGATGTACCATATATCCATCGGCAATAGGCTGCATTGACAAGAATAAGCAATCTTTCTATCTAAAGAAGGAGCTGTTCTTTTCTTTTTATGCCAAATGCCATACTTGGGATTAGATGTGGATTGGGGGATAATCATATTAATATTGAAATACAAATTTTGAAGATAATGGTCAACGTGATAATTTGGTTTTTCAAGATTTGCTCATCCCACTCACAAGAATCACCCCTCCGACGTCACCCACTGTCTACAACAGCCCACCGCCAACGGGTCCATATGGAACATCCAACGGTGAATCGCCCACTTATGCAAGAACTCCACTCATCTCAGAAATTTAATTTTACTTTATTTTTTTATAAAAGAACTGCGTGTTTTTCAGAATATCAATGCTCACGATGTCACGGCATAAAATCGCCTGAAGAAACTATCGAAAATGTAGTTATACCTATTTTAAGATATTTTATATAGATATCATATAATATCACTTAATACATTCCCTTCTTGCCTGTCTTATTCGATGACTCACACACGTTCAGTATCAAACTCATTCATGTGATTGAATAAATAATTTTAAAATGTGTTGACTAAGAAAAAGAGAAACAAATGAAATACAAAGAATCCATTCAAACCTTTAATAGCTGTTTAAGATCAGTTTTATCAAAAGTCAAATATTTTACAAAAAATTATCACTAATGAAACTCAAAGGAATCTGAAAGGATAGGATTTTGGTTCACGGCAAAATGGTGTTTTTCATTTCAGAGGATGTTCTTTTGAAAATATTATATTTGATGAGCCGTGCTGGCGTGGCCGTGCGGTCTAGACGGCGGTTGCCGTTGTAGCCAGTACGCCAGTTCCTGGGTTCGAATCCCGGCAGTGGCTTGACTGTTTCAATTTCCTTTCCTGTGTTGTCCAGCCTCTTCTTCGCTTTCTCTTCGGTCTGACGTCATTCCTTAATGGCGTCCTGGGGAAGGCAACAGGAAACCACCCCAGTATCTTTCCCCAGGGTGTTCTGGGAATTCCATGCGAATTCCATAGAATTGGACCTGTCTCCAGACAGAATACTATGGATGGATGGATGGATATTTGATGACTCAGAATTACTTATATCATCAGAAATCAATAATACATTCAAATGAATGCACAAAGAGGAAAATAACTTAAAGAATTAGAATTTGACTATCAATTATTAGTTGAAATAATATTAAACTCAGGAAAAAGGAATTAAAGGAATAATATGAAAGGAGAAGTAAGAAATAAAGACAAAGATTAAATACCGGGTGATCCAAAAGTACTTAAAAATTTGAAAATGCAATAATTTGTCAGATATTGATAGTACAAAGATGAGGCCTATCACCGAAATGCTCAGAATGACGAGGGATTTCATGTCAGTAACAACAGCGTATATGTTGTTATTGCAGACACATTGTGTCGGATGGCATCCTTCAACATGTTCATTGACGTTGACCAATCACCATACACCTTCCACTTCAAGTAATCCCACAACCAAAAGTCAAAAGGTGTGAAATCGGGAGATCTTGCTGGCCACTCATGCGGAAAGGACCGACTGAGGACACTGTTCTCCCCGAATGTTCAGCTTAGCACTCGCTTGGCAGGAATAGCAATGTGCGGTGCTGCTCCATCTTGCATGAATCTGACTGTATGGAGTGATTGCCACTCATGCAAATGTGGAATAATGCTGCTCTGTAACAGTGTTGCTTATTGCTCACCCGTGATAGTAACTGTTTGAATTTCAAACCTCTGACTTCCTCAAAGAAAAACGGACCAATAATGAATTCAGCGGTGAAACCACACCAGATTGTATTTTTTGGCTGAAGAAGGGGTGTTCCCACAAATGCATGTAGGTTTTCTGTAGCCCAGATGCGGCAGTTGTGAGTGTTGACACTGACCTTAAATGTGAATTGCGCTCCAGCCGTCCGGAGTACCTTGAACAATCAAGCATCATGGTGGTCCATTTGCCAGTTCTTCATGAAACTTCGCAGACTGCAGTTGGGAAAAAGCCGATAATTCATCCACCGTGTGGTCGACAACCTGCAAAATGCCCCGGGATGTTCGGGGTCTTCCGCTTCGTAGACGTGCTTCCAAAGACCCTGGGTCTTCCTATCGTTTGCCTCAGGGCTGCACAAATCATCTTTGCCACTTCGCATACCTCCCATGGTCCAATATGTGCGCAATGCTCCACTGGCACATTCTGCATTCTGTTAATAATATTTCAATAGGAGGGCTTTGTCACGCAATGACAACATTCCGATGTATTCAGTTCAATAAATAACAGCAATTTTTTTAAGATGGCTGTCACAACTTAAAATTTTCATTATAAGGATTAAAAAAAAAAACCTAATTCTTGTTTCTTTAGAGGAGATACTGCAAGTCTTTGTGATCATTTTTAACAACAAATATTTATTGTTACGTCATGCCTTCGTAATGAAAATTCCGATTTCCGAACATGTTTCTTCACACAAAAATTAGGGTGCAAGTTCATTATTAATTTTTTGAAGCATTTTACAAATATTTGGAGTGCTGATATACTTTTATTCTAAAATCCTCATAATCTCATTGAGTAATTTGTAAAATTTCAGAGAGATCTCATTATTAGTTATGGAGAAACATTTTTTTCGTAGGCAAGAGCAGCTTGTTGCAAGATTTCATGAAATTCTGAAAGGCTGTAAAATTAAAAAGCAGTTGAGATACAAAAATTTCAGGAAGTGTCTTACAACCATGAATGAAGGGAGTAGACCAAGTTTTATCAAAATTTGAGATGATAGGTTGCCAAATCCTATTTTGTTGGGTGATCTTATAAGCAATGACCCTTGTATTAAGGGAATCAAATTATCAATAATATCAAGATTTGAAAAATTATGCTGTGATATCTGAATTACTCGATATATAGCATTTACCAGAAGCTTTACAATAAAAGATGTGAATAAAGACGAACCATCAAGTGAAACGAATTTGTATCTGCGGTTAGGGTGAAGGCATTTCATTTTTGCGACAATACAATGACTATTCCTAACACTAAAATCGGCCATAGATGTCACCCTGATGATTTTGGATTGCTGGAATTTCTCGTTGCTGGAGTCCAAAGGTAATCCGAACTGACAATGTTGCAGTGAACATGATTCCACTGGCTACTCCCCCATCAAAAAAGTTTATTTAATCTGTACTTCCTTCTTCTTTAATTGTATTGAAAACATCCGTTTGTAATGGATGACTAGTCTGGTATTTAATCTTTGACAATAAAAATACCGTTTCTAAATCTATAAAAGTATGGAATGTAAAATCTTAAAAATTCCCAATATATTTTTTGGGGAGATTATCAAAGATAAATAATGTATATTTTCTGCTTTCTTCTTCCAACAAACATTTTCTAATTCACTCCCACTACTATTGTTTCTTCAGGAATTATTATTTCATTTCTTGATTTGACTGAGTTGTTTTTATTCGTAATTAATAATAATCACATGAGAAAGACATAATGGCCTCATTCTTTGGTATTTTTTTTTTCAATTTGTCATTTCCGCTTTCAAATTTGGGACCTTTGTTTTTCATATTATTTATAAATTCTTAATGTGATTTAGTTAAAAATTGTAGTATTTACATTGATGCAGATGATGTAATACTTCTTTGTAGTACATAGGATCAAAATCTTGTCATTACAAATCTTCAGCAAAATCTAAACAACATTTCAAACTGGTCCTATGAGAAATGACAATTAACGAAGACGAATTATCAAGACGAAGCTAAACGGTTCGTCACTGCCATGCAGATGAGGTGTCTATCATTCCGTGGTGTCATGGTATCATTCTACTTTCGGATTTTCGACTCGTCCTGTTCTCGTCAGTCCACTGCTTCCACACTCGCATGGCTGTCGTTGCATTATGCCCCGTAAGAGCAGCAATTCCATACTCAAAAGCAAGCAACTCAACTTTGACGTCGACGAGACATATTGACTCCACAAGGCATGTGTACAGTTCACTGACGATGAAAAACTACTTGTCTGAATCCACAACAGTCCTTTTCTTATACGCTCTTTCACGACAGTTCAGAAGGTGCTGCTGATTCTAGGCATGTGCAATCATTCCAAAATTTTAATCGTTTGCAAATAATATCCTGCTTTACATTTCCTGTAAATTTCACGTCATTCCCATATTTCCTTCATGGCGTTCCATATTTCCCAAACATGAGAGGTATATAATAATAAGCAGATATACATAATAATAAACAGATTAATTTTAAGATAGTTTTACACTATAATATTGACAAAAATATAGTTCGATACCTGGAAATTTATGTTTCAGGAGTCAAAACATATATTGAGAGTGTAATGTACCAAATTTTTTTATACCTTTAAAGTTTTATTGTTCTTTCCTGTCCAAAGATCCAAAGTTCGAAACCAGTCAAAGAAACATAAACCTAACATTTCGTTCTTAATGAGATTTTGCTTTCAATTCTGTTAAATTTCAAAATAATAATAAATAAGGTAATTCGTCTTTCTAGAAGGTTCTATATTACTATTAAAAGTACTCCTGTGTAACTATGAGTTCTGGTTGTGATACTTTGTATTTACATCCCAGTGTAAAGGAATAAACCTACTTTTTGGGGTTGAGTGTCCTTCAGTGTATTTGCTTTTTCTAACATCTAAGATAAAGAATAACTTATTTCTTTGACAATTCAGCATAATTCCTTTCCGTAAATTCTGCTATTATGATCGAACAACAGCACTTTAAAACCATTCTAAGTTTAGTGTTTAACGTTAAATTTACGTCCCCTCTTTAGTAGTTTATTTAATTTTATGCTTTGCAAAGAAATAAATAATATTTCTAAATAAACTTTTAAGTTATGGTCATTTGGAAGTTCCAATCAATATTTAATTTTATTTCTAGTTGTTTAGACTTCTAATTCTAATTTTAAACAAAAATAAAAATATATTTTCTTTTATTTGAAATCATTAGGTTCCAAGTATTATTATTTCAAACATTTCAAATTCAAAATTTGATGACTCAATTAAGATAAATATTGTAAATCAGGTAAGTTCAGCAATTATAACAGTACTTTATGTGTCTTAGTTATGTAATGAATGAAAACAGAATTAGCTATTTTAGGATAATTCATTTCTTATTTATTATTTTTTATATTAATGAGAGTGATTGACAACTTTGAAATAATATTAGTTAAAACAATCTATAAAAAAAGATTTCATAATGGAAATTCAATTTACTCTAGAAATTTTATAATGATTTTATGTAATATTTGGATTGCTATTTTCTGTAGCTATAAATCGCCATTCTACTATAATCCATTCTATTTAATATTAATATTATTCTGAGTTTGTGCCTTTTGGCCACTGAAGCAAATCTAATAAATAATGACTTGTTTGGAAGAACAAAGAAATTCTTTAGCTGTGCCGGCTTGGCCGCATGGTCTAGACGGCGGTCTGCCGTGTGGCCAGTGTGTCGGCACCTGGGTTCAAATCCCGGCAGTGCCGTGTCAGCTTCTTTCTTCTTCTGTGTTTCGTTAGTTTCTCACCCGGAACTTACAATTTCGGGATTATTTCGGTCGAGATGAGAACCCTTTGTCTATTCTAGCCTCTTCCTGACGTTGTCGGGTTGGGCTAGCTGCGTGGTCCGTAGTTGGCCTAAACGAAAAAGATAAGACAAAGAAATGTTTTAAATATAAAAGAAAATACTCCAAACAAGGATTTTCACCAGATTATAGTTGAAATATCAGTTTAGTATGTTTTTGAGCTGAACTGTTTAGTAAAAAATTGATTTTCATCTCAATTTATGTTTTCTGATCAGTTTATGATCAGATTATGATCATTTTATGATTGTGTCAACATCACGAAAACTTTCGGCATCTTTAAATCCAGGCGCCACAAATCCTAGAAATAGTTTCTTGTGACATAATATTAATATGACGTAATGGAATCAATGAGGAAAAACATCCATTCATATGAATCACCTATTTACTCCATTTGGAACAATGTCCTTCTCTTTCGTTAAATCTTAATAGTGTCCTTTCTTAAACAATGGAAATTCATACTAATCCGTAGGAATTGCGAAAATTTTACATTCATTCTTTTTAACTTCCACAACTGTCGCCAGGAAGAATCTGTGGATTGGAAATGAAATGTCTTCACCCAGAGACAAAGTCAAATCATTTCTTTACAAATTTACAACAGTTGAATGCTTAAAGTGGAAGTATTTATCTAATATGTGTAGGGCTTCTGCAAAGTCCTGAGACAAAATATATTTGATAAAATTAAAAAAAAAAATGTTTGAATTACACTGACGGTAACTGCTTGCATAACTCCGAACTGTTTTGTGTTTATAGTAAATCGATAGCAAAAGAAAGGATATGAATAGGAAGGATTAGAACAATTGACTCAGAACAATGAGAGAATGTAAAGTTATTAATTTTATTTAGCTTCCATATAAATTCAGTTTGTAATGTTTTTTAAACTTGAATTTATTTTATACACTTCAAATATCTTGTAAATAACTAACGAAAACTCGTTTTAATTCAATATGACTTCACGATATTTTTATAAACAAAAATAATTCGAAAAAATATAAAGAATTTATTTTAGAAATAGTTAAACGGAATATTTATTGGAGAATCTTGCTTCTTTTAGCATAAAGAAACTCTGACAGAAGAAGAAAAGCAAAGGAAAATAATAGAAGGTAAGAAATCAGTGATTTTGTCTGTTTCTTAGTATTTTTGGATTGCTGGATGGAAAAATGAGAAATTATTATATTCTAGGCTACTTCATTTTTGTTCGGTATTTGATAACATATCCAAACTGCATTCTGTTGGAGTAGTGGATCAGTTAGTGTGTGAGCTTTGGAAAAAGAAATATATTGGAATGTCGTAGCAGTTGTTGATAAAAAGGATTAAACAGCATAGATTGATGACGTCTGCGATGCAAGATCATTCATTACAGAATTCAACTCATGTACCGTATGTAACTTGAATGAAGTTAAAATTTTGCGTAAAGATGTTAACTATCATAGATTGAAAAAAAAGCAAGCATTGTTGATTCAAAATTGTAGTAAACAACTAATGAATAGAAAAGATCAAATTCCGTTTGTAACAAATTTGTTAAATATTGAATTGTTATAGAATGTGCATGTTAATAACTCTGTTGGGGGATACATGATAATTAAAAAACATTTATGCAGAACAAGCTAAATCCATTTTAGTTGGGGATTTTTTTGAGAAAAATGGAAATATTTGCTATAAAATAACTGCTACAGGGAACAGAACTTTATTTGTGCATAAATATAGAAATAGACCAGGACATTAGAAATTAACATTTTAATTTGTTAAAATTGTTTTCATTCTGGTTTTGAGGGTATTAAGATTGGAATTAACTTGTTTTGAATAATACAATGGATTTAACTCATATGGAATCAAGCAAAATATTGGATGTAACTTGACTCGTGTTGGCAGATTGTCACCGGAATTTCAGATTCTATATTAAAGATGACTGAATGCTTAGTAAATTACAGAAAACGAAAAATAATCCCATCTATTAGCAAACATTATAACACTAAGGCTGTAATCTACACACCGACTAACGTAGGTTCCGATGAGGCACAGTTGCACTATCCTTCGCACAATGGGATATCAGAAACATCATTATTACAATTTAATTAGGTGTAACTCACGAAGTATGTCCCACTTCTTACCTTTGGTCAGTTCTAGCAGTTGTTTCATGTGATCTCCTTTAGCTTTTGAAAGATTTCTTACTGTTGTGTTGATGAAGTTCCTTTAGAAGATTCAGTGGCTTTCCACTGTTGCTGCGGTATAAAGTTCCATCTGTTACAGAAATGGTTTTCTTTCCCTGGCGCACTGTCTTTTCAAGAACAATTCTCTTTAAATCTTAGATGCCAGACAATACCTTGTACATCGTCATGGCTCGTCCTTTCCAATCACTTGCCCTCATTCCTTCCCATAACAAACTATTCATTGCAGAGTTCGTTAAACACTTGCCCTACAGCTTTGGTTGATAAATGGTGTCGTACATTTTCAGGTGATGTTGTTTGCGTCCAAAAAAAGCGAGCACAAGGCGTAAGTCCCTGACAGGAAACAGAGTTGTTATCGACTTGAGATATTCCGGAGAACCATATAGCCAACTTTGTGCCATCGAGAGAACAATGTTATTGTTGTTTTGTCAACAATATTCATCACAAGCGAGCAGTACATTAGTTACATTTTCAAAGTTGTCGTTTTGGAGAATGTCGACAAGGTAGTGGTGTACAGCAATTCTCACTTCATTAATCCTCGTCCCGATTGATTCTCAGTCCAAGTAAACGAATATTTTTTTTTACTTGAAATATCAAAACAGCAAAATTCTATAGTCCAAGTTGTCTCAAGAAAAAGGCTTCTTGTACGAGTACTTTTCGAAGTATTTGCACTTCTTGGAAGTCATACACAATGTCATGTGTCTCTTTGTTTGATTTTGCCTCCTTCGGAATACTATAAAACGCATTTGCACGAAGCTACCGAGTTTAGGCCTACTACCTTGAAAAATCCGCTCCTCTTACCTCGAGAAATCACTAAAAGACAGCCTATTGGTTCTTGGATCTATTTTGGGTTGAAAAATACAAACTGACCAAATAAATTTTATTTTGCATCAAACGCTATGGCAAGTTGAGCGGTTTTAACTTGAAAACATGAAAACTCTACAAACTGGCAAAACCGAAAAAAAAGGCAGATTTAGTTTGTTTTGCACATTAGCTCTTCTTATGTGTGATTGTTTATTGTATTGAGATTTAAATTTGTGTTGATAAGGATTTCTAAATAAGGAGAGATAAATAAAACCAATATATTTTACAATTAATATAAACCATCCATATTCTTTTAATATTCTAATTGTCTACTAGCACACTGACCCGTTCTTCGCTCGGGTACAAAAAACAAATGTTCCAATGTAGACGATAAAAAAATTGCAATTGCGAGATCACTTGGAACTTTCCCGGTTGGTACAAAAACAACAAAACACAACTCAAAAGGTCTTATCTCAGTACAATATCCCGGTATTTCCTATCCCTCATTCGTCAAAAAATCATCTGATCATTACAAATCTATATCTAGCCCGAAAACCCCGTTGCTATTATGCACAACAATATTTTCGTTGCAATTGTTTCACAGCACTATTTGTATAGATCCCATTGTCGCCACCGGATGCAACAATGGGAAGCGCTATTGTGCGGAAGAATATTTTAGCTCCAATTCTTGCATAACATTATTTGTATAGTTCTTATTGTCAAAATAACAAATCCTAAAACCTAACAATAGTAACGGAAGCAAACTTTCACCTTAATAACTTCCAAGAAGTTATAAATCCTAAAATCCTGAAAAAGGGTTTTAGTGATTATAATTCCCTACTAACATGCCAAATTTGACGTCTCTACTAATTATAGTTTCATAAATAATTCCGGAAATAAAAAAACTTTCAAGCGAAAATAAACCCGTCATTCCCGAACCCGTGGGAATTTTGATAAATCCTGTAAAAGGGTTTTAGTGAATATACTTATCTACTTACATACCAAATGTGAAGTCTACTAATTATAGTTACGGAAATAATTACGAAAAGAAGAAAACTTTCAAGCGAAAATAAACCCTAGTCATTCCCGAACCCGTGGGAATTTTGATAAATCCTGTAAAAGGGTTTTAGTGA
>JAFIDM010000004.1:42711076-42723015 GCA_023159025.1 Thereuonema tuberculata | reverse complement strand
GATGTTGAAAACCTTTTCTCACAAATTTCACATTTAAATGGTTTTTCCTTCGTGTGTGATCTAATATGGACAGTTAAGATACTTGGCTGTGAAAACTTTTTATGACAAAATTCGCATGTAAACGTTTTTTTCTCTGTCTGTTTTGTCTTTGTGTAATGATTAGGAATTGATTTATTATTCTTGATTTTCTCCGTAATCTAATCTATCATAAATTTCTTTTCACAAATTTAGAAAATACTTTGAATCTTGTTAGTTTCTTATATTGTGGTTGCACGGAAATAGAAATAATCAAAATGAAAAAGAACAGTTAATGTCTTCACATATTTCAGTTCTTTTGGAGATGGTAGGAGTTATTTTAAGTTTATAATTTTAGAACGTTTAAGTGAAGAGTTACGTTGTTTGTTTTTTATAATGAAGCACAGTGTTCTTTTGTTTTCCATTTATAAAAATATTAAGAAAGAGATACGTCTTTACAAACTTCGCTTTCAGTTAAATCTCTACCTCCATTAAAACATTAACAAATCAACGTCAACTTCCTGTGATTAAACTGGGGAGGATTTTGATATCCCAACAACTCTATTCTGAGGATAATCTTTTAGTTTGGAAACTGATCAGAGAAGAGATGCTGGTGTTGATGTTCACTTGTAGAAGTACACGATTAAATCTCTACGTAAATTGATAATTCTTCTTCTTTTATGTTTATTGTAAATCCAGAATAATGGAATCAATTTAAATCTTTTGGCCTGATCAATTAATGGAACTCGACCATCTTGTAAAAATGGCCACTGTATTCTGAGAGGTAGTAAATGTCGAATGTTACCAAATCTATTTCCTGGTTCTTTAAAAACTCCTCTAAAATGTGTCATAAAAACTTCCAGATTTTGAAAGTCAGCATTCAATCTTTTGTCTAGACAAACATTTCTTCTCGTTTACAGAATGATGGACAAAAACTAACTGGAACTGCCATTTTTATTTCAGCAACGGAAACCGTTTCTTAACTTCCTAATGTTGTAGCGCTTTACTTGTTTTCTCTAAATGCCGCATGGAGCGCTACAGTCGACCTTCTTCTGTATTGATCCAAATCCAGAGGTTACCCTAAAATGATACTTTTAATGAAATAAATAAATTAAAAAATGCTTTCAAAATGTAGTACAATCTGTTTTGGAAGCAATGAATGATGTTTTTGTATTCCTTCGATTGGTTCAACAGTGTATGACGCTCCTTCAATTCAAAATCCATTTCAATAGAAAGAACCCAAAATAACATGAATGGATTAAAATATTATTCGAGAAAATTAGTTCTAAATTTAATGGCAAATAAACGTTAATTTCCATTGAATTTAGATTTCCTATTGAATTTTCTTCTAATAAATCGCAAATTATTTTATTTTTTTAAAAAATTATTATCTTTATTAAAATTCAAATTACAAATAAGAAAAAAGAACGAATTACACAAATTAAATGTTTGTGAATTTCGAGTATTGAAGAAAAGATAAAAAAAAAAAAAGCTAAGAAGATTTGCTACTCACATATACGTTTGAGTATTTTAAAACATTAATTAAATTAAAACATTTTATATTAAATTAATAAATAAAAATGCTTTTACATAATATACGAATATAAAAAGTTCAATATCAGATAAACAATCAATGTAGATAAAAAGTAGTAATAACAATAAAATTGAAAAACACGAAACATAATTATTAATATTCAAATTAATAATCAAAAACCTAAATATGAAAAAAAATATAAAAATTAGAATAATTTTAAAAAAAAAAGTTTTCAAATTAACTTATTTAATAAACTTGAATTTAAATGTCTTAAATTAAAAAGGTTATATATTTTATTTATTTATTTTTGCTGTGGAATGGTTATATTGTATTTATTCTAATATATTAAATGAAAACTTTTAAAAACTTCCAGATTTTCCTCCGTTCTTTCGGGAAGATTTTTTTTTCTTCAATCCTAAAACTCCATGCTGAGACAGATCAAAACAACGGCCCTTCATATTAAAATTAATCCTTTCCCTGCTAAGCAATCGCTAGCTGGGATTAATTGATTGCCCTTTTTATTCTTTATTTACGATGGTTTTTTTTTTAATATGGAAGGCCATTGTAATGTTTACTTTTCTTTTCTTTGTATGCTTTTTGAGTTCACTGAGATGTAAGATACTGGGTGGATCCAACTGACGATGGTCAGGAAATAGGCTATCTTGGATTTCCAGTATCACATTTTTCAAAAACAGATCAGTGAACTTTCAGTCTTGTGCGTTTTTGTCTTATTGTTTTCATATAACAATACTGTACTTTCAAAACTCATTTTAACCTTTTAAATACAGTACTTAAAACATTTATTTTTTTATTTATTTATTATTTTTTGGTAGGCTGCCTTTTAGGAAACTATATAATATCAAAAACATAAATATTTTATACTAAAACTAAAATTTTTTAAAAGTTTTTTTTTTTTAATTTAATTTTTGATGTCTATATTCTCTCAATCTACGACTGCTTTTAGAACCAGCATGTAAATCATATATCTATGATATAGTTTTATTTTTTATAGAGATTAGAATGTAGGCCTCATGGTCTAATGGCTAAGACGTCTAACTTTTGAGCAGTATTCTACCTAATAGAAAACACATTAAAAGTAAAGGAAAAGAAATTCATGTGCCAGTCTTAATGCTTTTTAATTTATTCTTGGAGGTTCCATTCTAGGTTCCATTAAAAATAATCTAGCTTTCGAAGTAACTAACAGGACCAGCTCGAGGGTATGTGGCCTGATCATTTTTTTTTTTTTTAAATTGTTAAACATTATAAATTTGGCAAAAGGGGATATTTCATAATAGAACACATTTACCATTCTAGTACTTTTTTTTGCGAGGATGGTACCATTGCACCCTTCTTGTGTTTAAGCCAACAGCCGGTACATACAATCTATTTACTTTACTGAGAAATCATTCTTAAAAATCAAAATCATGAATGATATGAATTATTATTTCATTTTTTATATAGCTTACAGCTTCCATATGTAGAAAATAAGTTTAAGAAAACATAAGTTTAAGAAATATTTAAAGCTACATAATTTTTGAATCAAGTGTTTATGATTCGAGACAGTACCATAGCTACAGGATTGGGGGCCCCGGGGCAACAAGTGATTATGGTTTCGTAAAAAAAAAATCCCTCTTCGTTCAGGGGACCCCTTTGCTCGGGGGCCCCGGGCACTGCCCCGGCTGCCGCTATAGTAGCTACGGCCCCGATTCGAGATCAACCTTTAAGAACTAAGGAACAAACAAAACCATTTATTTATGAGGTTGTAATTCTGTATATTTCATTAATACATTCCTAATGTTTTCCGCTGCATACAGTACGATATCAAGATTTAAAATACAGATTTAAGGAAAACTTAAGCAGAAACAGATTTAGGCTAATAGTCAAGATTAGTAACACTTGCGAATGAAAACATAATAGTACTTTCACGTTGCAATTAAAACCTTTACTTTAAATGCTAATGGTTTCTTTGAAATAAATAAAACTTATTTTATTTACGAGCAGTTCTAAAACGATTGGTTTTTTTTCCCCTTGCCTGCTAGTTGTGTCAGAAAATCTTCATTTCTGAAATGCTTGCTGAATATTCCACTCCATTTTGACAGCATTTTTTCAGAGCGAATCATAACCTTTTACGCTTTTTTTTTTTAATGCTTTATCATTCCAGTCCCTGTTTCTTGGTCACTTTTCCCTCGGACACACAAGCACGTGAACGATCAGATGGGCGAGTGATCAACCACACCACGTTAATTCTGGTGTCCCCTATATTTCAATTTGCTTCCCAATAGCTGACAACTGAAATAAAATGGTTGCATTTCTAACATTTAAGCTAATAGCGGAAATCCAATGAAAACAATACCAAATATCTCGGACTTTGGGGGAGGGGGCCCTGAAAATACCCCATTTCTTTGGTGTTTGGGCCTCTGAACACGATGGTGAAATCCGTTTGCCGATCCGATCTTCCGTTCGGGAGTTGCTAGGGGTGGACAGAGATGGACGGACAGGAGTAACGCAATAGCTATCCGTTTTGATCACTATCACAATAGCTCCCAAATGGGTCGCTAAAAATAGATACTTGTGTTTATATTTGTGTAAAATTTCGGGTAAATCAATCGCTTCTGTGCTCCTAACAAAAGCGTTCCCATACGTCCATTATTTTATAGATTCAAAACATAATTTTAAGCCAAATGGAATTTATAAATGTGAATTTTTCTGTGGCTAAATTACAGTGCAATCTAAGAAGACATAGAATAATGTAATACTTATATACTGTATGTTTGATTATACAGTAAAACCTCGTTAAGTCGTCACTCAAGGGACCGAACATTTTTGACGACTTAAGCGGAGTGACGACTTAAACGGAGTGGGCATTTTTGAAAAAAAGAAAAAAAAAGGAAAAGCACTGAAATACAATATTTTTAAGAATTGCTGTAGGATTCGGTGAGAAAAACAAGATTTTCAGAAATCAATACATGCAAATGAATGAGTGGAAAATAGAAAAAAAAAAAAACACATTTATACATAAATATAAAAGAGACCATGTGTGTTATGGTCTCTTTTATATTTATATATATTCACATTTTATACTTACTACATTTTATTTTCTTTTACTGGCATTAAAATAATCCAACAGTGTTGATTGATGAAGGTGCTGATTACTGGTAACAATTCGAAACACTTTGTAATGAAATGGAACTCCAACTTTTGGCACATAGTTAATCGTATCTAAAACCGAAACTTCTAGCTTTTCGTTCCTATCCAATGCTTTTATCATGTCCTTTACAAGCATTTTTTTGTACTTTCGTTTAAAGTCCAGAATTATCCCTTGATCTAAAGGCTGAAGAAGTGCAGTTACATTTGGAGGAAGAAAAACAATTTCGATCCCTTTTAAATTTTCGGGGCTTACTCGCTATGAAATAAAATCACACTCAGTAGCGGGCAAGAAAAACGTCTACTCTTGACAAGAGTCGCAGCGAGAAGTGTGTAATTTCCCAAGTGAATTTCCTAAGTGAAAATTCCCCGTAAAGGCTAGGCTTTCTTAAAGTAAAGGGGCGGGGCTGAAAAGATAGCAGGCAAAATTGAGAATAAAGATGCTTTTCGCCATTTTAGAGGGTGACGAGTTATCAGGAGTAGAATTAAATTTGGTGACGAGTAAAAGAGGATTATTTTACATTATTGTCTATGAGACCTTGTCGGGACCAAAGGAAAACGACGACTTAAGCGGAGTGACGACTTAACGAGGTTTTACTGTATATAGATAATATTTTATTTGAAAAGCTCTGTCACAAAATCAGTTAAAACGGTTGAAATCAAACAGTTTTAGTTCTATTAGGAAGAAACAAACCAATAATAATTTACATCATTCAATTCATATCTAGAATCGAATTTTTCAAAATCGAAGCGATTTAGATTCAAAATAATCTTTTAATTCGGATTCGCAGTTGAAAATAATAAAACGACAGAAAAAAGTAGCATCCATGTTTCCCATAAGTGATTATATGGTTTGCTAATAATGGGCTAACAAGCTGACTGAAAAGAAATTCTGGCAGATAGTCGTCTAGATCACTTGAAAACATTCAGAAGAATGCGTTAAGACTGATTTGTGGGGCAGTGAAAACTAAATCTATCATTGCTCTTCAAAATTACATCGGAAATCTACTAATAAATCTAGAAGTTCATAAACAGGCGGCAAATCTTTAATCTCGATTCAATCATCAAAGCGTGCAAACTGGATAAGTCAATGGAATAATAAACATTTCCTTAAGACCCAACCAATGCCGATTGAATACAGTAGAAAAGGTTTTACTCAAGTTGAATATTTCTCCACAACTTGAAATAAGAGGACCGCTCATTAATCCTTTAGAATATCTATCTGTACAAACCAATCTATCTTTGATAAGACTTAAAGAAAAATTACAATGAAATATTGCTATAGCAATAAAACAAAATGTAGCATCTTTTCTATTTCAACATAGAACACCCATGCGAAATTTCGTGTTTCCAACTGAAGTGGTTTAGCATTATTCATCACAATGTGTGAAGGGGATGAAATCAGGGGGACAGGGTGGAATGTCAGATTCCAACCTAACGTATATTTTCCAAAGGGTGGTAGAGAGTAACAATGCAAAATTTGCTTCAGATAAACGTCAAATGGCTTAAAATTGTATACAGGACTTACATACACTCTGTGACTTGTAATATATGTATAGATATGATTCAATCAATCAATCACAGCCTTTCACTCGATTCCGAGCCTTGGCGACCTGATGGATGAACGATCTATAGGAAGAACGATTATGTGCAAGTTCACAAAGATCGGCCAGGGTCATTTCTGTCGTAATTGTAATAGTGTCAAGCCATCTGGTTGCTGGTCTTCCTCTTCGTCTAGAGCCTTCTGTTTTTCCCAACATAATGTCCTTCTCTAAAGATCTATCACGTCTAATAATATGTCCAAAGTAGGCAAGACGTAATTTGGTGATCCTAGAACCGAGTGAGATGTCCGGTTTGATTTCATCCAAAATTGATTTGTTCGTTCTTTGAGCTGTCCATGGTATCGATAACATTCTTCTCCAGCGCCACATCCAAGGCATCAATCTGTCTTTTGTCTCGTATCTTTGTCGTCCAACTTTCACACCCGTAGATAACACAGAAAAGACCAGACTCTGTACAAGTCTTTTCTGTGTCTTTTACTCTGTACAAGGTAATCATAGATATGACTACGTTAATAAAAAATGTTTAATGAACATCATAATTTATAATTAAATAATTAGATAGATAATAAGAATGACAAAACCCATACATCCATCCAATATCTGTCACTGGGTAATTTAAGCAGAAAATGTGGCAGCAATTGTTCAATTAACCATGGGTGAGTTTCAATAACACTGATGTATACATTTTCCCTATACAATGAATTTCTGATAATTATAATTGATTATTATAGTGATCTAACAAAGACAATTTTCAATTCAAAACATTAGATAAAATAAAGACAATTTTATGCCTTTTTCTTTTCTTTTTTTTACAATGTTCAGAAAATAGCTTCATTAAATTTGAAGTAAATTTAAACGTTTCGGTGTCTGTTTCAAAAATAAAATTATGCAACTAATAGTATCACAATATAAGAAATTTAATATTGAAAAGGATTTTTCTCAAAATGCATTCTAACGATAAAAATAATAATTTAAACATTTTAAATAAACAAGGGGTGGGTTTTCAAATTCATCTTCCCCTCCCTCTTATTTGAAATACTATTAATACAGAAACTCCCAGTCATCCCCCACACAAAATGAAAACACATTTTATCAATACCCTCTGTTTTATCATCAAATACAGTAAAACCCCGTTATTACACTCATCAAGGAACCGTGACCTAAAAGCGTAATAAATGGGACAGTGCTATATCGAGGTTTTATTGTACATAGAAAACATCCTGGGACTGTATAAAAGGAGCGTAAAGAACAGGATAGTGCTATAAGCGGGAGCGCTATATCGAGGTTTTACTGTACTTAACAGATGGATTTTCAATTTGGTGTCACATTTTTGTTTTCCTTCTCTTTATAACGTACAGGAAGATGTGTCCACTCATGATATTAGTGATTATAAGAAAAACATTGAACAGAGCACAATTGAAAACCTGTGAAAACAAGACTAATACATGATTATGCAAATACTCAAAATAGTATGTTGTTAAATATGTTTTGAGCTACCATTACGGGTAAATCTGACTGAGGAAGCCTAACAAAGCTGAAACAGCTGTCTCAGATTCCCGAAATAGTAGCTTGGGGTGCGAGAATCCTTATTTACTTAGGTGCATTACACAATTTTTTTGTTTTGTTAAATATGCTTTGTTTATAAGTAAAAGTCTGAGTCCACTTTGATTGTATTTCTTCATTCAATCCAACCACATTAATATTATTGCAATCAAATCTAAACTGAAAGAACATAATAATAACAAAAACAAGGTAATAGATTCAAAATGTTTCTTCACACAAATCATCACTTCCCTAGTTCATACTTACATAATCTAAAGTGGATCTTTTAATTTACCAAATCATTTTTGATCTGTTATCAGCAGTACATATGGAAAACTGCAGAGTTTTTTTCTTTTTCAAAATTTGAGTAGTTATTGTGGTGAAATGGTTATATAATTATTGAGTTTTCTTTTCACCCATATGTGATTTAATTTTAATAATTAAACAATTTTCGATTGCATTTCTCAGAAATTTACCCTGAAATGAAAACCTGTCTGTAGACTAAGATCACGAATTAAAACTAATTGAAGATGAAAAGCTAATAATACAAAATTCACAAGTAAATGTTTTTTTTATCTTCATAAAATACACAATGAAGAATTCAGGCATTCATTGATAAAAGGCCTTCCTCATAAATTCCACACTTTAATAGTTTTTCATCTACATGTGAAGGGATATGATGAGCTAAGAAAATTGATGAAGAAAAGCTTATATTACAAATTTCACATTTCACGACCATGTGATCTAATGTCTTGCATGAAATTACTTCGTCTTGAAAGGCTTTTTGCACAAAATTGATATTTAAATGCTCTTCACCTGTATATGACCTAATATGATGAGATAAATCACTTCCATTTGGAAAGCTTTTCTGGTTATATTCACAAGTAAAAAGGCTTTTTCCAACTGTTTTTTTTTTTTTTTTTTAGATCAGATGATGATTTAGTGATGATATCTGTCATAATCACAAAATAAATTAGCAATAAAGAAATGTATGAAATAGTTTCAATTGTTTTTAGCAGATATCTATGGCAAGTTAACAGTGTGATAGCATTTTTTTCATTGTGAATAACAGATTATAAACAATGAATTCTATTTCTATTGATTTAGTAGGAGTTGGGTGATAAAAGTTTTTTTTAATTTGGTAGTCGTATGGTTATAGAAATGTTCAACTGATAAATTGTTGTTTTGTATTTCTCTTATAAATGATGTAGACTTGTACATAGGTCGATGAAATGCATGTTATAATTCAGTTTTCTGAAATAGAAATGTAACACATCAATAACCACTGTTACGATAAATGGTTTCAAGTCATTATTATGTGTTGTGATAATGATGACAATGATATATACAACAGTCTACTGCCCAGCATTACGTTAAACATGACACATAGTTCACAATATTGAATAAAACAGGGGGTGTATAAAGGAACTGGTAAGTTTCCTGACTCATGCTGCTTATCGAAATTTCACATCTTTACGCCCCAGAAGTAATCATGGACACCCTATATATTTAAGTTACATAATTAAATATGTAAAATATTAACGAATAATATAAAATTCATATTAATTAAAGTTGTTTTCATGTAACTGATACATTATGTAAATTTAGTTGGAAAGTTTGGTTTCAACTGTTAGTTTGATTAGAAATACAATTATGGTAATCTAATGGCCAAGTGCCGCGCTGGTGTGGTCGAGCGGTCTCAGGCGTCGGTCTGTCGTGAGATCAATGTGCCAGCGCCCGGGTTCAAATCCCGGTAGCGAGCATGGATGTTTCAAAAATTTCCTTTCCTGTGTTGTAGCCTCTTCTTCACTTTCTCTTCGGTCTGACGTCATTCCTTAATGGCGTCCTGGGGAAGGCCACGGGAAACCACCCCAGTATCTTTCCCTTGTAATTCTAGGGAGTCTGCTAGGGGTTCGCCGTCTTGGGAACACTAGCGCTCCCTGGAGCACGGATGCTTCGGCAACGAAGCTCGCACTTCGGTGCGAACCGACCACACACACAATGGCCAAGTGCATCAAGCATGAAACGAAACAGTCCATAGTTATGGAAGCCATAGTGAATAACAGAAATACAATTATGGTAATGTAATAATTACAAAAATTAAACAAGGTTTTGTTGTTTTTATGTTATGTTTGCTAATTTTATAGACTTCTACAATGTAGCAGATTTAAGAAAATGAGAATATTTTAAAGTCCAATATCTTAAACAATAGATTTCAAATTAATTTTGTTAGTAAGAGTTAAATATACACAGAAATGACAGAAATCTGATCGATTTGGTTGTATCTGATAAAACATCAAAACGTATATGGGGGGGGGGGGGGGGGAAGCGGAATTCAGTTTAAACTTATTTAATAGACAGCAGAAAACAATGGTAACAAAATATAAAAAAATATAAATGCTAATTTCATCTTAAAAACACAAATCTGATGCGAAGTGCCAAACTCATAACAATGCTAATCTCAATAGAATGTATCTTATTCAGGATATCCAAACACACGTAAAATTAGATTCTATTTCTTAAAGCATCATAAGATACGACATAGGTAGAATAGACACATTTATAAATAGATAGAATTTTGAACATTAAAATAAATACAATACCGTCAAAATATTGACATTTCACCAAACAAATAAAAATCTTAAAAAAGTCTTAAATATTTTAATTATATTAAAATTTAATTAGTATCTTAAAGAATGAAAGGTGGCAATTGCCTACCTCATTTAGTCAGCTTCAGGCATTTGTTTTTTAGAACAATTAAATTAAAAAAAAATCTTTTATCAGTAATATTTGCAGTTTAGAAAAAAAATACTTAAACGAATTATAGAAATAGGACAAACAAATTAATAATAAAGTTAAAAGGATGCCTATAAATTTACAAAATAGGAATATTATTTTATTTATCTTCATAACAATAAATTTCAAATGAACTCAAAGAAATCCTAATAGTTCATTGTGGGAAATATTATTTTATAGAAATAGACAATTCATTTATTATCATTGGATCCTATAATATATAAAGTGAATTTATAAAAGTTAAATAATTAAAATAAATCTTAATATGTTTTCCTTTCCTTATTTTAAAATATTTAGCTCAAAAAACAAAATTGAATTTCTTTTGAGATTTCTTAAAAACATTTCATTAAATCAAAAACCCAAGAATCATAAAAAAGATAAACTATTTTCACAATCACTTTAATTCCACATTTAATATTATTTTTTTGTAGTAAAACAATAAAAAAGAAACTAACTACTTATACCTTATTTAATTTCCACAATAGAAACCCTCCTAAGCTAAAAGAAATAAACAAATTAAATGTATAAGCTTTATATTTTAAACCATATTCAAATTGAACTTTATTAAATAAATTTTAATTATTCAAATTTTTGTTTTTTTCTTCTATATTTTAGGTTTTTCTTAATATTAATAATTATATTACTTAATTTTCATTTTAATATTATGTATTTTTTTTTTATCGGAGTTTGATACTTCACACTTGTTTAATATAAAACACATTTTTATTTACTTTAATTTATAATGTTCAAATTTAATTTAAGTTTTTAAAATGAAATAACTTATTTTTAAGCATTAAATTTTTGTAGCCTTTTATTTTTTTCCTAATAACTGAAATGATATATTTATATTTAATTTCTATATCTTCTTTTTTTCATATTTCTAATTTACATTCTAACTAAACATTAATTTAAAAATGATATCTGTAATTTGTTTCCTTTTCTAGAATAAATTCAATAGGAAATATAAATCACTGTAAATAAACTTTTATTTATCATTACATCTAGAACGAATACAACTTTCACCCACTTGATGTTACCAGAGTTCAACTGAATTGCATTTCGTGTCTAGGAGCTTCACCAGAGGCAATTTCTCCACATACACAGTGTAATTACAATTTCAAAAACCACAGAACAAAATAAAAACAAAAGATTTCATTAAACAAATTAAGCAAACTATCAAATTAATTATTTATAGTATTTTTATACAGAATTCTTTGTTGTAATTCAAGAAGTGTTGTATCTGGGATAAAAGTTTTGGAGTCTTCGAGGAGTGAAAATGATCAGATATTTATAAGCAATTTTCTTCTCCCAAAATTCAAATTTTAAATGGCTGTTCACCATTATGT
>JAFIDM010000004.1:42699149-42711066 GCA_023159025.1 Thereuonema tuberculata | reverse complement strand
CCTGTATGTAATCTAATGTGAACAGTCAAATTACTCGATGTTGAAAAACATTTCTCACAAAATTCACATTTAAATGGTTTTTCACCTGTATGTGATCGAATGTGACGAGTTAAATAACTTGACGAAGAAAAGCTGATACTACAAACTTCACATTTAAATGGCTTTTCACCACTATGTGATCTAATGTGTTCTATTAAATGATTTGATCTTGAAAAGCATTTCTCACAAAATTGGCATTTAAACTGTTTTTCACCTGTATGTGATCTAATATGATGAGTTAAATTACTCGATGTTGAAAACCTTTTCACACAAAATTCACATTTAAATGGTTTTTCCTTCGTGTGTGATCTAATATGGACAGTTAAGATACTTGGTTGTGAAAAGTTTTTATGACAAAATTCGCAGGGAAACATTTTTTTCTCTGTCTGTTTTGATTTTAGATAATGATTGGGGAGAGATTTATTATTCTTGATTTTCTCCATAATCTAATCGATCATAAATTTCTTTTCACAATTTTAGAAAATTCTTTGAGTCTTTTTGGTATCTTATACTTTGAATATACATTCATATAAATAATCAAAATGAGAAAGAACAGTTAATTTCTTCACTTGTTTCATCACTTATTGAGATGATAGGAGTTATGATAAGTTTCATTTTAGAACGTTTAAGTGAAAAGTTACGATGTTTGTTTTTTATAATGAAACACAGTGTTCTTTGGCTTTTACTTATAAAAATATTAAGAAAGAGATACGTCTTTAAAAACTTCGCTCTCTGTTAAATCTCTACCTCCATTAAAACATTAACAAATCAATGTGGACTAGAATCAACATCAACCTCCTGTGATTAAACTGGGGAGGCTTCTGATTTCCGAACAACTCTATTCTGAGGATAATGTTTTAGTTTGGAACTGATCAGAGAAGAGAAGCTGGTGTTGATGTTCCCTTGTAAAAGTACACGATTAAATCTCTACGTACATTGATAGTTCTTCTTCTTTTCTGTCTATTGTAAATCCATAATAATGGGATCAATCTAAAACTTTGGGTCTGATCAATTAATGGAACTCGGCCATCTTGTATAAATGGCCACTGTATTCCACTCTATTCTGAGCTAGGTGAGTAAATGTGGTGTGTTACCAATTCTCTTTAAAAAAATCCAATAAAAACTTCGAGATTTTAAAATTCAGTATTCAATCTCTTCTCTAGACAATCGTGGTTTACCGTTTAGAGAGAGGCAAAAATAACTTGAACTTTAAAACATCCTGTTCGAACGTCTCCAACTGTGTCAGCGACGGAAACTGTTTCTTGACTTCCTGATGTCGAAGCGCTTTACTTGTTTTCTCTAAATGCCACATGGAGCGCTACAGTCGACCTTCATACCGGAATGAAATATCTGATCGAGCGGTTCCACTGAAATGATACTTTTAATGAAATATATAAATTACAAAATGCTTTTCTATGTAACATGATCTGTTGTGGAAGCAATGAATGTTGTTTTTGTATTCCTTCGATTGGTTCAACAGTAGGTGACACTCCTTCAATTCAAAATCCATTTCAATTCAAACCAACATGAATGGATTAAAATATTTTTCGGAAAAATAAATTCTAAATTTAATAATAAATAAACATCATTTCCTTTGATTTAGATGAAATTGGAAATTATTTAATGTTTTTTAAATTAAATATTTTTATTTAAAATTCAAATTACAAATAATGGAATAAGAACGTATACAAATTAAATATATGTGAATTTCGAGTATACTCGATGAATTGATGGTTTGTATTTCTCTTATAAACGATGTACACTTCTACATCGGTCGATAAAATGCATGTTACGATTCTGTTTTCTGAAATAGAAATACAAATGTAACAAAACTATAAGCACTGTTACTTTAACTGATATTCAAGTGATCATTATGTGTTGTGCTAATGATGACAATAATATACAGAACAGTCTACTGCCCTGTATTAAGTAAACCATAACCTACTGTTACGTTAACTGATTTCAAGTAATCATTATTGTTGTGCTAATGATGACAATAATATACACAGCAGTCTACTGCCCTGCATTAAGTAAAACACAACCCACTGTTACATTAACTGGTTTCAAGTGATTATTATGCGTTGTGCTAATGATGACAATGGTATACACAACAGTCTACTGCCCTGCATTAAGTAAAACATGACAAACTGTTCACAGAACTGAAGTGAATGAAACGGGGTGTAAAATGGGAATTAATGCAATTTCAGACCAATGTTCCTTATCAAAAAGCGTTCTAAATTCACAAACCTTTAAGCTCTAGAAATATGTGGCATGTATTCATTGACACCCTGCATATTTAAGTTATATAATGAAATATGTAAAATATTTAGAAATGATACAAAATTCATATTAACGAAAGTTGTTTTGAGGTAAATGATAAATTTTGTAAATTAAGTTGGAGAGTTTGATTTCAACTGTTGGATTATAAACACGATTAAAACAAATCGAATATTACGAAACTTAAAGAAGTTTTTTTTTTTAATTTTATATTTTTGTTTATTTTATAGATATTTACATTACAGCTAATTTTTAAAATGAGAATATTAACAACTCCAATGTCTTAAACAAGAGATTTCAGTTTAATTGTTTCAGTAAGACTTAAACATACAAAGAAATTGCACAAATCTGATCGACTTGGTATCTGATAAAACATAGAAACGAGAAGGGTAAGTGGAATTCAGTTTAAAACTTATTTAATAGAAAGAAAGAACAACAATGGTGATAAAAGATGACAAAATATAAATGCTCATTTCATCTCAAATACACACTCATGTACATACATATACATACATCCAATCTATGGTGGGAGTCTGTAACCCATACGTGGCACGTTCCCAGATGGCGGATTGGGGAATGCTCTGCACATATGGTAGGAGGGAAATAAAATACCTCCCGCGGGCCAAACAGGCTAGGGGAAGGAACCCCGAATATAAACCAAATATGGCTGTTCCTTCAAATACCAAATTTATGGTGCATGGTGTCAAATTTATGGTGCATCCGTGACAGACAAGATTTGGGGAATAATAAAAAAAAGGGAAAATATATATATTAATTATAATAATTTTGGGAAGGGTAATAAAATATTTTAATATTAAGGTGTTTATGTTTTAGCCTGTGTTTGTATGCATCCAGAATGTTCCCTTGCTGATTTTATTGTCAGTTTAAAGAAATGTTTAATATCAACGGTTTAAATTTCATGGTGGAGGAAATCATGTTTTCTCGATTTATTTGTATGTTTTCCATTTGTGTGTGTATTAAAATTGTGAAAGAAGAAAGCATGGGAAAGGCAGTGTTTTACCCCGGACTGATCACGTGGTTGTTGTTACTAAGTTGCGATTTTCACGTGGGAAGTCGGGTATTATGTGGGATACATGGTGGCAGGAGAATCGTGATCACGTGGTCGATTCCTCGTCGATTCACTGGTTATGTGATAACCGAAACTTATGGTTTTGGCAGGAGAATCGTGGTCAGATGATTGGTTTCTCGTAAACTCATTGGTTATGTGACAACCGAAACTTATGGTTTTGGCGGGAAAAGGAGAGGAAGACGCCGTGTTTTTTGGTAAGGGCAGAAGTGATATGCCATTCGTCGTAGAAGGTCATGCCATCTCGGGACGTCGAGATTTACAACGACCTAAAGTGATGGGATACAAAGCTCCAAAAGAATATGGTGACAGAAGTCTTCAGTGAAAATGCTCGGATTAACCCTAAGTGCAAAGTGAATGTGTGTCCGGCGTTTAAGATGGAGAATTTCGAAGTGCTCCAATACCAAGGTGGTTCCTACAAGCCGGAAGGTCCGAGGCCAGTGACAGGTTACCGTTGGAAGTCCCAAAAAAATCGCCGACGCCCAAGTCTAGACGAACTCTGTAAGTAGTCAAAATGTACTTTAAAGACGGTGGAAGGCTTAAGACGCACTTGAATATATTTATCCACGAAGTCGTAAAATACCACAACATTGAGTCTCCCCTCCGCACGGAAGGGTTCATTAGAGAACCCTCAATTCGCCTGAGGTCGAAAAACAACGCGTACATATAGAGCGAAAACTATATTTTTTCCACAGCAACAAGGGGTCATCACAATAGGAACAATTATTACATTGCTTGAGGCAGCAATAAAAGGGGAAGAGGGGAAGGTTTTACGACTTCGTGGATAAATATATTCAAGTGCGTCTTAAGCCGAAAACTCGTTCCAAAGGAAAGAAGTCAGCTGATAGACAATACGAGTTGTAACTATGTTTAAGCCGTTGACAAGCCTGTGGGGAGGAAGTTTAATGGACGCAATTTTAGACTATTGTGCAAAAGATGGGTTTTGAACTACATTACCTTAAAAAAGGGAAATTTAGGAAATGCGTCGGAGTGTCAACCTAAGAGGGTGTAATAGAGCCTCAAGAAAAGGAAATAAAAGAAACTGTGATGAAAGCCACGAACCCCTGCCGAACTTAAATTAAGAAGAGGGCGTTAAATAAGCTTAAGTGTCAATTATAGTGTGTTTTATCGAAATGGGAAAAGGAAAGAAAAGTCGCCGAGGAAAAATCACCGCGGGTTAACAAAAAAAAATACTTTATACATATACTGGGTGATGCCATTTCGACGTTGGGAGTAGAATTAATTCTTAAAAGTATAAGACTATGTTGCTTATTTTAATCTTGTAGTTGTGTTTAATAGTAGTTATTTAGAGAATTTCTCTAATAACGAACATTCATACTAGGTGGAGAGGAAGGAAAAGCCAGCATAAAGAACATTATTACTTTTAAGGGGAAGTGTGATTCCAAAAGACAATTTGCATTTAATGTTTTCATTGAACTTAAACATAAATAAAAAGGGAGAAAATTAAAATCAAGGGTTGTGGTCATTGTATCTTGTTTAATTATCTTTGTATTTGACATCGTTAGTTTTAAGTTTATTGATATATTCATAAAGGTATTTGTATTTGATCTGATCATGGGTTTTCTCAATAGGTGCACCTAGAAAAGGGAGGGGATTTTTTTAGTTGCTGTAATTAAAATCATTATTATTAAATTTCTTCAATTTAATTGTTAGCTCATCATTAACCTGGAAGGGAGAAAAGTTTTATTGTTGTCATTAAAAGAGAAGAATAGAATTTCTCTACAGAATTGTTTATTATCTTGGTGGGAAAAGGAGTGTAACTGAAAAGAAGGGAGGAAAGAAAGAAAGTAAATAAATTTAATTTTTATTTTTTTCATTATTTCAAATCTTGTTCGTTTTATTTGGCTCTGGTAATTAAAAAAAAAAAAACATAAGAAAAGTATTTACAGGAATATAATCTAGTGAAAATACATAACAGGATTCATGAAGGTGATTTTGCAGTTCAGTAATAATAACAATTGCTATTAAGAAAGGACATTTGTTTGTAGTTATTTTTCTCTTTATTGTGCTGTTCAGGGATTATTTTTTTGGCGGAAATCTGGGCCCGGCGCCTGCCATCTTGGAATATTCTCCTGATCAGTTTAGTTAGTATTCGTTAGCTGAATTTTGTACTGAGCTGCTTCCACTCAGGTTACAAAGGTTGGTATGCAGATGTGGTTATTTCAGACATCCCGTGTATGATCAGGTGTGACAGCTTAGATTCACCGAGCGTGAGTTATGTGATCCGAAAGGAATTGGTAGCAGGGCTGTGGCTTTTGTTATTGTTTTCGACACTCAGATAAAAAAGATCAAACTACCGGTGTCAATGGGTTTGGATCCCCAGTACCAGTGTTTGTCAGGAGTGAGCAAGCGGGCTCCAGGACGTCGTGATCCAGTGACCGCAGTGCTTCAGTGGTGGTGAACTTGGCCATTGATGTATCTAATATGACAAGCAATAAAAGGCATAAAGCACTGGAACAACTGGGGAATAAGATTGACGAACTATCACAGTATGTTAAACCCACAAATAATGTGCACCATAAGATCAAAAAGCTTGTGAAATCGATTCGCTTATGTTTCGACAAAGTGGCCGACCAAGAGGAATGCACCTGGAGTGTTATCTCACCCCTTACAGGAGAATGAGCCCCAAACGTCATCTCACCCCTTGCAGCAGAATGAGATTCAAACGTCTCCTGGACTAAAGGTACGGATTAATCCGATTATATCACTGGAGTCTGGACTTGGAGAACAGTCTAAGAGAAAGATGGGTGAGTCTCCACCGTGTAAGAGAAGAAGGACTGAAAAGAGGACCAAGAATTTTGACACTGAGATCATGAACTCGGATCATGAACAAGGAAGGCATTAACGCAGATATACCAAAGGTCCCAGTTGGTCCACTCAAAGAATGGAAAAAGGTAAGGAAGAAGCAGAGACCTCCCAGACTCCCTTCGGACGTGATAATTGTGAAAGCAAAAGAAGATGCCTCATACACTGATATTTTGCATTCATTAAAGAGTGATCCAGAGTTGGAAGAGCTCGGATCATGCGTCAGGAAAATACAGAAGAGTACTGTGGGTCATTTACTGATTCAACTTGACCCCAGGGCCAAACAAAAAATAAGTCAGCTTCGTCAAACTATAGAAGGAAAGCTGCAACAGAAGGCTGATGTAGATTGTAGAATACAAACTACCGTGGTTTGAAAGATCTTGATGAACTAACAGTTGAGGCAGATATTGGCCTGGCTATTCGGGCTCAGCTCGATGGAGCACAAGACATTGATAATTCAGTGGTGAAATCAATTGTTGGTCAAATACAGGCCGGCGGTGGCAGTGTTGATACCTGGAGGATATTTTTGTGCTGTGATCTGGGACTGCTGGTGTCACTGGATGCGACAACGAACCTACCCATAGCTACATAACCATTGTCAGCGACCATATGCATCCCTTCATGTTGCACTCTCATCCTGGTAGTGATAAGCTAATGCTCCTTGCCATGTCGTTCAGCTGGTTCGTGAAACGTTCCGGGAGCACGACAGTTAACTATCCATACTATCTTGGCTCAATCTCAGACCCAAATAGCACTTATGGGACCATTTTCATCAACAAGTTCAATGTACGGATGTACAACCATGTAAATTTCTG
Organism: Thereuonema tuberculata; assembly: GCA_023159025.1. Classification (NCBI taxonomy): domain Eukaryota; kingdom Metazoa; phylum Arthropoda; class Chilopoda; order Scutigeromorpha; family Scutigeridae; genus Thereuonema; species Thereuonema tuberculata. Next base: position 42,704,022 of record JAFIDM010000004.1, on the reverse strand, counting down.
GACCTCAGTGCTCTGTTGTAAACCCAATTGCCTCGTGTGCCTCATCCTACCTTTTAGAGCCTCATTGCATCCATAAAATAAAATTAACAGGAAACACACAATATTTACAAAACAGCGATTTTCTTAGCAATAAATTTAAAATTAATTGAAATAAATCCAACTTATAATACTTCTTTGTCAGAAAAATTATTTTATGGAGACAGACAATAGATTTATTACCATTGGATCCTATCATATATAAAGAGAATTTATATATTCAAAATTTTAATAATTAAAAAACTCTTGGTCACTTTCCCTTTCCTTGTTTTCAAATATTTTGCTCAAAATAAAACAAACAACAAAAACCAATGTTTCTTAGAATCTGATGAATTGCTTTACTTGGATCTGAACTAATCTCTGAACTCTGTTGGTGGTCGATGCAAATTAACTACAGTAAAAACTGGTTTATTCGTATTTCAAGGGGAAAATTTTAAATAATAATGGGTTAGGCCAAATTATTTGCAAATGATTATGCATAACTGAGAATTACTTACAACTCAGATTTAACTTTATTTTTAATTAAACTTAAATAAGAACACTCGTAATAAACATTTGTGTATTAGGTACATATTTTTCAACATATGATATGCATAAACTGTCAATTTCAAAATAGTGTATTCATTTTCATAGAGGTTTTCGGATTTCATATTTTAAGAAAGTTTAAGGCATTGACTAAAATACTGTATACCCATCACACAATTATACTTTTCAGATAAATGAAAAGCAAAGATTCACCAAGTTTTCGCTAATTTTTATCATCTTATCACTTATTTTTCCATATCTGCAAATTTTCCCTTTTGTTGTCGGTTGTGCTTTATAGATTTTAAACTTAACTTTCAATATTCTTCTAAAATTGACTCCTTAATAATGACTTCACATAATGTAGTGTAACTTATATTTAAGTTATTCACTATTTCTGCTTTTGATTTTTGCGGGTTGTCTTTCACTTCCTGAATAAATCTCACTTTTTCCTTTAAAGAGTAACTTTTATTCCTTCTATTACCCATGATTGCAAGAGAGAGACTCAAGTGAATGAACGGAACACATGTTTCATCAGTGCGCAAATTCATTCAGTTTTTGTCTCTGACTGACCTTTCATTAAAACCACCTTTGTAGGAAGGAAGCCACTAAGAAACCTCATGAGCTGTATACCTGTGCACTTTGGGAATATCTATAGTTGAAATTATGTACAATTCAATGTCGTTTTCAAAAATATACTAAGTATAAAGGTGAATTACTTGTAACTCAATTACGTACATCTCAGAAATCATTTATATGTAATTAAATACAATTTTCTCCAGGACTATAATCAATTACACACAAACCAGAACTACGTATAACTGGGTTACATATAAACCAGTTTCTATTGCATTCAAATTGAACAGTGATAAAGAAATTCACAAGGATCTAATCAACAGATCAAGACTGCCATAAATTAATGGACAGGATTAACTTAATCAGACTAATCTCATCTGGAAAATTCCAATCTATATTTTTTTCTTTAAATCAACAAAAAACTAAGACAATTAAAATGATCGTGTTTTCTATTAAACAATATAATATGCCATAATTATATATATTTATAAAATAAATTTCATTGGATCAAAAATCCTCGATTAACATTAATACAAGAATAAACTACATTCATAATCACTTTTAATATTTTTTTTAATAAACAAAAAAGAACAAACGACCTATTTGTAACTTATTTAATTTCCACAATACAAACCCTCCAAAGCAAAAAGAAATTCAAATTGAATTTTATTAGACAATAGATTTAATAATAATCTATTAATTTTTTAATAATACTTATTACTTACTTTTCTATTTTATATCACATATTTTTTTATCTGCTATTTAACTTCATATTTCTTGTTTTTTTGATAAAAAGAAACATTTTTATAAAAAGAAATTTAGTGTGTGCAAATATTGTAAAACTTGAATAAAACGTCAACTTTAAAAAAATGTAATTTTAATGTTTAATATATTTTATATTAACATTGTTCTATTGTTGATCTTTTATTCAGATTTTAAAGCATTTTTATTGACTTTAATTTATAATGTTCAAATTTAACTTGGTTTAAAATGTTGGACCTTATATTTAATGATTAACTTTATTTATTCCAGTTATTCAAATGATATATTTATTTTGATTTGCTTAAATTCTTTTTTCATATTTGTAATTTACATTCTAAGTTAAATATTAATTATAAAAATAATAACTGTAATTTGTTTCTTTTTCTAGAATAAATTCAAATGTAATCAAAGTAAAATAAGATATCAAAGTAAATAAACTTTTTTTTGTCATTACGTCTGGAATAATTTTTCCCGAATACACTTTTTATCAGAGTTCAATTGAATTGCATTTTGTGGTTCAGTAGAGTCAGTAGGAATGATTCCTCCACCTATACATTGTAATCAGTGCTTACAATTTGATAAACCGAAGAACAAAATTAAATATTCACAAACAAAAATTTCATCTAATAAATTAAGCAAACTAACTATTTATAAGTGTTTATACTTCTTCCTAATTTCCTCTCTTTTAGAAGTTTTAATATTAAGCATCAACACAAATGAATGTAATTAATATATTTATTGAAAAACGCAAATTTTCGAAGAGAAAATCGTCTCTTCTTCTTCAAGCCAACATGAATAAGTAATGACAAAAGAATTTTAACAACAAACTAAGGAAGATTACGTGAGAACTACATAACATAGATTGTTGAAACAATCAACTTTACAACAAATTACAATAATCTGATAGTAACTAAACGATTCAACAATCAAAGACATCAAATTTAACCTTGTTATTAGAACATGAATAATTTTTATTAATCATATCATTAGCCATTGCTACTATACGTTCATTTACTTGTACTCCCTTATTCCTGTTGAAATTTCGACTTTTTGTGTTTCTAATGTATATACTTTCTAAAACTTTCCTTGTTTTATGGTCTTTTTCTACACATAAAATTTTAATTTCATTATTCATAGTGTGTTTTTGGAACACAATGTTCTGCCACCTCCGATTTTCCGAATACACTTTTTATCAGAGTTCAATTGAATTGCATTTTGTGGTTCCAGGAGGGTCACCAGGAATGATTCCTCCACCTACACAGTGTAATTAGTATTTACAATTTGATAAGCCAAAGAGCAAAAAAAAAAAAAAAATTCAAAGAAAAATTTTATTATTTTATAATAATAAAATAAAAAATATTGTTTGTAATAAATTAAACATGTATGACAAAAAGCATGAAATGGGGATTGTATATAAGATGGAATGTATGAACTGCAGGAAGTTCTATCTTCATCATTCAGCGTTTATCAGTCCACTTCTGGACGAAGGCCTCCCCCATACATATCCATCTTTTACGGTCACCAGCTTCACTTCTCCATCTCTTCCCCGCAAACTTCTCTATCTCATCCTTCCATCTGCCCTTTGGTCTTCCTCTTTTCCTTTGACCTGTGGAGGGTTTCCAAAACATGGTCAGGCTCGTCCAGTTTTCCCTAGTCTTTCTGGCCAGGTGTCCTGCCCACCTCCACGTTGACTTCTTTAGACAGATAAGTGCGTCCTGTATCTTGGTTTGTTGTCTGATCAACGTGTTTTTCTTCATGTCTCGCAATGTTATATTTAACATGTTTCTTTCCATCCGTCTCTGAGAAACCCTAATCTTATTTTCTTGGTTTTTAGTCGTTGTCCATGTTTCCCCGGCATATGTTAATACAGGTAGGATACACTGGTTGTAGACTTGTCTTTTTAGGCTTATAGGTATGTCTGCTTTAAAAATATACCCCATTTTCTTGAAAGCCACCCATGAAAGTTGAATTCTTCTTTTGATTTCCTTTTCCATCCCTCCATTAATCTGTAATATTTGTCCTAGGTAGTTAAATGTTTCTACATTTCGATAATAAGGACAATAAAGGAAAGGGTGCTTGAGCACGAGAACTGCATAAATAATAAATTAATAGGCAAATCGGAGGTGGCAGAACATTGTGTTCAAAAAACACACTATGAATAATGAAATTAAAATTTTATGTGTAGAGAAAGACCATAAAACAAGGAAAGTAATAGAAAGTATATATATTAGAAACACAAAAAGTAGAAATTTAAACAGGAATGATGAAGTACAAGTGAATGAACATAATAGTAGCAATGGCTAATGAGACAACTAATAAAAATTGTTCATGTTGTAATAAAAAAGTTAAATTTGATGTCTTTGATTGTTGAATCGTTGCGTTACTACAGATTATTGTAATTTGTTGTAAAGTTGATTGTTTCAACAATCTGTGTTATGTAGTTCTCACGTAATCTTCCTTAGTTTGTTGTTAAAATTCTTTTGTCGTTACTTATTCAAGTAGGTTTGAAGAAGAAAAGATGATTTTCTCTTTGAAAATTTGCGTTTTTCAATAAATGAATTAAGTATTTATTACATTTATTTGTGTTATGTTGATGCTTAATATTAAAACTATCAATTACTTGCAGTATTTTCATAAGCAAATTTTTGTTGTAATTTAAATGGCTCATCCGGTGTTTACGTTTTAGGATCTCACTCCTGGGAACAAAAATGATCTCAACCGCCTTTCACCCTTCTATTTGATAGTCAATATAGGTAAACCCGGCTGATAAGTACTAATAAGGATGAAACAGCTGTCCCAGGTTCCCTTACACAATAGCTCAAGGCGAGAAGGAAATGTGCAAACTCTTTACTTCTGTTTTCATGTTTCAATTTGTCCACATTGAACTACCCCATATGTAAATCTTCTCTAAACGTCGAATAGGTTAGGGAGGATTCATCACTGTATTACCATTCATCGAATAGTTTACAATGTGCTC
>JAFIDM010000004.1:42654136-42670301 GCA_023159025.1 Thereuonema tuberculata | reverse complement strand
AGGAAATAATGATAATAAAAATAATAAATAAATTAATCACTCCAACACAACAGACATTTATTTTACAAAACTCAATATACTGCCATTAACAAAAAAAAAATGGAGAAGCTCAAGGTCCTAGACGATAATCTATTTCGTCTTCTGCAGGACCGTCCTTATTCTTAAACATTTTATGTATTCCAGCATTGTTTTAAATCAATAAGGTTATATATTCTTACTCTTAAAAAAGTATCACTATTATGAAAACAAACTGTCGATAGATCAATAAGAAATCATTGACGAAAAATTCAATTCACAGAGAAATAATAACTTAGGAAAAAATTCTATTACATCTACAGTGTGACTGGAAAGTTCCCATACCGTAGTCATACTTAAAGAAAATATTTACACATTAAGGGTCGAGTGCACCAAACCTCCGTTAACTTTGATCGCTGCTAAAGCAATGATCAAGTGGCATTTTCTGTACACCAACGTTCGTGAGGGGTTTAAACAGCTGCTAACTCGCTGATCAGATGACAAATTTTAGCAGCGCGGAAAGTGGCGAGTTAAAATTGCCTGGCAGGGTGTTACAAAGAGGACCTTCACCTCTGCGTGGAATAAGCTAACGCCTGAGGTTGTGTCTGAGAAGATTGTATCCTCTAACAATTCCATGGGCCTGGACATGGAAGAAGGTGACATCAACCAGCTCATCGAGGAGCACTCTGAGGAACTAACAACGGAGGAGCTACTGATGCAGCAGCACACGGAGGTCTTGCAGGAAATGGTGATGTGGAGGAGGTTAACTCTACAAGTGAGATAAAGGAAATGTTGGGAATGTGGTAGAAATTTTCAGGTTAAATTCAAAAGAAATACCCAGAAAAAGTTGCAACTGGGCGTGCGACAGTGCTATTTAATGACACTTGCCTAACTCATTTCAGAAGCATTCTGAAAGAGAGGATGAAACAGACCTCATTGGACAGGTTTTTATCAAAAACTCCTGCAGATGAAAGTGAGGAAAGAGTGGCAAAAAGAGCAAAAATCAGCGAATAAGATTCAGTTCAGCCTTTCTCCTCCACTTCCGTCAGCATCTACAAGTCATCCGATCTCAAGATAAATGCTGTACATTATACTTAATAAAACCAGCTTATTGTAGTACATTCTATTGCACTTTGTTTTTATACAAAATTCGCTATTTATAAGCACTGTTTTCTTATTTAAAAACATGTAACAAAAAATTACGATGTATTTTGGGGGTCAGGAATGGATTAATAGTATTTCAATTTATTTCCATGGGGAGAATTGATTTGACATACAAGTAATTTGAGTTAGGAACTCCGTCACGGAACGAATTAAACTCGTAAGTCAAGGCACCTATGTATATATATATATATATATATAAATCGAAAGGCCAAACTCGAATGATGCATAATTTCGAGTTTAGCGATGCAAAGATTTCAAATAAATCATTTGCAATTTTGAAATTTAGAAAATTTAGAATATAAGAATAGAATTAACTTACATTACTAAACATATAGCTAAGCCGGACAGCTATCCACTGTCAATCAGGTACCAAATTTTCCTACACTTCTCCAACCGGGTGTCTCGCATGTAACCATATCTGATGAGTCCTTGGATGTAGGCCTATCTGCCGCCACTGATTTTCCGATAAGCCTAACGAAGAAACGAAGATCTGCTAGAGTCATCCAGCGACCATCTGGACCTCCACTTGGACTTAAATCATCTGGACCTGCCTCACACGGATCTGCTTCATCTGGAAGGAAGACGGAAAATGAAGGAAGACGGAAGCAACCTTCAATGCACCTGATCAAGAGAACATCTGAAAAACAAAAATCATTCATACTGTCTCTGACCAGTAATGTGCTGTGTGTAGATGTCACGTGACCACCTTATGACATCAGACACACATAACCTTCGAAATAATCAGCCATAAGAAGGAGAACAAAGCAGCTGCAGAAAGGAATCATTACTAGGGTCCCAAGATCCAAGAGATCCCACAATGAAGGGGAAGATCTTTACCTCAGCATAATTCCTCTGCAAAGAAGTCGATAGAGACTCATATTTCGCAATCTTGGCCTCTCGGGACTGTTACGTCAATCAGGGCGGACTGCTGACGCACCAGTATAAGATCAGGACGAAGCCTAGAACACTCGACAACAGCTTGGTTGTCGCCAAGGTTTTTTGAAATTTCAGATAGCTGTCCGGCTTAGCTATATATATACATAGGTGCCTTGACTTACAAGTTTAATTCGTTCCGTGACGGAGTTCCTAACTCAAATTACTTGTATGTCAAATCAATTCTCCCCATTGAAATAAATTGAAATACTATTAATCCATTCCTGACCTCCAAAATACATCGTAATTTTTTGTTACATGTTTTTAAATAAGAAAAAAGTGCTTATAAATAGCGAATTTTGTATAAAAACAAAGTAAAATAGACATATATATATAAACTTATTTATGAGATTATTTTCTAGTATAATTCAAATTTCCAAGGGCTATTCACCATTGTGTGATCTGATGTGACGTTTTAAATTAGTTGACCTTGGAAAACTTTTCTCACAAAATCCACATTTAAATGGCTTTTCTCCTGTATGTGATCTAATGTGAACAGTCAAATTACTTCGTGATGAAAAACTTTTCTCACAAACTTCACATGTAAATGGCTTTTCCCCAGTGTGTCTTCTTAAATGAATAGTTAACTCACTTGATGACAAAAAGCCCTTCCCACAAAATTCACATTTAAATGATTTTTCATCTGTATGTGATCTCAGGTGACGTGTTAAATTAGTTGACCTTGAAAAGCATTTCTCACAAAATTCACATTTAAATAGTTTTTCACCTGTATGTGATCTAATGTGACGAGTTAAATTACTGGATGTAAAGAAGTCTTTTTCACAAAATTCACATTTAAAAGGTTTTTCATTTGTATGTGTTCTTAAATGAAGTGTTAAATGAGTTGACGTTGAAAACGTTTTCTCACAAATTTCACATTTAAATGGTTTTTCCTTGGTGTGTGATCTAATATGGACAGTTAAGATACTTCGATGTTTAAAGTCTTTATGGCAAAATTCGCAGATAAACGTTTTTTTCTCTGTCTGTTTTGTCTTTATATTGATACTGGGGATTGATTTATTATTTTTGATTTTCTCCATAATCTATCATAAATTTCTTTTCACAATTTTAGAAAATACTTTTAATTTTTTTAGTTTCTTTTACTGTGGTTACTCGTATGGCAGGAGTTATGATAAGTTTATAATTTTAGAACGTTTAAGTGAAGAGTTACGTTGTTTGTTTTTTATAATGAAGAACAGTGTTCTTTCGTTTTCCACTTATAAAAATATTAAGAAAGAGTAAAATCTGTATGAACTTCTCTCCCTGTTAAATCTCTACCTCCATTAAAACACAAACAAATCAACGTCAACCTCCTGTGATTAAACTGAGGGGGCTTCTGTTATTCCAACAACTCTATTCTGAGGATAATCTTTTAGTTTGGAAACTTAAAATAGAGAAGAAATGTTGGTGTTGATGTTCACTTGTAAAAGGACACGATTAAATCTCTACATACATTGATAGTTCTTCTTCTTTTCTGTCTATTGTAAATCCATAATAATGGGATCAATCTAAAACTTTGGGTCAGATCAATTACGAAACGGCAACCATCTTGTAGAAATGGCCACTGTATTCTGAGAGGTAGTAAAGGTCGAATGTTACCAAATCTATTTCCTGGCACTTTAAAAAAATCCTCTAGAATGTGTCATAAAAACTTCCAGATTTTGAAAGTCAGCATTCAATCTTTTGTCTAGACAAACATTTCTTCTCGCTTACAGAATGATGGACAAAAACTAACTGGAGCTGCCATTTTCATTCCAGCGACGGAAACTGTTTCTTAACTTCCTGATGTTCTAGCGCTTTACTTGTTTCCTCTAAATGCCACATGGAGCGCTACAGTCGTCCTTCTTCTCCAATGACCCAAATATGTAAATTATGTAATCGAGCGGTTACCCTAAAATTATGCTTTTAATGAAATAAATAAAACACGAAATGCTCTCCAAATGTAGTACAATCTGTTCTGGAAGCAATGAATGTGGTTTCTATATTCCTTCGATTGGTTCAACAGTTTGTGACACTTCTTCAACTCTAAATCCATTTCAATCGAACCCAACATAACATGAATGGATTAAAATATTATTCGGGAAAATAAATTCTAAATTTTAGAGTTACTTTATATAATTTCTCAATAAGAAGTACATTTTTTTTTCAGGCCTTTTTTTTACGCTTCCAGTGTATTTTGTCCTCTTCTTGTAAAAATTGTGTGGGCGTTTCCTTCACTAAGGCCGTCAAAATTGGAGAAATTCAGGTTTTGAAGTAAATAAGGCCTCACATCAAATAATGAGATATCACTTATTTTGATTTTGGTTGATTTATTTATTTATTTTATTTATTTCCCGAAAGTATTTAGTTGGAACCCAAATTCATTTATGAGGGTCATAATAGTCAAGTACAGTGGCTTGAGAGAGTTTTTCATTAATAAATGTAGTTTTTGTGACATTTATTTCTGGTGGGTGATGTTTAATAATATTTATTTCATTTTTTTTTCTTTTACTTTATTGAATACTAGAGTGAAAAAAAGAAATGATAAAATTTAATGTAATTTAAAAAATGATTATGAAATAGTTTTACAATAATTTACTTATTTAATATTTCTATTTCTTTCTTACTAATATTACTTCTTTTTATTTTTCTTGCTTTTATTGTCACTCAATATACCGTAGATTGCGTCTTTTTCTTTAATTTTATCTTACATTTATCAATTTCGATTAAAGTATTCAAATTATATGCATTATTGGTGATTTGAAAATCTAGTCAGTTATTTAATATGACTTGTTCTTCAATTTTAAGTTTTTTCTCGCTTAAGTTCACCACATATCCCTTCGGTTTTACAAATTTTTCATGTTGCATTTTCATATTTATGTCCTATTTCCTTTTTTATTTTCTTCCATTTTAAGTGATTTTGCTTTTTAATCATTTTCTTATAAATTGTGCTGTTTATCCTCGTAATAACTAATTAAATGTTTTCTTCAAATGTTCTTTTAACAAATAAATTAATGGAATGTTCTTGAACTTGTAACTTGTTGACATTATATGATTTGGTTGTCCATTTTCTGATCATTTTTTATATTTTTATATTGTATCCTTCCATGTGTCTTTAATTTTTTGAAACGTATCGAAAACATAGCTAGTTGGGAAGCACATACTAATTTTTTATATCTGGCAAAAAAAAAAATAGAATTTTACCTTCACTTATTCAAAACATAAAAATACCTTTAATGATTAACAATACGAAGATAAGAAATAATACAGAAGAAATGGAATGGGATATAATGGACGACCAAATTATAGAATGTAAAAAGAAAGTCAACAAGTTACAAGTTCAAGAACATAACATTAATTTATTTCTTAAAAGAACATTTGAACAAAACATTTATTTAGATATTACGAGGATAACCAGCACAATTTATAACAAAATGATTAAAAAGCAAAATCAATTAAAATAGAAGAAAATAAAAAAGGAAATAAAAACGTAAATATGAAAATGCAACATGAAAAATTTGTAAAACCGAAAGGATATGTGGTGAACTTAAGCGAGTAAAAAACTTAAAATTGAAGAACAGGTTATATTAAATAAAGGACTAGATTTTCAAATCACCAATAATACATATAATTGGAATATTTTAACCGAAATTGAGAAATGCAAGGATAAAATTAAACAAAACGACGCAATCTACAGTATATTGAGTGACAATAAAAGCAGAAAAATTTACTTATTAGAAAAGATTTAACGTGCCGAGAGAATAATGAAAAGAAAAGAAAACGAGAACGGCACCTGAATAATCAAAATTATCGTTCCTTCCACGAAGAGTGAATTCGGCTGAGGACGCCTAAAGCGGCAGAAATTTATTTTCTTGTGCATTTCTGATTTATGTTTTTAAAGTTAATGTATATACACATTAAACTTTAATTTTATTATTAAAAGAAATTTAATTGTAATTAATTTTATACAATAAAAACATTTAAAATCTATAATATATTTCCTTATTATAATTAATTTTATACAATAAAAACATTTACAATTTGTAATATATTTCCTCATTGTAGTATAATGGAAAAATATCTTTCTTTTCTACTGTTAGGTTTGTTTTGTTTTTTTCTTAAATCCTGGTTAATTTTGCGCTACATGACAATTATAATTTAAATGCAACAATTTATCTTAACTTTAAGCAGTGATTTCTTTTATAATAATTCTTTTACAGATCGTTGGATCAAAGAGATCTATATTTGGATAGTACTGACTGTGAGGTCGACTGTAGCGCTCCAAGCGGTCTTTGTTTGCTTCACAGGAAGTCAGCGAACAGTTTCCGTTCCTGCACTTCCTGGCAGTCTTGGACGTATCCTGTGACTTTTTGGGACAGTTTCCGTTATTTTTACACATTTTTATAGTGAGAAGATGCCTGATTGTTGATAGGATTTCGCTGCAGAAAATCAAAAGAAATTGACAGTGATTTGAGTCAAAGATCTTTTGTAAAATCGCTTCTACGGGAACTACGGAATCTGGACTTGAAATCAAGGGATTTTGTTCTACGAAACTGATAAACGGAATCCAAGTAGAGAAACTTACAAAAAATTTTACAGATACGAATTAATAACAAAGTATAGATTGATCCATCTTTTTTATTTGGTGGATTCTAAGCAGTTTAACATTGTAAATTACAATCTTCGTTATATTTCGAAATGAGCGACCTTAAGCAGCTATTCCTGTGTGGGATTTGTAATAAAGGCTTTTTTTCCCAATGCAATCGTGATATCCATAGAAGAACCCATAATGCTGAGCAGTCAGTGAAATGTGGGTTCTGCAAAGAAACCTTTCCCCATTCCTCAATGCTTCAGCATCACATGAGAATTCACGCTGGTGAAAAGCCATTTGTGTGTCAGTTTTGTCATAAAAGCTTCAGTCGTTCGACCAACCTTCACATACATCTGAGAACCCATACAGGTGAAAAACCATATTCGTGTGAAATCTGCAATAAAGGTTTTACACAAGTATCTCATCTTGACAATCATCGTAGAATTCATATTGGTGAAAAACCATATTCGTGTGAAATCTGCAATAAAGCTTTTACACATGTATCTCATCTTCACAATCATCGTAGAATTCATACTGGTGAAAAATTTTCGTGTGAAATCTGCAATAAAAGTTTTACACGTGTATCTAATCTTAACGATCATCGTAGAATTCATACTGGTGAAAAATCATTTTCGTGTGAAATCTGCAATAAAGGTTTTACACGTGTATATCATCTTAACGATCATCGTAGAATTCATACTGGTGAAAAATTTTCGTGTGAAATCTGCAATAAAAGTTTTACACGTGTATCTCATCTTAACAATCATCGTAGAGTTCATACTGGTGAAAAATTTTCGTGTGAAATCTGCAATAAAGGTTTTACACGTGTATCTCATCTTGACGATCATCGTAGAATTCACACTGGAGAAAAACCATTTTATTGTAAATTCTGTAATAGAAGATTTAGTCATCCATCCTCTCTTAGATATCATTTGAGAGTTCACACTGGGGGAAAGGCCGTTTGTGTGTGAATTCTGTAAAAAAGGCTTTGCAGAATTTTAGTAAATATCTGTATATGTGTTACATCGAATCCGTGAAATTGCCTATTGCGTGAAATCGGCAAAAAATTGCCGAATTCATGAAAAGTGCAAGCCCGTTGCTTTATTCATGAAATAGGCAAATCAGCTGCCGAATGCGTGCATTGAGCAACAATGTTCTTGCTTTTTTCATGTATTGAGCAAAGTACACAGTGGCGCTCCAGTGGTGTTTTTTGTAACTAACCGTTTACTTGAGCAAAACGTCCAGTTAAAGGACGTAGAATTGAAAGAAAATAGAAAGAAAACGATACCTTAAACTAATTTTATTAAAAGGTAGTTTCACGATTTGCATCGTGCGTAATCATCGTATGAATTTTCACGATTTGCATCGTGCGACATCATCGTATGAAAATGGTCGATTTTCAATATGTTACGGCGCACTGCACTGCGCAAGCGCACTAGTTTAGTTTCTTCGATTGCGAGTTTCTTTGAACACATACGGACTGTCACCGTCGTGCTTCATCCGATTCATAATAAGGATTCAGGAAACTTAGAAACATCAATCATGTGTTAAATTGAATTTGATTTGTATTTTTAAATGATTTGTTAAATAAAGAAATTTGAAAAGAGGCATGGATATTTGTAACCGAGAACCGATTGATAGCACTGTAATTGAATATTGTATTTTTAAAGGTTTGTTAAATAAAGATAGCTAGATTAAAAGAGGTGTTAATATTTGTAACCTTTTTTACTTGAAAATTATTTAATTTTCAAGTAAAAAAGGTTACATCAAATTATATACTATAATATTTAAATTTACTAAAACGCATTCAGCAAATAAATAAAAATGTCCAAGTTATGACACAACCCAAATCCATGCATCTTAATACAGATTCAAGTTAAATTCGACATCCGTTTCAAAATTACTTCTGCAACTGTCAAAATGACAATTTAAGAATTCCATACACTTACTGCTCATTGCACGCATTCGGCAGCTAATTTGCCTATTTCATGAATAAAGCAACGGGCTTGCACTTTTCATGAATTCGGCAATTATTTGCCGATTTCACGCAATAGGCAATTTCACGGATTCGGTATAACATATGAACCATCTATAATTACGACAAACGAACAGGGAGAAGCTTGTGTTCCTGATACTATTAGAAAAGGATGTCTTAAGAAAATATTACTTTTTGGAACAGTTCCACATGTGAATCCATTCCAGGATGGCCATATTTCTAAAAATTATAATGCTGGACAACCAAAGTGGTCAGAGGCAGAGATTACAATAATGATAAACAAGTAGATGAAATTATCTAATCGACCTATTTTCATTGTGAGACAGTTTTAATACTGATTCCAGGTGAAGTGTGCAGTTACGCTGGGAAGCATTATTATATAGATAGTGATCAGTATTCATAAATATCTATCGATTCGTTTAGGTATTAATAATAAGTAGCTCAAAAATTTGAAGAGCCGCTATGTTGATACAGTAATACCTTGAGATATGAGCATAATCCGTTCCGTAACTCGAGGTGCTCGTATCTCAAATCATTTTTTCCCATAAAGAATAACAGAAAAAAAATTAATCCGTTCCGACCCTCTAAAAAAACTCCCTTATTAGTGCTAATAATAATAAAAACACATGTTTTTAATTGCTATAGAGACATACATATACAAAAAAAATTGTAGTAAACAAGGATTCCTGTGATATAAAATAAAATATGGTTTTAATTATGAGTTCTTACTGACAGACAATACAGTAGCGGCTAATGGCGGCATGTGCGGAGGAAGGGAGGGAAGATCGTTTGCCCGTACGTAGACACTTGATTCCATACCGTACCTTACACGTTCTCTACATAACTTACATAAACTTAGAATTAGCTTATGTATTTTTTTTTACTTTTCTATTTTTTATATAAATAATAAATTTAACGTGCTGTGAATAGTATAAACAAAGCAATAAAAATCAAAAACAGCACAAGACTAAACAAATTGCCATTCTGAATCAATTATCGGGGGGAATTGGGGACGGCCCGTTTCGTCCTTCCTGGGACTCCTCAGCCCAATCCGCCCACCCCGACAAAAGACCCAGAACGGCAAAAACCTAAGTGAAAGCCACCGTCACTCCTGACAGTGGCCTCCCGACAACAGAAGAAACAAGAAAATAATTTGGTGTGTTGTGAAACACCACCAAAAGCCTTAACCCTCAATTCGTGGGTGTAAAAGGCTTTTAATAAGCTTTTAATAAGTCGGGGGCCACTGTCAGGAGTGACGGTGGCTTTCACTTAGGTTTTTGCCGTTCTGGGTCTTTTATCGGGGTGGGCGGATTGGGCTGAGGAGTCCCAGGAAGGACGAAACGGGCCGTCCCCAATTTCCCCCCGATAATTGATTCAGAATGGCAATTTGTTTAGTCTTGTGCTGTTTTTGATTTTTATTGCTTTGTTTATTTTTTATATATTTATTTATTTATTTTTTTTGCTTTTTTGCTTTTTTTCGATTTGTATTCTTTACTTTTCTTCAGTTTTCTTAACTCTTTTTCTCCTGGCTGCTCGTATCTCAAAGCAAAAATGTGCTCGAAGGCTTCCTTGTATGTCGGGACGCTTGTATCTCGAGGTATTACTGTTGGGGGGAAATGACAGTGGGTTGTATTCAGACTACACTGGTGCATATGGTTTGAGTTTACAGTTTCTGATTGGATGTTTGTGTTTATAGATGGCAGGAGTAGGAACCAGAAACCAAGTTATAGTTTCTAGCAGGGCTGTGGAGTCATTACATAAAACCTTCGACTCCTTTTTGTATATATCAATATATTAAATAAAATAAATAAACACATCACATGCTTTTTCAAACATCATTTTCTATAATACACTGACATATAAAATGTTTCTCTGACTTTTCTGGTGTTATTGTAGTGTTCAAAAACAGCCAACTTTGTTGACACTTTTTTCCATTGTGAAGTTTTTCATGGGTTTCATTACTATAAATATCATAAAATATGTATTGAAATTTGCAAAGAACTTAAATTTAAATTATATCCTGAAATAAATAAGCTAATCAAATTATTGTCTACGGAAATAGAAAATTTTATCCTATTATTTATATTATAATTTAAATTTATTAGGAGTCGGAATACATCTGTACATTTTTACCTACTCTGATTCCAGAGCCCTGGTTTCTAGAGGCACTCTAGGAACTCATTTCTGTCTGTAGGGACTGTCGTTCCAATTGCATGACACAGATTTCAGTGGCAAGGCATTTTTCTAATATTTTTTCACGTAAAAATAAAAATTTAAAATAAAAACCACATTGTGGGACACTTCATTCTAAAATCGGGATGCAGAACATGCAATTCTAATCTGGGACTTTCCAAGCCATATTGGGACAAAGAGTTAAGCCTGTTCTCCATACTTTGCAGATATACAGTAAACTCAGGATTATCCGCGGACCTCTCCGTTTTCCATTTTTTTTTTTACTGTACAATAAATTACGGAATTAACAAAAAAATTTTAAAACTAGAATAAGGTAACAATAAAAGAGGCAGCTTTAGCAACGTCCAAATAGGGGTTTTTCGTGTTTCGATACAGAAAACAAAGACAAGTAACCGATTATTTTTTTTGTTAAAAAGTAAGAAATTAAAGTAAATTAAAATAAAGTGATTGTTTATAATGAATGTACTGCCACTTTAATGTAAATAAAAAATGTTAAAAGCATTTGTGTTGATTTTCGTCCTATTTCGGATTATCTGCGATTATCGCGCCACCCAATTCCACGGATAATCGGGAGTCTACTGTATAATGAACTTTTTTATGTAATTTTATTTGATCTATATACAGTAGATGATTGCTGTTTCTATGAGTTCAGATACGTATTCATTTCAAGAATTCCTGTTTGCTTTTAGATGGTTTTACTCTTGGAAACAGAAGAGAATTCAATGCAAATCGTAATTTACTTTAAGATTACGGAAATGAAACACATTTTTTTTTATATCATTTTTTCCCTGATTTATTTCAAAGAAAAGGATATAATGGAGAAATCAAAAGTAAAAGATTTAAATGATAAAGTAATGAAATATTATGGAATTATTGTGTTAGTTACTCTTCTTTTTTCATATTAGAACTGCATATGAATTGAGTTGTAAAAATAATTTAAAATTGTACCTGTAGACAATAGTGGAATAGGAAAGAAATACTGTTACAAAAAAAAACCACTTGATTGTTATTGCTTTGAAAAAGAAAAAACAAAATAGAGCAACAATGTTATAAAATGGTCTCATTCAAATGAAAAACGTAAAAAAATACAATTTAAAATACTGATATCAAAAATTGCATGTCTGTAATGAATTTTGGAAACCAAGTTTTTCAGAATGGGATCATGTACGTTGTTCTACTGAAACCCAAATGAGTTAATGACCATTATAATGCCATTTCTGCAACAAAATCTTTAAACAAACATCACAGTTAACAGAACATGTGAGGTCACATAACAGGAGAAATGCTGTTTAAATGTAAATTTTATGAAAACAGCTTTTTCACTTAGGTAATTTATCTGCTTGCATGAGACAGCAGAGGTGAGAAGCCATTGAAAAGTTAGTTTTGGGAAAAAAGCGTTTGTTAATTTAAATTTATATCAGATTTCACATAATGAAAATCCATTTATACACATGTTCTTTGGAAGAAGCTTTTCAAAATGAGTAATTTTAACTTAATATTAGCTTACATGCAATGCAAAGCCATTTCACCAGCAGACTCCTGTTAACATATAGTGGAAGATCTCACATTGTAAATTTTTATTTTATTATCTCACTTTATTTTATTTTCACATTTCTTTAAAAAAAAACAACATTTAAATTTAACTCATTTTTGAAAAAAAAAAAAATTCTTATCATCTAATAAAATACATAAGTACTTATATGAACGCATAAATTGTAAGGAAAAATGTTCTGTGAAAAAAATAATGCAGTTGTTATTCGTTAGAACCATATACTTTAAATTATCTGGTTAGTGTTACTTTCATTTATTTTTATTATTTTCTTAATTGTCACAGTTTATAAATCTGTAAACCTAAAAACAAAAGGAGTTTTTGGTTTTTACAGGATGAATACTCTGATGTCCTTAAATTAAGGGATCTTGAAGAATGAACTGATCTGATTGTCCAGTTGAGACCAAACATGGTAGGCACGTGCAGAAGGTCTTCCCAATACCATAACTCCACAAAAAATAAAAATGGTAGAACCCGTTCTGTCTGAATAAATAAAGTTCAGAAATGCCATCTGTGTAGTGGCAGTGTGGGTCACGACACAGAACGAATTGTGTGACTGTTTTGATCACTGATTGTAAAGTACTGTATGTCAATTGTTAGCCATGGCTCTTCATATTCATTTGGACCTGCAAAGAAAAGGCAGAGTGATAGGACATCTTGAGGCAGGCCAGTCACAAATGGAAGTGTCTCGTACACTGAACCTGTCAACCAGTGTCATCTCTTGCTTATGGAGATGTTTCCAGCAGGATGGAAATAATGCCCGTTACTATAGCAGAGGACGTCGACATGCACCACATCCCCAGAAGACCGCTATCTGTTGCTAACGGCCAGACGGAACCCCTGAAGCATGGCACGTCACCTTGTCAAGGAGCTGGCAGCAGCAACACAGACCACTGTATCCAGACAAACAGTGTACAGGTGGCTCCAAGCAGTTGGTCTAGGAGACCCATGAGGTGCATCCCCTTGAGCCAAGCTCACTGGAGGGGACGCTTGTTGTTGAGCACTGAACACGCACCATGGACACAGGCACAATGGAGATATGTTATGTTTTCTGATGACTCCCAGTACAGTCTAGACTGTGATTTACGACTGGAGGAAGCAAGGAACCAGGGCCAATTTTGCCAACATCATCAAACACAACCAGTATGGGGATGGGGGGTGGGGGAGTGATGGTGTGGGCAGGCATTATGCTGAGCTTTTGTATACCAGTGCACATCTTCGACAGAGGATCCATAACATCCCAGTTGTACCGGGTTAATGTCCTTCACCAACACCTGCGACTTTTCAGGGGTGCTGCTGGTCCTGAGTTTCTGTTGGTGGGCGACAATGCCCGTCCACATCGAGCTCGTCTGGTGGACGAGTACCTTTAACATGAGGATATCCATTGTTAGGAAGGGCCTGAACATTCCCCGGACCTGAATCCATTCGAACATACAGGGGATGCTCTCGGAAGACGTGTTGCTGGACTCATTCCACCACCACGAACGCTACCCGAGCTTAGGACAACATGGTTGAAGAGTGGGATGCAATCCCCCAAGGTTTGCTTGATACTCTGCAGTATGCCAGTACGTTGCATTGCTTGCGTAGCTGTGTGAGCTACCATACAGCCTATGAACGTTCTTTATGCCTTCCACAAACACCTGGATAGTACTCCAGGTGCTTCTATCTCAATGATGTTTCGGACGTTTTTATTTCTTCTGTTAGAGGCAGTGCTACCACCTTTACTGTTTGTGTGGGGATGATATTGGCAAGACCTTCTGCACCCCCCTACCAAGTTTGGTCTCAACTGGACAACCAGAACAGTTCATTTGGGAAGATCCCTTAAATTTAAGGTTATCAGTGTATAAGTTATGGAAGAGTGAAGAAAGGAAGAATGATAGTATCCATAATTCGGCTCAGTTACTACATAATTCGCTTGTAGATAAATAAAAACAAACAAACAAACGTTAGCTTTCTTAAAATCTAAATAAACTCAGCAGATTACAGAAATGTTCAGACATTTTGGATTAACTTATTAGAAAAAAAGGTGTTTAATATAAGTAAATAAACAACTAGAATATAAGTTTTCAATGGAAATTTATTATTTTGTTATTTATTATTTTCTCAGCCGCCAATTGATAAGTAGTTTAAGAAGAGTTTGTGGATCTTTTATTGCTTCGGCCAGTGGAACTTCAAAAAAACAGACAATAAAAAGACAATCTGTGTCCAGTGCAGATTTTCAGTCTCTTTATGAACTGTGAATTTTGGCACAAAAGTATTTTAATAAAGAATAAAAAAGAACAAAAACAACAAGACCTAATGTTGCAACTGAGGAAGGGAGTTCCTGTATAATTTGATTGACAATTAAGACGTCTTTGTCACTGTTGTGTAGGGGAATTAGTTTGTTCAATGTTTAAATTGAGCTGAGTGAAAGAGAAGTTTCAATTTTACATTTAAAAGAAATTAAGAAATATAAATATTTAAAGTGCGAAATGGGCAATTACAGAGGATTGATGATAGAACTTGCTTTAGGGGATTTGTTAATGGATTGGATGACTTTTCAAATCACAAGGGTGCCAAGAAAGTTGTTGGATGTTGTTACACACTCCCTCACCCCACCTCCATTGCATCTGGAAAAAAAGAAAAAAAAACAGCATTTTGAATCATTGTTTTAATTGGAGAATATCATTTTTTTTTCAAAAAACTCCCCTTTAGAAGAAGGATGTAGTGTTTTGTTATTGAAGAGCCAAGGCCATCCTCATTCCAAATTCCCGGCCATGCCTGTGATTTGATTTCTCCCACAAAGTTGTGAATGCTTAAATCACCCTTCGTGATGACTGAGCTATTAAGAATTTCATAGAACAAATTACATTGAAAGAAACTGAGCAATGAAAAACAAGTTTAATCATTTATCTGTTATAATAAAACACTTCGTAGTTGCTATCAGGAGATGAATTATTGTATTCCAACTGACTGTTTAAGTAATTAAGAATCGAAGATTTTTTTTGTTTATCTGTGGTAATTATTGCAGTGAATCACAGTTGCTCTATTAGTGCGAAATTAAAACATTCTTATGTTTTGAATGTGCTTTGAATAAATACAAGATTCATTCTTAAGTCGAAAACACCGAAGCAATGAAGATGATTCATAAAGAAGACCCTGATTTTTCATATGAATTAGGACATCAGTTAGGGAACACTTGGGCTCATCAATTGATGTTTATTAATAAATTTGTGTTTTTGTTTTTTGTATTTTAATGCGATGTGAAAATTCATGAATTTCTCAACCTATCTTTTATTATGAATTTATTACTGTTGAAGGTGTTAGGTTTTAGATTAAAATTAGTTAGGTTTTTAGATTAAAAACTGTTTAATTAAAAGCAAAACCTACAGAGCGAATTTTGGTGAATACCCAGATTGGCAATAACAACGTAACAATGAAAGTTAACGTTCTTTTGTTTTAACATGCACACGCCTCGTGAAGGCATTATTTCTAACAGAAGGCCCCTTAGTGATTATCTATTAGTTAGGAATCATTTGTTTTTTTAGGAAAACGTTTGTTTTTTCTAGATCCTTCTCCTTTGACTATTCAGTCACCGCAACTACGTAAATGTTTCTTCTTTTAATAGTCAACAAATTAATCAACCAAAGCACAAAAAGGTAAGCTGACATTCATATAAAGTTCAAATAGAACATTTTCATTTATTCTATAAATGTAGGCATAACATTTTTGGGTAATATTTTACGAAATCTCACCTGTGGAATTA
>JAFIDM010000004.1:42630510-42647344 GCA_023159025.1 Thereuonema tuberculata | reverse complement strand
CTTTGTCAAGTCGCTTCTTTGTTAAGTACTTGACAAGAATAAAAAGCCAGAGTTATCATGAGCATATAACAGCTTTAGACGAATTCATTCTCACTTGCTCATTTTTAACTCTGGCTTTTTATTCTGGAATTTTATGTATTCTTTATTCTTTTTACTTGACAAAGAAGTGCAAGTCGCTTAGAAAGTACTTGTATTTTAATGTGTATAAATTATTTTATCTGTGATTGTGTGGTGGCCTGAACTTTCACTTCTGCATTATAACGACATACATGTCAAATATCATTTTAAGTTTACTATAAATTTATGAAGATAGTTTTAAATGTTGACAACAGATGGCAGGATATTCTTTTGTCATTGTACGAGTTCCGTTCATTTCCTTAAAATGAAGGAGATCCAGAAATGAAATTGAAAAGACCCCTAACACTTTGGAGGATGTGTGTTGTGGCACTAAAATGGACTCAGTTGAGAAATGGTCCCTCTTTTGATTGGAAGCAGTGGCTTGAGTTGTTCTCTGTTTAACATCTTCAGTAGCAAACGTCTTCCAATGTGTTTTCTTTATTTAGTAAAAATGCTCTGAATAAGGAAAGTTGCAGCTTGTGAAGGCAGGAACAACTGAAATGGATGATGAATAAAAAATTGCTGAATTCCTTTATTGAAACTTAAACAAAACAAAAATGAGATATGTTTTATATCTGCGGTAATGGCTGTTATTGATTTGTGGTATTTGTAGCGTCTCTTAAAATGCATCAGAAAGAAAAAAAAGAGTTTAGGTGTAACGTTAAATTCATTCATTCATCTGTTAGTGATCAATATATCTCAGAATAGCTGTTAAAACTGGACAATTGGATAGTTAAGAGAAAATCATTGTTATTTTAGTAAATATTAAGCAATAAGTGATGAGTTAGGTGGAGGAAAAAACCTACTAGGTTGCTGTTGTAGTGCAATAATCACTAACTGAAAAATTATTTATCATATAAACAGGGAATCGGAAGGTTTTTTTGTTTGTTTGTTTTTTGGGGGGCTTTTTTTTTTGGTGGAGTCACGAGTTTCATTTACAGGAGTTCTTCTTTTTCTTGTTTGGTCTTAACAGCCCCATTTGGGCCTTAACCTCCTTCAGGGCTCTCTTCCATTTTTCTCTGTTTTCCGCCTTTTTTACAGGCGTTAGGAGTGAAAAAAAAAAATAGACTGAACATTGCAAGGGTTGTAAAGTCAGTGTTGGAGTCATGAAATTAGCAGGTGGGGGTGGGGTTCTATCAGAGTCCAAAAAATAAATTTGTTGACTGCACAGCCCTGTGTATAAAGATGAAACTTTAATTCTAATTGAAAAATAGGCAAACATGATCACCCAATTGATTTTGATAAAAATGGGACCTGACAGGACCTAAAATGTGGCATGTAAGTAAATAATGGGTCAAGCGCCAAAAAACTGATTTAGAGATAATCAACAAAATATGTATAGCACTTACACGAATCAAAGGAATCAAAGGAAAGGTTTAACGTGTACTGTAGAGTATTGATGACATAAATAGAGCCGTACACCTGTTTAATACTAAGAAATTTAATCAAACTTATAAATACATAAATCACAACGGTTTCGCAAGCGAGAGCTAGCTTTTGCAAGTCCACGAATTATTAAATTCGTGTTTCACTTACACGAATTTGATATAAAAGTGATCATGTTGTGACAGCAGTAAACACTGTTTCCCGCTGTTCTGGCGCTTGTGTCAGAATATATGTTAGTGGCCTGGGCGTTTACAGCGGAATTTCACCAATAACTAAAATTTTCATTTTTTGCCGCTTGACCCATTATTTACTTACATGCCACAAATTACCTTAACAGTCTCTCTCTTAAATTGACATTAGACATTTCATAAGAAAGCTAAAAGTTATTGAAATTTTATTGTATTTCCTTTGCAAAAACAGCTTTTAGTTTGCTTTGTAGGCATTTGAAAATAGCCATTGACAACTATTTCTTGTTAGTTTCACTTGTAGCTGTGAAATTATTAGGATTGAGAAAGAAACTAATAAAAGATTATTTCAGTATAAGAAGAATTTTTTGAATTTCAGCAAAATTTCATATTTAAAAACTTGGATTTCACGTAAATGTTCTAAAAATCTTGACATCAACACATTATCATCTCTAAAAACCTTTAATATCCGGGATATTTCATACTCTTTAATCAAGAGCACTTCTTCAGATGGTTAGGGTTAAGCTTTATAAACCTATTCCCTAATAAAGCTTATCCCTAACTGTCTGAAGAAGTGCTCTTGATTAAAGAGTACGGAATATAACAGATATTAAAGGTTTTTAGAGATGATAATGTGTTAATGTGAAAATTTCATATCTTTATAAAAGCTTTTTTCTTTTCTTTTTAATAACTAGGCCCCAAGTACATGCGCTTGCTTTTCTATATTACATAGAATTTGGTTAAATAAGAATATTACATTTAAAATATTGCAACGTTTCGGCAATTATTGTTCTAATTGTCATTTTCGAATTATAAATAAACAGACGGATCGGAAATAAATAAACAATCTTGATATTAAAAAAAAGGTTGAATACATTCATTGGGGGAAGGGGAAGGAAACATAAATTAAAAAATAATATAAAGTGAGTTGTAGTTCCCATGGTCTAATAGATAAGATGTCTGACGTTGGATCAGAAGGTTGCAGGTTCTATTCCCATCGTGGACGTTTCATTGTAAAAGTTATTTCTATTTTCCATTCTCAAAGGAAATTGCGCCGGAAAGACAAATAAAAGATTTTAGTAATATAGATTTAGTGTTTATTTAATGGAAAGAAGAATAATCTTAATGTATAGCATGCAAATAACAAATGAATAAATAAATAAAAGTTTCTGTAAAGTTAAAAAAAAATGAAGATTTTTGACGAGTTTAAAAGTATTGGACCTACTCCACTATAAGGAAACAGATGAAACAACACATCGATACAAAAAGAAAAGCTTCGTAGCAGTCATTAGATGGGAGAATAGGACAAGGGTTTACTTTCAACATAGTTAACTGAACATACAATCGCTTTTCACCAAAGACCCACATATTCACATGATCGGCAAACAGAAATTGCCTCCTGAATTTCAGTAAAAACCAAGCTATTTTCCTATCATAATAGAATTCTCTTATCATTTCAAAGTCCTTAAAGCTAATAATCCAAGCGCTAACAGACAGAAGATTCCCCTGTTGCTCTTCCATGTTTGACCTGATAAAGAAGTGCACATAGAACTTCCTAACAAGGGAAGTACGTGACCTCGAACGCTGAGAACTGCACGAATGTGCTTAGAACATAAATCGCTCATGCCCAAAACAGTGGTATGAGTCATTCCCAAGCAAAACTGCATGTCTTACCACGAGAGACATTTGAATGATAACCTATTGAAGGTCCAAGAGAGAAACTTTGGTAATGCGAAGTACAAAATATCGATAAAATAGGACCAAAAACACACATATTTCAATGTCGTGACTATATTGCTGTATTTCCCTCTGCTTAAAATAATTACGCTATCTGAACAACAAACTTTTCCTACTGACCTGACAGTGTTGCACAGCTATTCAGTTTTCAAAGTGCACTAGCAGACATCAGCATGGGAATGACTCATACCATTGTTAATGGGATGAGCGATTTATATTCTAAGCACATTTTCGTGCAGTTCTCAGCGTTCGAGGTCAAGCACATCCTTTGTAAGAAACATTTCATTTTTATTGCCCTTTCATTTGTTGTAGTCCACTTTTTTTTTTCCTCACAAGTTCGATAATTGAGGTAATGTCTAAATTTTATTTGGGTTTCCTCAAAAGCTTTAGAGGCTATTTACTTATCAAACCTTAAATTTCTTTTTTAAAACATTTATAAGCATTTTACTTCAGGATTTTAATGGAAAATAAATTTCATCACCAGCTCTAAGAATTCAGATTCCAATTTTTATAGCATCTACATACATCACTTGACTACCATGTAAGACTATTATTCATGTTGCTGCTACTGGAGCATTACAAAGATAATGCTAAATTTGTGTTGATAGTATTTCCTAAGTCCACTTCCAGTCTCTGTGCAACGATGGTATTGCAGATATGTGGTTGTAAATATTTAGATCTTGTTCAATCTTGGCCCAGCATATTATTTTGAATTAGATAACTTGGACCTGAAGGAAGAGTGGCCCATGATAATTGGATACCTACGTTCCAATTGAGAACGTGATAATTGGATACCTACGTCATATTTTAACGAGTAATTTTATTTTTATTTCTAAGTCTTTATTTTTGTAAATAGTCTTTATCTTTAGTTTTTATAAGTTCTCGAACTTTTAATGTTTGTTCCATCTCCAACTGTTGAGTTGATAATTGTGTTATTTGTTAATTGCTTTAGTTTTAATTCTCAACTGATTTTTGTAGTTTAAATTTTTAAAGGATTGTTTACTTTAATTGTTGTAAGTGAATGAAATGTCTCTTTGTGTTAGTGTCTCAACCAATTGTCCTTTGTCTATTGTAACTATTTAAATCGCTGATTTATGCTTATGCATAATATCTTATAAATAATATAAATTCAATAATAAGATGTTGGTAATATAAAAATATTAATAACAATAAAATAATACAAAAATAATGTATAGACAGTTTAAAGATACAAGATTAAAAAAAAAAAAAATTGGATTCTTCTTGACATCAGAAATATTGGATTTAGTTACAACATTGTGCGATAGATGGAGCTGTACTTAGGAGCATGCTTGGAAGTTGTAATCGATAACCTACGATTATCTTCTTATTTTGTGCCAACCATAATAGAGAGTCCTTTGGTCTGTAGTCAGTTTGTTTAGATCCTGTCTCTGCTTCAGTCCTTCTCGACTTTTAAACAATATAATCTTTTAAGAGGGATTTTTCCACTCCAGCTGCAGTTGATTAAATGTTTGGACTCCTTTCCTCAAGCCTTCATCAAGAAAAGGCCAAAAAATCACCTTCTCCAAAACATTGATAACGCAACAGCCCAGAAGTTCGTGTAACTCTCAAACACCTCCTGATGAAGGCTGAAGGAACCGAGCTGAAATATTGAATCAACTTCACCTGTTGTGGGAAAAATCCTTCATAAAAGATTATATTATTTAAATATTCAATTTGAACAGATGTAAAATAAAACGCATGATCTAACCAACAATCTAATAATAAGTTTATATTTCTTAGAAATTTAACTTTCTATTTCTCTTAATTACAATATTTGACAATTTTATTGTTTATCGTCTCTAAATTCTTGCCTTCACGAAATTAATTTCAAAATCAAAGCATTCATGTTCAACTTAATTCCAATCCATTGAAGAACTCGGATGACAAAAAAATTCGATCCAGTATTCGCTATATAGCAATAAAGGATATTATACTTAAAAAAAATGTTTATCCATTAAAATTGCACATTATAAAGGAAATAAATTGGGACAAATGATTGTTTTAACAATTTTCTATTAAAGGTAATTGAATATAGAGGAAGGGGCCTGGTTGTTCAAACGGTAAAGCTGCAGTCCATGGAGGAGGTCAGACGTTTTTCCTGTTAATTTACTGCTCAGACGGAATCAGAATCAGCATGTGGTCCTCTGTCATTATGCAAAGGGTTTCTTATATTAAGATTTTAAGGTCGCGACTCAATCAGTTTGGGGGTAACTGCAGACCTCATACTTCTTTTATATATTTCTGTAACCAATACACTTAAAATTCTGAAAATTTAAATATAAACTTGTAAAACATATGGGATTGACATTTTTTTTTTTTTAATTTTCAAAATATTCTGTAATTATATTAAAATTAAAAAACTTTCTTTTTTTTTTGGGGGGGGGGGCTTAAATGAGGTTTTTCAATTCAAAAACCTTGACGAAAACCTCCAATGATAAAAAAATTCGTAAAGTAATATTTTGAATGTAAAATATTTATTGTTAATGCAATCGTTAATTTAAAAAAAAAAAAAAATTGTATCGTCCGAATCAATGAATAACCTGAAAAGCTAAAATAAACAATAAACATAAATTTTGTCCCCAGTTATCCTTTTGGCGAGTTTTTTATTGTTTATATTAGCTTTTCAGGCTCCAAATTGATTCCAATGTTTTCTCATGTAGGCCCGTGTATCGAGACTTGGTTGTGTACTGATGACTGCTCCTAGCTGATGATCGTCATATTAGCATGAAACAGCTATACTAGGATGTCATTTAGTAAACAACTTGGTCTCAACCTTTATTAATAAAAATTGTTTGTTGAAATGGTTTGAGTTTAAATTATTTTTATTACGAGCTATCAAGTAATGCCAAAAAAAAAAAGTTTTCATTAAAAACTTTATATATGTTGTATAAATTCATTTGATGTTACTCGTTCCCAAAAATTAATTTTTTAAAGCTTTTTTTTTTTGTCAATTTTAATTTTTTGTTAGTTTTATTTTTCGATACTGCAGGGCAGACAACTTGAACTTGTCAAAAATTAATGATTTATGACCGGTTGCATCAAAATAGCGTTCATCTACCGTTTCCATGAACCAAGTTCAGCTACAGTGGCTAGAATAAATTGATATTTCATTCTAGAAAAGCCTATTAGCTGGGAATGAGGCAAACAGAACACCCATGAGAGAGGTAACGCCATCTGGTGGCGGTCAACACACCGGAAACACCAAAAACAGTTCGATCGTCATGCCATCGCCTTTATTCTAGCCAATTTCATAGAAACATTCAGAACTGCGGACCATCTCTTTGGTAGCGATTACATTACACGTATATTTCATAGGACAGAAGCAGCTGATGGTCAATGTAGTGAGGCCCGTGATTTCTTCGAACTTAAATGGCTGACACGACAATTAATATTGGAAATATGGATGTAGTTATTCTTGTTTCTGTGATGTTACCCGGATTACAAATTTGCTAACCACGATGTCTCCATCTAAATAAATTTATGATTACTTTGAAGTGAGACAGCTTACTGAATTTTCGTTTTCTAAATTATAAATTTCTTTGGTGTTTTATTTTTCATCATCATAATTTGCTACATCTCTTTTAAACATTTTTTCTTCCAATTTTTCCTTTCTTTTTTTATTTTTCTTGTATTTTATCACTGGATGATCGTCAATTTGAAATTACTCTTTTGAATTATCTAAATCTGAAATCATATTATCGGGGCGTATATAGGATTTTATTTCGGTGTGGGAAGCAATCCCTAACAAAAAAAATAAAAAGGCCCTATTCAGATTCCGAAGGGAAGGGGGGCAAGGTCCTCTCAACCGGCTATTCAACCAAAAATAAAAAGTGCCTTTGCTATACATTTTAAGATTTCGGAGGGAGAGGGGACCCTCCCCATAAATATATCTATGTATATTATATTTATTTCCCTAAAAATTCATTTTCCCTGACTAAGTCGAGAATATAACACGAGAATTTAAATTTAATGCAAATACAGTCAGATCTCGATATAAGGTCACCCCTTGGGACCTCGCGAAAGTGACCTTATAAGCGGGATGACCTTATAACCGATTCATACGCATTTGTCAATAAATAAGCATTATATAAATATAGTATAATTCTTTGTAAAATTTAATATGTACAAAAAAATCAGTTTATTAGGTTATAATTGTTTAATTTAGTTGAACCAATTAAAATTAATGGAATCAGAAAGAAATTATTTTTTTTAAATTTTTATTCGGAATAACGTTGTATACAAATAGTACTAGTAGGCTCAAACAAAATACTGATGTACAACTAACCTTACTTAAAATAATCCATAATACAGGACTGTCGCGATTTTGGTTTCATCTTTTGTACAATGTTTTCTAAGTTTTGTAGTTTCTGAAAATTTAATGCTGTGAGTGCTTCTGCTTGTGTCACAGCTTCACTTTCAGTATCACTGTCGTTATCCTCACTTTCTAATGCATTGGAATCTAAAACTTGCGAAATAATTTCGGAAATCGAAGCTTGAGAAGTGGTAGCAATTTCATCATCAATTCTCACATATTCACTTTCCCCTTCTACAGCACAGCCGCCATTTCTGAGATCTTGTATTAACACAGGTACAGGAATATCGTCTTCATCATCTTTTTTCCTAGAATTTGAGGGGATGACTTCGTGCTTTGTGAAAAAGCTGTTCCCTCCGTCAGTAGGAGAAATGACGCCGATAAAAGATCGTACCCACAGAAAAATTCTTGGAATTGAATCAAGTGTGGCACTGAAATCACAGACAAAAGTGACCTTATATCGAGGTCCGACTGTACTAATTTATAATTTGGTTTACATATAACCGAAAAGTTAACAAGAATTAAATTTTATGTTCTATTTACTGTAAAACCAAGAAGTCTGGGCAGGCAGTTTTGATATCTTAGCACTCCTGAGCTAGAGTTACCAAAAGTATAACAACAAAGGGTGAAACAAGAAGAAATAAAGTAATAAATAAGAAGCAATACAAATCTCTTCACCCACCTACAAAAAAATAGTAATAACACAGCGGCTTATCGAAAAGAAATTTATTTTAATTAAATATTAAATTAAAACTGCACAATTCATATTTAGACTTTCAAATTGATATTTTAAAAATTAAGTTATTTTAAAATATTCTCTTTGTCTTCACTAAGACTTGACTTGACGCCTCATCACCCAACATGGGTATAGGTGACTTTTATGGAAATTTGATGTCTTCGGTCCTGGGCAAGAGTTGTCAGGCAACCGATGTTGTTTAGCCCTGGAATGGATACGGCGATCCATGGAAGCTGTTGAGGCGGGATATACCCAAGGGGGCACCAGTCCCAAATGTCGACAGAGCCCGTTTAGTGGTAACAGGGAGCACAGGGAGAAGGCCGGGTTGTGTTTGATAGCAGAGAAGCTTAGCAAATAAGCTTGTATATTGCGCATCAACTATCCTTGCTCACTAAGACAATATGTTTATGCAGTAATTTTAGAGAAGTATTTTGTTAACATTCAAACATGTGATCTAAATGGAATGTTTCAATATAAACAAGGTAGGGATAGCGATTAGTAAACCAATCACAATGCTTCGCAATGGCTTCTGATACCTAATTTATGTTGAATTATTGCTTTAATTTCTTTATTATTATAAATGTGATTGTTGCGAATGCAGAAGGTGCAATTATTGTGATTGTTGCTGAGCTCATAGGCGGATCCAGAGGGGGGCTATAGCCCCTCCCTTTGGCTGTGAATACAGAATGGATAAAATGGGGTATCCAAAGGCTGCTGCCTGATAGACATTAATATTGCCATGATGACGATTTCAATTGCTAATAAAAAGCTGGCGTATAGCTTGCATTTCAGACACACAGGTATAGTCAGCCCATCAGAAAAGTTAGCCCCCCCCCCCCCTTTGAAAAATCTTGGATCCGCCCGTGGCTGAGCTGTATTATAAATGTGATTGTTGCGAATTCAAAAGGCGCAATTGTTGTGCTTAATGATAATTTAATGGGATTTTAATCATACTTGTCCACAGACGGACGGACAAAGCGGAATTAGATAAGCCTAAAAATAAAAGTAATAAAAAAAAAATACTCAGGAGCTTTCTTCAGTTTTTAAGACTGGATTTAATGATAATGGCTAATTTAACCAAATTTAAATTGAAATTATGAAGCTTAGTGTCATTAAAAATTTATTGATTTCCATAATCCTTTTTTTTTTTTAAAAAAAAAACTGTAAAATTTCTTAACTTCCTGAAAATATATAAGATGTAATAAATGAAATAACGGAAAGAAGAGTGTTTAAAATAGGTTGACCAGATTTTGAAAATAAAAATACAGGACACTAATGTAGACAACAAAATCAACTAACGCTATTATTTGTATTGCTTACTTACTTACTTGGAAAAAAAAAAATGCCACTTTTACTGAGAGCTATGCTTGTGAAGACTATTTCTTACAATTATACAAGTAGGAATTGCACGGCTGCTACCATTTTGCATCATTATTTTCAAATGTTAACTTGCAAATATGTAACAATTTCCAAGATCTGTTCTAATAGCCATTCATATACGGTGACCAACTGTCCCGATATGGCCGGAATTTTCCTGATTGAGAAGCGTGTATCCCACATTGTGATTTTGGAATGAACTGTCCCACAATGTGATGTGTTCTGGTTTTTTTCTTTTTGGTTGGATAAGTTTGGAAGATTCAGTTGTCCCACATTGCGATTTTAGAAATATGGTTACCCTGAATTGATATACTGATTACAATGTTGAAGTTACATTTTCTTGTGTAACTTCATCCATTTGTTTATAAATTTGATTACCGTATATGCTCCAATAGAGGCCCCCGGCGTTTATTTGCAAAACTAGCCTTGGCTCCTGGCACTTAATAGAGACCGGCTATTATTAGAGGCCGGCCATTATGAACAAAAACCTTCAGAATGCAATATTTTTACACACAAATACCGGCTAATATTACAAACAGCTACTTTATTTGAATTTCACATGCTATATAAGACTGTTAAAGATAAATGGCAGTCTTTCTGTACCTTTCGGTGTTATTCGTCGTCTGAATCCGCAATGACGGGCGGCCTCCTCACCGGAAGTTTTTTTTGCATATTCTACCGTGCGAATCTTAAAGGCATTGTCAAATAACCGTTTCAAAGGCATTTTGTACCATAAGGTATTACACACAACTATAAAGATACAGACGCTTACACTAATACAGGTAGGCAAATATCAAAGACCCTGCTACTATTTGGCTGTGTCCCCTCTGCAGCCCAGCGCTTTTTAAAGCCTCGGCATTTATTGGAGCATATAAGGTATTTACAATTGTATAATGGCATAAAGAAAGTGTTTCTTTAGGTTGAATTGTTAGGGATACCAAAGTGTCAATATTAACCTTATAGCAGGTACATCAATAAGACATTATTCAACGTAGTCACCAATCAGTCTAAAATCCCGTAAAATATGAGGCGTCTGGTCACCCTAGTTTAAAATGCATTTGCTTGATAAAAGATAGAAGCTGTGAGATGGAGTATCCAATGCTTTTGAAATGATAAGTGTATTTCATTTTAAGGATAACAGCAAAAACATTCAGGACATCACAAAACAAAGATATGTAGTAAGTATAATAGACCGTCTCCTTCACTGTAAATCAAGTATTGGAATGATTTTTGAAATGATAGTTCATATGTTACTGTGGATACATAAAGATTGCAAAGTAGCCCATGAGTATGTGATATCCTGATTAGGTCTAGATGTTTTCCTAATGTTGTCAGTTATGGTTTCTTTCTAGCCTTTGTTCATCTTTAGTGATCATGTTTGTTTGCTTTATGTTAATGTAATGGTAGAAAGCATTGTATTGAAATACTAATTTCTCTTCAATTACTAGAAATGAAGGAAGAAGAACCGTCAAATCAGGCAGAAGAGTTAAAAAAAAAAGTGGTAGATATTGGAGAGGCAGGAAGCCCTTTATATATGCAGCGCTACTCAAAGGTGGTTGACGTCATTAAGAAGAAAATTTCACTTGGTCTTGAGATAAAAAAGGTACAAAGTCCAACAATTACAGTATATTTTATTGAATAAAGTTAAAAATAAAAATCAATTTTGGGCATGATGGGTAAATGCCTACAGGGCTGGATCTAGGTAATTTTGTAAGGAGAGGTTGCCACCCCTCACCCTTCAGTTTTTGCCGCCAAAAACATGTTTTAGGGGTTAGAATACCTGCTGCCTGTCTGTTCTTCAGAGCTGAGGGTATGTGTTGAGTAGCCAATACAAACCAGAAAAACAGGGCATTTAAATATTAAACCTCATCAGTTTGATAAATACGCTTTACCGTATATCAATATATTCTTGTAGTTTGAACAAAGCTCTTTTTGTGAGGCTCATTTGCCCCACCCCTTAGATCTAGTCCTGCTAGTATATTGAGGTTGCTACAATTTTTTATCATCTAGGTTGGTCAACAAAGAAATTCCTGATATATTATTACTTATTTGTTTAACTGCTAACTTTTTAATTATTTTTTTAAATTCAGTTATATTCTTTTAATTTCCTTTTAATTACAATAAATTGATAAAATTGTATGGTCTTCATAACTTATGGAAGTTGTGGTGCAGTTTGCTAATTAAAATAGTTGCTGTTTCCTGATATTTAATCGTTTTTTTTTTTTATTTTTATATTATGTTATGTTATTTATTAATATCCCTTAGCTTGTAAGATCAACCATATTTTTAGAGAGATGTGGCTATCCAGTATCAGCTCTCGGACAGCTTTATAATATAAGAAGAGCTTTTTTTTTTCTCACTCTGAATAACCGTAGTCATTTATGGATATGGTGTGAATATTTTTTTTAACAAGTATTCATTATTTGAAGTTAATTGTAGTTTGTTATCTCTTAAACAAGTTTTTTTTTTTTTTTTTTTTAAGATATTAAATTATCTTTGTTAAATAAGACAGATGATCAGAAGTGTAGCAACAAATGATCATTGAAATACAACAATTTAATCGTTGTATTTAAAATAAAATATACAACTTCTAGATTATTTATG
This sequence comes from Thereuonema tuberculata, assembly GCA_023159025.1. Lineage (NCBI taxonomy): Eukaryota > Metazoa > Arthropoda > Chilopoda > Scutigeromorpha > Scutigeridae > Thereuonema > Thereuonema tuberculata. Next base: position 42,634,869 of record JAFIDM010000004.1, on the reverse strand, counting down.
TTTTTGAATTCCATTTTGAGAAATTACAGCAATCAATACTATAGCAGTTATATATATACTTTGAATAAATCATTTATCTTACATAATATAAATGCAAAATTTTACATACATTTATTTATTGTTATAACATTCTTCATTGTAATTGTTGATTAAAAAAAAACAATGCATATATATATATTTATTGATATACTATTTTTTAAATCAAGGGCTGTTTTTCTAAGAGTACGTGGGAATATATTGTAAATTTATTTAATAAAAATAAAATTTCAGTATTTTTTTATTTGAAAAGGATTTAATTTTCATAATTCAGATGTTTATCATGTTTAATGTTATAACATATGGGTAGCCAAGTGGTAAGGTAAGGGTGCTTGGCTGCGGATTGGTGGTTCAATTCCATTCTCCTCCAAACGGGTCCTGGGGTCTACCCAGCCCTCTGTAGAATGGGTACCAGGTTTCTTTCCCGGGAGTTACAGGCAGGCAGGCGTCGGACTGACTATTTGACCTCAACTTCGTCCCGTTGGTGAAGAAGTGCTGGTAGCCTTACCTCCCACGATCCCAAGGGCCTGCATCGGCCTGTAGTGGGATACTTTAACTTAATGTTATAACATACAATTGTCCAAACATAAGAACTCACAAATTGATTTTTAGAGAAATTACTCCTCAATATATCTATCTAAAAATAGCAACTATAATTAGAACTATACTTAAGGTATGAATTTTTTTTTTTGTGCGCGAGTGTTTTTTTCTAAAAAAAAAAAATATGCTTCTTGATAGATTTCGATTGCTAGAATAAGTCACTTCTTAACATTAAATTTCCCTTCTAATAAATTCATTTATCATGTAGGTTGCTGATTTTGGATGTGCCGAGTTGTCATTTTTCCGATTTCTTAAGACAATACCTGAATTAGAAGAATTTTCAGGCATAGATATAAATGCTGATGTGATTGAAAGGTACAAATGTAGGGTCTCTCCATTAGCGTATGACTATCTGATTCGCAGGATAAATCCACTGATGATTCATTTGTTTTCTGGCAGTGTGGCAGAAAAGGATGCTCGACTTCTTGGATACAATGTAGTGACATGCATTGAACTGTAAGTATTTAAATGCAAGTTAAACAATATTTTGTAACCCAATAGTAGTAACAAGTTGATATTGGAAAAACTTATGGCAAAAACATTTTTTTCAATATGTACAATCTTTCCTTTTGATTAAATTGTAAAAAAATGCAAATTTCTTCTTAACTTCCCACTTACAGTTCAAATTACTTAATCATGTACATTTTTTTTCCTGATATCTTTTTAACCATTTAATGGGCATATCTTTGATTATATACACAGAATTTCCATCTGTGATTAAAATTATTACAGTATATATATACAGTTAAACCTCTATTTAACGAAGTCGCTAAATCCCGAAAAAAAGTTCGTTATATGGAAAATTCGTTAGAGATTCACCTTTTAAAATTACTTCAAACTACATAAAACAGATTTAAAATACATAAACAATAAATATTATTAAAAAGTAATAATTTTAATGACATAAAGCATACATTATCACATGAGTATTTAAATTTTACTAATAAAGTCTGTTAATTTTGTCTGAGTTTTTTTTTTTTTTTTTTGAAAGTGTTTTCACTTATAGTATGCCTCGCATCTTTGCAATGCACCAAAAACCCCTTCAGTATTTTCTTCAAATTGTACTCCGCGTCGGATTGTTTCAAATGATTTTAACATTTCATCACATGAAGGTTTTTTTTATTTCTGCATCATGATCATTTCCATTTTCATCATCTTTATCTTCATCACAATTCATAGCTGTATTGTTTTTATTTTTCACACTGTCCAAAATATTCAGTTAGTGTTTCCGAGGTCTCAACTTCAAAATCAAGTGAAAGGTAACATCAGTCAGCACATCGTAGTTAATTTCTTCTTTTTCCCTCAGCTGTATCCACATTTCTTTCATTTCCTCTAAGGAAATATCAATAATAACATTTCAAGGAGAAAACAAAAATAGACACCACGAAAAAGTTTGTTAAATAGAAAATGCACTTTGCTATTTGGAGGTTATTTTACGAAGAAATTATCAAAATGTTCTTGGTTCCAAAGAAAAGTTCGCAAGATAGAGGTTTGTTGTATATAAAGGTCCGACTGTATATATATTTACATTTAAACATTGAGATTGTTGTAAGCCTGTCAAGCTCAAACAATTCAAAAGGCAATTCAAGTATGATAATAATACTAATTTTTTTGTTCAAATTTAACATGTTTTGTTTAGTTTTTCTTTTTAAATTTTTAGGATAGAACATTTAGAACAACCCATTTTACAAAAGCTTCCAGAAACCATTTTTGGCTATATAAAACCAAAAGTGGTAATATTTACTACACCAAATGCTGAATTTAATGTCCTTTTTCCTGACCTGAAAGGTTTTCGACATTGGGATCACAAATTTGAATGGACAAGAAAAGAATTCAAGGAATGGTAGTGTAATTTAATTCATTAAGTTTTTATTTAGAAAATTTATTAAGCCTTGCTGGTGAAGTTGGTAATTATTTTGTATAAAATATCTTGGTTGTTTTGAAATAGTTTAATGTGTATCTCTTAATAGGAATCTTATTAATTTTTTGGCATATATGTCGTTTTATTATAAAACTTAAGTATAAAAGTATAACATGGATTAGACTAAATACACTCTATGACCAAAAAAACAACGCACTTAGAAAAATAGTGTAATCATGATGAAACATGACGTGTAAAGAAGATGGAAAGAAAATGATGCCAGAACAGAGAGAGAAATGCAGCTGTTTATTTCAGAACAGCAGGCTCAAAATCAACAGACATATTAGTACATGTAGGGATGCCTCATTCAACGATACATGTGGATATACAGTGTGGCATTGACGCATATAAATGTTTAATGGTGCCCTGTGAAAGATTCATCCAAATGTCTTGGAGTTGCTGGGCTAGTTCACCTACATTGTGGGGTGAATGCAATTGTCGTCCCAACATGTCCCATTCATGTTCTGTAAGTGATAGGTCTGGTGATCTGGTAGGCCAAGGAAGTGTTGGAACATCTAGAGATATTTGCTGTGTGCAGTTGGCATTATCCTGCTGAAAAATGGCTGTTGGAAGACCTCGCATCATATGCAGAACGACAGGTTGCAGGATGTCCTGGATGCAACATTGTGCTGTGACAGTATTCCGAAGAACAACTAAGGGTGACCTGGTGTCATATACAATGGCCCGAAACGAGGACGATAGGTGTGATGCTTCAAAGTTAGGTGAGGTGAGGCGCACTGGCCAGGTTATCTTAACACATATTTGGCAGTCATTGATTCTAAGTTTGAAACCTACATCACTAAACACTATACGGCCCCAAACAGTTACATTCCCTACTTCTCTGGCACGACACCAGTGCAGGGTCAGTGGTAGTCTTTGGTGTTCTGAGGGCCAATCTCACGATCCTGTCTGGTAGTGGTTACTCTAGGCTGATCACTGCCTTCCTGACGGTTGTATGTGCGTTGCCAGACCCATTGCTGCAACAGCGCCTTATTGTGACATCACTGCAACCCAAGTGGTTGGCGATAGAACGATATATCTAATCTGACTCTCTCAAGCCCACGATACGCCCTCTGTCAAATAAAACTCAGTTACTTGATAAATACTATATAAAAAGGATAATTATCTGGCAGTTTCAGAAAAATACTTAGCATATTCCATCATCAGGAACAGCCTTTTTATATTTTTTATATTGGATTTACCAAGTCTGTTTTATTTTCACTTTATTTTCTTTATTTCATCAATGCACATTAAGTCTTCTCAGAATAATACAATATACCTCACTTATCTATGACACTTTTATAACAATGGTAGCCAAAAATCTTCAAACGTCTGAACTTTATTCGGAAACTTACTAATTAAATTGTGACAAGAGGTGCTTTTCAATCGTTTTTAAATAGTTCTAGTATAATACTTTGGACTAACATAAAGCAGTTGAGAGAACCCCCCCCCCCCCCATGAACATCTAAATTTATAGTTACATTTAAACTTTATTTCATACTTTTTTTTAATACCAAATTCTAATTCAAAATAAATTTGTAAATAAGACCTAGAAAGAAATGAAAGAGTTATGCTTCAGAGACTTTTATAAACTAAATTTGTTAGCATGTTCAAGAAGTGCTGCACACTTCTGTGATTACAGTATATGAAGTTGAAACTTATTATCATAGCATCTAATTATTAATAATTTATATATAATAATATTAGGTTGTTCGGAAAATACTGGCCAATTTTTTGACTCGCTTTTAACAATTGAAAGTAATTCCATATAACTCCTTCATAGTATTTAAAATTGTTTATTT
>JAFIDM010000004.1:42591834-42615510 GCA_023159025.1 Thereuonema tuberculata | reverse complement strand
TGGAGTCATTGATAAGGAAAGATGTTTCATAGAGCCATAGACATTTCTAAAAGACGTAACAAATAACTAAAATACGCTTTGAAATATAGGATAATCTTAGCAATGAGAAGATACAACTGATAGTGGTGGTGATGGAGATGCTAAGGGTAGTAAACGAGAACTCTATTCTTTATTTTGCTATTTTCTTGAATCTAAAAATTAGAAGATGGCAAAATATAATTTAGTGTGAAGCCATTGACATAAAAAGAACAAAGTCATGTAAAAACTATATGCCGATATCATAATACTACTGAATACTGAAGGATGATAGAACAACTATGCAATAATAATTAAAATTATCATTCTAGGACATTTCTTTCTGTTTCATTTTTACCTAAGACCACTTTTAAGGAGATGGTAAATCTATAAATATCTTTCTTTTCTAGTTTTAATGAGCTGCAAAATCTGGGCAGTGAGAGTAGTGCATCCAGATCCTTCAGATAAGCATTGAAGTAACCCTTTTTCAATTCCATACAACTGGTCAAGATAAGAATTCCTTGGATAATTCAGTGTTTGAACGGTTGCCAAGGCTTTTTGAATTATACCACAATGGTTGTAGAGTAAATCTGACTTGTCTCTGTTTTGCAATTTCATAACAATAATTAGGCCAGTATTCCAACAACAGAAACAAACAAACTTAAAGTAATGTAAACTGCAAGTTATTTATGAAAATATCTGAAATAATTAATCAATTGATTGGCTAACTTGTGTTCAGAAACTTGTGTTACTGAACAAGGTATTGTAGTTGCGTGTCCTCATTTGAAGAAACTGTTTCTATTTATTATTAATAAAACTATTATTTAATTTGTTATAATAAACACACTGGTCAAAATAATTAGGGGATCAAGAGAGGAACAGTAGAAATGATTCTGTAAATCATGTAAAAGTGATCTTTTTGCAAGTGAAATTTCTGGATATCAGATACAGTAGAATATATTGTAGTATGGGTAACAGAAACGCCCTAGAAGCTCTTTTTGCAATGTTCACATTACGTAAGACACTGTAGGACAATGTGAGTATTAGTTGAACAGCTCAGAAATGGACATGGTCACAACAGTAACTGCCCTTTCGTATGGTTATGTGGTCTCCTTAAACGGCCAACAATGCTGCACACCTGTGTTGCATGGACTCGATGAGGTGATCAATGATATCTTGTGGGATGCTTCAGCACTTGTCCAGAAGGCAACCTCCAGCTCTGGAAGAGTTGAGGGAGGTGCTGGCCTAGCTGCAATGTATCTGCCATGCACATCCCAGAGATGCTCAATGGGATTTAAGCCTGTGAGCAAGCTGGCCACTCCATACACTCGATGCCCTCTTACAAAATGTTGTCCAGTTACTGAGCTCTGTGAGGACAAGCATTATCATCCATAAAAAGAAAAGAATCACCAATGGCTTCAGCATACAGCACCACAATAGGTTGGAGGATCTCGTGTCTGTCTATACCTTAAAGCTGTCAAACTGCCATTTCGGATGCCATTGAGGTCCATAAGTCCTCCAATACTGATTTCATGCCCACAGCATCAGTTCACCACCACCATATTGGGATGTTTCTTGCATAAAAGAGGGTTATTTCGTGTTCCATATTCCTTCCAGATGAGGACTTGTCAATTGTCAGGCTGAAGACTGAACTGCAACTCATCGGAAAACAGAACCCAACACCATTTGGCATGCTCCCTATCGCGATGTTCCTCTGCCCAGTTTCCACGGGCTGTATTGTGCTGTGTTGTTAATGGGCTACACCATGGGACCATGTGCATAGCCTTCACAAAGGCAACTGAAGACAGTTTGAGGTGACACACCGTGTCATGTTGCTGTTTGAAGGGCACAATGCAGTCTAGTTGCATTCTGCTGTCTGTTCTGGCAGGTTGTTAACAAGATGTAATGGTTGTCCCTTGCTGTAGCTGCTGATGGCCGGCTTTTCCTTGCCTTTGTCGAACATTTCCTATCGTTTGAAACCGAGTCTGTAGTCGAGAAATTGCACTCTGAGACACTCCAATGGCTACTGCTACCTCTTGCTGTGTCTGCCCAGCTCCCAATCTTCCTATGGCGACATCAAGAGATATCTTACCTTCCTGGCGGTTTGAATGTGGACACCAGTGAGGTGCATCAGTCTTTCTGAGAAGCTCCTTCGATGCTATTTTGGTCCTTATCACGTGTTCAGACAAACTTCTGATGTCAACTATGAGGTGAAGCCCACCAGCGAGTTCTCTCATTCTGGCCAGCAGCAAAGACGTCAATCTTGAGAAATGGTTCATGTCTTCTGCATGAGCCAGTCGTCCAGCTAAAGGACATCTTCGACAATGACACCTCCAGTAGCAAAGATAACATTCTTGGTGATGACAGTGCTACCAGAGATTACAATGTCTCCCACTGGCAGGGCCAGATTAAAGCTTTTTTGGGCTGAAGGCTACTTGGCAAAAAAGAGCGAAGTACCTATATAGAGTTCATCGGCACTCTCCCACCAAAGGCCGAAATCTTGGGAGGGCCTTTTTAGCCTAATGGTTAATCTGGCACCTGCTCACCGAACATAGACATACCACCACCTGATGGGGCAAGATCATCAACTAGTGTTGCTCGGGATAAGCCTACCCAATTTGTGCATGATCCAAATCTTCTTCGTACACGCAGAAGAATCCCAGCAGTGTAAATAGTGTTAGATCTGAACAGTGTTTTATTTTTCCTAACTACTGACCAAGAAGTCAAATTTTTGAGGAGGAGAAAGTGCTACAACTTTGTTTCTTTTTTGTGTTTGAAAGCCAGAGCTGGCATAGCTCACTGGTTTAAAGTGACTCTCTGTAAATAGTGTAAGTCATGGCTACATAGTATCTTTTTTCCTTTCAAGTTATTTACAGTAGAACCTCATTATAACGGACTAATAGGGGCTGAAGGTTGTCCATTTTAATGAAAGTCCGGTTTATAACAAAGATGTGTACGTATACACTGCATTAATCTTTAGAACAAGAAGGTCCTGGTTCATGTTGATTGCTTACAATCATTGGTTTGAAAAAATAATTTATTTTCTGCTGGGTTTATTTTCTGCTGGGTTTGTTTGCTGCTTATTTCTTCAGTTAAAAACTGACGGAGGTGCCATAAGTGTTCATAATATGCAACACATTTTCATTTGCCGATTGTTCAACATATTGAATAACAAAATTTTAAATGTCTTTCACTTCGCTCACCTTAATTGTAGGCTGACAGTTTTTTTTTTAAACTGTCCCTTATAAGTGATGTCCGTTATAATAGGGTCCGTTATAATGAGGTTCCACTGTATTTGTTTATAAGTTTTCTAGAACAATCTACTGTTCTGCCATTTTACTGCTTCACTGATATAATAAGGGTGGCAAATAAACCACTGAGTCAGTCAACCCACAAAAACTGTGTTCGTATGTTTACTCTCAATATATCAATATTTGAAGAAATAGCATCAAAAAAACTGTATTTGTTAAATATTCATCAATCTTATAAATAAAAATATTTATGAAACAATATCAAAATATTTTGTTATATTATTAATGCTCCTATTATTAAAATTATATATTCTTTACGCTCTAAATTGCAAATGATTAATTGAAATCTTTGCATCGCTAAACTCGAAAATATGCATCATTCGAGTTTGGCCATTAGATATATATATATATATATAGCCAAGCCGGACAGCTATCTGAAACTCAAAATCCCAATACAAATTTCAGAAAACTGTTTCTGTGAATGTACGGCTTCTAATTACATTCACTTCATCAGCGGCATCTGGTGTTAAATTTTGAAACTAAACTAAAATTTGGAAATCACTGAAACGCATTATTTAGAGAAATTTGCTCTTTCTTATTGTAAATATTCTCTTTTAAGTTTTTTTTAATTTTATATCTTTTTTTAATTTCTTTTATATAATATACTTTTTTGCTTTTTTTAAGTTTTTTTATACTTTTTTGTATACATATAAATAATAAAAAATTAAAAATTAAATAGATGACAGTTATGAAATCATTGGGATTTTGAGTTTCAGATAGCTGTCCGGCTTGACTATATGTTTAGTAATATAAGTCCATTTTATTCTTATATTCTTTACGCTCTAAATTTCTAAATTGCAAATGATTAATTGAAATCTTTGCATCGCTAAACTCGAAATTATGCATCATTCGAGTTTGGCCATCCAATATATATATATATATATATATATATCTAATGTCCAAACTGGAAGCTCATCCTTCGAGTTTAGAAAAGCAAAGATATCAATCAATCATTTGCAATTTAAATTTAGAACGTAAAGAATATAAGAATAAAAATTACCTTATATTACTAAACTATTATAGCCGGACAGTGATATGAAATTTGAAACCAATAGAAACGGTGAACTGAAATTTGAATTGGCAGTTTCTTAAGACAGTGATTTGATCTTTACATTGGTTTCAAATTTCATATCACTGTCCGGCTATATATATATATATATATATATACAGTGAAACCTCCGTTAACGGACACTCCGAATAGCGGACACTCTGAATAGCGGACAGTTATTTTAACTGTGAGTTTTTTTGTTGTTTTTTTTTCGATTAACATTTCGACAAACGTATCATGGTTGTATTTACATCGGTGTCCCATACATTGTATCGGAGTCCAATGATTCAATGCACGAATCTGAGGCCCTTTCTTTCACTACAGTTGCTTTGTAAATATCAATCCCTCGTAAAGCTATCCTATAAACGTGTTGATTAAATTTAGTGCGAATTAAAATGGCGTCAAAAAGGAAGAGATTGGCACTGAAAGAAAAAGTTGATGTTCTTGAAGTTGCTGAAAAAGAAAAGCTGAGTGTGCGTTGTCTTGCTGAACGTTTTAAAGTTGGAAAAACTCATATAAGTGAACTTTTGAAGGACAAAGATGAGATTAGAAAAATGTGGATTGTGAATTCAAACGAAAATTCGAAGAATTTGAAGTTTCGTAAAACTGAAACAAGCAAAATCGACGATATGGTGATAAAATGGTTCCGCTCTACACATGCAAGGAACATTCCTATAAGCGGTGTTTTCCTTCAAGAAAAAGCCATAAAAGTCGGTCAAACTTTAGGATTGGACATGTTTAAGGCATCAAATGGATGGCTAGAAATTAATTTTCTATATACTGTAATTAATTTTATCATTATTTTAACTAAGACAAACGGATTAGTACTCATTTAAAAAGAAATATAGTAAATAATTTGCAGTTGTTCATATTCTCTTATACCGCAATGATAATTCTAGAAATTTAATTAAGATTGTACGTTATTTTTCATTAAATGACATGCTATAAGCTAAAAAATAAAAAAAAGACAGTCCTCCCCAATAGCGGACAAAACTTCCGGTCCCATGACTGTCCGTTATTCGGAGGTAACACTGTATATATATATTTACGTTATATTTTATTACATGTCTTTTTACATATGATTTACAATCCATCTTATTAAAGCCTTTTCACTAATATAAGGAGATTCTTTCATTTTCTTATTTACATTGTCATCTATTTTTTTTTATCTTATGTATTTTCAATTATATAATTTACTTTCCTGTATCCTTATTAATTACTTAGTTTGGGATATTCAAGTTTTATTTCTTTCCCTTAAATTATAATTTGTATTAGTATTATTTATTTTTTTTAATTTCTAAATATAACAGTTTTGTTATATTTAAATAAATAATTTTTTATTTTGGTTTTAATATTTTCTATATCCATTTGTCAGCAAATATTTTCTTTTTCTTTAATTAACCTTATAACTGTATTTGTGTTATTTTTGACAGTCCAAACAGAATCAGCCTTGTTGCACCCAGGCACCATAGCAGCGGAAGTACGTCATGAAGCTGATTCCTGATTGGTTACAAGATTCGTCTTATTTTGCGGGAAATGAACCCATTGGATTGTTTTCAACAGTCAACAATCTCCATACGAAAACGGAGTTTTTAGGAAATCAAAAAACTGAATTCCGCCGAGTCCCTAAATACACAGAGACGGAAAAAACACCTTTTAATAGATATAAATGAATCGTATATACACATTTTTAGAATGTAAAAAAACCGATGCAACAGCGTGCAAAGAAAAATATTGGAACGTCGTTGTTACATAATTCAATGCTTAATCTACAATCAAAAGAACCTCCAAAAGTTTGAAGACCTGCTTCGATAACATAAAGAAAAGAGCAAGGCAAGACAGTGCTCATTGCAAGGTAAATAATTTAAAGTAAATATACCTTATGTCTTTCTTAAGTTATCATTTCGTTAACAGACTAACCGCGAAAAAGATCGCCATGCAAAATTAAATGGAAGAATTCGATTTTTGTTTTGTTTTTTAACTTGAAAAAGTTTTGTCTGACAAGTAATCTAGAAATGAAATATTAAAATAATAAATAAAAAATGAATGTTAAATAATACAAGAAACTTTCATGTTACAAAAAGAAAAGAAAATTTGTAATTAAGAAAGAAATCTAAATTTCATATTATCATCATTTTCTGTATTTATTCTTTACTTTTTTATATAATGGCAATTACTTATGTAATGAAACTTGATGTATTACTTTCAGATTCAATTAGTCAAAACAGGATGTGCAAAATGTTCAAAAAAATTATCGTCTTTAGAAGAACGTGTGATAGGAATACTCAAAAATCAGTTTATTCCTCTGCCCTGTTCAACTGACAGTGAAGGGGCATTTCATGTGGATGTGATAGAAGGTAAGGACTTCTGCTTAGCTTGTATAATTCATAATACTAGTCTTATCAAAAAAAAAAAAAAATATGCTTGTTGAGAGCTGTTTTAGTTTTAATCACTGATTTGTGTAATGAAACTTGCTGATTACAGAAATAAATTTCATTTTCCTATATCTCATCAGGATTTTTTAACAAATTCAAATAAAATATATTTCTGAAAATCCTTTAACCTTTTATCGATTTTGTTGCTGTTTGGCTACAGCTGAATCAATGACGTGAGTTTGACGTCAAAACATAAAAACAGGTACCCATCGCGATTTTGTTACCATGTGGAAACATTTCTCAAGCATACACTGACTGCTCAATTGAAAGTGGACACCTAAGTGTGTCATCCCAACAGTGAAGTTTGGCGGTGATGGTGTGGTCGTGTTTCTTCCGGTTTGGACATGGTCCGTTGGTTGTGATCGAGGGGAACATGACATCCACACAGTATCTGGATGTTCTAGACAATTCCATGCTTCCTACGTTATGGTCGCAGTTCGGTGAAGGGCCATTTGTATTCCAGCACAACAATGCGCCGTGCCATAAGGCCCCTGTTGTCAGCACCTGGTTTCCGTAGAATAATGTTCAGGAACTTTAGTGGCCCACCCAGAGTCCAGACCTCAACCCTATTGAACATCTGTGGGATGAATTGGAGCACTGGATTCACGCACATCTAATGCGACTGCAAACATGCATCCATCTTGTGTATGCTATGAAGGAGGAGTGGGCAAAAATACCGATTGCTTGCTATCAGAAAATGGTGGAGAGCATGCCACAGTGTGTGGATGCTGTGCTTAGGGTAAAAATCCACAGTATGCGCTATTAGACACCCTGTAAATAAAGTGTCCGTTCCATACTACAGGTGTCCACTTTTAATTGTGCAGCCAGTGTATAAGTTGAAGGCGACATCAGGAAATTAGTTGACCTTCTTTTGATGAGCGGGAATCGTTCGTGTTTTTAACCTGCAACAACAAAACGATTTCCGTCGCATTTTTCGTCTTAAACCCTTAAACCCTTCAAATTTTATAAGGTGAGTTTAATGTCTAATGAACGTGGATGTGTAAAGTTCGTTTCTAAAGACCATAGTTAAAATATCTACATAATACCCTAAATTTGTTGTTGCACTATGGGTACATGCCTTTTGAGCTGCCATCTTGAAAGTGTACTGCTGTCGACAAATGGCAATAAAAACCAGACAGGGCATATTACATCAAATTTTAAATGCTGCAATTTATTTTGCCTAGACAAATTAATGCTGTTTTAAAAGTGTGAACTTAAAAAATGCAGTCAATAGGACAGCATTGCTTCTGACAAACTTTATAGGCATTTTGATTTTTTATAAAAATCAAGTATTTTTTTTCTGTTTTGTTTTACTAATTAGGCTATGAAATACAAATTTTATGCTTCAGTATACGACTGTATAATTTGTTGTTGCCTTTTAGGTTTTTGTAATGTTTTGAATGTATTCCTAACAGGTGCTGCCAACAGTGAACACAAGTCATTTCATGGCCTTCGTCTAACTCGTGGGCGTTTTGCAGCCATTATCCCATCTGATCCTCAACAATCCGATGGGGAAAGCATATCAGATGAAGAGGACATTTCTGACTCTACATCCATCCAAAATATTGGTCCACCAAAAGGAATGGAAGAGAGCAGTGAAGCAGAAAAAACAGACATCGAAAGCGAAAATGTTGAATCGGACGATTTCATGTACAGGGATGGGGAGATTGTGTCAACCAGTACTGTTAAAAAAAATCGGAAGGTTGCGAATAAAGTGTCAACTTCAAAGAAGCAGCAGCCTTCGAAAAAAAAGCAAAAAAAAAAAAAGAATCACCACCATGGGTCAAAAATGACAGAAGAAATTCTTGCTGATCCTCATGTCGTTTTAGAACTTAGAACTCCTTTGCAATAATTCAAGCAGTTCTTCGGTGATGAACTAATTGAGCATATTGTTCAACAAACAAATTTGTATTCAGTCCAGCAATATATAAATGAATCGCAAATATGAAAAAGGTACTAAGTCATAGAAATACCAAACTGAGAAAACACAAAAAAACCTTCCACATTCAAAACTAGAGCCAGCAATTAAAAATCCATTGGTGTGGTATGAAACGTCTGTGAAGCCCACCCATGCCTGTCATCTGCTTATTTTTAGGTCAGTATGCAAATGTACAAAGTCATAATTAAAAATTTCGACTTAGTACCTTCTTCCAGATTATGGGTGACTTAGGTACCTTTTCCGTGTTTTGCAATTATATTGTCGCATTTTGCAGTTAAAATAAAATGTTTTACTTCAATTTTTTTAGTACAAACTTAAGTTATATATATATGTTATATATAGTATCATATAGCAATGTAACACTAGTGCAAAAATAATGAAAAAATGTAAAGCAGTATTCATGTTTTTGACCTCCTGAGACTTCTGGAAAAGCCGGATTTAGTTCCCATTTAAATGTTGCATGGGGTGAACACAATTGAACCCATTTTCAGTCCTAACTCAAAAAGTACAAAAAGTTGACTTAGTACCTTTTTCACATTTGCGATTCAAATACTAATGTGCATGAAATTACAGACTTCTTGGCAATTTAGTTACTTATGGGCTTTGTTGATTTCCCATCCAATAAAGATTACTGGTGTCCAGAGTTGCGTTACCCACTAGTGACAGATGTAATGTCTCTGAACCGCTTCCAAAAATTGAGGCGGTACATTCATTTTTCCAACAATTTGATGGCTGATAAGACTGTAGACAGATTCACAAAAATACGACCTGTAGTGGAGGATGTGAATGCAAAGCTTTGGAACAGGAAAGTCTGCTGTGCGTTGATGGTTCCATACAAAGAATCCAGGGCTGGGAATTTGCCCCAAAAACCCCACAAATGGGGTTTAAGTTTTTTGTTTTGGCAGGAATCTCGGGCATAATATATGAATTTATTCCTTACCAAGGAGCAAGAATATTTGCAGAATATATAAGGTTTCAGATGAAGTGAAGAAGTTGGGTCAAGCGGCACAAGTGGTGATTACATTGTGCGAAACAATATATAGACCTGCAGGAAGTATTGTTTATTTCGATAATTGGTTCAACAGTCTGACTTTGCTAGAACGTCTGCTGACTCAAAAGTCACTTATAGCAATTGGCATAGTGTGACAGAATCATTTATTTGAGTGTCAGCTAAAGTCCGACAGGAACTGTCCAAAGAAGGAAGAGGCGCATATGACTACAACAGAACCAGCAATGGTCAGGTTGTAGTCGTGAAATGGAATGATAACAAATGCATAACATTTGCTAGTACTCCTGCAGGAATAGAACCAATCGGTTCAGCAAAGCGTTATGATAGAGAAGCCAAAAGTAAAGTTAGCATTCCATGCCCTCGAATTGTGCAATGCTATAATCAGCATATGGCGGGGTGGACTTGAGTGATATGCTCGTTTCATTATATCGCACACCATTGAAAGCTAAACGCTGGTACATGAGAATTTTTGGTTATATGCTTAATATCTGTATTAAGTATAAGGATTGTCCACAAAAGAGAATGCATGCTTTTAAAAGAAAGACTTCAATACAAAGATGAAAACCTCCAACATTGAAAAAGTTCCGAATTGCCTTTGCATTAGCTCTCAGAGGAGCAGGAAAGCCTAAGCATGGTAGGCCTTCTACAAAATCTTTAGAGAAAATTAGGCGACCAATGGCCCGTCGTCCTCAAGATGAAATCAGATATGATGGGCTATCGCATTGGCCAATACGTACGACAGCCAAGGGACAATGCAAAATATGCAAATTAGGATTTAGTCAGATGAAATGCAGAGAATGTGACATTGTTCTTTGTCTAAATAACAAAAATAATTGTTTTGTTGCATTCCATTGTAAATAAAATCCAGTCATTTCCATTTGTGTTCATTTAACTGAATTAAATAAAAGTTTTATTTTTTACTCCTTTACAACCGTAAATGGATTTTGTTGCCATATGGCTACAACTAATAATTTTTTACTGAAACACTTTGTCAAAAAAAAGCTTAGACAAATACTGTGTGGGACGATATTCTCACCTCAGAAAAGCAAAAAAAAATAATTTTTTTTGGTGGTTTATGTTAGGGTTATCAACAAAGAGTTAATGCAAGAAACACAGTATTAAGAACATAATAGAACAATTTGATAAAAAAAAAAAAACCCAACAAATACGAGGTATGTCCAGAAAGTAAGTTCCGTTTGCTAATAAAAACAACACGAGTACAGATACAGATAAACTATTTGTTACAAAATAAATTACAATTCGTACACTATTTTTCCACATTGCTCCCACCATTTTGGAGGTACTTGTCATAGCGTGGCACAAGTTTTTGTATGCCTCCTTCAAAAAAGTTGCCACCTGTGTTTTCAGCCATGTGATAAGTTCATCATTGTTGTTGAATTTTTGTCCACCAAGGAACGTTTCCAGGTGCAAAAAGAGATGGAAGTCACTAGGGGCAAGGTCAGGGCTGTACGGAGGGTGGGAAAACTGGCTCTAGCCAAAGTCCTGTAAGAGTTGTCGTATCTTGTTCGCAGTGTGAGGGCTGGCATTGTCATGAATGAAAACAATACCATTTGTGAGGTTGTGATGAATCACTCGTCGCATTTTCTCCGTACACCTCACAAATCTGTTGATTTGTGTTCTCGCATTCAGAAAACAAATGACAGATCTATTCTCACGTGCGGCGGATTTTCAATCAACTTGGCCGTTCTAACCAAGCACTATAAAGCGTAAACAATAGATGGCGATTTCAAAATGGCATCTTCTCCTTGACTCAGAGCAACTATGGCGCATGCGCTGAACTCCAGTGGCAGCGATGCTGGGGTAGCGGATAACAATGAAACTTACTTTCTGGACGTGCCTTGTATGTTGAATACAAGATTCTGTAATTGCAATTAAAATTTTCAAAAAAAAAAAGTTAAAAACACCACATATCAATTAAATCATCTAAAGAACTGACACACAATGATATCAAACATATATATGATTTTGCCTTAAAGGTTTGTTTCATTTTATTCTTTCCACTAATAAAAATAAATTTGAGATTATCTTTTCAAACGTTTTTTTTTTTTTTTGCCAAATTCAGCATCATTAAGCTTTTTTCAGAAACCATAGGGTGGGGACTATTTTTTAAAACTATTTTTTTATTTTAAATGATTAAAAATGGAAATATCTTTTTAATTTCCAATTTTAAGTTGATGAAAAGATGATTTTTTTTTTTTATTCATATCATGAAATGCTTACTTTATAAAACATCTTAATTCAAATCTTAAAACAAAATTAAATCAGTTATTTGATCTTGAAGATAAATTATCAAATTAATAAATTATGAGTTATTTTCTTGGGTTTCTTTTTTCTTATGTTAAAAATCTAAGAAATATTTAATTTTGTGATTGTGAATTTCATTAGATGGGTTATTTCTGAAATGTGTAAACGATGTTTATTTTTGTTATGAACTAAAACAATGGACCCACAAAGTCAATATGACCTGAATTTCGAGATTATTATAATTAATCATTTCGGTGTTAATTCAATGTCAGACCATGAATAGGACAAGGGATTCCAAAAGGCAATGACTGAATCTCATCTCTCTTTAGAACCCTACAGGAGGTAAAACAAAATAATTCTTTTAATTATAATTTTACTATCAGGAATTGTTGTTGCTTTCTCAGTATTGTCTCTGTGATAATAATCTTGACGGTTAATAATAATAATAAAAAGGTTAATAATAATCATCCAGATAAAGTTAAACATTACCACAAGTACCTTGGAGAAGCCAATGAAGTACAAGAAATAAAGTTCCAATGTTCCACTAGAAATGACTTTTGAATTTGGATGATCAGTCTAATGCTCACCCACCTGTAAGAATAAGAAATACCCATTTGAAAGAGGGATGAGTGCACCCTGGGGCCTGTCTGGAGGAAAATGAACAAGAAAAAAATCCATCAGGATCAAATACCAGATCTTCCAACATACAATCAAACAGACTGGCACATGAAGACCCAGAATCTATAGCAATGGTCTCTCAATCAGCTCAGTAGTACACAAGCTAAAAAGTCAACAGATGTAAAGAATGTAGATTTGAAGGTTTCACAACTAAAAAAAGAACTTAAAGCTGGGGATTAGTATTCTGTAGCATTGCTAGGTTATGTATTTATTATGAAGAACTAGCAGGAAAGCCTGTCGGACGACAAACATAAAAAAATCTGAAAAAATCTTTTATTATCAACTATAAAGTAAATATCTCATTATAAACTTCATTTTTTGTAAGAACAGCATGAGATTGTTCTATCAGATGTCCTTGATGTATTTGGTCAAGAATTTTGATTTTGACGTCGCAAGCACGACGTGCTCGAGAAATAACTGTCCATGACTAAAAACAGGCTCTGGTAAACCAACCATATCTAAAGTTTGTCCTTGTAAATAAATTTTACTAAAAGTAAGAATGGAATAATTATTATTTTTGACTCATAACGCCGAAAGGCATTTAAATCTCACATTTGTAATCTAAATACTGTGCTAACTTGTGAACGAAGCTTCTACGGCAAAAATGGTTTTGAGTTTCGAAATCAGCGTAAAAAACTGAGTAAGTATGCCAAATTTCATTAAAATGGGTGCAGTGGTATCAAAATTATTTGGATTTGAACGTATGTTTTGTTAGAATTTCAGTTGTCTAGGTTAGTTCCCAAGGATAAAATTTTATGAAAACAACATGGAATTGCAAAATGAACTAATATTTTAATCCAATTTGAGTACTTTTGATTCAATGGTACCATTGAGAACCATTGGATCTATCTTAATAGCTTAATTATAGAGAGTTACAGACAGACAGACGAAATTAGCAAATTATATAAGTTGATGATGATTAGTAGAAGTGCAGAGGTTTCACAATTTCAAGACAGCCAATATTCTTAGGTGATGCAAATTAAAGAGAAACATTCAAAACACAACAATGTAGGATGCTTAAAACTTCAAATTCCACTAAAAATAAGATAATGTTTGATAATAAGATTCATATATTCAGAAAATTTTAGTAAGACAAGATATACTTGGTGTACTAATTTCAAATACAGACATGGTAAATATTGTTAATTGATGGTGTAGAGACTCAAATGGGCCCAATTTCCACCAAAATCAAAAGGGACTATATTCAGTAGCATTTAAGTATTTTTTAAAATTTCATCTTTATAAGATAAAAAGGTTTTTTAGGTTAATGATAATTCTTATTTATATTTTTTTTTTGCCCTAGTTCAAATACATGAAAATTCAAAAGGTATTTTTCATTTATTCATCTACATCTAAATTTCAGCTTCCTACAAGAGTGGTTCTCAATCCTTTATCCCTGATCTCCCATCTATCACCTCTTTAAGAAATCCTGGTGTCGTCATTAGAAAGAATGTCACTTTACTGTATAGGTCCTTTTTTTGAGGGATTTCCTCACTCCGGGATGAGGAGTGCAGCCACCATTCGCTCGGAATCAAACAACATGAGCAACTCATCCGAGAAACTAACGACGGAAGTCGTTCATTATGCGCTCACCTTCATGTGATTGACTTTTAAAACATCTCCCGAAGAAGGCCGGAGGCACGGGGCCGAAATATCGAGATAATAT
Source organism: Thereuonema tuberculata (assembly GCA_023159025.1). Lineage (NCBI taxonomy): Eukaryota > Metazoa > Arthropoda > Chilopoda > Scutigeromorpha > Scutigeridae > Thereuonema > Thereuonema tuberculata. Next base: position 42,601,144 of record JAFIDM010000004.1, on the reverse strand, counting down.
CTCATCCAGGAGTGAGGAAATCCCTCAACAAAAGGACCTATACAGTATCATGTCTCACTCCTCCTTCAGGACCAAACTGAATGTCACTTTTTCTAAAATATATTTTTTAAGTATTTTAGTAGTTAATAATGGCAACATTTTTTAAGAATTTTGTGATTGTAATAATTTAGCAATTTAAAAAAAATGAATAGGTAAATTACGATATGAATTCCGAATAAAAATAAAAAACTGTTTATTAATGAGAAAAATGGGAGTGGATTAGAATGAATTCTCTGGAATAGTCTTTATTCTGTAATAGAAATAACATTTCATCTTTCATTTTTAAAAACTTCTTGATTCTAGGAGTTAAAAATGATTTCTCCTTATCTTTTTGATATTGTTTTTAATATTACTTTTGTAGTAATACTAATGGTGCTGATGATTGGGAGTCGATACTGTTTTTGGAGCTAGAGAATTTTTGATCAATATCAGTTTAGATGATGTTCCTTTTATTGTACCACTATATTGAGAAATCGCAAAGAAAAATTAGTTTGTTTCTTTGTTACTATTTAAAAAATAGAAAAATAAGAATTCAAAATTAGGTAAAACATATAAATTAAAAACAGGAATTCCTCAAGGTTTAAACTTAGGACCACTTTTATTTATTTTATACTTAAATACATTATATAGTACAATATCAACATCAAAAATTTTTGCTTATGCTGATGACATCATATTAATAAATATAAATGAAAATTATGAAACTGCAGAATACAATATACAAAAAGACTTTAATAAATTAATTATTTGGACACACAATAATAAAATGAAAATAAATAGTCAAAAAACAAAACTAACGATATTTTTACATTCAAATCCAATAATAAAATATCAATCATAATTGTTTAATAGATAATAACATAAACTCCCAAAGATGTAATTGTGAAACTATAGAAATAATTAAAACAAATAGATATCTAGGTTTATATATATTAATGATCAATTCTCTTGGAAAACACATTATTTATATATATTAAATAAACTTAATTCATTAATATATATGTTCCAACATATAAAGAGTATCTTTTCTATAAGATACAAGATGTTAATATATAAATCATTTATAGATTCATTAATAAATTATGGATTATGTTGTTGGGTACATTTAGATAATACAGACGCTAATAACATAAATAGAATATTAAATAAAATAATGAATTACTTAATACAAGATTATTGTATATTAACAAAGAATGAAAAAATACAGATAAGAATAAAATATAAAATTTTAATGCCAAGAGAAAAAATATTATATTCTTTAATAATAAATAACTTTTATAAAATTAGAAGTCAAATTAGAAATTATAACTTAGAAAATATTACTAGAAATACATTAATAAAGATTTTATATTATGAAAATCCTAACAACTTTGGATTAAGAAATAAAAATCGAATTCTATTAAAGATTTTTATGCAAATTACAAATGAATTAAAACAAAATAAATTTAATAAAATAAGTATATTGAAAAGGCAAATACTAAAAAAAATAATATTTGGCGAAATTAACTGGAATATTTAGGTATTCTTGATTATATATACTATATTTATATTTTGTGTGTTTTTGATTTTGTGTATTTTTTAGTTGAATAATTTTGGCATGAGAGATTGTTATTTAAAGTTTTATTTTCACAATTAGATTTAGAAATTTTTAATGTTATACAGTATAAACATTTAAAGAGAGAAATTGTAATTAGAATAATAAGTAAAAAATAATTTGGCAACCTTAAATTTTATTGTAATGAATGATATTTATAATAATTGTTATTTGATTTTCTTTTTGTATTTCTGTGATATATTGATAATTATATAATTAAATATAATTTAAGTATAATTTTTATATAATTAATGTTCTCTGACTTACAAATATTATATATATGAATTATTTATACTTTCAGCATCTGCATCACAGGATTTCAATTTGAAAACCTAGCAGGACTGTAATTTTAAATTTAGAAATAAAATAAATAAATAAAAAATAAAAATAATTTTGAAATTATTTATTTACTCCCTCTTTCTTAGAAATTGCCCTATCCTTAACCATTAATCCTTTATCCCCTCAATTTAAAGTCTCTCTGAGAACCCCTAGAGACAGAGCATAGATTCATCCACACAAGAAGTTCTATCTCTCCTGAACGACACAAACCTACCTCTGTCCCGTTTCAACTGTTGACTTTACCAAGCTCTCAGTGACTGCTCAACTACAAATATTTGCATACTAAGGAGGCTTAACGTGCATGTAATGAAATAAAGAAAAATGGAAATAAATAAAACGCACTTACTTACAAAAAGTGGAGAGAATTATATATATGGTAATAATCCGACAGTTTCAGAATACTGTGAGCATTCCTTCATCAGGGATGGCACAAACATATAGGACATAGACAACATTTAGAATGACATGACGAGGGAAGGTATGTTGACTTCCCTCATCATGTCGTCCTAAATGTTGTCTTTATGTCCTATACGTTTGTGTCGTAACTGATGAAGGAATAAGCACAGTATTCCAAAGCTGTCGGATTATTACCATGTATAATTCTCCACTTTTTGTAAGTAAGTGCGTTTTATTTATTTCTATTTTTCTTTACAAATATTTGCAACTTTCAAAATGTCGAAGCCCTTTCCATTTCTTTTCCTTGTCACAACTGAAGACGTAAAATAACCTTAGACTCTTTTTCAGTTGTTAAAAGCATTATTCTTTCCGTTCAACAATAATTCCAAAATAATTCAAGTGTAATTTTTAATGATCTACAAGAACTAAACTGACTACACATGTAAAAAGCGCATCCTAAGTTTAAGACCATTTTCCGAAGTTAACCACTTCATTCTCTTAACACTTTCAATATAAAAGCACTTTCTGATCAGGCTGTCTTGTTTCGTTTATTATCACTGAAAGAGATGATTTATCTGTTTCATATTCCCAGTAAATGAACTGTTATGGTGGACTGCTTCTCAGCCTTTTTTTTTTGCTTCATGGAGCACCTTCATATTTGGGAAAATCCTGCAGCTTATCAGACATTGTTCTTCGTATTCCACTGCACATCTAATGTTTATGTTGCTTTAATACAAACAATAGAGCACTTGAAAACCCATGATCTGTACATGAATAACAGCCTATTATAAATATTTAAAATACCCTGAAATACTTTTAAGCCAATTTAAATATAACATAATCTCTTAATCACAGCAATAACGATAAACCAAATAACTTAATATATATCTCTCTGGTGTAACTGTCTCTATGACAGGTTTCAATTGGACGTTCTCCATTTTCTTCTATCCTGTGCATCTTTCTTCAATTGTTCATACTTTCTTCCCCTTTTAACATCATCCAGCATTCCAATCCTTTTTCTTCCTCTTCCTCTCTTTCCTTCTACTTTTCCTTCTATTATTCTTTGTTGTAGACAATTTCTTTGTAGCATATGTCCTAACCAAGATGTTTTTCTCTTGCGTATGGTTTCTAACAATTTCCTTTTTTCATCTATTCTTTTTAAAAGTCCTCGTTCTTTACTCGATCCGACCATTTCACTTTTAACATTCTTCTCCAGAGCCACAGTTCAAAACTTTCTAGAAATCTCTCTTCCTTCTTTTTAATAGTCCATGTTTCACAACCATACAACACCACACTCCAAACAAAACATTTAGCAAACCTTTTCCTTAATTCTATTGAAATGCTTAGTGCTGTTAACAATGCTTTTACCTTTTCAAATGCTCCTTTACCTATTGCTATTCTACTAATCCATTGGACAATGATCACAAGTATGGTAAGAACTTAATATAAAACCTCAAAATATAAAACATAAATGCACAGGACAAAATATTCTGTTTTTGGAAATTGTGATCTGCGGAATCCAAGACAGGCTGTTTCTGGTTTCAAAACTTTCATCAGTTGGATTCGCCCTGTATCTGAAATTTAGTGAACTCAGAAGACACAAAACACAATAGCAGCCCTTCATATTGAAAAATATCAAAGCAACAGAATGAAAAGACAAATAATATAAAAACTTCATTTAAGGTGAATGATAAAGCCAAGTTGTTTCCCATGGATATAGTCTATATGTGCAGAATCAGTCCCAAATAGAAGACACTTTTAAACTAATAAAAAAAGCTTTTAAACAAAGCTTGTGTAAAATTAACAGAAATAATGAACAAATATAAGGTAAACCCAGATGTTATAATGAAACTTCTTGATTTGGTGTGTAATAATAACTACTTAATTCCACGATAAGATATTTAAACAGGTTAAGGGCTTCCGATGGGAAGTCCTACATCAAGTACCCTTTGTAATGTTTATGTTAATTGGTTGGAGTTTCACAAATTGTTACAATGTAAAGAGGCAAGTTTTGAATATTTATTCAGATGACGTTTTAATCGTATGGAGAGGAACGAAGAGGGAATTTAGTAGATTTTTTTTCCAATATGCTAATAAGGTAAATGAATATATAAAATTCACAAATGAACAAGAACAAAGTAATGAATTACCTTTCTTAGATATTGTAATAAGGAAAGATAATGAACAACTAATTTTGAACAGCAAAATTTAATGTCCTTAATAATTTATAAATTAAGAAAAAAAAAGCCACAACTGGATAGTAAATATGCTTTCGCACACTGAACCAACATCAACGGGAATCCTGAACAGCTGTTTCATCCTTATTAAGATTCATCAGCAGAATTTACCCTTGATGTTTGGCTCAGACAGCGGAAGTTAAAGAGAAACCATTCTCACTCTGGGAAAACAGAAATTACTTACAAAAATACGTAAGCAAAATGAAATTCCCGTAAAAAATTAAAAGGAGTGAATTTAATTTCAAAAAGGCTACAATATGGATATGAAACAAATTGGAGCGATATATAAATCGAAATGCCGCAACAGTGGTGGTATGTATTTTAGGAGGACTGGAAGAACATTGTACAAATGATACATGAGCACAATCGAGCATTCAGGAAGAAACACACCAACAGTCCAGATTGGGGTGACCATGATTTAAATTCCCATCACAAACCCAAGTCTGATTGTTAGTATTTTATTTAAAATACACAATGAACAAAGGAGATTAACTATAGAATCTTGCATCATTAACACTGTTCCTTGTATAAATAAGGAAGATAGAAGTCCAAGTGTCGAAGGATATGTCGTTCCTTATTCTCAACAGTTATAAATAAGAGATATCAAGTTCCTTTAGATTTTCGTCTTACTATTAGTGATTGATATTCTTGTTGCTAGCGGATGCTTCTGTTTTTATGGTACAATACTTAGTTTTTCTTGTCGAAGAACACTTGTATTGTTATCATGTTCGTGCTAGCAATAGACGATTCTGTTGTCGTAAATACTTCATTGTACCGTAGGAATCTCACTCCTGTTGTTCAGTTGTCTATTGTCGCAATTTAAACTTGTTAAAGGTAGGAGAAAGCTACATCTGAAAAAGTTCAGCAATATGGCTGAAAAAAATACTGCTCCAGGGTAAAGAGGTATCAAGTTATTTGGATTATCTCAATTTTAAACACAAATTATAGTTTTTTTTTAATAACTTTTATTATAAGAACCGAAAGGGATAGAATTTAAAGTTCTATTTATCCACATTATTTATTGTCTATGCTTAGTCTAGATTAGACTACTTGGCTACTGTGAAGATAAGAATCTATTACACATACCTTCTCTACAGTCATTTTCTCGTGGCACATCATCGACATCCTCTTGCCAGAATGGCTACTCTAATATCAGAAAAATGTGATCATTTTCAGGTAAAAAAAAAAATAACTGCATTAATATCATGTAGAATTTAAATATTTTAATTTTAATATATTATACAAGGTGTACAACTTTGCTTCCGACGTTTTTTCTCCAACATTTGAGGCTTTAATGAAACAAATCATGCCCATGGCCTTGAGACGTTTTGAAATGGCTTGCTGTGTCACTCCCAGTGATCGTGCCAATTCTTCTTGAGTTTGACGCGAGTCTTCACTCAGCAATGCATCTTCGAAATTCTCCAATTCTGCATCTTCGAAAACTTTCTCTCTTCCACCACTATGCCGGTCTTCGACGTTAAAATCACCGTTCTTGAAGCGTTCAAACCACTCACGACACGTTCTTTCACTAATAGCGTCCTCACAATACGTACTAGAGAGCATTCGATGAGACTCAGCTTCTGTTTTCTTCATATTGAAACAAAACAGTAACACCTCCCGCAAATGACGAGAATTTGGCTCGTAAACTGGCATTTTCAATCGAGAACAACTTTATGATGCAGACACAAATCGACTAATGTTTGAATGGGGTTCTGTTGAACGAGGTCCAAGCTAACTGCCTGACGTCTGCGATCTGTTTCTTTCGACCGCTACTTACCGTTGTCGCCACCTATCGGCAAATGGCGGAAGCAAAGTTGTACACCTTATATTTTTCTGGAAATTAATATAACTTTAACATTGAATTTCTAAATAGGATGTAGTTTTTTTCATTAGAAATAATTTATGGATCATTAGCATTTTCCAACTGACTCAGTGACATCCATCGCTTAACCTTAGCATACGATTGTTAAACATTAAGAAACACATCTATTATTAAGAGATGAACAGGTTTTTATATTAGTAGGTCTGGTTCATTAATATTTAAGTTTTAATGGTTTGTTTGTTTTTTCTCTATATTATGTTAATTCATGATTAACATATGAATAGTTACATCAATTTAACAGAAATATATATTTACTTGGTTATGTATTTTTATAAACCAGAAACCAGTGATTTTCTAGTAGTTTTAGAATTAGGGTAAATTGATAGTTGTAACAAAAGCAGATGATGGTAAAACAAAAAATAAGATTTCGTTTATGAAAAACCTGTTGTTGTTCTGTGCTTCACATTTGTCAATAAAAAGAACTTAAAACCCATTATAATCCAATAGTGAATTTATGAATAGCCTACATTTCTTTCCAGTTAAAGATGATGATTTTGTTAGTATTTGTATTTCTAGGAATAATAGTTAACTTGAGTAATACTAGTTGCCATTCAGATGTAGTCAAGAGAGTTGCTACACTTAAACTTTAAACCTAGAACTGGCTTCAGTGTTTGTTGAAACTAGAACTGGAGCATTTGACAACATTTGACCTGTGCATGGAAAAACAAAATACTATGAAAAAGGATAGTTTTAATTACTATTCACCAAACCAGATAAAATCCTTATTTCTAGTAAACACTAAACAGCAACACATCACTGTATTACATCACCACTTTGATGGTAGATTTCAATTTGTTTTATTTTATTCTGAATTTTATATTTTTAGAATTAAAGGAAATGGGATGTTTATTGTTTTTGTGTAAAAATTCCTAATGAACAGGTCTTCAGAATACTTTTTACATAAATATTATTAATCTGATGATAAAAAAACTTACTTTATAATAACAAGAAACTCAGAAGTCATTAAATAACTTTATTCTCGAAGTCTCTAATAACAAAATATCTAGGCGACAAAACCATGTAACTGCTTCAAAAATATTAAAAAAAAAAAAGAACTATGTCATGAAAATCAACAATTTCATTAATAAAACAGAAAAACTAAAACTAGGAAAAAGAAAATTATAAACTCAAAAGTGTTCCATTCAGTTAAATTTACCACTAAAGCTGTAACAATTGCCCAGAAGTTAGTGGGAGAAATTGAAATAACCCTGTTAAACATTTCTTCAGCATTAACAGGGAATGCATCTCACATTTAAATTATACATAAAAAATGTTCGTTTAACAGTTGACATTAGTTTCAATGTCTCTTGTGTGTATTAAATTACTTGTTATATAAACATAAACAGTTTTCATCAATATTTTATTCATAAAATTAAACTATATTATGTTTATAATATTTTTTTCTGAAATGCTACAGGATATGATATTGACTTAATCACTTTTAATGCTTTTAATTTCAAATGCATATTTTGTCAATGTGATTTTTGCAGATGACTATTAAGTTGGAATGATTGAGCAAAACTTTTATCACACAATTCACATTGGTATGGCTTTTCACCGGTGTGTTTTCTCACATGTCGATTAAGGTGTGATCGGTCTGAGAAGCCTTTGTTACAAAAATCACACAGATAAGGCTTTTCACCCGTGTGTATTCTCACATGAAGAATTAGATCGGATTTTTGCACAAAGCCTTTATTACAGAATTGACAGACGAAAGGTTTTTCACCAGTGTGAGTTCGCAGATGTCGATTAAGGTGTGACAACTGAGCAAAGCCTTTACCACACATTTCGCAGGCAAATGGCTTTTTGACAGTGTGAATTATCATATGTCGATGAATATCAGAGGATCGTGCGAAACTTTTATTACAAAATTCACAAACAAATGGCTTTTCACCTGTGTGTTTTCTCACATGAATATTTAGACCTGATGATTGAGCAAAGCATTTATTACAGAATTGACAGACGAAAGGTTTTTCACCAGTGTGAGTTCTCATGTGTGTATTAAGATTTGACAATTGAGCAAAGCTTTTATTACACAATTCACAAACATATTTCTTATCACCAGTGTGAGTTTTGAGATGACGATTGAGAGGTGATATTTGGGCAAAGGTTTTACTACACAATTCACACTCAAACGGTTTTTCACCAGTGTGAATTCTCATGTGGATATTAAGATTTGACAAATAAGCAAAGCTTTTATTACAAACTTCACACACACATTTCTTATCACCAGTGTGAGTTTTGAGATGACTATTAAGGTTTGACAATTGAGCAAAGCTTTTATTACACAATTCACAAACATGAGGTTTTTCACCAGTGTGAGTTCTCATGTGAATAGTAAGATTAGACGAGGTAGTAAAGCCTTTAGTACAGAATTTACAAACATGACGTTTTTCACCAGTATGAGTGTTTATATGACGAATGAGATCGGATGATCGCGTAAAGCTTTTGTTACAGAAATCACATAGAAAAGGCTTTAAATCAGAATGTGTTTTAAGGTGAGCATTTATATCCGATTCTTGTGCAAAACTTTCATTACAGATCTTACAAATAAGTTCATTCAAATAAGTTTCCGAGTGTTCGTCTTCTTGACTGTCACGAGAAGAAGGTAAACTGTCGTTGCTTATTTCAGAAGCTAATTCGATTTTAACGCTGGTGTCATTCATTTCCAAATCCGGCTAGACTTTACTTTACGGCACAGGTTGTGATGACAGACGAACAAACATAAGGTAAGCATTTTTCACCCTTTTCTTTTTTCAACCAAAAACAATTACGCTTAGGTTAGCCAAGTTAGGTTGGCTTAGCTGCAGGATATAACCCTTC
>JAFIDM010000004.1:42542063-42573551 GCA_023159025.1 Thereuonema tuberculata | reverse complement strand
CAGCGCCATCTACTGAGAAACGGAGAAATTACTCTAGAAAAACAAAACATGGATGGATTATCATGGATACCTATATTTAATAATAATAATTAAAAAAACCGATTATTTAATAAATAGGAATAAATAAAGGCACGAAGAAATTACAAATGAAGTTTCACAATTTTTTTCCTTTACTGTGAAATAAGAAGGGCAATGAAGAATCTAGTAGTTAACATTATCAATTTTCCCAATAGATGTCTCTACTTACCGGAGGATGAGAAGCAGAAAAATTGTTTTTACAGTAGAGTCCCGATTATCCGAGTTTTTTTTTTTTATAATGTGGACCAAGACTAACTCGGATAATCGAAAATTGTAAATAAAATAATTCGTCTAGGTTTAAATGTATATTTTAACAAATACAAAAGTTATACAGATACACCACATACAATTCATATTGAAAGAGTTCTTTTACTTAAAAACAACCCATAATGGTTTTTTGTTTTACGTTACTTTGGCGTTTTCCTGCAGCAATGTTTAAGTATTTTTTTAAGAATAACCCAGGATTGTTGGTGTCGAAACATTCCCCGATTCCAGGTAGGAGGTCATGTGACTAGACGAACATAGATTAATTTGCGAAAAAAAAAATCCTTGAAATATTTGATAGCTCGGTTAAAGCGGAAACTCTGATAATCTGGGTTTTTACTGTGTTTCTAATGAAAGGATATGTAATTAACTCAAACATTTTTAAAAAGAATATGACAGGTCTCAGGCTTCAAAACAATTAGCTCTTCCAAAAACGAATATAGTAATCTCAATAATGAATGCTTTGGTAATTTTTTACCTAATCTCACCTGCGAAATCGACTTTGTTTTTTTCGTTTTGGATGAAAAACATTCGCTAATCTATACTAAGAATAAAACCGATGGAAAAATGTGGTTTGGTGCTGTCGTTTTTGAGAAATGTAGAGATATATTTAGAACTCTTTGAGGAAACCGATGGGCATTGAAAATAGCCACGCCGAACTAAATTCAAGATGCCGGCGGTGCTAGCGCCAGGGCCGTCGCGTGGTTGGTTGGGGCCCGGGGCAAGATTTCGTCAGGAGCCATACACTTGATATTTGCGCCCCCCCCCCACCATCTCAAAAATCTACAATAAAAAAAAAACGGAATTTCCAATTTTTTTTTTATTTTTGCCGTGCCGCGGCGCCTCTCTTGGCCCCGCGGCGCCCACGAATTTCCAATTCAACAACCAAAACAAAAACGGAATTTCCAATTTATTTTTATTTTTGCCATGCCACGGCGCCCCCCTTGCCGCAGCATCCAGGGCGATCGCCCCCCACCCCGCCATCACGACGGCTCTGGCTAGCACTACTTTCAAGATGGACGATAACTAGGAGAGAAAGCAAGGGTCATTCTGAGAAGAGAAAACCTGTGAGAAAAACATATTTGCAACGACGATGAAAAAAGTAAATAAATAATCAAATCAATATAAATGAACATTTATCACCAAGAAATTCATATTATCTCTGCGGTGCTTGAAAGCCATGTGTTAAAGGGAAATATAAATATCCAAAATAAAGATACCAAAAAAAAAAAAAATACAGTCGTCGGCCAGCAAATCCACCTGGGTATATCCTCGCAATGTCACCATGAAAATGCTGAAATTTTGGAGGGGGACCTGTAATGCCCAATCGAATTTTAAGGTCGTGGAAATACGGAAATTGGCAAAAGTAGAGATCCAGCCGTTTTCCTGGCCTTCCTTCTGCCTTACAAACCTTCTTAACACTTTGCCACATCCTGTGTGGATGGAAGCATTGTCAGATATAATAAATTGAATAGAGTGATTTACAAAGTGGTGCTCGAATCCGTCATTCGATAGCCATACATAGGATCTCCAGTGATCTCGGCCGTACGAACTGGCGAATTAGAGGTATAAGAGTATTTGCATCCCTTTTCTCAACTTCCACGACAAAGCATTCTATGGTGTCCCAATCTATTTCCCCAAATATCCATCGTTGGTGCCTCTCGGTAGCAGTGAGGCGACCACGACAGTATTTCCAGGTATAGAGGTGGCTCTCATCTATCTCAACCACATGTCCTTCACCACCAATGGGACCGCTTTTATTGCTTATTATCACATAACAAACCTCCCTACAAAATTGGTAATAAACAATAACAGTTCCGCAGGAAAGATTACATTCAGCCATTGCAACCTCTATCGACGCACCAATTATCCACCAATAAACGAGCCGGAGGCCAATTGATACCGATAGCTTGCTACAATAAAACCAAGTGTCCTTGGTCAGGCTGTAATCTTTACGGCAGTTACCATTGGAGCAACGAAGGCGCCAACGGATTGAGGGTAACCCTCCAGATGTTTGTGCCAACCATTGCACAGAGATGGGGCGCTTACATTTCTTGCACTTTAATCCTTGTTTACGAGGCAGGAGGCGATGCTCTATGGCAAAATTGATTGCCGTCTCCTTCATCATAGTTGATGTACTATCGGCCAAACGAAACAACGACTTTGACCTTGAAATGCACCTATGATCTCTTAATCATTCCAGGACAAGAGAAAACTATTGACAAAGGTTTGCCTCGCTTGAGAGTCGCCAATCAGAAGTCATAAACTTTCCCGCCATAAACACTGACATATACAATCGATTCAAATTCTACTATTGCGACATCTGGTGGCCACGGTCGTTCTTTGGTTTGGCGGACTTTTAATTAAAGTCGCAAATGTAATTGTCTCCATCTAAACCCAGTATAAAAAACAAAAGTGTAAATACATTCTCGAATGAGAAATTTTTTTGTGCTCATTTATTCATAGTGCCAAAGTAAGTATTAGCCAAGACAGAATAAGTTTAAAAATAAAACATTATAATTAACAATTTAAAAAAAAATCACATACATAATTAAGAATACCAAGAAAAAATAAACATACGTATTCAGGAAGTCTGTATTTTTTTTTTTATTTTTAAACTTATGGTGTGTTGGCTTATACTTATTTCGTCACTATGAATTGATGAGCACACCATAAGTTTAAAAACTAAAATTTTGTAATTAACAATTCCAAAAAAAAATACATACATACATAATTAACAATACCAAGAAAAAGAAATACATATGTATTCAGGAGGTTTGGGGCAATTTTGGCGGCGTGCACGCACTGCCAAAGGAAGCTCCAAACCTCCTGAATATGTATGTATTTACTGTATAGATCCTTTTTTTTGGAGGTATTTCCTCACTCCGGGATGAGATATTATCTCGAAATTTTGGCCCGGTGCCTCGGGCCTTCTTTGGGAGATGTATAAAAGTCAATCGCATAAAGGTGAGCACAGAACTAGTTTCTCAGATAAGTTACCCATGTTATAAACAATTTTTACATGCTGTTTAAAATTAATTAAAAAACCAACCATAAAAGCACATACACATAGATAAAAAAGCACGACGTACGTATTCGAACCCCCATCTGTTCTGGGGTTCCTTATCAAGTCCCCCCCCCCTTGTTAAAAGTGATCCTCCTTGAATGGATGAACACCCTTTACCACACCGCTCGTCATTGCATGACGACGGGACATGAGTTATACCTAAAAAATCCTATCATCCTCGGAATTCAAAAGGACTTATACTCTCGCAAGTTCTTTGAATCGGGAATGATTAAAATCTTACATAGTTATAACCAGGATTTATCTACTATGAATATCCTGCAATACGGGATTTAATCTGATAGTATCTAAAATGATCCACAATGGCCTGTCAACATCATTTTGAGTTGTTTCTTTTATTTTTTTTTGTTTGTTTTTTCTTTTTTTACTCAGATATTTATTGTTTTTTTTTTTCCTGTTTCATTTATTATTAGTTTGTTTGTTTTTTTTTGTTTTGTTTATTCGCTTCCAATTTCCATTTCACTCGTTGGCTTTGCTCCTGATATAAATATGGGCCGTCCAAAATAGGTTGCAGACAACTCCTTCTGGTCTTAGTTTCATCACTTAACACCAGAGGAGGCTTAGCTCCCAGAATCCATCCCGCTTTTCTTTCATTTGCAATCACGAACCCATTCAAGGAGGACGACTTTTAACAAGGAAGGGGGGGAGGCTTGATAAGGAACCCCAGAACAGACGGGGGTTCGAATACGTACGTCGTGCTTTTTTATCTATGTGTATATGATTTTATGGTTGGTTTTTAATTAAGTTACCCATGTTTTTTATTCCGAGCAACCAGTGGCCGCAATTGTGAGATGGAGAAGGGGTTTAAGGAAAAGGGAAAAAAGAAGAGGAGTCCTTGGGGACAATTTCTTAATTGCGTGAGGGGGGTACGTGAGCGGCAGCGAACTCAATTGGTCCCTTCGAATTCAAAAACACCTCTTATATTGAAAGACAGCAGGAGCAACAGAGGGGAAGAATTTTAAAAAAAATAAAGTGAAATTAAATAAATAGCCTAACCCTCAAACAGGAAATTATTGGGGATATGGTTTGAAACGTTTGGTAAACATGTACAAAAAAAACCAATATGTATACACTTTGCTGCTGTAATTTAAGTAGTAAAGAAAATTAGCTATATAAATTATAGCATGAAAGTGTATATTGTTTTTGGGTCACGACCACCAAACCTTTCAAACCATTTCCCCAATAATTTGCTCTTTGTCGCTAGTATGGTTAAAAACCCCTCATTTTAAGTTAAAGCACCTTATTGCAGGCCTGTAGGTCCCATGATTGCCTCACGAGATACTGAAAACTTCATTTCTTTTCTAAAAGATGTTTTAAATTTCCCATAGAAAAGAATAAGACATTTTTCACACTGTATTTGACATTCATATAATTTTATTGATTGTAAATAATATCAGATAGAACTAAAATACTTGTTCATTATGGTTTATATGATGTATAGAAAGAAAATTTTTATTACAATATGACAGAAAGAAAGTTTAGAAACACAATAACCATTTGATGACAAATTTACTTCACTGGTCCCAGCAAAGAAGTAACCTATCTATTGAGTTCCAAATTATTTAGATATAATGCATCAATACATTGCCTTACAAAATCTTATCTGTCTATACAGGGTGTTTCAGAAATACTTTTACATACTTTGGGGATGGGTTCGTAATACTAAAAAAGAACAAAAGTCCATATAAACATACGTCGGAAAATCCTATGGTTTTCATTTATTAAAGAAAGAACGTACTGACACATATTTTAGACATTCACAGGTTATTAGCAACTTTGAGCAAGCCATAAGTAATGTCAAATTGCATTGCTCGTGCTGGGAGAACATATGCACAGTGATCTACAATCCCAGCCCACCTTAAACTGCTGCTGGTGTCTCAATTGTATCACGAGGATTTTCATACGCCCACAAATGTTGGTTGTGAAAGTTTGTTAGTATATCTCATCCAAATGTTGCCACATCTGTAAACAAGACCGAACAGACAAACAACGGATTGACAGTTTGTGCAACAAAACAACAGCAAAAGTTCTCCTGTGGTGGGTAATCGGCAGGCGAAAGACCCGGCTCATGTTGCAGAGGTTGCGGATATAGGAGCATCTCATGAAATACCTTCCATGCAGTAGTAGGAGACGCATCCCATACTCGGGCCACCTGTCATATCCGCTGATACCTGGATCTTCTGCAACAACCTGTAAAATGTGTTCTTTCTGGTTAGGCTTAATGTTGGATGATTCGGCTGATTGCGGTCTGGAAACACCATCTGATACAACTGTGGAGCATCGAGTCAGTTACCATTCGTGCGACTGTACATAAAAATCATATCTGCCTACTCATGAAGTGGGTATCTGCCATGGTTCAACGGAACACAACTGATTACTACACAACTGACAGGTTGAAGACAGACTAACTTACTACTACACACATGTTCACCAATGGCACATGGAAATAAATCTCCAATGGCAACAACACAGCGCTACCTAGGAGACAATCAGTGCAACAGCAAACGTGAGATGTAGGAATGTATCTTGAAACACGTTGACTGTCAATATTCTTTAATAACTGAAACCAGTAGGATTTTCGGATATATGTTTATATAGATTTTTATTCCATTTTTGGTGTTAAGAACCCACCTCCAAAGTATGTAAAAGTATTTCTGAAACACCCTGTATATCAAACAGATTTCAAAGCATGATATATTTGTGAAAAATGCTGAGTTGAATTGCGTCCAGAATTTATGAGATTATTTCATGAGAAAAAGTATATTTTCATTGTTCTTACTTTTGTTGAAATATATGTGTGAAAAGCATAAAGTACATATATGGGTATTTCAATAGATGTACTTTTGGGTTTTGGAAAGTAATTCTCAAAAACTGCATTGAATAAAATAAAATTATTTTTCATTATTCAAGTTTTTTTTTTGTATTGCATGTCGTAGTATTATCATCATATTTAATAAATAAAAAAATGTAAAATCCTCCCTTTTTAAATTAACTTTATTGAATCTGAATACCTTAATAGCTTTATATTTATGTTGACTTTGCTAAATAACACAGTCTCTTTAAGAGAGAAGTTCTAGTTTCAAAAGTGACTAGAGAGAGACATAACTGAAGGATTGTCCTTATGTCACCTTGAAAAGTGTTTCCACAACAGCAGATGGAAAAAAACCAGTGAAGTGAATATCCCTGTCTTATCAGCATTTGAATGCAGAGATTTAACATAGGTAGTGCTAATCCTGACTAACCATTTGGGGTTTGTTAAGTGGCTTTTATAATCTTAATAAAACAAGAAATTTTAAAATAAATGATAAGTTATAAATCAAAATTATTATGTCCATTTCTTTAAATCATTTGTTCAGGATCTGCTATAGAAAACTTATTACACTTGTATCAATCTTATAGACCGTACTTATCGGCATATAACATGAACTTATATTAATTAAGGGCTGTAATTCTACCTGCGTGTTTTACATATAAGCTACTTTTATTTTAAATTGTTTTACTCAAACGTCCTTCTTAAATTTAGGATGTGTTATACTGTAATAAATACGATACATTCGACATATGTAAGATATAGAATCATATGCTTTTTTATTATTATTATTATTCCTATTTTCTCGAAATGAATCGAACATTTTTCCAATTGTTTTTTTTCTGTAACTAAAAAATCTCTATATTGTAAAGTATCACAGGGAGAAATTTACTAAGTAATACTTTATAATAATAATAATAATAAAAATAGTGGTAATAATATTTTCAAATAATAATACAATAGTTGGTAATTTCCACCTCTCAGTTCGTCAATGGTAACACCAGTATACCCTACTAAAATAAGGATAAATTATATATGATATGATATATTATTGATCACACTGAAATCACATTCAATATATCAATCACATCAATCAATATATCAATCAAGTTTCGATCACATTCCTTCGATAATTTAAATTCTGGTTAATTTAGATAAAGACGAAGAAAAATATAGTGAAATGACAAATATCGGGACCGAATTAAACAATTTATAAGCCTAAAAAACCAACCAATAAGGCAGTCAGGCCTTCAGGTGAATTAATAAAAATAAAAAAATATTGAATCTGTTGCTTAAACAACCTTGGTCTTTGCTACAAAACCCATTATAATCCAATAGTGAATTTATCAATAGCCTACATTTCTTTCCAGTAAAAGATGATGATTTAGTTAGTATTTGTATTTCTAGGAATAATAGTTAACTTGAATAATACTAGTTGCCATTAGTCAAGAGAGTTGCTACACTTAAACTTTAAACCTAGAACTGGCTTCAGTGTTTGTTGAAACTAGAACTGCAGTATTTAACAACATTTGACCTGTGCATGGAAAAACAAAATACTATGAAAAAGAATAGTTTTAATTACTATTCACCAAACCAGATAAAATCCTTATTTCTAGTAAACACTAAACTCCCAAACCTCCAGCAACACATCACTGTATTACATCACCACTTTTGATGATAGATTGCAATTTGTTTTATTTTATTCTCCATTTTATATTTTTAGAATTAATAGAAATGGGATGTTTTATTGTTTTTGTGTAACAACATTTAATATTCTTAATGAACAGGTCTTCAGAATACTTTTTACATAAATATTATTAATCTGATGATAAAAAACTTACTTTACAATAACAAGAAACAAAGAAGTCATAAAATAACTTTATTCTGGAAGTCTCTAATAATATCTTATCAACAAAACCATGTAACTGCTTCAAAAATCTACAACAAAAAAGAACTATGTCATGAAAAGGAACAATTTCCTTATTAAAACAGAAAAACTAAAACTAGGGAAAAGAAAATTATAAACTCAAAAGTGTTCCATTCAGTTCAATTTACCACTAACGCTGTAACAAATGTCCAGAAGTTAGTGGAAGAATTTGAAATAACCCTGTTAAGAAATTCTTCAGCATTAACAGGGAATGTATCTCACGTTTAAATTTTATATACAAAATGTTCATTCAACAGTCGACATTAGTTACAATGTCTTTTCTGTGTATTAAATTACTTGCTATATAAACAAACACTTTTCATCAATATTTCATTCATAAAATTAAACTATATTATGTTAATTATCTCATCCTCACGATAATATTATAATCTTCTGAAAAATATAAAGTACAGAAATAAAACCACTCCTTCATCTTAGAAAACATCATATCTATATTTCAGCCCAATGACGGGTCTTCTTCAGGATAAAACTTAATACAGGAAAATAAAGAGAAAAGAGAAAAATCTCCCTTTCTCTTTCAAAACATGATCGAATATAAAAATAAATATATCTTTGTACCAGCAAGATTATTTATTTTTATATTCCATCATGTTTTGAAAGAGAAAGGGAGATGTTTCTCTTTTCTCTTTATTTTCCTGTATTAAGTTTTATCCTGAAGAAGACCCGTCATTGGGCTGAAATATAGATATGATGTTTTCTAAGATGAAGGAGTGATTTTATTTCTGTACTTTATATTTTTCAGTATATTATGTTAATCATTTTTTTTTTTCCGAAATGCTACAGGATATGATAATGATGTAATCACTTCAAATACTTTTCATTTCAAATGCATATTTTGTTAATGTGATTTTTGTAGATGACTATTAAGTTGGAATGATCGAGAAAAACTTGTATTACACAATTCACATCGGTATGGCTTTTCACCAGTGTGTTTTCTCACATGTTGATTTAGATGTGATCGGTCTGAGAAGCCTTTGTTACAAAAATCACACAAATAAGGCTTTTCATCCGTGTGAATTCTTAGATGACGATTTCGATCTGATGGTCGAGCAAAGCATTTATTACAGAATTTACAGACGAAAGGTTTTTCACCAGTATGAGTTCTCATGTGCATATTAAGATTTGACAATTGAGCAAAGCCTTTAGCACAGAATTCACAAACATGCGGTTTTTCACCAGTGTGAATTCTCATGTGAATATTAAGATTTGACAATTGAGCAAAGCCTTTAGCACAGAATTTACAAACATGAGGTTTTTCACCAGTATGAGTGTTTATATGACGAATGAGATCGGATGATCGCGTAAAGCTTTTGTTACAGAAATCACATAAAAAAGGCTTTAAATCAGAATGTGTTTTAAGGGAGCTGTTATATCTGATTCTTGTGCAAAACTTTCATTACAGATCTTACAAATAAGTTCAGTCAAATAAGTTTTCAAATGTTCGTCTTCTTGACTGTCAGGAGAAGAAGGTAAACTGTCGTTGCTTATTTCAGAAGCTAATTCGATTTTAACGCTGGTGTCACTCATTTCCAAATCCTACCAATATCTGTTGAAGATTAAACAAAATGACCTTTTTCTTTTAATAACAAATAGTGAATTCTTTAGCCTCGTCAGTTCGATATTAATCATGGTTAGTCAGCGCCATCTACTGAGAAACGGAGAAATTACTCTACAAAAACAAACATGGATGGAGAGCAATATTTAATAATAATAATAAAAAATCATTTATTTAATAAATAGTAATAAATAAAGGCACGAAGAAATTACAAATGAAGCTTAATTTTTTTTTTCTTTACTGTGAAATAAGAATGGCAATGAAGAATCTAGTACTACTGGATAATTAAATCTTTTCTGTAGAATATTAAGTTAAAGCATCCCATTGCAGGCCTATAGGTCCCTTGGGGTCGGGGCTTCTCCTGACCAAAGGGATTAATGTGAGGTCGGGTGGTCAGCACAACCCCACCCGCCTTTAACATTTGGGAATGAAACCCCTTACATATTTTGAGGAGAGCTGATGAATCCTAGGATTCCGTCTGTTGAAGAATTTAGCTTGGAAAAATCTTCAAGCTCTGCCAGGGTATGAACCTGGTTCTTCGAGCCTGCAGTCAAGTGCAAAACCACTTGGTTTCTGAGCCCACATACTTTACTAAGGTTCTGAGAATTCATATTAGTGAAAAGCGACATTACCACGTTTTATCTTAATACTAAAAGTCACATGTAGGTAAAATTTGTAATAAGATTTCTTTTCAATCATCTTACTTAACATGACTGAATAGAATCCCTTGAAGACTCACACAAGTGTATAACCATTTGATTGTCAGTTATCAAAATCAAGTTGTTTCAAGTTTTATTGAATCATTAAATAATCTTATAACAGTTAACAATATGTCACAAAGAAATTTTAGAAAGAGAACAGTCATTTGATGACAAATTGACTTCACTGGGCCCACTGTTTTCTAAAAACAGCTTTATTATTGGAGTTGATTCAAATGCTAGAAGTACATCATGATATGATAGGATTGACAATGATAGGGATAGGACTTTTGAAGATTATATAATAACCCAACAGTTAAATATCATAAATGACAAAGAAGGCCCTACTTATATATCACCAATGGGGGAGAGTACAATTGATCTTACCTTGGCAGGAAATTATTCCATGAAATTAATAAATTTTTGGGAAATTATGGAAGAAGAAATGTGCTCTGATCATGCTGCTATTAAATTTGTATTAAATACAAACATAACTAGATATGAAACCACTGACAGAAACTATAATCTAAAAAAAGCAAACTGGAATATTTTTCAAGACCAGCTAAGAAGTAAAATTGATACACTGAACATACATCAGGATTTAACCAACTCAAATGATTTTGATCAAAAACCATAATGTCAGAGATATAATTAGTGATGTAGTAGAAAACATGTTTCCTCAGGACAATCCTACAACAGAAAGTATTCTCCATCATACAATTCGTCATGCGTCTAATGAAATTCATAATCTTGATATCAATTTTAATGAGATTACAAAAACAGAACTTAAAGAAGCTGTATTTTCTATCCACCCTGAAAAAGCACCTGGAGAGGATGGACTATATGCCGAATTATATAGAAAAGGTTATCATATAATTGAAGATAATTTACTTAGGTTATATAGTGCTTGTTTAACTCATTCATATTTTCCAAAACAGTGGAAATCAGCTAAAGTCCTGTTAATTAAAAAAGCTATGACTGAAGCCTTTGATAATGCCTGGCATCCCAGCATTATTTATGAATTGATACAATTGAAATGCCCTGGTTATTTAATAAAACTTATCTGTTCATATTTAAAAGATAGGAAAATAACTGTAAATTCATAAAACACAATAGTTGAAAGGCAATTAACAAAATCATGCCCACAGGGTGGGATTTTGTCCCCGTTATTATGGAATATTATTATAAATAAGGCACTGAACTTATTTAGTGATGATAGTGTTAAGGTTATGGCTTATGCTGACGATCTGGTGATTGCTTATCAAGACTCCAGTATAATAAATATATCTAATAAACTCAATGATGCAATAAGAAAGCTACTTGAATGGAGTTATTGTAACAAACTAAACTTCAGTCATGAAAAAACTTAAGGCAATATTATTCACAAAAAAATACAAATATAATTACCCATATATTGTAATAAATGGTAAAGAAATTGAGTGGGTTGACTCTATGATGTACTTGGGTGTATTTTTTGATACAAAATTAAATTTTAAAAAACATTTAAATTATATTTTATCTAAAGCCAAACAAATAGGCAATCAATTAATAAGATGTGGATGTAATACTTGGGGTTTGAATTCTAAATCTGTAAAAACCATTTATAAAGGAGCTATACAACCTATTATATTCTATGGTGCGACAGCTTGGGGTGCTATTATCTACAATAAAAGTATTACAGATAAAATGTTAAGTGTACAAAGATCTTTTGCATTACGTATTGCAAAAACCTGTAAGACGGTATCAACTGATGCACTTTTGGTTACTACAAGACTCCAACCTCTCCCTTTGGCAGTCCAATATAAAGTCATTGATTTCTTTTTAAAAACAGGAAATATCAAAGATGCTCACCAAACGCTAATTTGGGAAACAGGCATTAACATGATTCCCAGAGAAATAGCTGCTACGACTAATAATATCTTTCCACCATTACGATCAGTACCAAATGTAGTATTGGATGGTTTAGATCCAAATACATATAATGCAGATATTAATATCTTTACTGATGGGAGTAAATCTAATATGGGAGTTGGTGCTAGTGTAGTAATAATAATACACAAGTATCCAACTTCCATAGAGTATTGTTTTCGATACAAATTCCCTTGTTACACCTCTATATTCCAAGCTGAACTGTCTGCAATTAAATTTGCTGTCGAATGGTCCACAAAGTTACAAAATAAAACTCTTAAAATTAATTTGTTTAGTGACTCAAATATATTGAGTCCCTTCAGACACTCCTAAATATAAACAGTAAGCTAAAAGATGTACAAGAAATTCATAAATTACTCTCTGTAGATAATAATATAACCTTTTACTATGTCCCAGGACATTTGGGATATGAAGGGAATGAAAAAGCTGATAAAGAGGCAAAAATTGCAGTTACCGATAACAACTTGGAAATTACTTATCAGCCTTTCCCCACTAAACTTGCTTTGTCCAATGTTCAGTCATTACTATATGAGAAATGGAATGAGAGATGGAAACAATCCACCAAGGGTCTTTCAACTAAAAAATTCTTCCCAACTATTTATCACTCATTTACTTCACCTATAGATAATTTTAATTTTGCTATGGGTCAAATTCTTACAGGACATGGAAATTTTAATGCTTACCTAGCCAAATTCAATCTTTCAAATAGTGCCTTTTGTGAATGTGGAGAATTAGATACAATTGAGCATGTCCTTTTTAATTGTATAAAATTTGATTATGAGAGACAAATATTACTTCTAAGTTTATTATGTCATGATATTATATGGCCGTGTGATATAAGCTTACTTGTGCAGAAACCATTATATAATTATTTTAAAGATTTTGTTAACATTGTGATGAAAAAAAAAAAAATTACTTTTAATTGATAACCATATAACTTTAAATCAATAAGTAAAAAAAAAAAAATCAATTGATATCTGTAATTTTGAAAATTTATACCTTGTATTTATAGGAGTAACATTACAATTTATATTGTTTATTTTAGCACTTCTGTTTCATATGTTATACTTTCTTGTAATTTTTTCATCTATTCTTGTATATATATAGTGTTGTACTCGTTTGGAGTGGTGCACTCAATTAAAACTTCTTCTTCTTCTTCACTGGACCCAGCAAAGAAGCAACCTATCAATTGTATTCCAAATTATTTAGATATAATGTATGAATACACTGCCTTACATATCAAACAGATTCAAAGCACGATATATTTGTGAAAAAGGCCGAGTTAAATTGTGTCCAGAATATATGAGATTATTTCTTGAGAAAAAGTATATTTTCATTGTTCTTACTTTTGTTGAAATATATGTGAAAACAATAAAATAGATATTTGGGAATTTCAATAGATGTACTTTTGTTTTTGGAAAGTAATTCTCAAAAATTTCATTGAATAAAATAAAATAATTTTTAATAAATCAAGGCTTATTTTTTAGTATTGCATTTCGTAGTATTATCATCGCATTTAATAAATAAAAAAATGTTAAATCCACCACTTTTAAATTAACTTTATTGAATCAGAATCCCTTAATAGCTTTATATTTATGTTGATTTTGCTAAATAACACAGTCTCTTTAAGAGAGAAGCTCTTAGTTTCAAAAGTCATCAGAGAGAGACATAACTGAAGGATTGTCCTTATGTCACCTTGGAAAGTGTTTCCACAACAGCAGATGGAAAAAACCAGTGAAGTGAATATCCCTGTCTTATCAGGATTTGAATGCAGAGATTTAACATAGGTAGTGCTATGTTATTTGGGTTTTGTTGAGTTGCTTTTATAATCTTAATAAAACAAGAAAATTAAAACAAATGATAAGTTATAAATCAAAATTATTATAAAAAGACATTGGCTCCTCGTGTGTTTCTGTCTGAAATAAAATCCTAACTACGCTTTCACTTTGATTTACCTTTGACCTTTGAAGGCGTTTTTGTTAAGAATAACTGAAAATAGTAATTTTAATTTGCATTCAACCAAATTAAGTAAAGACATTTAACTCTCAATTGTTTTTTTATTTTTCTATTGTTAATTTACTGAAGAAATGTAAGAGGTCATACAAATTATTACTATTTATTGGGAGGTGAGGAGACACAAAATGGTTCCACTAAGATGCTAAGAATCCTCTTGTCTGCCTTTGTACATTTTAATATCTTTAGAAAATGATTAATTTTGATTCAGACATCTCTGTAATTGTAGCAACAAAAGTAAATAGCTGTGCTTCTAATCTAGCAAATACACTAACAGACCAGAAAACATGTCATATCTGTCTATTAATGCTTAGGTCCTGCTCTTGATCGGATTACTGCAGCAACACGATGGTAATTAACTCTCTGAAATGCTGTGTAGATAGTGTACACTATACCTCTTCAATAGTGATCCATAATTGCCTGATATTCGCTGGTAGCGGAACTTGGCACTGATGGCACATTGAACCACATCCCACAAGGGAATCTGTTGGGTTCAATCCGGTGAACACTGGGTCAACTCAAGATGCCAAACTCTTTAATTTGATGACTGTGGACCGTGCAATGGAACATTATCCTGCTATGAGAGCCTGCTCCTATTTGAGTGAATGGGTGCAAATGGTATGCAAAGAATTGTTACACAGTGTCAACTGATCAATGATGTATCAGGGATTCTAATGTGTGTCATCTGAAAACACCCTACATCAGAACAGAGCAACCGCTGTCCTGGACTGTCCCTTATTGGCGTTCAGCATCCACTGCCTTACAACTGACCCCAGCATTGTATTGTTCGTTCTGTTATCCTTTGCAATGGTACATACCGGTTGGATGTATGCCAGATGGTGCTGTCTACTATTGTCCAGGTTTTTTATTGGCCAAAACAGTGCATTGGATTTCTTCCCTAATAAGTTTAAAGTTAAATTACTATCACCTTGTGTATTATTTGTCCAGGATCTGCTACAGAAAACTTATTACAATTGTATTCATCATCATCATCATTGTCCCTAGCTGGAGGGTGGTGGGGGTTTTCCTCTCAACCAATACGCTGATGTGGGTGCCTTTGAACATTGAACTTTGCAAATGATCTTCTTCCAATCATGGCGGTTTGCGCCTAGTACTTTGGCTTCGTCTATTGATATGTGAAGGCTCTTCAAGTCTTCCTTGATGATTCCAATCCAAGTTTTCTTTTGGGCACTTCTCTGGGTTTTCCAATTGGTTTGTCGTTCTTTCCATAGAGCTTTAATTGTAAACAATTGTATTAATCTTATATACTGTATTTATCAGAGTATAAGATGAACATTTCTTCCTAAAATTTAGGGCTGTAATTCTAACTGCTTATTTTATGTGTATTTTGGTTTTATTTTAAATTTTAAGTTTTTTTACTCAAACATTCTTCTTAAATTTAGGATGCGTGTTATACTCTGATAAATATGGTACATTCGAGATATCTGATAAAGATGTGTGATAAATAAACAGAATCATATGCTTTTTTATTATTATTATGTAAAAGTTTCAAACCTCGGGCTTTCCCAGTAAATACAATAAGGTGGGTCAACGACCAAAGCACATATTGCCAAGTGTAAAGAAATGTGCAAGGAGGGTTAGGGATGTGTGATTGTGTCATAAATTTCCTAACTATGCGTTTTGTGTTGAGCGTTCTGGAGTTGTGCATAAGTGTTTTTGTGAAGTCCTAGTGTGCTGAGGCTGTGGTGCAATGTGTTAGGCACCAGACCAGTCGTGGAAAGGACGATCACGTACTCGGTCCTGCCTTCACTGCTTCTGGAGCTCGTGTGCTAGGTTGGTGTATTTACTGATCTTGTCTGTGTGAGTTTTCTGCATGTTCTTGCTGATAGGCACTGCTATATCAATGAGAAACGTCTGTTTCTTGACTATATCAACAAGTGTGATGTCAGATGTGTTGTATGGTTTTGTCTGTGTGAATAGGGCAGTCCCAGTACAGCTTATGTGAGGGTGGCTAATACGCTTTGTGTTGTGTACTTGTAGTATGGGACCATGTTCTTAATAAGCAAGTGTTTGTGTGCTAGCTGTTGATGAACGATCGGCGCTACATGATTGTGTCAGTGGAGGTAATCTGTTTGGGAGAGAAGGGGACAGCCTGATATTCTGGTCGATCATTTCATGCATTTCCTGAATCTGTTGTCATGTGTGTTTACGTCGTATAGAATGTGTTTCTTGTAGTTGTGTGTGGCGATGCCTTGGTACTATATTGCGATCATGAACCCTTCAGTCTCCCCAAACAACTCACCACTCATCAGCCATCTGTTCCATGCTTCCATGTCGACATGAGGCTTATTGAGTTCATGACGATGTCTGTCATGGAGTTCCTTAAGAGCACATGATTCAAGCAGCTGCTGAGTGTAATTATTATTATTATTATTATTCCTATTTTTTTCAAAACAAATGGAAAATTTTCCAATTATTTTTTTTTGTTTAACTGAAAAATCTGTATATTGTAAATAACCAATAACATATTTTTCGCAGGGAAAAATTAACTAAGTAATACTTTTTTATTTAGCATAGGTAGTGCTAATCCTGGCTAACCATTTGGGTTTTGTTAAGTGGCTTTTATAATCTTAATAAAACAAGAAATTTTAAAATAAATGATAAGTTATAAATCAAAATTATTATAAAAAGACATTGGCTCCTCGTGTGTTTCTGTCTTCAGACAGAATTTCAATAAAATCCTAACATTGCTTTCACTTTGATATACCTTTGACCTTTGAAGGCGTTTTTGTACAGAATAACTAAAAATAGTAATTTTGATGTGAACTGAAAGACAAAACAATTTTAACATTAGATTAAAATATTATAATAGAATAGTCGTCAAAACAAGGCCATTTCTCACTAAATTGCTTCCCCAGGG
Source organism: Thereuonema tuberculata (assembly GCA_023159025.1). Classification (NCBI taxonomy): domain Eukaryota; kingdom Metazoa; phylum Arthropoda; class Chilopoda; order Scutigeromorpha; family Scutigeridae; genus Thereuonema; species Thereuonema tuberculata. The sequence goes on along the minus strand of JAFIDM010000004.1, from coordinate 42,556,291 downwards.
AAAAAAAAAGAATAAGAAATCAATTTTAAAAGCACAAAAACTGAAATAGAGAAATGAAAAAGAATGATGTGCTCTTTCCTATTTCCAATTCACAAAGAAACTGAATTAAAACCTTTAATAAATCAGTGTCTAATAACAATCAAACAAACAAACAAACAATGCTTATTACATAAAGGACTTTGACCATTTGGTTGTCTTCAATCTTTGAGAAGGACTACATTGGGAAGGGAAAAAAAAAAGTTATAAAATATTAATAATGTAGTCGTTTTTACTCCGAAGTTCCTATTATACAATTTTTGAGTTTACAATCAATAGGAGCACCAGAAGGATTTAAAGAAAAGAGAAATCAACTCCAATTGTAGACGAGATTCAATTAAAAATAACCAGTTCCAAAAATCCTTGTGAGCCAATGTAGCATCGGACATTATTTTGTTTTTAAAATTCTGCTCTTATGAAGTGATTTCTTTCAAAGCAAAAAAAGCAGTGACTGTTGTGAGGATAAATGTTTATTACACATGCTTTCTTTAAAATAATGTTTTTGCAGCACACCATGGCCATTTTCATTGCAAAACGGTTCAAAAGTTCTACTCTAATAATTAATCATAAAAACCATTTTCAGATAAATATATTTTTTCAGTTTATTCCCAAACCATCTAAAAGCCTTTCACATTCCACTGTTACAAGAAATAATGTCCAAGAATACATACTTTTACTTTCTTGATCACAAACAGATGAATATGCTTAAGACAACTTAAAATTCTATTTTAGCCCTTTTTACTTTGACTCAGATGCACTTCAAGGAACACTAGACCCAATCTACCATCAGTGCTGGGAAGAAATACATTCATTTTTGCAGGAAGGAGTTCCTTTTGTGTGTGAACATGGAGGATAAATTTCTCATATTTTTTCTTGTTTTGTAGTTAGGACATGGGCATGTGTTCACATCACAAACATTACTTTTGTCCACCCTTTTGTAAGCACATGTAAAAGATATATAAATTAGCTCTACATGTTTTTGTATTACAAAAATGATTTTTCTTTTTTTATATAAAAATGAATATTTGTAATTCCTTTTTATAGGAATTTAAACTCGAGAAATTCTTCAATTTATTTCCTAGGAATTACAATGGGGAACTGGTTCATATTTTGAATGGGTTTATGCATGGCTATTCAGTTTGCAGTGGGTCATTCAGAACAAGAGGGTTATTTCAAGGAGTGGATGAGAAAAAAAATAAGTGCATTCATGTTGTAATTTATATCATATACACTCGCATGCAACTAAATATCGACTCATCTCACCGGAGCACACAAAAATGGCTTCACCAATTTTCAAAAAACTTTTCTTTTTTTTTTTTTTGAAAGCCTAGTGTTGTATGTTGACAATGACACCAATATCATAAAAATTTGTACAATATTTTTCAAATCAACATGATCTGAAGTAAGCGAAGCAAAATGCGCTCTGAATGGCAACCACGAGTTGCGCGCCGCACTCCCCTAGAAAATCCCACGTTGATCGATATTTCTTATCAGTCGCTTATCAGAAGTTGACCTGAACACATCTCCGCAAGTTCCAATCATGGTTTTCGCAAAACCATGGATACTAAGCCAGAAGACGCTGCATACGTTGTTGTTTTGTTGCAAGCAGGCCACAGTCAACGAGAAGTCGCTCGTCAACGAAACTTGAGCCAATCTGCTGTCTCAAGAATATTCAGAAGGTTTCAGGAAACTGGTGCCTTCACTCGGAGACCACATACCGGCCGGCACCGGTGCACATCTGAGAGGGACGATCGCTTTATCGTCGCAACTTCACTGCGAAATAGCCATCTCACAGGCATTGATGTGCAACAGGCGCTCAGACAAGTTCGAGGAGTAGCTATTAGTCCAGTGACAGTCAGAAGACGCTTGAAGAAAGCCAACCCCACTCAAAACGGCCCGCTACAGGCCCAAAATTTTCCGCACGTCACGGCCCAGCAAGACTCGAATTTGCTCGGAAGTACATCAATTGGAGCATCGAGCAATGGCGGTCCGTCCTGTTCACTGACGAGAGCAGAATGTGTGTCCATGGTAGTGATAGGAGAGGCCGGGTCTACCGGCGTCCAGGAGAGCAATTTTTCACAGTGCTTTTTTGCTGAAACAGTCTTCTACGGCGACGGTTCCTGCATGATGTGGCCTGGCATATCCCTTGAGTGAAAAAGAGATCTTGTTTTCATATCTGGTGGAGGCCAGAGTGGGGGGTCTGACTGCTGGATGATACATTGAGGACATTCTCCTGAATGATGTTATGCCGTACGCAGGATATATCAGGGAAGACTTCATGTTGGTGCATGCCAATGCCCGGTGTCATACAGCGCATACTACTCGGCAATTCTTAGAGGAGGTTGGTCTCGAAACGATGGAATGGCCAGCTCTCAGTCCCGACATGAATCCGACTGAGCATTTGTGGGACGAGCTCAAATGGAGGGTCTGAGCCAGAAATCCGGCACCATCAAACACCAGCGACCTCAAGATGGCGCTAGAGGAGGAGTGGAGTGGGATCCCCCAAGACTTCGTCAAAACCTTAAAAAGTCTTTGAGGAACCACATGCGAGCCGCTGTACAGGCAAGGGGAAATTCTTTGTTCTGCTTGAATTTTTTTGCTGGAATTTAATTTTAAGTATCCCCAATTTTTTTTTCCTAATCATGCATTTTGCTTGCGTTTTCATTCAAAATGCATTACAAAAAAAAAAATACTGAACAGATTTTCCTGATAATGGTGTCAATGTAAAGTAAAAACATTAGGCTTTCAAAAAAAAAAAATGTTTTTTTGAAAATCGGTTAAACCATTTACAAAACATATGCGTTTTTGTGCGCACTGGAGGGGTGAGTCGATTTAGTTGCACACGAGTGTATAAGCATCAGTATTTAACAGATTTTAAAGAAACGAGATTGACAGTTTTAAGTGACGGTTTTTAGGGAACATTTTTGAAGGTTGGAAGGCATAGAGATGTAGCGAAGCTTTCTTTAAATTTGGACCATAAATAAATGTTGGACCTTTTAATAATAGTTAACTTCAGTAATACTAGTTACCATATCCGATTTCATGAAAATCTCTTGAACTGTTTTAATGTAATTGGCAACAGACAAACAAACAAAAAGACCAATAGAAAATAAACAAGAAAAGATTCAAATCGAACAAGTTCACATCCTCAGTCAACAATGAACTACATGGGAAGTCATTCCTTTTTTTTTTTTATTTGGAACTTTCTGAACACCGTCTGTAATATCCTGTGATAGCTACACATGCAAAAATAAAGAATTCTAAAAGAAATAAGTAAAATAAGTTGCTGTGACATTTCTTGCTAAATTAAAACTGTTTTAAATCACTAATCTATTGGGGTATCTACTTCCTTCCAATAACAGTTCCATGCATCTGACCAATCAGAATCAATCAAAACAAAATAGGGCCCATCCTTATTAAATACTTTAAAATATGATGTACAATTTATTTTAATTTTAACAAAATATTATATTTTTCTGGAAATTATTATAATTTCACATTGAATTTATAAATAAGATGTAGTTGTTTCATTAGAAATAATTTACGGATCATTAGCACTTTCCAACTGACATCCAACGATTAACCTTAGCAGACGATTAACCATTAAGAAACACATCTATTATTAAGAGACCAACAGGTTCTTATATTAGTAGGTCTGGTTCATTAATATCTAAGTTTTATTGGTTTGTTTTTTTTACTCTAAAATATGTTAATTCATGAATAACATATGAATAGTTATATCAATTTAACAGAAACATATGTTTACTTGTTTATGCATTTTAATAAACAAAAAACTAGTGATCTTCTTCTAATTTCAGAATTAGGGTAATTTGACAATTGTAACAAAAGCAGATGATGGAAGAACAGAAGTAAGATTTCTTTTATGAAAACCTGTTGTTGTTCTGTTGTATTAATCAATATATAGTGTTTGTGAAAGATACTTACACTGCATATTTTAGTATTTTAAAAAAACAAAACAAAAAAAAAACATCTGTCAATAAAAAGAACTTAAAACCCATTATAATCCAATAGTTAATTTATCAATAGCCTAAATTTCTTTCCAGTAAAAGATGATGATTTTGTTAGTATTTGTATTTCTAGGAATAATAGTTAACTTGAGTAATACTAGTTGCCATTCAGATGTAGTCAAGAGAGTTGCTACACTTAAACTTTAAACCTAGAACTGGGTTCAGTGTTTGTTGAAACTAGAACTGGAGCATTTGACAACATTTGACCTGTGCATGGAAAAACAAAATACTATGAAAAAGGAAAATTAACATTTCAATATACAAAATGTTCATTTAACACTCGACATTAATTAAGTTCTCTTCTGTGTATTAAATTATTAGATTAGTGATGGTTTCACCTCATTGTATAAATAAACACTTTTTATCAATATTTCATTCATAAAATTTAACTAAATTGAGTTTATCATTTTTTTCCCTATAGGATACAAAATATGATAAATGACGTAATTACTTCAAAAGTTTTTAATTTCAAGTGCATATTTTGTCAATGTGATTTTTGCAGATGACTTTTAAGTTGGAATGATCGAGCAAAACTTTTATTACACAATTCACACCGGTATGGCTTTTCACCAGTGTGTTTTCTCACATGTTGATTAAGCTGTGATGAATCGGAAAAGGCTTTGTTACAGAAGTCACACAAATAAGGCTTTTCACCCGTGTGAATTCTTAGATGACGATTTAGATCTGATAATCGAGCACAGCTTTTATTACAGAATTGACAAACGAACGGTTTTTCACCAGTGTGAGTTTTGAGATGACGATTGAGGTGTGATATTTGGACGAAGGTTTTACTACACAATTCACACTCAAACGGTTTTTCACCAGTGTGAGTTCTCATGTGGATATTGAGATAGGAAGCATCAACGAATTTTTTATTGCAAACTTCACATACATATTTCTTATCACCAATGTGAATTTTCACGTGGGAATTTAAATTTGACAATTGAGCAAAGCTTTTATTACAGAATTCACAAACATGAGGTTTTTCACCAGTGTGAGTTAGCAGATGTCGATTAAGATGAGATGATACAGTAAAGCTTCGGTTACATATTTCACATACATGTGGCTTCTCTCCTGTATGGGTTCTCATGTGAATAGTAAGATTAGATGAGTCAGCAAAGCCTTTACTACAGATTTTACAGGCAAATGGCTTTTCACCAGTATGAGTTCTCATATGTCGATGAATATCAGAGGATCGAGCAAAACTTTTATTACACAATTCACAAACAAATGGCTTTTCGCCAGTATGAGTCCTTATATGACGAGTGAGATCGGATGATTGCGTAAAGCTTCTGTTACAGAATTCACACCGAAAAGGCTTTAAATCAGAATGTGTTTTAAGGTGAGCATTTATATCCGATTCTTGTGCAAAACTTTCATTACAGATCTTACAAATAAGTTCATTCAAATAAGGTTTCGAGCGTTCGTCTTCTTCACTGTCAGGAAAAGGTAAACTGTCGTTGTTTATCTCAGAAACTAATTCGCTTTCAACGCGGGTATCACTCATTTTCAATACTTATTAATGTTTACCGAAGATTAAACAGTTATTAAAAACAAGGCAGTGGCTAGGGGCCGCTGGCAATACAGATCACGTGATCCGTTTTTTCCGGACTTCCTGTTAGAGGTCACGTGGTGCCGACTTCAGCCAACCCCGAGAGCATTAATCACGTGACCAATAAACGGAAGTACTAAAAATACAGGACAAAAGACGTGTTTACTCTTTGATAAACATTTTGAGGATTTTAAAATGAGTGAGACCTGCGTTCCAAGCGAATTAGTTTCTGAGATAAGCAATGACAGTTTATCTTCTTCTCCTGACATTGAAGAGGACAAACACTCAAAACCTTCTTTGAATGAACTTATTTGTGAGATCTGTAATGAAAGTTTTGCACAAGAATCGGATATAAATGCTCACCTTAAAACACATTCTGATTTGAAGCCTTTTCCGTGTGAATTCTGTAACAAGAGCTTTTCGCGATCAGCCGATCTCACTCGTCATATAAGGACTCACACTGGTGAAAAGCCATTTGCTTGTAAAATCTGTAGTAAAGGCTTTGCTGACTCATCTAATCTTAATATTCACATGAGAACCCATACAGGAGAGAAGCCACATGTATGTGAAATATGTAACCGAAGCTTTACTGTATCATCACATCTTAATCGACATCTTCTAACTCACACTGGTGAAAAACCTCATGTTTGTGAATTCTGTAATAAAGGCTTTGCTCAATTGTCAAATTTAAATTATCACGTGAAAACCCATACTGGTGATAAGAAATATGCGTGTGAAGTTTGTAATAAAAAATTTGTTGATGCTTCCTATCTCAATATCCACATGAGAACTCACACTGGTGAAAAACCTTTCGTCTGTCAATTTTGTAATAAATGCTTTTCTCGATCATCAGATCTAAATCGACATCTGCGAATTCACACTGGTGAAAAACCTTTCGTCTGTCAATTCTGTAATAAAGGCTTTGCTCAAAAATCCGATCTAAATCTTCATGTGAGAATACACACGGGTGAAAAGCCTTATTTGTGTGACTTTTGTAACAAAGGCTTCTCTGACCCATCGCACCTTAATCAACATGTGAGAAAACACACTGGTGAAAAGCCATACCAATGTGAATTGTGTAATAAAAGTTTTGCTCGGTCATCTCAACTCAATAATCATGTACAAAAATCACATGGATGAAATATGCATTTGAAGTGATGACATCATTATCATATCCTGCATCATTTAGGGAAAAAAATGACGAACACAATTTAGTTTAATTTTCTTAATAAAATGTTGATAATATTTATATAATGAGGTGAAACTATCACTCTACACAGAAGAGAACTTAATTATTGTCGAGTGGTAAATGAACATTTTGTATACTGAAATGTTAATTTTCCTTTTTCATAGTATTTTGTTTTTCCATGCACAGATCAAATGTTGTCAAATGCTCCAGTTCTAGGCTTAAAGTTTAAGTGTAGCAACTCTCTTGACTACATCTGAATGGCAACTAGTATTACTCAAGTTAACTGTTATTTCTAAAAATACAAATACTAACAAAATCATCATCTTTTACTGGAAAGAAATGTAGGCTATTGATAAAGTAACTATTGGATTAAAATGGGTTTTAAGTTCATTTTATTGACAGATGTACAGTTGAAGTATTTTTCACCAACAGAAGATATTGATTAATACAACAGAACAATAACATAAAATCTATTTATTTATGAAAAAAAAAAATCGTATTTCTGTTCTTCCATCATCTCGTTTTGTTACAATTGTTAATTTACTCCTAATTCTAAAATTAGTGGAAGATTAGTAAAATTAGTAGAACTAATAAGCATAAACATATATTTCTGTTAAATTAATATAACTATTTGAGTGGTCTCTTTGCACTTGGCCTTGAATTAACATAAATTAGAGGAAAAACAAGCAAACCACTAAAACTTAAATATTAATGAACCAGACCTACTAATATAAAAACCTGTTGATCTCTTAATAATAGATGTGTTTCTTAATGGTTGGCAATCGTCTGCTAAGGTTAATTGTTGGATGTCACTGAGTCAGTTGGAAAATGCTAATGATCTATAAATTATTACTAATGTAGAAACTACATCCTATTTAGAAATTCAATGTGAAAATTATATTCATTTCCAGAAAAATATAATATTTTGTTAAAATTAAAATAAACTAGGCAATCCCCCTGTCTACCCCTGGTAAGATATGAGATAATCCAAGAAGAATCAATTCCAAGCAGTTATGGCAATAAGTGATATTTTATTTATTTTTCAATCATCTCATTATTTGATATTGCGTGCCATAAAAAAAAAAATGAACATTGAAATTTAAATTTTAATGTAGTAGGCTAAAATTAATGAGTTATTTTCTTTTTTCTCTGGCTCTTCTCTCATTGCGCCACACACACCACAAAGGGAGTGATAAGAAACAATAATTTGAAAGTAGTCCCGTGGTCTAATGGATAAGACGTCTGACTTCGGATCAAATGGTTGCAGGTTTGATTCCCATGGCGAACGTTTCATTGTAAATTTCTATTTTTCACAGGAAATTCACAATTGCATCAGACAGAGAAATAAAAGATTTTAGTAATATAGATTATACATTATATATTAAAGTATTTATTGAGGATATCACAAGGATGGGTCCTATTTTGTTTTGATTGATTCTGATTGGTCAGATGCATGGAACTGTTATTGGAAGGAAGTAGGTACCCCAATAGATTAGTGATTTAAAACAGTTTTAATTTGTCAAGAAATGTCACAGCAACTTAAATATATATTTATCTGTTACGATATAAATAACTTTCACGATAAATTCTTTACTCCAATCTTAATGACAGTTGTGTTATTTTTATTATTAACAATATGTATATACGACATATAACAAAATGTGAATACTGGTAGTATGTAATAATTTGATTATTCAATAATTTCGCTTACTTATTGTTGTAAATAGGCTTGAGAAAGAGGGAATGAAATTCCCTCGAAAATTTGCTTTTTAATAATAAATGTAAAATATTACATTTAATTATGAGATGTCGATGATCTTTTATTATAATGGCAGTATTTTGAATAATCTATTGGATTATTCTTCTTCAGGTCGAAAATAATTTAATCACAATCTGGAAGCCAATACTAAAGTGATCTACAAATGCAATGATGAATTAGATAGATTGCTTATTGAATCATGTTATATAAATTCGAATAAATGTTTTAATAAGGACAAAAGTCCTGAAAGTCTCTAATATGGCATTTAGATTTTAACAACAGAAATTTGAAAAAATAACATTAAGAAAGATTTGTTTAAGAAATTATTGTTATTGTAATACATCATTGTCGGAATTCTAAGAGCTTTTTAATATTGTAATCTCATGTTTTTCGCTTATTATTTAATAATTGAATTATTCCAGAAAGATGTAATATATCAATTGTAATTTTGGAATTTATATATTCATTGTTTGTTTTATGTTCAAGGAGAGAAATAGTTTTATTTCTTCCTTCTTTTTCGACCTGAAGAAGAATAATCGATCAGATTATTCGAAGTATTGTCATTATCATTGGACAATATTAATATGTAATATATGCTTTATTTTAAACAGGTCTTTTTCAATCCCATGGAAAAATGTCATTGTTTTTGTTGCTTTGAAAGAAATCACTTCATAAGAGCAGAAATTTGAAAACAAAATATTGGCAGATGCTGTATTGGCTCACAAGGATTTCTGTAACTGGTTATTTTTAATCGAATCTCACCTACAATTGGAGTTGATTTCTCTTTTCTTTAAACCCTTCTGGTGCTCCAATTGAGTTGTAAACTTTGAGGCTCCAAAATTGTATAATAGGAACTTAGGAGTTAAAATGACTTCATTACTAATATTTTATAACTTTTTTTTCCCCTTCCCAATGTAGTCCTTCTCAAAGATTGAAGACAACCAAATGCTCAAAGTTTTTTATTTAATAAGCATTGTTTGTTTGTTATTAGACACTGATGTATTAAAGGTTTTAATTCAGTTTCTTTGTGAATTAGAAATAGGAAAGAGCAGATCATTCTTTTTCATTTCTCTATTTCAGTTTTTGTGCTTTTAAAATTGATTTCTTATTGGGTTTTTTTTCCCTGTGGAAGCAATTTAGTTAGTAATGCCCTTGTTTTGACGACTATTTCTCACTCAAAAATCAATGGAATAATTTGGTCTATTGTAATATTTTAATCTAATGTTAAAATTGCTTTGTCCGTGAGTTTATTATTATTATTATTATTATTCTGCTTAGTTCATCTGAAATCATGTAGAATTAGGATTATTTTGGTTTTGTACTTGTCACATGAAATGTGGCCTCCAATCGATCACCCTCTCACTATTAGGGAATAGATACTGTGGTGGTTTCCCATTGCCTTCCTCAGGAAGTCATTATGGCCAGGCTTCAGACCCGAAGAGAAGGTGACAATCACAGGAAAGGAAATTAAATCAACCAAGCCACAATCAAGGTGCGAACCTAGGTTCCAATACATCTGCCTCGTGAGAGGCCGTTGCCTTGTACACAAGATCATTCCGGAACGGCAATTTGGATTGTATGTTAAAGGTGCCCTCCAATTAGACCCTCTCTCTACTAGGGAATAGATACTGTGGTGGTTTGCCATTGCCTTCCTCAGGAATACATTACGGCCAGGCTTCAGAAGAGAAAGTAAAACACGCATGTAGAATTACAGCCATAGATTTTACAAACAAAAGTTCAAGTTATATGCCAATAAATACCGTATATAAGATTTATACAACCGTAATAAGTTTTCTTTAGCAGATCCTGGACAAACGATATATAAGGTGATCGTAATTTAACATTGAACTTATCAGGGAAGACATCCAATGTGCAACACCATTGTGGCCAACAAAAAACCTGGACAATCGTAGACACCATCATCTGGCATATATCCAACCGGTATGTACCATTGCAATGGATAACAGAAGAAACAATTCAATGCTGGGATCACCTGTAAGGGAATGGGTGCTGCACGTCAATAAGGGACAGTTCAGGACAGCGGTTGCTGTGTTCTGATGTAGGATGTTTTCAGATGACACACATTAGAATCCCTGAGACATCATTGATCAGTTGATACTATGTAACAATTCGTTGTGTAGCATTTGCACCCATTCACCTCATGCATTCACTCAAATAGGAGCAAGCTCTTTCAGCAGGACACTCTGCCATTGCACAAGTCCACAGTCATCAAATTAAAGAGTTTGGCATCTGGTGTTGGCCCAGTGTTCACCGGATTTGAACCCAATAGATTCACTTGTGGGATGTGGTTTAATGAGCCATCAGTGCCAGGGTTCCACCACCAGCGAATATCAGGGAATTGTAGACCACAAATGAAGAGGAATGGTGTACACTATCTACGCAGTATTTCAGAGAGTTCATTACCATCGTGTTGCTGCAGTAATCCGATCAAGAGCAGGACTTAAGCATTAATAGACAAATATGACACGTTTTCTGGTCTGTTAGTGTATTTGCTAGATTAGAAGGACAGCTATTTAGTTTAGTTGCTACAATTACAGAGATGTCTGAATCAAAATTAATCATTTTCTAAAGATGTAAAAATGTACAAAGGCTGACAAGAGGATTCTTAGCATCTTAGTGGAACCATTTTGTGTCTCCTCACCTCCCAATAAATAGTAATAATTTGTATGACCTCTTACATTTCTTCAGTTAAGTTAACAATAGAAAAATAAAATACATCTGAGAGTTAAACCGTTACTTAATTTGGTCGAATGCAAATTAAAATTACTATTTTCAGTTATTCTTTACAAAAACCTTCAAAGGTCAAAGGTGAATCAAAGTGAAAGCGTTGTTAGGATTTTATTTCAGACAGAAACACACGAGGAGCCAATGTCTTTTAAAATAATTTTGACAAGATGTTATTTTGATTTATAACTTATAATTTATTTTAAAATTTCTTATTTTATTAAGATTATAAAAGCCACTTAACAAAACCCAAATGCCAGGATTAGCACTACCTATGTTAAATCTCTGCATTCAAATCCTGATAAGACAGGGATATTCACTTCACTGGTTTTTTCCATCTGCTGTTGTGGAAACACTTTCCAAGGTGACAAAAGGACAATCCTTCAGTTATGTCTCTCTCTGGTCACTTTTGAAACTAGAGCTTCTTTCTTAAACAGACTGTGTTATTTAGCAAAGTCAACATAAATAGAAAGCTATTAAGGGATTCTCCTTCAATGACGTTTATTTAAAAATGGAGGATTTTACATTGTTTTATTTATTAAATGTGATGATAATACTACGTCATGCAATAAAAAAAAAAAAAACTAAAATGGTTAATTAAAAATAATTTTATTTTATTCAATGCAATTTTTGAGAATTAGCAAAAAACAAAAATACATCTATTGAAATTCCCATATATCTACTTTATGCTTTTCACATATATATTTCAACAAAAGTAAGAACAATAAACTTTTTTCTCATGAAATAATCTCATACATTCTGGACACAATTGAACTCGGCATTTGTGAACAATATATAATGCTTTGAAATCTGCTTGATATACAGGGTATTTCAGAAATACTTTTACATACTTTGGAGGTGGGTTCCTAACACCAAAAATAGAATAAAAATCTATATAAACATATATCTGAAAATCCTACGGGTTTCAGTTATTAAAGAATATTGACAGTCAACGTGTTTCAAGATTTATTCCTACAGCTCACGTTTGCTGTTGCACTGATTGTCTCCTAGAGAGCGCTGTGATGTTGCGATGGAGATTTATTTCCATGTGCCATTGGTGAACATTTGTGTAAGAGTGAGTTATTCTGTCTTCAACCTGTCAGTTGTGTAGTAATCAGTTGTGTTCCGTTGAACCATGGCAGATACCCACTTCTTGAGTAGGCAGATATGATTTTTATGTACGGTCGCACGAGTGGTAACTGACTCAATGCCACAGTTGTATCAGATGGCGTTTCCAGTCATCCAACATTACGCCTAACCAGAAAGAACACATTTTACAGGTTGTTGCAGAAGATCCAGGTATCAGCGGATAAGATAGGTGGCCCGAGTATGGGATACGTCTCCTACTACTGCATGGAGGGTATTTCATGAGATGCTCCTATATCCGCAACCTCTGCAACATGAGCAGGGTCTTTCGCTTGCCAATTACCCACAACAGGAGAACTTTTTCTGTTGTTTTGTTGCACTATCTGCCAATTCGTTGTTTGTCTCTTCGGTCTTGTTTACAGACCGGATATGGCAACATTTGGATGAGATATACTAACAAACTTTCCCAACCAACATTTGCGGGCATATGAAAATCCTCGTGATACAATTCAGGCTAGACACCAGCAGCAGTTTAAGATTAATGTGTGGGCTGGAATTGTTGGTCACTCTAGTAGGTCCATATGTTCTCCCAGCATGTCTGACAGGCGCTGTCTACAGGGACATGATTTACAACACTCTTCCAGCCTTGCTTCAGGATGTGCCCTTGCTAATATGATGAAACATGTGGTTTATGCATGATGGGGCTCCAACACATTTTAACCACATTGTTCAATATGCACTGGCTGATATCTATCATGACATGGATAGGTAGAGGAGGACCCGTTCCATAGCCTGCACATTCCCCGACCTCAATCCTTTGGATTTTTATCTGTGGGGCCACCTCAAACAATTGGTTTATGCAGCAGACTTTCCTGATGCAGAGACACTTTATCAACGTGTCATGGAAGCCTGCGAAACAGTTCGACACCATGTGGGAGTATTTGAAAGGTATGCGACAGTCCATGATCCGAGTGCATGCATGTGTGGAAGCACGAGGAGGACAATTTGAACATTTCTTATGAATTGGTGAAAATTTCACCAATAACTTGCTAATAACCTGACAATGTCTAATTGATGTGTCAGTATGTTCTTTCTTTAATAACTGAAAACCGTAGGATTTTTGGACATATGTATATATGGACTTTTGTTCTATTTTAGTGTTACGAACCCACCCTCAAAGTGTGTAAAAGTATTTCTGAAACACCCTGTATAAACAGATAAGATTTTGTAAGGCAGTGTATTGATGCATTATATCTAAATAATTTGGAACACAATGGATAGGGTGCTTCTTATCTGGGACCAGTGAAATAAATTTGTCATCAAATGACTGTTCTCTTTCTAAACTTTCTTTCTGTCATATTGTTAACTGTTATAAAACTGTTATATAACGTAACTTTTCTTTCTGTACATTATATAAACCATAATGAACAGGTATAACAGGTTAGTTATACCTGATATACTTAGAAAAAATAAAATTCTATGAATGTCAAATACACTGTCAAAAATGTCTTATTCTTATATATGTATATGTATATTTTATTACATTTATTTATGTAGAGTATGTTGATGCTTAATATAAGATTTCCAAAAGAGAGGAAATTAGAAAGAAGTATGGTGTATGTCTTATTCTTTTCTATGGGGAATTTAAAAATCTTTTAGAAAAGAAATAAAGTTTTCAGTATCTCATGAGGCAATCATGGGACCTATAGGCCTGCAATAGGGTGCTTTAACTTAATATGAGTGTTTTTTAAGCCATACTAGCGTCAAAGAGCAGTTATTGGGGAATTGGTTTGAAAGGTTTGGTGGTTGGGTTCAAAAAAACCATATACACTT
>JAFIDM010000004.1:42515371-42539666 GCA_023159025.1 Thereuonema tuberculata | reverse complement strand
TCACTTCACTGGTTTTTTCCATCTGCTGTTGTGGAAACACTTTCCAAGGTGACATAAGGACAATCCTTCAGTTATGTCTCTCTCTGGTCACTTTTGAAACTAGAGCTTCTCTCTTAAAGAGACTGTGTTATTTAGCAAAGTCAACATAAATATAAAGCTATTAAGGTGTTCTCCTTCAAGGACGTTTATTTAAAAGTGGAGGATTTTACATTTTTTTATTTATTAAATGTGATGATAAATACTACAAAATGCAATACAAAAAAAAAACTAAAATGATTAATTAAAAATAATTTTATTTTATTCAATGCAACTTTTGAGAATTACTTAGCAAAAAAAAAAAATACATCTATTGAAATTCCCATGTATCTACTTTATGCTTTTCACATATATATTTCAACAAAAGTAAGAACAATAAACTTTTTGTTTTTTTAATAAAATTAAACATGCGTGCATAATTTATGAAATAATGACTAAAAAGGCCAACACACTAGACTAGTTTAAAAAAACATTTAATACATTAGAATTCTATACAGGTTTCGCCTATGTTATGAGGCTTTGACAAGTGACAAAGAAATTTAAAAAACTTTGATATTTAAGCTCTTCTGAAGTCCCTTGGAATCATGGGAGGAGGATGGGTGGTGCCATTTATCGAGTGGAATGAACCCTGCTTGCGCCCTCGATGGGTAGGATACGTGAACCTGCATGGGAATCGTCTGCTGCATGACGTCCACCAGAAAACGCCGTAAGGGAAGATCTGAAAAAAAAAAAAAAACCCACTAACAAATAAATTTAAGAAACTAAGGGGGATTATAATGACTGTCTCTACCTCGTTCATCGAAGCCATATTGATAAATGGCCCGAACCGAAACACAATCATTATAACAATGACTAGTTGTCAATATATGGATAGACTCTTTACATTTGCGAAGGAAATGATTAATTTCATGACAAATTATAAGAGGGTGGGACTAATCTATAGCATGCCCCATGCTAACGATATGTAAATAAGTTAAGTAAATATCATCTTTATTTCTAATGGCGGCCTCATTTCAAAGCCTCATAACGGAGGCGAAACCGGTCGTGTACTCTGTATAGATTTTTAATGTGTTAAATGCTTTTTTAAACTAGTCAAGTGTATTGGCCTTTTTATTCATTATTTAATAAACTTTTTTTCTCATGAAATAATCTCATACATTCTGGACACAATTGAACTCTGCATTTTTCACAAATATATCATGCTTTGAAATCTGCTTGATATACAGGGCATTTCAGAAATACTTTTACATACTTTGGAGGTGGGTTCTTAACACCAAAAATAGAATAAAAGTCTATATAAACATATATCCGAAAATCCTACGGGTTTCAGTTATTAATGAATATTGACAGTCAACGTGTTTCAATATACATTCCTACATGTTTGCTGTTGCACTGATTGTCTCCTAGATAGCGCTGTGCTGTTGCGATGGAGATTTATTTCCATGTGCCATTGGTGAACATTTGTGTAAGAGTGAGTTATTCTGTCTTCAATATGTCAGTTGTGTAGTAGTCAGTTGTGTTCCGTTGAACCACAGCAGATACCCACTTCATGAGTAGGCAGATATGATTTTTATGTACGGTCGCACGAATGGTAACTGACTCGATGCTCCACAGTTGTATCAGATGGCGTTTCCAGTCATCTAATATTACGCCTAACCAGAAAGAACGCATTTTACAGGTTGTTGAAGAAGATCCAGGTATCAGCGTATATGACAGGTGGCCCGAGTATGGGATGTCTCCTACTACTGCATGGAGGGTATTTCATGAGATGCTCCTGTATCCGCATCATCTGCAACATGAGCAGGGTCTTTCGCCTGCCTATTACCCACAACAGGAGAACTTTTTCTGTTGTTTTGTTGCACTATCTGCCAATCCGTTGTTTGTCTCTTCGGTCTTGTGTACAGATATGGCAACATTTGGATGAGATATACTAACAAATTTTCACAACCAACATTTGCGGGCGTATCAAAATCCTCGTGATACAATTCAGGCTAGACACCAGCAGCAGTTTAAGATTAATGTGTGGGCTGGAATTGTTGGTCACTATTTAGTAGATCCATATGTTCTCCTAGCACTTCTGACAGGCGCTGTCTACAGGGACATGATTCAGAACACTCTTCCAGCCTTGCTTCAGGATGTGCCCTTGCTAATATAACTAAACATGTGGTTTATGCATGATGGGGCTCCAACACATTTTAACCACATTGTTCAATATGCACTGGCTGATATCTATCATGACAGATGGATAGGTAGAGGAGGACCCATTCCATAGCCTGCACATTCCCCGACCTCAATCCTTTGGATTTTTATCTGTGGGGCCATCTCAAACAATTGGTTTATGCAGCAGACATTCCTGATGCAGAGACACTTTATCAACATGTCATGGAAGTCTGAGAAACCGTTCAACACCGTGTGGGAGTATTTGAAAGAAGCGACACCCCACGATCAACGAGTGCATGCATGTGTAGAAGCACGAGGAGGATATTTTGAACCTTTCTTATGAGTTGCTGAAAGTTTCAACACTTGCTAATAACCTGACAATGTCTAATACATGTGTCAGTATGTTCTTTCTTTAATAACTGAAAACCGTATGATTTTCGGACATATGTTTATATGGACTTTTGTTCTATTTTAGTGTTACAAACCCACCCCCAAAGTATGTAAAGTATTTCTGAAACACCCTGTATAAACAGATAAGATTTTGTAAGGCAGTGTATTGATGCCTTATATCTAAATAATTTGGAACACAATAGATAGGTTGCTTCTTTGCTGGGTCCAGTGAAGTAAATTTGTCATCAAATGACTGTTCTCTTTCTAAAATTTCTTTGTATCATATTGTTAACTTGTTATAAAAATTTTCTTTCTGTATATTATATAAACCATAATGAACATGTATTTTAGTTATATCTGATATATTTACAATCAATAAAATTCTATGAATGTCAAATACACTGTCTAAAATGTCTTATTCTTTTCTATGGGAAATTTAAAAATCTTTTAGAAAAGAAATAAAGTTTTCAGTATCTCATGAGGCAATCATGGGACCTATAGGCCTGCAATAGGGTGCTTTAACTTAATATGAGTGTTTTTTAAGCCATACTAGCGTCAAAGAGCAGTTATTGGGGAAATGGTTTGAAAGGTTTGGTGGTTGGGTTCAAAAAAACCATATACACTTTCTTGCTATAATTTATATAGTTAATTTTCTTTACTACTTAAATTACAGCAGCAAAGTATATATTGTTTTTTTGTACATGTTTACCAAACGTTTCAAACCATATCCCCAATAATTTCCTGTTTGAGGGTTAGGCTATTTATTTTATTTTACTTTATTTTTTTTTAATTCTTCCCCTCTGTTGCTCCTGCTGTTTTTCAATATAACGGGTGTTTTTGAATTCGAAGAGACCAATTGAGTTCGCCACCGCTCACGCACCATCCCCCACGCAATTAAGAAACTGTCCCCAAGGACTCTACTTCTTTTTTCCCTTCCACCCCTTCTCCATCTCACATGTGCGGCCACCGGTTGCTCGGAATAAACAACATTGGTAACTTATCCGAGAAACCAACTATGGAAGCTGTTAGTTGTACGCTCACCTTTATGTGATTGACTTTTATACATCTCCCGAAGAAGGCCCAAGGCACCTGGCCAAAATATCGAGATAATATCTCATCCCGGAGTGAGGAAATACCTAAAAAAAAAAAAAGGACCTATACAGTAAATAGATACATATTCAGGAGGTTTGGAGCTTCCTTTGGCAGTGTGCGCACGCCGCCAAGGTAGCCCCAAACCTCCTGAATATGTATGTATTTTTTTTTCTTAGTATTGTTAATTAAATATGTATGTATTTTTTTTTGGTATTGTTAATTATAAATTTTTAGTTTTTAAACTTATGGTGTGCTCATCAATTCATAGTGACGAAATAAGTATAAGCCAATACACCATAAGTTTAAAAATAAAAAAATTATAATTAAAAATACAAAAATAATACAAACCTATTAAATACGTATTTTTTTTTTAATATTGTTAATTATGTATGTATTTTTTTTTATATTGTTAATTATAATGTTTTATTTTTAAACTTAAGGTGCATTGGCTAATACTTACTTCATCACTATGAATTAATGAGCATACGTAAAAAAATTTCTCATTCGAGAATGTATTTGCACTTTTGTTCTTTATACTGGGTTTAGATGGAGAGATTTACATTTGCGACTTTAATTACATCAACTACGACGAAGGAGGCGGCAATCAACTTTGCCGTAGAGGATCACCTCCTGCCTCGTAAACAAGGATTGAAATCCAAGAAATGCAAGCGCGTCAACTCTGTGAAATGGCTGGCACAAACATCTGGGAGGTTACCCTCAATCCCTTGGCGCCTTCCTTGCTCTAATGGTAACTGCCATAAAGATTACAGCCTGACAAGAATATTTGGTTTTATTGAACCAAGCTATCGGTATCAATTAACCTTCGTCTCATTTATTGGTGGCTATTTGGTGCGCTGATAGAGATTGCAATGGCTGAATTGAATATTTCCTGCAGGACTATTATTGATTACTACGAATTTTGTAGGGAGCTTTGTTACGTGATAATAAGCAATAAAAGCGGTCCCATTGGTGGTGAAGGACATGTGGTTGAGATAGATGAGAGCCACCTCTATACCCGTAAATTCAGTCGTAGTCGCCTCAATGCTCCCGAGTCACCAATGATGGATATTTGGGGGAATAGATAGGGACACCAAGGAATGCTTTGTCGTGGAAGTTGAGAAAAGGGATGCAAACACTCTTATACCTCTAATTCGCCAGTTCGTACGGCCGAGATCGAAGGTGATCACTGGAGATCCTATGCACGACTGTCGAATGACGGATTCGAGCACCTCTTTGTCAATCACTCTATTGAATTTGTTAGATCCGACAATCCTTCCATCCACACACAAACAATAGAGAGGATGTGGCGAAGTGTTAAGAAGATTTGTGAGGCAGAAGAAAGGCCAGGAAAACGGCTGGATCTCTAATTTCTTTTCCAATTTCTGTATTATATAATAATAATAATTTTATTATACTTGATATGGGAATAATCCCTTTCAAGTTACAGTTTCAATACTATTGGTTTTTTTTAATAATTATATAAACGAAAAAGAAAAATACTACTAATAATAATGACAACAATAATAATAATAACATTAATAATAAAAATTATCTTACAAATCTTTTTTATTCTGCCTTTTCTATTTTCTCACGAAACAATTTAATGTATTTACATAAATTAATGTTAATTCTGTTTTGATTTAACTGAATAATCCACCATCCACTCCTATTGGGAATTTTTTCAGTTTCTAACGCTTTTCTTTCCTCCTTCATTGTTTCACAATCGAAAATTGAATGATTCCAGTTTTCTAAATTATTGCAGCCTAACCTGCAACCTCTTTCTTCTCTAGTTAATCAATATTTACTCGAGTTCCAAATGTTACCACATCTAATTTTAATGTATATTTCTCTCCAATAGGAGTGGATCATGTTCTTATATAAATAACTGGCCCCTTCAATTTGTACTTCTAAATTACAGTAATAATTGTTAAAATTTGATTTCTGTATTTTATTATAATTACATTGCATATTTACCTCAATCAATTTTTGAATAATTACTTTTTTTTTTTACAATCAATCCAATAATTACAATCCATTATCTTATCTAATTCTATACCCAATCCTGCTTCATTAAATATTTCTTCAATCATCTTTAAATAATTACATTTGTTCCCTGACTTTGCATCATCTACCATATTTTCTAAAATTAGTTTTGGTAATCTTTCTTCGTTTTGCTTTACAACTTTTATTACATAATCTATAGCTCTTTTAATACAATCTATTCTCAATGGATACATGCCTAATTCATTTTCAATGATATAATTTGGTACAGTTTTTTCCAAATTACAATATAATTTAATAAATAAGTATTTTATGTTTTCCAACTCCTTTTTAACTTTCCACATATCTATTTCCATACCATAACAATTTCCGCGACCTTAAAATTCGATCGGGCATTACAGTAGCCCTTCAAAACTTCAGCATTTTCTTGGTGATATCGCGGATTTGCTGGCCGACGGCTGTTGGGCATGTCAGCTAAAAGGTATTTTTTTTTTTTTTTATCTTTATTTTGAATATTTATATTTCCCTTTAACACATGGCTTTCAAACACCGCTGAGATAATACGAATTTCTTGGTGATAAATGTTCATTTATATTGATTTGATTATTTATTTATTTTTTTCATCGCCGTTGCAAATATGTTTCAATCACGGGTTTTCTCTTCTCAGAATGACCCTTGCTTTCTCTCCTACTTATCGTCCATCTTGAAAGTAGCGCTAGCACCGCCGCTGCCCTTCAAATATGTTCGGCGTGGCTATTTTCAATGCCTGCCCGCTTCCTCAAAGAGTTCCAAATATATCTCTAAATTTCACAAAAACTACAGCACCAAACCACATTTTTCCATAGGTTTTATGCTTAGTATGGATTAAAGAATCTTTTTCATTCAAATCGAAAAAAAACACGTCCATTTCGAGTTGAGATTACTATATTCGTTTTTGGAAGAGCTAATCGCCTTGAAGCCTGAGACGTGTCAAAAAAGGTTTGAGTCAATTACATATCCTTCTATTAGAAGGAAAAACAATGTTTCCGCTTCTCATTCTCCGGTAAGTAGTGACATCTATTGGGAAAATTGATAATGTTAACTACTAGATTTTTCATTGCCCTTATTTTCCAGTAAAGAAAAAAAAATGTGAAACTTCATTTGTAATTTCTTCGTGCCTTTATTTATTAAATAACCGATTTTAATTGTTGTTATTATATATTGCTCTCCATCCATGTTTGTTCTTCTAGAGTAATTTCTGCGTTTCTCAGTAGATGGCGCTGACTAACCATTACTAATATCGAACTGACGAGACTAAAGAATTCACTATTTGTTATTAAAAGAAAAAGGTCATTTGTTTAGTCTTCAACAGACATTGGTAGGATTTGGAAATGAGTGACACCAGCGTTAAAATCGAATTAGCTTCTGAAATAAGCAACGACAGTTTACCTTCTCGTGTAAGTCAAGAAGAGGAAACTTATTTGAATGAACTTATTTGTGAGATCTGTAATGAAAGTTTTGCACAAGAATCGGATATAAATGCTCACCTTAAAACACATTCTGATTTAAAGCCTTTTCTATGTGAATTCTGTAACAAAAGCTTTATGCAGTCATCCAAACTTACACGTCATATAAAGACTCACACTGGTGGAAAACCTCATGTTTGTGAATTCTGTGATAAATGCTTTGCTCGACCATCAGAATTAAATCGTCATCTAAGAATTCACACGGGTGAAAAGCCTTATTTATGTGCTTTTTGTAACAAAGGCTTCTCGGACCCATCATCCCTTAATCAGCATTTGAAAAAACACACTGGTGAAAAGCCATACCAGTGTGAATTGTGTAATAAAAGTTTTACACGATCCTCTGATATTCATCGACATATGAGAACTCACACTGGTGAAAAGCCATTTGCCTGTAAAATGTGCGGAAAAGCCTTTGCTAACACATCTTATCTTAATGTCCACATGAGAACGCATACAGGAGAGAGGCCACATGTATGTGAAATCTGTAACCGAAGCTTTAATATATCATCACATCTTAAACGACATCTTCTAACTCACACTGGTGAAAAACCTCATGTTTGTAAATTCTGTAATAAAAGCTTTGCTCAATTGTCAAGTTTAAATGATCACGTGAAAACCCACACAGATGATAAGAAATTTGAGTGTGAATTTTGTAATAAAAAATTTCTTAATGCTTCCCATCTCAGTAACCACATGAGAACTCACACTGGGGAAAAACCGTTCGAGTGTGAATTGTGTAGTAAAACCTTCACTCAAACATCAAACCTCAATCGTCATCTCAAAACTCACACTGGTGAAAAATCGTTCGTCTGTGAATTCTGTAATAAAAGTTTTCCTCATTTGTCAAATTTACATCTTCATATGAGAACTCACACCGGTGAAAAGCCATACGCCTGTAAAATGTGTAATAAATGCTTTGCTACCTCTTCTTATCTTACTATTCACATGAGAACCCATACAGGAGAGAAGCCACATGTATGTGAAATATGTAACCAAAGCTTTACTGTATCATCACAACTTAATCGACATCTACGAACTCACACTGGTGAAAAACCTCATGTTTGTGAATTCTAAAATAAAAGCTTTGCTTAATTAACAAACTTAAATTCTCAAATTGAAAGCCCACACTGGTGATAAGAAATATGTGTGTGAAGCTTCTAATAAAAATTTGTTGATGCTTCCTATCTCAATATCCACATCAGAACTCGCACTGATGTCTGTCAATTCTGTAATAAAGGCTTTGCTCGACCATCAGATCTAATTCTTCATGTGAGAACTCACACTGGTGAAAAGCCTTATTTGTGTGATTTTTGTAACAAAGGCTTCTCTGACCGAACACACCTTAATCAACATTTGAGAAAACACACTGGTGAAAAGCCATACAATGTGAATTGTGTAATACAAGTTTTGCTTGTTCATCTCAAATCAATGGCCATGTACAAAAATCACATGGATGAAATATGCATTTGAAATTAAAAGCATTTGAAGTGATTACAAAATTATCATATCAAGCATTATTTAGAAAAAAAAATTATAATTTTTTTTTTTAATTTTCATAAGAAAATGTTGATAATATTTATATAACGAGGTGAAACCATCACTCTGTACAGAAGAGAACTTAATTAATGTCGAGTGTTAATTAAACATTTTGTATATTGAAATATTAACTATCCTTTTTCATAGTATTTTGTTTTTCCATGCACAGATCAAATGTTGTCAAATGCTCCAGTTCTAGTTTCAACAAACACTGAAGCCAGTTCTAGGTTTAAAGTTTTAAGTGTAGCACATCTGAATGGCAACTCAGAATTACTCAAGTTAACTATTATTCCCAGAAATACAAATACTAACTAAATCTTTTACTGAAAGAAATGTAGGCTATTGATAAATTCACTATTGGATTATAATGGGTTTTAAGTTCTTTTTATTGACAAATGTGCAGTTTAAGTATTTTTCACAAGCACTATATATTGATTAATACAACAGAACAACGACAGGTTTTTCATAAAAGAAATCTTATTTTTGTTTTTCCATCATCTGCTTTTGTTACAATTGTCAAATTACCCTCATTCTAAAATTACTAGAAGATCAATGGTTTCTTGTTGATAAAAAACGCATAAACAAGTAAACATATATTTCTGTTAAATTGATGTAACTATTCGAATGCTATCTTTGCACTTGACCTTGAATTAACATAAATTAGAGGAAAAAAAACCATTAAAACTTAAATATTAATGAACTACTAATATAAAAACCTGTTTATTTCTTAATAATAGATCTGTTTCTTAATGGTTGATAATTGTCTGCTAAGGTTAATCGTTGGATGTCAGTTGGAAAATGCTAATGATTCATAAATTATTTCTAATGAAACAACTACATCCTATTTAGAAATTCAATGTGAAATTATAATAATTTCCAGAAAAATATAATATTTTGTTAAAATTAAAATAAACTAGGCCATCCCCCTGTCTCCTCCTGGTAAGATATGAGATATTCCAAGAAGAATTGAATCCATGTGTTTATGGCAATAAGGGATGTTTTATTCCTTTTTCAATGAACTCATTATTTGATATCGCGGGCCATAAAAAAAAATGAACATTGAAATTTAAATTTTAATCTAATAGGCTAAAATTTAATGAGTTATTTTCTTTTTTCTCTGGCACTTTTCTCCTTGCGCCACACACACACACAAAGGGAGTGAAAAGAAACAATAATTTGAATGTAGTCCCCGTGGTCTAATGGATAAGACGTCTGACTTCGGATCAAAAGGTTGCAGGTTTGATTCCCGTCACGTATGTTTCATTGTAGTAATTATGTCTATAATAATTTATTTCTGCCTGTGAACAACAGATGGAGCTTAAGGCCATCGTTCATTGCTGTTTACAACACCAGATGTCGCACACAAGACTATCCCGCAGTGATGATGATGTCATGAAGTTGAAGCAACTTCTCATTGGACAATTTTAATAAGACTTTTGCTGTTTTGTTTAAAACCTCTCTTTTTGAATTTTATATTCCCAGCGTGATGATGGATCCTCTTGGATTCGAAATCGATCCTGTATTTTAAGTTTTATGTTAGTAAAGTTAGTTAAACAGATGCATGAGCTTTGTTTTAATTCAACGCATAATAATTTCTATATTTCACAGGAAATTAACAATTACGCCGGACAGACAGACAGAGAAATAAAAGATTTTAGTAATATAGATTGTACAAATTATATTAAAAGTATTTATTACAGATATAATAAGGATGGGTCCTATTTTGTTTTGATTGATTCTGATTGGTCAGATGCATGAACTGTTATTGGAAGGAAGTAAGTACCCCAATAGATTAGTGATTTAAAACAGTTTTAATTTATCAAGAGATGTCATAGCATTTTATTTTACTTATTTCTTTAAGAATTCTTATTTGTCCATGTGTGGTAGTGTAGCTATCACAGGATATTACAGACGTGCTGAGAAAGTTCCAAATAAAAAAAAAAAAAAAAAGAATAACTTCCCACTTGTAGTTTTTTGTTAACTGAGGATGTGAACTTGTTCGATTTGAATATTTTCTTGTTTGTTTTCTATTGGTCTTTTTGTTTGATTGTACATTACGTTAAAAGAGCTAAAGAGATTTTCATGAAATTGGATATGGTAACTAGTATTACTGAAGTTAACTTTTATTAAAAGATCCAACATTTATTTATAGATTTTCATAGATTTTGCTCAGGCCTTTGACTCTATTAAGAGATCACTAATATTCAAATGCTTAAATAATATGGAAAGCCTTACTACATCTATATGCCTTCCAACCCTCAAAAATGTTCCCTAAAAACCATCACTTAAAACTGTAAATTTGGTTTCTTTAAAATCTCTTTATGTTGATGATTATATATATGATATAAATTATAACATGAATGTGCTATTTTTTTTCTCGTCCACTCCTTCAAATTAACCCTCTTGTACTGAATGACCCACTGCAAACTGAATAGCATAAACCCACTCAAAATATGAACTAGTTCCCTATTACTAATATTTTATAACTTTTTTGTATCTTTCCCAATGTAGTCCTTCTTAAAGATTGAACACAACCAAATGGTCAAAGTCCTTTATTCAATAAGCATTGTTTGTTTGTTTGATTATTATTAGTCACTGATTTATTAAAGGTTTTAATTCAGTTTCTTTGTGAATTGGAAATAGGAAAGAGCACATCATTCTTTTTCATTTCTCTGTTTCAGTTTTTGTGTTTTTAAAATTGATTTCTTATTCTTTTTTTTTCCCTGGGGAAGCAATTTAGTGAGTAATGCCCTTGTTTTGACGACTATTCTATTATAATATTTTAATCTAATGTTGAAATTGTTTTGTCTTTCAGTTCACATCTAAATTACTATTTTTAGTTATTCTGTACAAAAACGCCTTCACAGGTCAAAAGTAAAGCAAAGTGAAAGCGTTGTTAGGATTTTATTTCGGACAGAAACACACGTAGAGCCAATGTCTTTTTATAATAATTTTGATTAATAAATTATCATTTGTTTTAAAATTTCTTCTTTTATTAAGATTATAAAAGTCCATTCTATTCGTTGGAAGCATTGATTTTAAGGCAAAAACTATCTTATTTTGGCCACATTATGAGAGCGGATAATTCCATTGAAAAGATAATCATGCTTGGGAAGGTAGAGGGGAAGAGAAGAAGAGGAAGACAACGAAGAAGATGGTTGGAAGATATAAAGGACGCTACCGGGAATTCTTTGCAGCAACTAAGATATGCTGCTAACAATTAAGATAGATCTGTTTGGAGAGCCTTAGTACATAAGGTCACCAGAAGCCGTAGACGACTTGATGGAACCTAACAACAAAACAAAACCCAAATGGTTAGTCAGGATTAGCACCACCTATGTTAAATCTCTGCATTCAAATCCTCATAAGACAGGGATATTCACTTCACTTTCCCATCTGCTGTTGTGGAAACACTTTCCAAGGTGACAAAAGGACAATCCTTCAGTTATGTCTCTCTCTGGTCACTTTTGAAACTAGAGCTTCTCTCTTAAACAGACTGTGTTATTTAGCAAAGTCAACATAAATAGAAAGCTATTAAGGGATTCTCCAAATGGTTAGTCAGGATTAGCACTACCTATGTTAAATCTCTGCATTCAAATGCTGATAAGACAGGGATATTCACTTCACTGGTTTTTTCCTTCTGCTGTTGTGGAAACACTTTCCAAGGTGACATAAGGACAATCCTTCAGTTATGTCTCTCTCTGGTCACTTTTGAAACTAGAGCTTCTCTCTTAAAGAGACTGTGTTATTTAGCAAAGTCAACATAAATATAAAGCTATTAAGGGATTCTCCAAATAGCTACCCACACACGTAGGGGTCTTCTCTTACGGATCGAGGGATCTTTGACCTCTGAGGGAGGCTCGTCTGTCCTTCAAGTACTTACCCCTTGGGGAACAAATCCTTTGTCGGCGCT
Organism: Thereuonema tuberculata; assembly: GCA_023159025.1. Lineage (NCBI taxonomy): Eukaryota > Metazoa > Arthropoda > Chilopoda > Scutigeromorpha > Scutigeridae > Thereuonema > Thereuonema tuberculata. The sequence goes on along the minus strand of JAFIDM010000004.1, from coordinate 42,527,033 downwards.
TAACGATAAGAGATATATCCCCCGGGTTAGCGGTTTATTTCCGCGGCGTTTCACATCTCTATGTTAAGCAGGGAATCCCTTGGCTGCTAGACGTTAAGATCTCCCAAGTGAGGGTGGATTTCGGAATTCCAACCAGAATGAAAGTTCTCCTTTGCGGAGCACAGTTCGCCGCTGAATATGAAGAAAAATTTGAAGAAGAAATTTGCCATTATTGCTGCTGGCTTGTTTGTAGCAAGCCAAAAGAAGCAGAAAAATAGAAGGAAATGGATTAAATGTTGGATTGAGAAAAGAGATTTATATGGTCACATGCCTTTATTACAAGAACCCAGAGAAAAAGAGCCTGATGATTTCCGAAATTACATTCGAATGAATGGATCCGATTTCGATGACTTATTGAGTAAGTTTATTATTTTTTTCTTTTACGTTTTACGTAACATGTTTTTCTAGCATATCGAATATTTAAAATGCATTTGTAATCTTGCTTTATAAATAAATTCAAAATGTAATACAATTAGCAGCATTAATAAATAGTCTAAAAGAAAAAATAAGAAAATTTGTTTTTCTAAAGAAATAATATAAATATTAAATCTTTGTAAGGTATTTTTTTTTTTTTATTGAAACGATTTTTGTAATTAGAGCATAATTAAGCTTCGAAATTCATGGTTTTTGTCACTACTTTAAATAATATTTTTAAGAATATTCCAAGATTTGTTTGCCCGAGTGTGAAATATTTGATAGAAATATGCTTATTGCAGAGTTACTTCAACCTTATTTAACAAAACAAGATACTGTAATGAGAAGAGCAATTCCTGCAAGTGAACGGCTAATTGTTACATTGAGATTTTTAGCCACTGGGAGATCATATGAAGATTTAAAGTTTTCCAGCGGAATAGCAAGTCAGACTTTGAGATACATAATCCCAGAAACTTGTAGAGTAATTTACAAAGTTTTGAAGGAAGAGTATTTAAAGGTATTTTTTTTTTCTTTAATGTTTATCAGTCCCATTAGGTGTACTTAATGTCTGTATACCTGTGGTATGGGACTGAGAGTTTAATATATTAACTAAAAGTTAATTAAATAATTAATAATAAAATTTAAGTCTATCACTTAGTATTATTTCATTAGTCATTCGTTTGTCTATTATCTTTATTAATTTTTAATTAATCCATCCACTACGTCCGAGATCATTCTCTGTTTTATTTGCTTAAATGTCAAAGTATCTTTTTGATTAATGTTTATTTGACTAAAAATTTTGTATTTGACATAGTTAATTAACCTATATCCATAATTATTTTTGATATTATCAATTTCAAAAATTTTGTACCAATTAAATCTAGTTTTTGATTTCTCCTCTAGTAAATTCTTTTCTCTTTTAACCGCAAAATAATTTTTAATTATTATTTTATATATAAATTTTTCATTTATATTTAATGTTCTGTATTTTTTTCTTATTCTTAATTGTTCTTCTTTTGATTTATATTTAAAATTTTTGTAGACATTATTAAATATTTTCATTGTTAATTTATTAATATTCTCTATCTGTTGTTTATATCTGATAATAAATAATAACATTAATGCACGTTAAACCTTCTTTATAAATAATAAGTTTTATTTCAAAAAAAATATTTTAAATTAAACGGCTAATTAAATAAATATATAAAACAGCTATTTGTAATATAGAAAGCACAGAAAACACAGTTCTTCTCCAAACATCGCTATATTTTGCAGAAATCTGCTTTTTCTTTTCTTCAGGCTTAATTACAAAACAAAATAGAAACAAAGAATAATTTAAACAGAAACTGGCAGTGTTTAATAATTGTAAACAGCATATCTTTGTTTAAAGCAGAATTCTGCGAAATTTATCAATGTTTGGAGAACAAATGTGTTTTCTGTGTTTTCTATATTATAATTATAAATTACAGCTTTGAAATCGGCGAAATCATTATAATAATTCATTACAATTGGTTTCATGCATATTCAATAAATCTGACTCTTTCAATTTCTTTAAGAGCCCTTTTGTAACAATTTGCTGAACCAACAAATCGGCCAAAATTCGTTGGTCCGGGTCCATTTTCCTGAACTTGGCTGCTAAATGAATCCCAAGCGCATCGAATTCGTCGATTTCTTTAGTTTCAGGTTTTAAACTATCTGTACAAGCTTTCATAAACTCGTCTAAAGCATCTTTTTTTCTTTTTTTATCTGGTTTTGGCTTGGACGTATTGGGAAATGTCTGGAGGGGGGAGAAAAAAAATGCATAATTTAATTATTTTATCCTCTTAAAATTTTTTTTTTTACAAATGATTCACTTACAAATAAAATTACATGATACTAAGTAACAAGAACAACAAAAAAATATTAGTGATTTTACTTGTGAATGATTGTAATGTAAAAAAAATTAAAAAAACTAAATAATAAATTAATAAAGCATGAAATTAAGTATAGTTTTAACTAAAATTAGAATTAACATAAAAAATTTTAAACAAAATTAAAACTTCCCAAAATCATTGTTTATTTAAGGTACCCCCAACAAAAGAAGAATGGAAAGAAGTTGCAGAGGGATTTAAAAATCGATGGCAAATGATAAACTGTGGAGGTGTATTAGATGGCAAACAAGTGAGAATCGTTCCACCTCCACATACGGGAGCTTTGTATTATAACTATAAAAAATATTACAGTGTAGTTTTAATGGCTGTTGTAAATAGTAATTATGAGTTTATATACGTGGAAGTTGGAAAACAAGGAAGGATTTCTGATGGAGGTGTATTTGCTGCTACAACATTTTATGAAATGATGGAAAATGGGCAGCTAAATCTACCTGACAGTTCGGAGAATGAAGAGAAATTAAATTTTGTGTTTGTTGGTGATGCAGCGTTTTCTCTACATGAAAATATTTTGAAGCCATTCTTCGATAAGGACCTAACATATGAAAGACGAATTTACAATTACCGACTAGCAAGAGTTAGAAACGTCGTTGAAAACACTTTTGGTCATCTTGCATCAGTGTTCCGTATTCTTCATACATCCATACACCTATCGCCAGATAAAATTAATCATGTAGTGTTAGCAATATGTGCATTACACAATTTCTTAAGACGAAGAAGTTCTGAATATGCCACTTCTTCTAGATAGAGAAGAGTCTGTTAATCATGATGTGGTTCCAGGCAGCTGGAGAAACAGTCTAACAACTGCCAATATTCCAGCTTCGCTGCAAGCAACAACAAAAAGAAATGCTACTCTGGTAGCCAAAGATAACAGAGATAGATATGTAGAATAATAAAGGTAAAGTACACTGGCAGGATGAAATGATTCTGAAAGGTAAAGCCTAATATAGAGAATATTTTAAAGTTTTTTTTGGTAATTTATGTAATAGCCTATACTTATTATTATTATATTTTATTCAAGTTTCTAGAGAAATATTAATGTTTGAGCATGGTTTTTTGCCCCTTGAAAACCCTGAGCAAAGCATATGTCTTATCAATAATATATATATATATATAGATAGATAGATAGATAGATAGATAGATAGATAGATAGATAATACTGTAGTTTTAAATTTGCGTTTTCGTCAGTAATTAAAGAAATATCTTTTTGTTAACTGATTACTTACAAAATTCCAATGATGCATGAAACATCAATTATAAATAGCAATGTAGAATCATGTTTGTAATTCCTATTAATAAACTTTTTGTTTTAATGTGAGAGTTTGTTTTTTCTTTGAACAGTGAACTTTAAAACACCGAAATTCAATTCTGAGAAGTTTTTGGAAATAATTAGTGTACTAAAAATTTCAAATTTCAAAAATTTCGAAGACTTAATTGACTACATTATTGTTTTAGCTTACATAATTTTCCTTTCTTATTCTATTATATATGAAATCATTATTTATAATCGTTAAAATATTCATATTGTTTATATGCTTCTTTCACCATTTCCAATTTATTTAATACCAAATTAACAAAGTTCTAACGTTCTATAGAAGTTCTATATAAATATATTGATGATAGTACATGTATTATCAGAATTTTCAAGAATGATTAATGCCATTTTTAGGACTAATCTTTGTTATCAGTAAGGTTCGAGAGTTCAAAAGAAGTTGTTACTGCTTAAGTACTTTAAAAAAAATTATCCATTAATCATTTTATAATATTATAATAATATTCAAACAGTTAACTTGTATGATTGCTGTCCTTTTTTTTAAAAAAAAATTACTTCGATTAAAATTTTAAAACAATTTATCAAGTGCATATGTAAATCCATGAGTTAAATTTCATGAGTAAAAGTGTGTTTTCTGTCTTTTGTTAGTCGATAAAACGTTCATTAAAACTTACTGATGTTGAGGCGCCAAAGTTGATTGATGTTGAGGCGTCTGGCTCCTCTACAATTTCACTGTCTTCTAATTCGCAAATCACTATCTCATCTGTTGACTGGCTATTTAAATTATCCAAGGATGCTACAGGGGCATCCTGATCCATTGTAAATAACAATAAATTGTAATACCTGTAGGAATTAAAATAATAATTTCAATTATCACATTATTATGAATATATCAAAAACAATAAATATTATAACAGTTCTCGATATTATTTCAATGCAATATAAATTAAGATATTGTTCGTTGTACTCACCACAATTTCGGCGTATAAACTTCATCAGCTCCTTTCCCACTGGTTGCTGATATGTTTACTTTTTTGGTCTCTTTCCTGAAACAATTTCTTAAATTCTGTATTTTTCCTTTAACTAGTTTTTCGTCGGCGTCTTCAATTCCTTTGGTTTTCAATAAATTAATTAATTCTTCATAGGCTTCTCTCTTTAAATTTTTATTTATATAACTGGGATCTTTCACTTGCCAGAGACAAGGTTTACTTCTATACAATTCTATAAACTCCGCAACCGTGTCCCGTTTCCACTCCACATCGACAAAAAAAATGATGCAGTGTACCCTCCAAAGACTGCAATATATAGCTCAGAGTTCAAAGGACCGACCGTTGGCGATAAAATCTTTTCGTTAAGCTGTTTTTCAAGGAAAGGAACTGCGACAGGTCGATTGCCAACTATCTGCGAAATCTCCTCCCCCACTTACCACCTCCCCGACTCAGCTTAACGTAAGTGTTTCATCCTTCCGATCAGGCCTTCAGCGTCAAAACTCCCAAAAAAAACCTCCGTGTGTGGGTAGCTAATGGTTAGTCAGGATTAGCACTACCTATGTTAAATCTCTGCATTCAAATCCTCATAAGACAGGGATATTCACTTCACTGGTTTTTTCCATCTGCTGTTGTGGAAACACTTTCCAGAGTGACATAAGGACAATCCTTCAGTTATGTCTCTCTCTGGTCACTTTTGAAACTAGAGCTTCTCTCTTAAAGAGACTGTGTTATTTAGCAAAGTCAACATAAATTGAAAGCTATTAAGGGATTCTCCAAATAGTTAGCCAGGATTAGCACTACCTATGTTAAATCTCTGCATTCAAATCCTCATAAGACAGGGATATTCACTTCACTGGTTTTTTCCATCTGCTGTTGTGGAAACACTTTCCAAGGTGACATAAGGACAATCCTTCAGTTATGTCTCTCTCTGGTCACTTTTGAAACTAGGGCTTCTCTCTTAAAGAGACTGTGTTATTTAGCAAAGTCAACATAAATAGAAAGCTATTAAGGTATAAAGTTAATTTAAAAGTGGTGGATTTTACATTTTTTTATTTATTAAATGTGATGATAATACTATGAAACGCAATATAAAAAAAAAAACTTAAAATTATGTTTATTTCACCATTTTTATTTTATTCAATGAAATTTTTTAGAATAACTTTCCAAAATACAAAAATACATCTATTGAAATTCCAATATATCTACTGTATGCTTTTCTCATATACAGTAGACTCCCGATTATCCGCGGAGTTGGGTGGCGCGGCAATCGCGGAGAAGCGAATTCCGCTGATAATCTGAAAAAGGACAAAAATCAACACAAAAGTGCTTTTAACATGTTTTATTTACATTAAAGTGGCAGTACATATATTATAAACAATTTTTTATCTTATTTTACTTTAATTTCTTATGTTTTATGTCAAAAAAAAAATCGGTTAATTTTTTTTGTTTTTTCATGTCGAAACACTAAAACCCCTACTTGGAAGTCGCTAAATGTGCCTCTTTTATTTTTTACCTCATTCTAGATTTATTTATTTTTTTTAATTCCATAATTTATTCTACAGTAAAAAAAATGGATACCGTAGAGTTCCGCGGATAATCAGGAGTTTACTGTATTTCAACATAAGTAAGAAAATGAAATATACTTTTTCTCATGAAATAATCTCATATATTTTGTACACAATTGAACTCAGCATTTTTGACAAATATATCATGCTTTGAAATCTGTTTGATGTAGAAATAGATAAGATTTTGTAAGGCAGTGTATTGATGCATTATATCTAAATAATTTTCAACCCAATGGATAGGTTGCTTCTTTGCTGGGACCAGTGAAATAAATTTGTCATCAAATGACTGTTCTCTTTCTAAACTTTCTTTCTGTCATATTGTTAACTGTTATAAAAATATTCTTTCTGTATATCATAGAAACCATAATGAACAAGTATTTTAGTTCTACCTGATATATTTACAATCAATAAAATTATATGAATGTCAAATACACTGTCAAAAATATCTTATTCTTTTCTATGGGAAATTTAAAACATCTTTTAGAAAAGAAATAAAGTTTTCAGTATTTCAGGAGACAATGAAGGTACTTTCATAGCAGTGGTGGATCTAGCCTGGACCCATGGGGTGAGGGGCAAATGTTAAAGGTCCTTGTCTTGTGGCTTGTGGGTGGGGAACTACAGATCCAAACAAAGCGTTCTCTCTTGTCCCTGTGCTTAAAGTTTAGTGTTTCGTTTCTCTTCTCCTTTCGTTCTCTCATTTCTTCTCTCTTCCTTCCTTTTCTTACTGCATTTTTAAAAAGGCGGCTGAGCCCATGGGGGTGGGGGGCTAAAGGCCTGTTGCCCTCCCACCCACCTGGAACTGCCAGTGTTTCATAGTATTTAGTGATCAGAAATAATGGTTTAAGAAGGGATAGGAATCACTAGCATTACAGCAGCTATTATCCACCAATGGTTCTAATTACCAGAATAAAGCATTTTAGAGGGGGGGGGGCTGTAATAAACTAATGATTTTAAGACATTAATGATAATGTTGTAATTGGTATACAATTCAATTAAGCAGAACAAAAGAATGTGGCAAAACAGATCAGTTCCAAAACAAACACTATAATCACAGATAAAAATAGGAAAGAAAACAATCAGATCAATAGACCTACAGGTGCTTGGCTTCTCTGCCACCCACATTCACCACAATAAATCAAGGAGACACAGAATAAAACTTGATTTTGATAACTGACAATCAAATGGTTATACACTTGTGTGAGTCTTCAAGGGATTCTATTCAGTCATGTTAAGTAAGAAGATTGAAAAAGAATCTTATTACAAATTTTACCTTCATGTGACTTTTAGTATTAAGATAAAATGTGGTAAGGTGGCTTTTCACTAATATGAAGTCTCAGAAGCTAAATAAAATATGTGGGCTCAGAAACCAAGTGGTTATCCACTTAACTGCAGGCTGGAAGAGCCAGGTTCAGAGCTCGCAGATTTTTGCAAGCTAAATTCTTCTCCAGACGGGATCCTAGGATCCATTCCGATCTCCACAAAATATGTAATGGGTTTCATTCCCAGATGTTAAAGGTGGACTGGGGTTGTGCTGACCACCCGACCTCACATTAATCCCTTTGGTCAGAAGAAGCCATGACCCCAAGTGTCCTATAGGCCTGCAATGGGATGCTTTAACTTAATATTCTACAGAAAAGGTTTAATTACAGAATCTACAAACAAGTGGGTTTGTTTTCAGATCCTTTTCCAGATCTGATGTCAAAAGTCTTGATTGATTTTAGAATATATCCAAACTACGTTTTTTCCTGTAGCTATCAGAATGAGAAACTAAGCTATCATTATTGAGATTACTATATTCGTTTTTGAAGAGCCAATCGTTTTGAAGCCTGAGATTTGTCGTATTGTTTTTAAAAAGGTTTGTGTCAATTACCTATCTTTCTATTAGAAATAAAAACAATGTTTCTGCTTCTTATCCTCCGGTAAGTAGTGACATCTATTGGGAAAATTGATAATGTTAACTACTATATTTTCTATTGCCCTTCTTATTTCACAGTAAAAGGAAATAAATGTTAAACTTCATTTCCAATTTCTTCCTGCCTTTGTTTATTCCTATCTATTAAATAATCGATTTTAATTGTCGTTATTATTATTATAATTAAATATTGCTCTCCATCCATGTTTGTTTTTCTAGAGTAATTTCTGCGTTTCTCAATAGATGGCGCTGACTAACCATTACTAATATCGAACTGACGAGACTAAAGAATTCACTATTTGTTATTAAAAGAAAAAGGTCATTTATTTACTCTTCAACAGACATTGGTAGGATTTGGAAATGAGTGACACCAGCGTTAAAATCGAATTAGCTTCTGAAATAAGCAACGACAGTTTACCTTCTTCTCGTGACAGTCAAGAAGACGAACATTCGAAAACTTATTTGAATGAACTTATTTGTGAGATCTGTAATGAAAGTTTTGCACAAAAATCGGATATAAATGCTCACCTTAAAACACATTCTGATTTAAAGCCTTTTCGGTGTGAATTCTGTAACAGAAGCTTTACGCGATCATCCGATCTCACTCGTCATATAAAGACTCACACTGGTGAAAAACCTCATGTTTGTAAATTCTGTGCTAAAGGCTTTGCTCAATTGTCAAATCTTAATATGCACATGAGAACTCACACTGGTGAAAAACCGTTCGTCTGTGAATTCTGTAATAAAGGCTTTGCTCGATCATCAGATCTAAATCGTCATCTAAGAATTCACACGGGTGAAAAGCCTTATTTGTGTGATTTTTGTAACAAAGGCTTCTCAGACCGATCCCACCTTAATCGACATGTGAGAAAACACACCGGTGAAAAGCCATACCGATGTGATTTTTGTGATAAAAGTTTTGCTCAGTTGTCAAATTTAAATTATCACTTGAAAACCCATACTGATGATAAGAAATATGTGTGTGAAGTTTGTAATAAAAAATTCGTTGATGCTTCCTATCTCAATATCCACATGAGAACTCACACTGGTGAAAAACCTTTCGTCTGTCAATTCTGTAATAAATGCTTTTCTCGATCATCAGATCTAAATTTTCATGTGAGAAACCACACAGGTGAAAAGCCATTTGTTTGTGAACTGTGTGATAAATGTTTTGCTCGATCTTCTGATATTCCTCGACATATGAGAACTCATACTGGTGAAAAGCCATTTGCCTGCAAAATCTGCAGTAAAGGCTTTGCTGACTCATCTAATCTTAATGTTCACATGAGAACCCATACAGGAGAGAAGCCACATGTATGTGAAATATGTAACCGATGCTTTTCTGTATCATCACATCTTAATCGACATCTTCTAACTCACATTGGTGAAAAACCTCATGTTTGTGAATTCTAAAATAAAAGCTTTGCTCAATTGTCCAGTTTAAATTCTCATGTGAACACCCACACTGGTGATAAGAAATATGTGTGTGAAGTTTGTAGTAAAAAATTTTTTGATGCTTCCTATTTCAATATCCACATGAGAACTCACACTGGTGAAAAACCTTTCGTCTGTCATTTCTGTAATAAATGTTTTGTCAATAAGATATTTTATTATTAGAGAATTCCAGAATAAAGTGATTTTATGACTTATATACTCAATCACCAAAAGTCATGGCACAACTGCCTAATAACGTGTTGGGCCCCTCTGGCTTGGATAACAGAGGCGACCCGTCGTGGAAGAGAGTCTACCAGCACTCAAGCCATGCCGCCTCCTCTGCACTCCATAACTCTGCAAAATGCTGCATGTACCAGTTATGTTGGTGACGACCTGACAGATCATTCGATGACGTCCGACAAATATAAATGGGATTGCAATACGGGAATGCGGAGGCCAAATCATTGTTGTGAAGTCGGTGGCATATTTCTCCAGCCACTGTCGTGTCACAAGGGCCGTATGTGAAGGCCCATTATCTTGCTGAGAGGTGCCGTCGCCCGCGGTGTAAAAACAGTTCATGAAGGGTGCAGGTGGTCCCAAGCAGATCCACGTACAAAGTAGCATGCTGAGTGGATGTCAGATGTTCCAATGGAACCATTGCATGCCACAAGAAAACCCCCCAGACCAGTATGGACCCTCCACCTGCCTGATTGACACTGGACAAGCGGGGTCCATGGCTTCGTGTGGTCTGCGCCAGATATGGACACGACCATTGGCCCGATACAGTTAAAACCGTAATTCGTCGGACTAGGCAACCCTTTGCCAGTCCTCAGCATTCCAATGTCGATGTTGGTTGGCCCAGGCTAGGCATTGCCGTCGATGTACAGCTGTCAAGAGTGGCACCCGTTGTGGCCTCTGCTCTTAAAGCCTGCAAACGCCCAAGTTTCGCCGAATTGTCATCACGTACACAGTTGTGGAATGTCCCTGGTTGTACAGCAAGGTGATTTATCCCGCTGTCTCCTTTTGGTCAGCACCTGCAAGCCGGGTGACCTGGCGAACACCTCTGGCATCAACGAGGCATGGGTGGCCCGTCTTCTGTTCGACATGGGTTGTTACCCCTCGTTGGGTATACTCTCGATAGATCCTTGCAACTGTTGTGCGGGAAAATTGCAGGATATTGGCTACATCTGATATTGAGGCACCCATCTGTCTGGCACTAACAATCATCCCCCGTTCAAATGCGGATAGTTCTTGGCGTGCTGCCATTTCTGCAGCTAGTTTTGCTTACAATCATTGTGTGATATCAAGGAATCCTGTGCACCTGCATTCCGAGAATGAAAGCAGCGGGATCTGTCTCATTACGGACAGGGAACCTGATTGGAGGGATGTGCCATGACTTTTGGTGATTAAGTGTATTGGTTTCTTGTTATTGTAAAGTAAGTTTTTTTTATCATCATAATAATAAAATTTACATATTGCAATAGATAACAGAACAAACAATTGAATGCTGGGGTAACCTGTCAGGCAATGGATGCTGCACGGCAATAAGGGACAGTCCAGGACAACGTAGAAGTATTCTGAAGACTTGTTCATTAAGAATTTTAAATATTGTTACACAAAAACAATAAACATCCCATTTCTTTATTCTAAAAATAAAAAATGGAGAATTAAATAAAACAAACTGAAATCTACCATCAAAAGTGATGATGTAATACAGTGATGTGTTGCTGGAGGTTTGGGAGTTTAGTGTATACTAGAAATAAGGATTTTATCTGGTTTGGTGAATAGTAATTAAAACTATCCTTTTTCATAGTATTTTGTTTTTCCATGCACAGATCAAATGTTGTCAAATGCTCCAGTTCTAGTTTCAACAAACACTGAAGTCAGTTCTAGGTTTAAAGTTTAAGTGAAGGAACTCTCTTGATTACATCTGAATGGCAACTAGTATTACTCAAGTTAACTATTATTCCTAGAAATACAAATACTAACTAAATCATCATCTTTTCCTGTAATTATTGGATTATAATGGGTTTTAAGTTCTTTTTATTGACACGTGCAGTTTTAAGTATTTTTCACAAACACTATATATTGATTAATACAACAGAACA
>JAFIDM010000004.1:42459750-42490371 GCA_023159025.1 Thereuonema tuberculata | reverse complement strand
AACAACAACAGAAGTTGTGTGTATTTTGATAACAAATTTTAAGAGATTTACATCTACAAGAGGTCTGTTCATACCTCCTCTTCAGATAATATGATAAAAGATACAAAAAAAAAGAAAAAATAAGGCATATTATGAAAGCAACATTTATACAAAACATTGAAATTTCAATAATCAATTTCCACTAAATATGCAACTGATTATTACAACAACAGGCACTGTTATTAGAAATGAAATAAAATCAACGTTTCTGCTTCTCATTATACGGTAAGTAGTGACATCTATTGGGAAAATTGATAATGTTAACTACTAGATTCTTCATTGCCCTTCTTATTTCACAGTAAAGAAAAAACAAAATGTGAAACTTCATTTGTAATTTCTTCGTGCCGTTATTTATTCCTATTTATTAAATAATCGATTTATTATTATTATTATTATACACTGCTCTCCATCCATGTTTTGTTTTTCTAGAGTAATTTCTCCGTTTCTCAATAGATGGCGCTGACTAACCATGATTAATATCGAACTGACGAGACTAAAGAATTCACTGTTTGTCATTAAAAGAAGGTCATTTGTTTAGTCTTCAACAGACATTGGTAGGATTTGGAAATGAGTGACACTAGCGTTAAAATCGAATTAGCTTCTGAAATAAGCAATGACAGTTTACCTTCTTCTCGTGACTGTCAAGAAGACGAACACTCGGAAACTTATTTGAATGAACTTATTTGTAAGATATGTAATCAAAGTTTTACACAAGAATCGGATATAAATGCTCACCTTAAAACACATTCTGATTTAAAGCCTTTTCTGTGTGAATTCTGTAACAGAAGCTTTACGCGATCATCCGATCTCACTCGTCATATAAAGACTCATACTGGTGAAAAGCCATTTGTTTGTGAATTGTGTAAAAAAATGTTTGCTCGATCCTCTGATATTCATCGTCATATAAGGACTCACACTGGTGAAAAGCCATTTGCCTGTAAAATCTGCAGTAAAGGCTTTGCTGACTCATCTAATCTTAATATTCACATGAGAACCCATACAGGAGAGAAGCCACATGTATGTGAAGTATGTAACCGAAGCTTTACTGTATCATCACATCTTAATCGACATCTTCTAACTCACACAGGTGAAAAACCTCATGTTTGTGAATTCTGTAATAAAAGCTTTGCTCAGTTGTCAAATTTAAATTATCACGTGAAAACCCATACTGGTGATAAGAAATATGTGTGTGAAGTTTGCAATAAAAAATTTGTGGATGCTTCCTATCTCAATATCCACATGAGAACTCACACTGGTGAAAAACCGTTTGAGTGTGAATTGTGTAGTAAAACCTTCGTCCAAATATCACATCTCAATCGTCATCTCAGAACTCACACTGGTGAAAAACCGTTCGTTTGTCAATTCTGTAATAAATGCTTTGCTCGATCATCAGATCTAAATCGCCATTTAAGAATTCACACGGGTGAAAAGCCTTTTTTGTGCGATTTCTGTAATAAAGGCTTCTCCGAATCATCGCACCTTAATCAACATGTGAGAACGCACACTGGTGAAAAGCCATACCGATGTGAATTGTGTAATAAAACTTTTGCCCAATCCTCCCATCTCAATAGTCGTCTGCAAAAATCACATTGACAAAATATGCATTTGAAATTAAAAGTATTTGAAGTGATTACGTCATTATCATATTCTGCATCATTTACAAATAAAAATGATAAACATTCTATAGTTTTATTTTCTTAATGAAATGTTGATAATGTTTATATAATGAGGTGAAACCATTACTAATCTAGCATTTTAATACATAAAAGAAAACTTAAACTAATGTCGACTGTTAAATGAACATTTTGTATATATAATTTAAACATGGGACACATTCCCTACGAATGCTGAAGAAATGTTTAACAGGGTTATTTCAGTTTTTTCCACTAATTTCTATGCAGTTGTTGTGGTTAATTGTGATGTCTTAAATTGTTTTAATAACAATTGTCCATTGAAAGAAAAAATCACAAACGGACAACAAATATGCCTTCGCAAAATGAGCTAACATCATCGGGAATTCTGTACAGCTGTTTCATCCTCGTTAGGAATTATCAGCAGAATTTACCCATGATGTTTGGCTCAGTTGCGCGAAAGCTTTACCTAAAAGCATTCTTGATCCCGGGAATAGGCCGCTGAGATAAAAAATAATCGTGTGAAATCCACAGTATTAATTCCTTGTCCATTCACTGAAAGGCACTAAGGAATTTAATTATAACAAGAAAAACATCATAAGTTCAATGTTATTACGGACGTTAAATTTACTTTTCATTGAATTTATGATGTTTCTTTTTTGTAATTAAATTCCTTAGTGTCTTTCAGTGAAAGGACAAGGAATTAATACTGTGGATTTCATACGATTATTTTTTATTTGATTGTTTTTTATCTCGAAGGCCCATTCCCGGGATCGAGAATGATTTTACGTAAAGCTTTCGCGCAAGTGAGCCAAACATCAAGGGTAAATTCTGCTGATGATTCCTAATAAGGATGAAACAGCTGTTCAGGATTCCCGTTGATATTGGCTCAATGTGCGAAGGCATAATTATTGTCCGTTGGTGAATTTCTCTCTCTATTATGAATAATTACGGATGTTAAATTTGCTTTTCATTGAACAATTGTCAATTGATGTGGCTTGAAGTGTAGGGGAAATTTAAAATTAATGCAATACTTTTGAACTTTTATTATTTTTTTCCTAGTTTTAGTTTTTTAGTTTTAAAAATGAAATTGTTGATTTTCATGACATAGTTTTTTTTTGTTTTTTGTTTTTTTTTTCTGAAGATTTTTGAAGCAGTTACATGGTTTTGTTGATAAGATATTTTATTATTAGAGACTTCCAGAATAAAGTTATTTTATGACTTCTTTGTTTCTTGTTATTGTAAAGTCAGTTTTTTATCATCAGATTAATAATATTTATGTAAAAAGTATTCTGAAGACCTGTTCATTAAGAATTTTAAATGTTGTTACACAAAACAATAAAACATCCCATTTCTGTCAATTGATAGTGAAGAAAAAGTTTTAGCTGACACAAAAGTAAGTTAAAAAATACATAAAAATAATTATACTTAAAAACATACATACATGTTCTGGAGCTTTCGAGCTTCCTGGTGGGACTCATTTTCAACAAAGTTAAAAAAGAATTAGGCCGTACATATACGTATACATACAGAAAGCTAATAATTTCACTGTTCAGATATGGAAGTAATTATGGATGTTTTATTCCATTGGGTCTTCTCTGTGCTGCTGGTCTGGTTGGTTGCGTTGGTTCTTCTCTCATTGGGTGGTCGTTATTAGAGAACGATTGTAAAATAACTCCTTGAAAAAACTGAAGGCATTAGTTGAAAACCTCAATGGAAAGGATGTTTCTTTCTGTTATAGAAATCATCTGATGTCTCTTAATGTGGATCTGAGAGAAAAAGTATGAGAACAGAAAAGGTTTAAAAGGCAATTTTAAATTGAATTGATGCATACTCATTGATCAAGATAACTTAAAACAATGTATTCTTGGACACTGTTTCTCAAGCAGCAGGATGTGAAAAGCTTTTAGATGGGTTGGGAATAACTGGAAGACTAAGTATATAAATACTTAGTATCCAAAACTGGTTTTTCTGATATTAGAGCAGCCTTTGGTCAGCTGCAGGATTTTACCAAGTAGATAAGTGTGCAGTGAAACAAAAAGAAATGGAGAATCACTAGTGCTGTTCGTCCATTGTGAACGGGAAAACAGATAAATTATTCCTTTGAGTGATAAGAAACGTAAGAACAGGACATCCTGATAAAACTAGGAAGTGGTTTTGTGTTGAAAGCGTTAGTAAATACATTTTAGCTTAAGAAGCCTGTCTTAAACTTAGTAAGCACTTTTTATGTGTATTTAGTTTAGTGCTTACCCATGAATGGAGATAGTTATGTTTTTATCAAATAATGTGAAGTATGTGTAAGGTTATTTTATGTCTTCAGTTGTGACAATGAAGTAGAATAGAAAGGGCTTCAGCTTTTTGAAAGTTATTTATGTAAATTTTTAGTCAATGAGGAGACGTAGGTATACTGCGTGCTTCTGTGGATGAGACTATGACATGGCTTTGGATACATGTCATAATACTTTACATTGGGGGATTTGTGGAGGGGGTAAATAAGGCCTACAATGGATTAATGGTTAAGGAAAGGGGAATTTCTAAGAAAGAGGGAGTAAAAATAATTTCAATAAAGAAAAAATACTAATTTATTTGAAATTTCTCAATTTGGTGAAAGAAGCAATACCTCCCAACTGCGATTGATCGAAAACCCTGTAGCTCCAACAAAGTTATCATTAACTTACAAAATTAACATTATCAAACAGATGATGTGGAAAAAATATCCTTTATCTTCTCCTAGATAAAATGAAAGATGAAATCTTATTGATATTACAGAAAAACGACTAT
Organism: Thereuonema tuberculata; assembly: GCA_023159025.1. Lineage (NCBI taxonomy): Eukaryota > Metazoa > Arthropoda > Chilopoda > Scutigeromorpha > Scutigeridae > Thereuonema > Thereuonema tuberculata. The sequence continues at coordinate 42,485,920 of JAFIDM010000004.1, read as the reverse complement.
TCCAGAGAATTCATTCTAATCCACTCCTACGTTTCTCATTAATAAACAGTTTTTTATTTTTATTCAGAATTCAAATCATAATTTATATATTCATTTTTTTAAATTGCTAAATTATTATAATCACAAAATTCTTAAAAAATGTTGCCATTATTAACTACTAAAATACTTAAAAAATATATTTTAGAAAAAGTGACGTTCTTTGTAATGTGACGACACCAGGCTTTCTTGAATAGGCGATAGATGGGAGACCAGGGATTGAGAACCACTGTTATAGGAAGCTGAAATTTAGATGTAAATCAATAAAAGAAAAATACCTTTTGAATTTTCATGTATTTGAACTAGGGCAAAAAAAAATAAGGTTTTGATGTTGTTTTAATTGGAGGGTAGTTTTGATGTTTACTTTTGTTCTATTTCTATGTTTCTCGAGTTCACTGAAATGTTAAGATATTGGGCAGACCCAACTGATGAAGGTCAGGAAACCAGAAATGGTCCATCCTGGGTTGCCGATATTGCAATTTCGAAAAACAGATCAGTGAACTCTCAGTGTTGTGCGTTTTATTCTTATTTTTCTTTCTTATGATGTAGTACGCACGTTAATTTTATGCATTATATATTTCTCGTTTTATAATTAATCTCTTATTACTATCAGATATTATCTTATTTTTAGTGGCATTTGAGGTTTAAAATGTCCTACGTTGTTTCGAATTTTTCTCAATTTGCAATTTCCTAAGATTGTTGGCTAACTGTGAAACCTCTGCACTTCTACTAATGCTTCATCATAAATATGTAAGACTAGCAATGCTACAGAATACTAATCCCCAGCTTTAAGTTCTTTTTTTAGTTGTGAAACCTTCAAATCTACATTCTTTACATCTGTTGACTTTTTAGCTTGTGTACTACTGAGCTGATTGAGAGACCATTGCTATAGATTCTGGGTCTTCATCTGCCAGTCTGTTTGATTGTATGTTGGAAGATCTGGTATTTGATCCTGATGGATTTTCCCTTGTTCATTTTCCTCCAGACAGGCCCTAGGGTGCACCCATCCCTCTTTCAAATGGGTATTTCTTATTCTTACAGGTGGGTGAGCATTAGACTGATCATCCAAATTCAAAAGTCATTTCTAGTGGAACATTGGAACTTTATTTCTTGTACTTCATTGGCTTCTCCAAGGTACTTGTGGTAATGTTTAACTTTATCTGGATGATTATTATTAACCTTTTTTTATTATTATTATTAACCGTCAAGATTATTATTACAGAGACAATACTGAGAAAGCAACAACACTTCCTGATGGTAAAATTATAATTAAAAGAATTATTTTGTTTTCCGTCCTGTGGGGTTCTAAAGAGAGGTGAGATTCAGTCATTGCCTTTTGGAATCCCTTGTCCTACTCATAGTTGGACATTGAATTAACACAGACATTAAAAACCCAACCAACAACAACAACAAATTAACACAAAAATGATTAATGATAATAATCTTGAAATTGAGGTCATATTCACTTCGTAGGTCCATTGTTTTAGCTCATAACAAAAATAAATATCCTTCACACATTTCAGAAATAACCCATCTAATGAAATTCACAATCACAAATTAAATATTTCTTGGTCTTTAACATAAGAAAAAAGAAAACCAAGAAAATAACTCATAATTTGATAATTTATCTTCAAGATCAAATACCTTAATTCATTTTTTTTGTGTCAGTTCAAAAAATGAATTCCTAAAAGCATATGTATCATAATTTTTGTGTCTAAAGGAACATTTATTCTTTATGTTACAGAAAACAGAAATGCAATTTACTCTCTCTGGTTTTACAGAGTAATGATTATACCAAGAAACTTTGATATTTAAAAATGAGCAAACAATAGCTTTGGTGATTTTGCAGCTCATTTGTTTCAACAATGTCATAACTTTGATTTCCAGAGTGTAATGTCCGTCCAAAGTATTGTTTCTGTTTTTTTTTTTACTCTTCAGTTGGAGCTGCCCTAAAATCATTAGCTCAGAACAACTTCACACTGAATAAACAAGTAATCCTCAAACACAAATCAAATTCATTGAAGAAATACAAGAAATCACCTCTCTTTCTTTTTTCTTGTAGCAAATACTTTTTCAGAATTTATTTTAATCTTTTATTTTTTTTTTTAAATTTTAAATTACATATCCAATTACTGACATGCAGAGCGAAAAACATTATTCAATCACTTGTATCTTCTGAGTTTCTCTGCAAATAATATATGAATGCATTTGTATTTCTTACAGATTTTTTAAAGAACTTTTTTTTTTTTTATATTCCATACAAAGTATGCAGTAATTTTATATCATGTATTATAATAGAAAAAAGTGTCCCAAATAAATTATTGGATACATTTGAGAGGAATATATTTTGAGATATATGATCTGACCTGTACATGTTAATTGAAGAACAAGTACCATATAACCAGTGCTCTTTTTGTCATAGAACGCATTGGAACGGCGTTCCACCACCTTTTTTCGACGGATTTTTATTTAAATTGGTGTTTGGTCCAAATAGAATCGCTTTGTTGAGCAGGGGAGGTCGGCAAACGGCAAACAAAATTATTACGACGGTTCTGCTTGTGCACCGTATTCATAGTATTATAAATATTATATAGAATTGCAAAAAAAAAAAAAAAAATATTATCGTTCCACCACCTTTTTTTTTACAAAAAGAGCACTGCATATAACAGATATGAACCTACAGTAGTAATTAAGAACAGATTATATCAGATGTACTGGGATTTGGCTACTAGAACAGACACAATAATAACATTCAATAGACCAGATATCACATTGGTAGATAAGATTAAAAACATAACATTATAGACATTGTTATTGGTGCGAAGAGCGAGCTTTGAAGCAAAGCAACCATGTTCCAGGGAGTGCTAGTGTTCCCAAGATGGTGAACCCCTAGCAAACTCCCTAGAATTCCGAGAGAAAGATACTGAGGTGCCTTCCTCAGGATGCCATCACGGAATGACATCAGACCGAAGAGAAAGTGAAGAAGAGGCTAACAAAACACAGGTAAGGAAATCTTGAAATATCCATGCTCTCGACTGGGATTTGAACCTGGGTACCGGCAGACCGCCGCCTGAGACTGCACGACAACGCCGGCACGGCATTATAGATGTAGCAGTGCCTAAAACCAATAATCTCCAGAAGACAGAGGGGAAAGTCAACAAATATGCTGACCTAAAATACAAAGTGAAAGAGATATAGAAGATAGACAGAGTGGTAATAGTTCCAATAACCTTATCATCCACTGGGATAATTCCATGAAGATCTGGAAGAACAGTTGACAAAAGATTCTAATCCAATAGTGAATGGACTATTGATCATAAGTACTTGGGATTACGAGTACCAGGATTGGTAAAACCGGGAAGAAAGATCCTGAGGGAGAAAACATTGTATTAAATACTGATAATAAAAAGTCAATTAACTAATTAGAATGCAGGAGAATTTAATAAGAATAGATGAAGAAGCAAGAAAGGCCGATGTATGTGTGGGACAGAACTTTTTGAAAAACTGTCAATATACAATAAATAAAATTTACCACATTATTAGTCTTCCTTGTGAGAAAGAATTTACATAAATTACATTAAAATAGAAAACTCAGGAATGAGGCTGTTGTTTTCCTCTCTCACTGATGTGCTTAGGAGAGCAGTAAAGATGGAAAAACCTCTTTCCTGGTGGTTTGCTGATGTTACATAGGAAACTGCAAGTAAAAAGAAGTTAGATGGAGTAACTGTAAACACATTCATGGAACCCTTTTCATTTCTAAAATTCCAAATTGGTCTTAACTGTTAACTTATCATCTGATCATGTGATTGGACAAATCAACTTGTTACAGGAGGGAAGGAGGATATTGTGGAGTCATTTCTTTATCGCTAAAGAAAAGATTTTTTTTTCTCAAATATTTAATGCAACTTTCTTGGCTTTGTTTTATAACAAAAAAATCAGTACAAAAATGAGATATCAGGGGAGATATAAGAAATATTTAAAATTATTATTTATTTTTTTTGTACTTGATAAAAAATTGCAATTGCTTTTGGTTCAATAAACCAAAATCAGAATTAAATTGTTTTTTAGATATTAAGAAAGGAAACATTGCTGTTTGAATTCTATTGTGGGTGAAATTATTCATAAAATAATTCTGTTTATGGGAGATCAAGACATTTTGAATCCCAAATCAAGCATTGTCTTCAGTTTGTGACTCTTCTCCAGAATGTTCCAGATAGAAGAGATCTTCTCAATATCTGAATTACACTTTTTACAAACTGTATGTCATTAATGATTACCATTTTATTTCAGAATCACAAATTGTACATGACTAAAATTTACCCAACACAAAAGCTTTATAAAGACACAAAAGAAATATTTTAAGACATAAATTATTCCCGTAGTATAGTTTTCTAACAATAAATGTCATCGACAAGGAACTGATTGCATTTACATAATAACGTACATTATTAAACTTAAATTGTTTTGGGTGTATTGTTCTTTTGTTTTCAATGAAATATATTGATACAATGAACAATGGTTTTGTAACTGTTACACTTAAATTAACTGCTTTAACAGAATAGTTTTGGTTACAGTTAAAGACATTTTTAAGATTTCACCTGCTCATCTGTATTAATTAGTTCGTAATTATTTTGGTTTTTGTAAGAAAAAATGTTTTAACCCCTCCCAAAAAAAATGGTAATGACAATTTTTAACAAATTAAATAATAATAATTGTGAGCATTATAAAATATAAAAATATTTCCATATGGGAAAATTTATAGTGACAGATTTTATTTGGATTTACTCATGATGATGAATGTAAATGCTGCCTTTTTTCTTCTGTCATACGTAGAGTTCAATTTAGACAATAATGTTATCGAAACGAAGACTCGGTCACTATAGTACTAAGTAATCTCTTTTTAAATATAATACTTATTGAAAACTGCCTACTGTTAAATAATTATTTTTTTTTTATATGATCAGTTTAAAGTCCTTTCACACATATTTGGCGTTGCCATTTCTTTATAATTTCGTAAATCTCATCTCTCTCTTTTTTTTTATACTCTATATTTATACTTTCTTTGTTTGATTTCAAACATGTTTTTTTTTTTTTTTTAATCGTATTTGGGTTCTATTGGCTTGTATTTTGTAAATGACTAGGTTGTAGCAGCCTTTCTTCTGTCTTTAACTTTGATACTTTCGTTATCATGTGCTTTGTTATTCTTTACATTTTTAATATATTTGTTCACTTACTTGTTCTGCCTTTGAGGTTATTCTGTTATGGATTTTTCTTGACACAGCTCAGCAACAAACCAGATAAATGCTTCAGCAGGAAGAGAAATAAATTTATAGCTACCCTTCATCCTCATACCGTTGGTCCTCTGCAGTATTTAGTTTTTTTTATCTAATCACTACGGTTAATGAAGGTGCTGTGAGGAGCATTTTAAATTTATTTGTTCTTTTTTTTTCGTGGGGTGGTCGAGGAGCATCAACATGACTTCAAAAGAACCAGTCAATTCTCCTGTGTAGGTCAAGAAAATTATCCTTTTAACTTTTTGGGGAGATATTTAAAAAAAGTAAATATTGTCACTGATAATGGATTAGAAGATGTAGCATCAGAAAAGTGCACTTCAAAAAGGCATTTTTTCTTACTATTTCTGTCTGACAAAGAAATCAAGTTAAATGACAAATGTTTGGACTAATTAAACAATTGATAAGATTTAAAACAAATAAGGTCAGTCTGGTCTTGAGGTGAATTAACAAAAATTACTGAATCTGTTGCTTAACCAATCTTTGCTACAGCAAACTCAATTTCTATAAGATATACAGTCAAACTTGGATAATTCAAAGCTGAAGGGACCAGAGAAAAAGTTTGAAATATCCAAAAATTCGAATTACATATATTCTCTCAAATAGAAGAGATATATAAAAAAGATTAACTCCACGATCAAAGATTTAACACACAAACTTTATCTAAGATTACTACTATATTTTTTTCATTAAATCAAACATTTTTTACTAGCGTAATTATTCATTGCTTTAAAAAAAAAAAAGGTAGATATTTTTAATTGCTTTATTGAATGCAATCTTTAAGTCATAGCATATGATTCCAACCTATCAATTGATACAAAAATAGAATCTTCTACATTAGACTGACCTTCAAAAAAGCGTCGAAGTTCATGTCTTATGCACCATAGCTTCTGATGCACTAGGTCGGGGCTTCTCTAGAGGATGGACAGAAAAATCCTTGGAAATCCCCACATAGTGACATTCCAACCCTGGCTTTTGTTTTCCTTAGAAAGACTGTTAAAATAAATAATGTATCTTAGCTGAGAAAAGTCTCAGGAATAATTTTTACCGTAATATTTTAAGGACAATCATATGAAAAATTTGAATTATCCACGATTTTTTAACATTTATTTTAATACAGAATTCTAGGGACCAAGCAAAAAATTTGAATTATCTAGAATTTCGAATTAAACAAGTTCGAATTATCCAAGTTTGACTGTAATCCAAATTCCTCATGATTTCAGATAAACTAAGCAGAATAATAATAATAAACTGAGAGACAAAACAACGTTTAGCATCAAACAATGGCAAATTAATCCAATGATTTTGGAGTGAGAAACAGTCTTCAAAACATACTTTCCCAGAAAAAAAATAAAATAAAATAATAATTTTAAAAGCACAACAATTGAAATAGATAAAGGAAAAAATATTTACATGAGAAATAAAACAAAAACGCAGAAGACTAAGAGTTCACTGATCAGTTTTGGAAATTGTGATACAGGGAATCCAAGATGGACCATTTCAGGTTTCCTGACCATCGTCAGTTGAATCCGCCCATATCTTATAGCTCAAGGAATTGGAGAACATATAAAGAAAACAAAAGTAAACAACACAACAGTCCTCCATATTAAAAAAAAAAACATCAAAACCTAAATAAAGAATAAAGGTTTACTGAAGATGGTCAGGAAATCTGAAATAGGCTATCTTGATTCCCGGTATCAGAATTTTCAAAAACAGATCAGTGAACTTTTAGTCTTGTACATTTTTATTTCTAATATAATTGTTTGTATGCACGTTAAATTTTTGCATTGAAAAAATATTTATTTTAATAATAGTAATCCATTGCCTCTGCTGTTAATTTGTTGGAAGAAACGTGAATTGTAATCTTTAATAATTGAGTGATTAAAGGCAATAAAGGTAGTCATTTAAATTTGACAACCCCCCAAAAAAAGATTGCTTTAAATAAAGAACTCCAAGCATTGGTTGTTTTCAATCTTTGAGAAGGATTACATTGGAGATGGGAAGGAGTAAAAAAAAATATAAAATGTTATTAACGAAATCCTTTCCACTCTTCAGTTCCTGTTGTACAATTTTTGGGATCTGAAGGTTCACAACTCAGTTGGAAGGGTTTCGAAGGAAGTTTAAGGATAAAACAAACTTTTTGCCAGATTCAATTAATGTTAAAAATTTAATCTTATCTTTGTTTAGCATAAAAGATGTTTTGTATACTCTTGCTATCTATCAATAATCTCATTTTCCCCTTGATAGTACGAGTTTGAAAATCTTAAATGGCAATAAAAAAAATCGAACTGTGCCAATGTCTGAGAAGTTGGCAGTATTGTGCCCAATTACATAAAGAATGTACTACAAGTAGCCACACAATGCAGATAGGCAACACTCAACTGCCGTAGCATATGTAAAAATGGCCGCCCCCATTGGAGACATGCACCAAATGGGAGCAGCGTTTCATCATCTGTTTTCTGAGTAGTGAAGAAGGATACGTATTGCAGTTCATCGACGAATGCTGTTGCAATGTGGTGATGCATGTCTCACTGCAGCAAGTGTACGAGTGGAATAGGAAGTCAATCCACCATTCCACCTCACCAAAACCCAAAAACTTCCACACTCTGACATCTGCAGGGAAGGTTATGGGAGATGAACGAGACGTGCAACAGTTGGTACCATCAAAGACTTAAACTTCTAGTGTCTTCCCCATTCCCCGTACTCACCAGACCACGCCCATAATGATTACATGTTTGGACCATTGAAAGAGACATTGGGAGGAAAACATTTCCAATGTGATGAAAAGCTGCAACATGTGGTGAATGAGTGGTTTCAGATACGACCAAAAAACATTAATTTAAAGGAATTCTCCTACTCTGTAGGCATTGGAGGATTTGTATTGAAAACAATGGAGACTATGTTGAAAAATAATAAAATTTGTGTACCAACTTGCGCTCAATAAATTATATAAAAATATATATATATATTTAAGGTTTTTATTTGACTCATCCTCGTATTTTACCATTGTTTACTATTATGGTATAGCTCCTGGTACTTTTCTTTCTTTGATATCAACACATACATATCTGATAAATACAGTTATTAGTGGGGCTCGGATTATATGCAAAATGCATATTTGTTATTAAGAGGTATATCAACAAAATTGTAAGTTTTCTATGCATATCTAATGTTTTTTGATAGAATGGTCTATTTTAATAAAAAAACATTAGATATGCATAGAAAACTTACAATTTTGTTGATATACCTCTTAATAACAAATATGCATTTTGCATATAATCCGAGCCTTAGTTATTAGTAGCTATTCTAACTGTTAACTGTAGTATTATAAGAAAAGCAGAAATATTGAAGATCTATGTAGACTATTAAGTTTCCATTAGTTAAGAGAAAGTAAAAGCTTCCATTCAATATCAGCAAAATGAAAACAAGTAAATATAATTTTGTGCTAAAGCATAAATTTAAGGGTGACCCATAATAATAAAAAAAATTAAAAATAATAAAGAAAATAAAGAAGTACATTAACGTGAGGAAAAATAAAAAAAAAAGTTAGGAGAAAAAAAAACCACGAAAATTCGAACCGACAACCTCCAGCATCTGAGTTCGAGATCTTACCCGTCAAGCTATAGCTGACAATTGAAACGAGATGGTTGCATTTTTGACATTTAAGCTAATAGTGGAAATCCAATGAAAACAATGCCAAATATCTCGAACATTGGGGGAGTGTTAGCCCCTGAAAATACCCCATTCCTAAGTTGTTTGGGCCTCTGAACACGATGGTGAAATCCGTTGGTTGATGCAACCTTTTGTTCAGGAGTTGTTAGGGGTGGACAGACACAGACAGGACAAACGCAATAGCTACCAATTTTGGTTGCTATCACAATAGCTTCCAAATGAGTCACTAATGAGGGGTAAATAGAACAGTTGTTTCCTTGTGATATTTATATAGAGTCCAATTTAACGGGGAGAAGGGTTAAATGATGCCTAAAGCTCAAATTGATGAGAGAAAGAAGCCAGAAAAGATCCTTTATCCTAACCACGGACTGAATTCCTTCTTCCATCCAATGACCTCCACTGATTCAATTGACTGAATTATCACCGTTTGTTTTGTCTGAATTTCTCTTGTCAATGTATCTATTATTTTCATAAACAAATTACGAAAATGAACAAAACCAGTGGATTTAATCTCATCCAGCTTTGTTTCTAATACTGTATATATCAACAATTATGAAGGCTATACTATTACTTAAACAAATGCTTTTAATTATTATGTATTTCTTATTGCTTAAAGATTGTAAAGGAATAATTTCCTTGGATGACGTTGCAGACAAAGTTGTCCGTTTGAATTAATCATAACAAGAGTTTTTATAATAGATCTAGGATTTGAAAGTTTCGTTGACACTAAAAAAGCTAATTTAACCAAGTTTTCTTTTGTTAATTTCATAATGAAATTTCTTCCTTTCTTATGTTGAAGAACAGAAGTTTTAAACCATGATGTCAGTTAGCAAAATTAACTTTATAATTTATTATAAAAGATAATTTATCTCGTTTTTCTGCCAATCATTTCCATGAAGTTAAACAAAAGTGCCAGTGATGGTAGCTCATAAACAATTTCCTTGTTTAATGGAAAAAATTTAACGTGTGTGGAAATGTTAGTAAAGATAAAAAAGCACGCAATTAATGATTCAACTAATGATCGTTTGGAAGCGTGAAAGTCCGTTTTGGATTCCGAGTAAGAAAATTCCAAAACTAGCTGTTTAGTGAATCTTTAATTTGGTGCATTTTTATCTTTACTTTTTCCTTACTAATTTCCTTGTTTGTTTCAGTTAAAACTCTAGTATTTTGGAATGCCCTATGAGAACTGCAGAAGGCAAACCAGAAGTGTCTCTTGGAAAAGAGTGAAGTGGATTCAGGCTTTGTTTTGCAATGTTCCTTCATATTTATTTCAGTACATGGACTTGAGTCTGCACTTTCACCCAAATGAGTCACAGCTGGCAGAACATCCCTTGTTCTAAAGATAGACTCAAAGGTATTGATATATTAATCCCAAGTCTAAAGACTCCCAAAACCATTGAGACCTTACAGCTATTGCACAAGTACTCCATTAATTCGATTTTTATCTTAAGTTCACCATCATATCTTTAACATACTCCTTTATTTCCAGCAAATTCGGAAAACAAACTTTACAAATCAGAATGGACTTTTTAATAATTATCTTCATTAATTCACAATTAATATTGGTCACAAAAATGAAAGAAAATACAGTAGTGGAAATGTATTTTGATTCGGTATTATCAAAACACTTCAATATTTTACTACATTCATATCCTGATAAGTGCTAGTAAGAAAATGCTGCCTCTTTTTTATATAAAATAAATCAGTTTTTGGAAATCACAAAAGTACAACAGCAATAAAATGAGAATAATGTTGATTATCAAATTTTATTTGGGAGAAACTCGCAGATCAGTAAAATACTTAACTACTGTAACACTTTGAATATACCCTAAAAGATGGTGGATGAGATAAAAGCTGTTCATATGCCTACCTTCTGAGATTATAATTCAAATTAAATAATCAATCAAAGCTTTAGTCATCTAAATCAATCTAAAATTCTTTTCTCTTTCAACTTCTACATCATATTTACAGAAATGGATGACCACAGGTGGTGCTTGCCTGGTTAATGGATAAGAATTTGAGAAGCAGGAAAAGATAGTTTTATAATTTGAAGGTTTTCACACAGAGTGAAAAAAAAAAAAAAAAAATGGTTCTTTGGAATGTGAACCAAAGATACTGCAAATTTCTAATTAACAGTCCTTATTTTTCAGTAGCAATAAATTGTAATTGAATCAGTGAGAATTTGAAGTAATACAAACGTTTGACAGTCATGTAATATTATCAGCTACACAATTAAAAATCGATGAATTTTAAAAGATTACAGCTAAGGTGATGCTGCAAACGAGACTCTGGGATATTTCCCACATCATAAAAGAGAGCCAGACGAGGCCTTTCACATTCTATTGTTCAACCGACCTGAAGACAATTCCTGAACAATGAAGAAGATTCCTGAACCGATCTGAAGACGATTACTGAACAATAGGATGCCTCATCTATCTCTCTTTTACGACGTGGGAAATACCCCAGTCTCATTTGCAGTAACTTCACCCACAGTCACATTAGAACTACAGTTAAGGTGATGCTCCACATACAGGAGGCCTTACATAAGAATGAACCACCAAATGACGCTTAAGACTTTCTAATATACTAAAAGCTTTGTGACATACATTGCAGACGAATGGCTTCTCCCCTGTGTGAATCCTCATATGACGAGTGAGACTTGCAAAATTCGAAAACCCTTTATCACAGAATTTACAGAGAAATGGCTTTTCACCGGTGTGAGTCCTCACGTGATACGTCAAATTAGTTAATTCAGAAAAACTTTTATTACAGAATTGACACATGTATGGTTTTTCACCAGTATGTGTTCTAAGATGGGAATTAAATGCTGATGACTGAGAAAAGCTTTTGTTACAGAATTCACATGCGTATGGTTTTTCACCAATGTGAATTTGTACATGTTTATTCAAAGAGGATAAAACTGCAAAGCTTTTGTTACATAACTCACACAAGAAAGGCTTTTCACTTGCGTGAGTTCTCATGTGACTACTGCAATGTGACCTCTGTGCAAATCTCTTATTACAAAATTCACAACAAAAAGGCTTTTCAACCGAGTGACATTTCATATGTTCAATAAGACTTGACGATTCAGCAAAACTTTTACTACAAATTCCACACACAACAGTCGCTTTCCCAGCGTGAGTTTTTAGGTGACTTTGAAGGCTTAGCTGTTGTTCGAAGGTTTTCTTACATAAGTCACACGTAAACAGCTTTTCCTCAGAATGAGTTATCATGTGATCAATAAGACTCGAAGAGTTATCAAAGCCTTTCTCACAAATCCCACAGACAACCATTTTAGTACCTAATTCACAAGAAACTGGTTCTTCATTAGAATGTGATAACATCTCATCATCAAGCTCTGTAGAGTTATCGACGTTTTCACACACATCTGTCTTTTCCACAGGATGATTTTCAAGATGGAAGAAGTCGTTACCGATTTCTTTATCTAATTCAGATGGAAATGGTTTTTTATTAATGTGAGTTGTCTGAAGACTGCTAGGAGATGACATTTCTCCAGCAATGGAGCCTTCGATTGAATGAACTGCAATATGATCTGTAAGACTTGAAGAACTATCAAAGCTTTTATCACAAATGTCACAGACAAACATCTCTCTATCACTATGAGCTTGAAGATGCCTTTGAAGACTTAAAAGATGTTTAAAGCTTTTCTTACACAGTTCACAATTAAAGGGTTTTTCAACAGTATGTTTTTTCAAGTGACGACTAAGATGTGACGACCACATGAATCTTTTATTACAGAATTCGCACTCAAGAGGCTTTGCATCAGAGTGAGATATCATGTGATGAGTTAAACTGGACGATTTTCTAAAGCGTTTATCACAAAACCCACACACAAATGTCTTTTTTCCAATATGAGTCTTAAGATGCCTTTGAAGGCCATAGTTTCTTTTAAAGCTCTTGTAACACATTTCGCATTTAAATTCCTTTTCATTTGAATGTTTTTTTGTATGGCTGTCAATTTTATGCGAAATAATTTTTTTATTACAAATATCACATTCGACGAACTTTGTAATACTTTCGGTCATTGTGAATCGAGAAATTATTCGATTTGAATTATAAATCGATGGTGAATGTAAAAGAATGAATAAATTTTGAATGAACAGTTTCTCTTAAAGGCATAAATTATCTTTTGAGTATCTTAACACAATTCAATCAAAACTGAGGTAATGTTTGTTAATTGACGAAACTTCAAGAAAGCAGGTGTTGTAGAGATTCTGTTCCTCAAATTAATCAACTTGACTCTTGTGAAAAATTCACTTCCTTCGTTTTTCATAGGATATTTAAGAAACAGGCGTTCTTTCTATCTTAAATAATTTATATACACAATTAATAAACAAATAAACACGAGGGTTTATGAGTAAACAATTAAAGAAAATTTTATTTTTGTAGGCGGTGTCATGAACATTTGTTTCCTTTCATTACTACAATTTACGCAAGAAAATCATTATTCATTTTTACTGATTTTTCTTTTTTAAAGTTGATTACTATAACTTGAAATAAAGTAATTTCGATCAAAGTAGATCGAAGAAACACTAAAAAAGCGTCATTGAAAGATTCTATTAAGATACATTCTTCTTAGTTTTTTTTTTTTTAAAGCTTCTCTCTTCTTTAATTTATCAATCCTTCTATTATAGTGTGAATCCCATTTAAAATATTTTTTTTCCTAAGAAGGTGTACATTTTAAAGAGCTTGCTTCTTTTTATTTAACCCTTTTCTTCTGATGTTCATTTGTCCTTGTACACAGCCTGCTCGATAGTAAATGCCTTCTCAATTTGCGAAATGGCAACACCTGATGAAAAAGCCGACGCTAGGTGCGCTGTTTACCGACCATTGATAATAAATAGCCAATATTACCACTATAAATTTAGCCACTGGAGTATCAAAGAATGGTCTTGTCTCTGTAGACAAGAACGGACATCTCTGCGTACGCCGCCAGTTTGGAGCCACAGCACTGAGTCGCCCAAAGCGCCAACGATGTTTTCAATTTAATTTCCGACTTTTATTATTTAGTTTTTTGTTTTATTTGATGAAACTTTATCAACTATTTTTAAAATCGATGATTTACTGCAGTTAACTCATTATAAACGAACTCTTTTACTTTCATATTATAACTTTCCTTAGTAATTAAAATGAGTACATAATATATATTACTAATAATACTTTTTTTCTACCTTTCTTGACAAGATACATAAAAACGCTACACAGAATTTTCAATGAATATGGATTCTACTAATTAATACAACTGAACAAAATAAACAAGGATTAAAAATTTTATGCAAGAATAGGACCTACTTAAAACAATAAAATGAATACAACAATAAATATATAGAGGGGCCGAGAACTACGCACTCACTTTTTGATACTCAATATCTCGGGAACAAAATGACATAGACGTACAATTCTTGCGCCATAGTGTAGTTCAATAATTGCTCAACAGATGGCAATGGTCACAAGAGTCATTGTACAGTTGAACCATTTGAGGAAGGCAGTCCCCTCAGGCATTGGGACTGAGAACCTGAAAAAATAGGGGAGTAAGGGTATAAGGTAAGTGGGGGTAGGGAGGAAAGATTACAACAGTGTTTGCAGAGCTTGACCTCGTTATTATCGGCTTTAAGTAACTATATTTCCGAAGAGCTGAATTCTCAAAATACTAAAAAAAGGATCACATAAGGCCTTTTTTTAATTCCATAACAATACCCTGATACCCTTTCACCCCTATTTTTTCAAGTTCTCAGTCCCAACGCCTGAGGGGACTGCCTTCATCAAATGGTTCAACTGTAGGTGTTCAAAGTGACCACTATCAACGGCAGTACAGCATCGATGGTGTCAACTGCTAAGCAAACTACGGATGTCAGTGTGTCCGCTGTGATGGCTGTGCAAGATGCTTTGATGGATTCTCGTAGCACTTCCAGTGTAGCTGGCTTTTGCCCATAAACTTCATTCTTCAAGGTCCCCCACAGGTAGAAATCCAGGGGTGTAAGGTCTGGAGACCGTGGTGGGTGCTCAATGGCACTTCTGTGCCCATCATCCAGGTACAGTGGCATCCAAGTACACCCTGACATCGCAATGGATATTGAGGCGGAGCACCATCTTGCTATAGATAAAATACCTCATCGCCAAACATCTCTCGAATGGCAGGGAAAATCGAAGTTTGCAGCATATGGAGATACGTCTCACCAGCTACAGTAGCTTCAAAAAAGAAAGGGCTGATTAATTCGCGAGATGATAAACCATACTACACATTAACACCTGGTAGATTCAGTTCCCTGACTTCGTGAACATGTGGATTGACAGGAGCCCAGTACACACAATTGTGACGGTTTACAGTATCATTGAATTTGAATTGCGCCTCGTCATTACAGATAAATTTACCTGCAAATTCCTCATCATTGAACTACATTAAGAAATACATAACCGCGCAAGAATTGTATGTCTTATGTCATTTTGTTCCTGAGATATTGATTATCAAAGAACTTAGTTCTGAACCCCTCTGTATATATGCAATTTTTATTATATATTGTTGTATTCATTTATTATTTTTTTTAGCTAATTGTCATTCATGTATTAAGATAATTCTATTATTTAGGAAATTTTACCAGTATTTCATGTAATTATATTTACATATATTTATAAAGTTATTTAATTTCTTTATTAAATTAGCTAACTATTGTTTGTTAATTAACTATTTTTAATATTAGTTGATCATATACATTACTAACAAAAAACCATTTCAATTGTATTCTTTTTTTTTAATTATATACTAAAAGAATCTAAAGAATAAAATACAGTTTAAGAATTCCTAACTTAAGTTTATTTATTTTTTAGTACTCTTTTAATGAAATTTTTTATTGAAGAAATAAAAAAAAATAAAATAAAAGAACATACAAACCAATGAAATAAATAATTCTTTATTGAACAAGATAAGAAATTTAAGAGTAAACATATAAAAGAAAACAAACATGTACTGTATCTAACACAATAATATTTACTAAACGAGTTTCATTTCTATTTTCATGTTCATACTTCTGTTCCCATAACAGTTCTTTGTCAGTTTTTGTTGAATATTAATTTTCCTGATCCGGAAAAAAAAATGTCTTATTTTAAAATACTGATCTGTTATTTTTTTCAACAATATCATGGCAAACTGGAAAATTATTCTTAGTAGCTTCACACACATTTTCCACTGCTGAATTTGCGAAGTATTATTAGTTTTTCATTTTTTTTTTTTAATTCACTTTCTATTGTTCAATAAATTGTGAAAACATTAAATGAAGGAAAAAAAAAAAATTAAGAATTCATTTTCAGAAGATGATGTGGACATTTTATTCAAAGTGAAAGAACACCAGGGGGAATTGGTAGAGTCCCAGCCGGTCCTCCAAATCCCAAAAATTGGTAGCATTCTTTATTGTGGTCCATTTAAAGGGATTTGGCTGAAAAGAAATTTTGCAAAAGGGCCCAGTTGACCACATGATTTTCTCAAAACCTTTAATAGATGGCTTCGTACTTTTGACGCCATTAGGCAAGCCTTGGGTAGTATTTTTTACAAATGTAAAAAGTTTTCATCCAACATCCCTGTTTCATCTATTTTTAGAAATGGTCAATTGGTCATGTGCCCAAATTGGCAATGTCAAGAGTGTCAAGAGATACAATTTTGACACGTATGGTTAGATCTTATAGTAAGCTACTTGCAATCTGATTTTCAGACAAATCCTTCCAGTGCAATTTGTCAAAAAAGGAAAAAGTATTTTAGAAACAATGTGGTGTTTAGGTCTTGTAATGGATGATTTTTACACATTATAAGTAACGTTGATTACTATACTATCTATAAGCTTTTTGCCATTTTGACGATGTAAGCAACTTTTGCAAAGGCCTTCACCAGCTACAGTTGTGTTCTACTCCTTTAGATCTATATTTCCCTTCTACTATTTAACATCATCTTATCAGTATACTTAATTTGAAACAGTTTGTGATTTCAAAAGAGACGTTTTTAATGCAAAAGCTTGTTTAGTTCAAAAAGACAAACCTAGAACACTTGATTACATATAAAGGAGTCGTACAGTGCTTCAGTTCATTTCATCATAAATGTTCACCTTTACATCCAACAGCTTCATTTTCTTCGTCCATCTGGTCAATGTCAGGCTCTTCTGATGTCGCTTCATCCACTTGAAGCTTGTGTCCTAAGTACATCAAGATTGCAGCCACATATGAACAGCATCCAACAGTTCGAAGACCTGATTAACACATGCACAGCCATCCGGTTATAACCCTCCATTCAGACATGTCGCAGTCATGACGAACGTATGCTTTCTACTGCTGTAAGCTGAATGAAATGTGTTTTTTGAAAAGTTGCAACAGAACGAATTTTTTGAAAATCCTATTTTAAGTACCTTACTACAGGACCTAACCATATGTGGCAAAATTGAGTCTGGGTACCCTCTCGACATAACTATTCTGGGCACATGACCAAGAGACAATTTCTAAAAAAATTGGTGAAATAGGGATGTTGGGTCAAAACTTTCTACATTTATTCAAAGAACAACCCAAGGTCTACCTAAAGCATGACGTCATCTATTAATGAAATGTGGCAAATCTACTGTTTACGATTGCAGAAATGGAATTTAAGCGGGTCTCAACTTCAGGAAAACACATTTAGGTGATAATAATTTACCTGGGACCAAGGTTATTGCTTACAGTGTTTTTACTTTATTTTTATCTTAATCTTTAATAAATTCATGTTTTGTGCATTTTTACATGTAATAAGATAATAATTTTTAAAACTTTTCTCTTTCAACGCCACATATATTCACTGCAGAGCTGTCCATTTGCCCGAAAGGGGGTTAAATAACCAGGTATACAGTTTTCTTACTTTATTTTCGTTTTATTTTACTGAGCAAAGCTTGGTCTCTCAAGTACTATCCATTAAACCATATTTAGCCTACAAACAACAAAGTCCAAAGAACTTGTTGTTCATAGTGTCCTGACTTGTCATTCAGGCACAATTTAATGATTAAACGGATACCTCTGTTGCAACTTGGCTTTAAAAGGAATCGTGTATTGATTTCTGCTTGAAATTTAACTGTAATTTATAAGACTTTCAATGTAGAACCTTTTTATTAACAAAGGGAATCCAAATCTCCTAGTGAAATTGAAAGAAAGGGCTTGGATGTAAGAGATTACAAATGTAGAGAATCCTTCAACGAAGCTAAGAGAGTGTTTGATGACAACTGAGCCCGTTACAAACAACAAAACAATATAAAAAAAACATCAGATACAATTCTAAGAGTACAGGATTAATTTACAGGTTCCCTTATCAGGCCATTGCAGGAGGAAGAGAAAAATTCCAGTTCTTTGCCAACAGGATAACACTGAAATTGAAAAAAACCACTCCACTGCTTATGGACCACTTGAGGTTTATGCCCCTATCGACGTCAAGTACGACGTGTAATGTGGGATAAACAAACATATAACTTACTGTGAATTACTCGAAAAATCGTCGATTTTTGATATTTCAAGACGGAATGGTTCAGTACTGTGCAGTTCCTTATTGTAATAATTCTGTAAAACGCTTGGAATATCCTTCTTTAATATAATATTTCCTCTATATCAACATGAGTTAAACCAAAGCACATGGCTTTGTTTATCCCACAAGCCAAGCAGTAGCCTGGTGGGATATTTTGTAACTATGAAGCCCCGCCTATTCTCAAGTGGTCCATTACATTATATCTTTCGTTGATAATATATTGCTGTCGTCTTCTTTAATAGGCTATAATCAACTCTACATCCGATATGAACATTTAGGAAGGCTTAGAATCGTTTCATCCAAATCAAATCTTTTAGTTCAGCCTCTATATGTTCATGGGTTAAAACAAAGCACATGGCTTTGTTTATCCCACAAGCCAAGCAGTAGCCTGGTGGGATATTTTGGAGCTACGAAGCCCCGCCTATTCTCAAGTGGTCCATTGCCTTTAACCAAATACCATATAGACAACACGCAACACTAAGGGATTAACAGCAGGACAAAAACCTACAGTGCTCCTAGTGGCGTGGCCTTCACAAACGAAATCTCGTATCTGCTTATCTCACAAGTCAGTATGGTTAGAGAAAGTAGACTTCAAGTTCAAACTAAATTAAAGCAAAATATAAATATGGATTCAATTTCCTTCATGTGTAAAGAGTGTAACAGTGTTTTTGTTGAAAAATGTATTAATGTATTATTACAATGTTTTCTGCGTGAAGAAAATGAAAAGAAGATAAAGAGATGTGTGAGCAAGAATGCCAAAGCAAAAAAAATTATGCATTTGTAAGGTTTAATCTTATGTCATTAAACAGACAATTTCTTGTTTAAATTATGTCTTATTTTTATTCATTTGTGATATATTGTGATTGTACATCTATTGACTTTGTAAATAATTATAAATATCTAGGTATTTATAATTATTATGCAATGTTTTTGTAATATCATAAATAATAAAACATATATGCAAAAGTAAGAAATATGTATCACTTTAAACTAAAACTTATTACACTCAGAACTCTGATAGATTCTGTTTTAAATTATGGATTACAATGTTGGCGTTTTTTCACAAAATAACAATTATAAAATATAAATAAGTTAATGTACAAAATTTTTGATAATATTTATATTAATTATAAACATCAAACTATAGAAAATAAATTAAAAATAAGAATTAAATATAAAATTTTAAATATTGAAGAAAAGTTTACTTATAAGACTCCTTTAAGCAATTTTTATAAATATAATTTTCTTTAATTTCTTTATAATTCCAATAGTTTAACAAGCATTGGTTGGTGACAAGCATTTGATTTTTCAATAATTAAAAATAATTTTGGTTTAAGAACAAAACTTTTTCGTCAATTGAACTGGGAAAACTATGATAGCAATAGTATTAAAGTAATATAAAATGAATTAGTTTCTGATGTTATACACAATAACATTATAACAAATTTCTAATTTCATCTAAATTAATTAAATTAATCGTGATGGACATATTAAATTTCCAGCACCTATAATACAAGAGTAATTTTAAAATTACACCTAATAGGACTGGTTAACATTTAAAAAAATTAAAAAAATAAAAAAACATCTTCCGTAGGCCAGCAAATCAAAAGTTTATTTTTTCACTACGTCTTTTATTAAGATCTTGGAAGTTGATCTTACTAAATAAAAATACAAACTACCTTCAGATAACGAATACCTCAAAAACAGTTGCTTAAATGGCTACTGTATTACGGCAAACAACAACTGACTAACAATTATACTCATCAATGATGTGTGGCATATTCACTCGTGACTGTCAATGAAACAAACGAGTGAACACCATCAAACAATCTGTGATTACATCCAGAAACACAGACTATGCTGGTTTGGCCACATTTGCAGAATGGATAACCCTCGGCTTCCATACAGTTTTCTTTGGCGGCAAAGACCTGCAAACTGGAAAGTTCACCAAAAAGCCCCAAAGAAAACATGGCTCAAACAAATTGAAGAGGACATCAACGACTGACTCTAGACGTGGCTGAAAACATTGCCACTGATCGCAAGAAATGGAAAGATATTGTAAATAATACATCGAACCCTGTGGCACCTACAGCAGTGTATTGGCTACGAGGTAAGCCTGCACCCCAATCACCAGCTAAGGACTGCTGATGATGATGATGCGCTGTAACCCTATATCTTCAAACCTAACTGACCATTACGGTTAGTCCTTAACGTATCCATATGTTTTGTGTTGTAATATAATCTTATGATGTTCCCTGAAGATGGAACACGCGTAATGTTCTAAAACTGCCAGGTCATATACATTAACTTCCACTTGACCAACAAGTAGGTTTTTAACCCATCTCCTTCAACACATTCAACCTTCTCACTCTGATTTCAAAACTTACCATAAGAGTTGTTTATCTGTGGGTTTCAGAAATACAGTGGAACCCCGCCATTCGTCCGCCTCGCTATTCGTACAACTCGTTATTCGTCCAACTTTTTCAAGTAAAATTTAACTCGCCATTCGTACGCTTGCTCGCGATTCGAACAGCGTGACCTTGTTACTGGCCGCCCCACGCGGTCGCTTCAGTTCAGTCTCGTGCTAGCTTCCGTACGCTATGCATCATCCACGCAAGCTTCATGAAACTTTGTGATGTTTTATTATTATTTTTGGTTATTTTTATTGAAAATAGTGCAGCCATGGGTCCCAAAAAGATTACTGATTCAACTAAGCTTAAAAGGAAAGAAACAATTGAATTGAAAAAAGAACTTGTTGCGAAGTTTGAAAGTGGAACTCGTGTCTCTGACCTGGCAACTCAGTATGGCATGGTGAAATCAACCATATCGTCTATACTGAAAAAGAAAGACATAATAAGAGAGGCCTATAATTTTATTGTTTTCATAGTTTTTATGTATTTTACGCTTAAAGTATTATTACAAAGGTTTAAATAAGCAATCATCTCTGGGTTCTGGAACGGATTAATCCAATTTACATTATATCTTATGTGAAAAAATGATTCGCCATTCGTACAAATCGTCGTTCTAACTGTCTCCTGGAATGGATTGTGTACGAATAGCGTGGTTCCACTGTATTTCATTTTCACTTTTCTTAGAAAATGAATCCAAAACAAAATTTTCCACCAATCAAAGGACAGCGGTCTTTAAACAGTTAGGAAGTGGACACTGAATTAATATCATTTAAATAATTGGCTAACATTTTATTTATAGATTATGCAACAATGACAATTTATCCAGTTTTCAATATATTTCAAACCAGACTGAAGATGAATTATAACAAAAACATTACTGTTAAAAACATATTTACTCAGATTATTATAAATGTAAAAAAAATTCTAAATTTTCAGTCAATACATACAGCTTCACTAAAATGCAAAGTACAAAACAATATATAATTTTCTAACAAATAATTCCGTTACCATTAAAAAAGTAGATGTAATTTGGCCTTGTAAATATTTATCTTTAACTTTCTGATGCTAAGCATAATTGTTTTTTGGGAGGGCGGTGCAAAATTCGTTTGTTTGTTTTTGTTTTTAAAGCATGATAATTGCTAGTGTAATATAAAACTTAGAATGACGAGCAACAAACTCTATATATTTAAGACAAGCAAACAGAATCATTCCAAAAATCAATTTGGGAATGCAAAATATATCAGATACTAATACTTACAAGGGAGGAACGCAGGGTCGAACATGAATTTCACCATAAAACTTGGCAGACGACATCATCTAACCAAGTTCGACCCCAGAGCCATTCATCTGTACAGCTTGTTTTTTCTAGTAAAATTAACCATCGATTGACCAATGGTCAATATCGAAAATTTCCATTGTTTAGGATTCTAAATGAACGAAACATTGTAAGATTTGTTTTTATTCATTGTATTCAATGTTACAACTAACAGCAATTCAGAGTGATAATGAATATTTGCATTTTACAACATACTAAGTTATTAAAAGGCATGGTGATCTGGGAGATAGGCACTGGCCAAAAGTTAATAAATTTTAATGTAATCTATATTAATTAAAAATCTTTTATATTTTACGTAATATCTAAGTTATTTGGCATGCTATTTAAAAAAGTATAATAACCGATTGCTGGATAGATCTTTGTCTGGGGAATTTTCGCACTCGGGAGTGAGATTTATTCGATATTTTAACTGAAGTTGTTAGAAATGCGCCATACTCAATGCAATTAATCTACATCTCCTGAAGAAGGCCCCAGGGCACCAGACCGAAATATTGAGTTAACCTCATCCCGAAGTGCGAAAATTCCTCAAAGATCTATCCAGTCCTCCATTAGAACCAATCCATAATAGGCTGATTTATTTATATTTTTATTATTTATTTAATTCGCAGAATGGCAATCAACCTAGAAATGTTTTGAAATTGGTTAAAATTCAACTACAAAGGAAGTATGGAAAATTACGTGATTCAGGAGTAGAAGATGAAGAGTTTTCAATAATAATAACAGAAATCATTGAACAAAAATATTCTTCAACAACTGAAATAAAACAACAAACTCTTTGGAGAATGGAGGAAGATATTGATTTAAACTGACGTAAACTGTAATGATTATGCTTTTATTCAATGTTTGTTTCATAATTATTTCAACCATTTTATTGTTAAAAAACATCATCATTTCAACTAACAGTAATCAACAATTTCATTGTATTTATATTTTTGACATTCGCTATCATAAATACTGTCTTCTATCATTACTTTCATCAATTTGTTTCATTAAATCTAATCTTTCTCCTTTAAATTTTTTCATGTCTCCCCAATATTTTAATGTTGGGTCATCTTTTAGCCAGATTGAAATTATTTCGATTATTTTTTACTCTGTTCTCCTCTTGTCCAACCATTTTAATTGCTTTTCTGGTTTTAATTTTGCTTTACTATTTATTTGTCCATGTTCGAGTTTAACTTAATAATAAAATACAGTGCAACTTGGATAATTCGAAGCTGAAGGGACCACTACAAAACTTCGAATTATCCAAGATTTCGAATTAAACAAGTTACATCTTTCAACTTTAATTTCAGGTCCACTGAATGCTTGAAAAGATTATTCTGTCAATAAGTAAATATTTATTCAGAAAGATCATGGTATGAAAGACTAACACTATATGTATGTAAACAAAATAAGATTTACATTACGTAAGCTACAGTAAATATTGCTTTCAATACAGAAAATTTTAGTTTTTCAAAAAATTGTGCAATGTCTGATTGTTTTGTAGAATTCAGTCGCTTAAGTAGTTAGCAAAATCATCAAGCACGTTTAGTGAACGGAAAACAGCTTCACTTACGTTGGTTTGTCCTTCAATGTACCTACAAAATTCGACGCTATCCCATACTCGTTGGCGATTTGGCATTTCTTCTTCACACCCTTTTTCACCTCGCGAATGATAGTGACCTTTTCAGCGAACGTTAAATTCTTGTACATGCGTGGTTTACTGAAAGACATGGTGACACTGACAGCAGGAAGCTCGAATGGCGTCTGAAGCGTCACGTGTCAAACGGTGGCGGGAAGGGGATTTCAGTTGTCACGTGTCGAATTTCTTAACGATGAAACGCCGAAAAGTCGTTATGGTTCGAAATTTTTTATAAAAACTTCGAATTAAGGAAGTTGAACTTCGAATTATCCACGATTTTTTAACATTGATTTAATAAGAAATTCAAGGGACTAAGAGAAATCTTCGAATTAACCACGATTTCGAATTAAAGACGTTCAAATTATCCAAGTTGCACTGTATTTAAATTAGCCATAAGAATGCTTTAAAACTTACCGTTTTCTTAAAATTCTCCATTATAATAAGTTTTCCCACGCTATCCACTAAAAATAAAAATATTTTCGATTATTGACATTCGGTCAATTGATGGTCAATTTCCCCAAGAAAAACAAGCCATGCAGATGAATAGCTTTAGGATTTTACATTTCTGGGTCAAATATAAGTATCTGCCCAGTTTCATCCTGAAATCTGCATTCGACCTTGGGTATCTGTCTAGTTAGTTATGGTTTTCTACTGCAAAGTTATCAGATGACAAATGAAACTGAAAAATCAATTAAACCCATCATGTTCTTCGAATGACATTACCCTTGTCTTCAGTAATTCAAATTCATTGAAGCAAGTAATCACCATTTTAAATTGCATGTGCTATTTAAGATATCTAGAGGACAATATCTAGATGAATTCAAAAGACAATAAAGAACATACCTCACAGAATTCTCAGCGTTTCTCCAGTTAGTAACCGAAGCTTTTGTTATCTGAGATTTGAACGCAGATATCTCTTTGAAATACACTACAACCTCGTTTATCCGGCCCTCGTTGATCCGGATCTCCGGATCAGATTTGTAGACATTTTTTTTAATTTAATGTTCACATAGATAATAATTTTAACTATGATAACAAGAACATATCTATTAAACATATCTATTATCTGTCAAACATTCGCTTTTAATTTCGATTAAATGTACAGTTCCTGCATAGATTGAACAATAAATTATGGTAATAAAATGCTATTTGTCGAGTTTAAGAAAGCTTTACTAGAGTGTCAGAGGGCGTTGAAGCGACAAAACATAGTTTTTTATCGTAATAAACGGTAAGTCTGCTTATTTAAGGATTTGTTTTGCTTATTACCCGAATTACTGATTTTCCGGATTGCCTTTGGTCCCAGTTAGTCCGAATAAACGAGGTTGTAGTGTACTATAATTTCCAAAAATCAGCCTTTCAGTAAAAAATAGTCACAAAGAAAATTTTTATATAATAAGAATAATTTATTTTCGTTTAATACTTTTCTTTATATTTCATATCAATTTTAATTGCTTGACAGTTAATTATTATTACAGAATATTCATAGACGGCTTTTCATAAGTATGAATTACTGAATGACACTTCAGATTTTGTGGAGTAATAAAACCTTTGTTACAAACATTACAGATGAATGGTTTTTCACCCGTGTGAGTTCTCATATGACAATTAAGGTTGGTTAACTGCGTAAAACCTTTATCACAGAATTTACAGACATAAGGCTTTTCGCCCGTGTGTGTTCGCACGTGATTTGTCAAAATAGTTAACGCAGAAAAGCCTTTATTACAGAATTGACATATGTATGGTTTTTCACCAGTATGTGTTCTAAGATGGGACTTAAGTGCAAACGACCGATTAAAGCTTTTATTACAGAATTCACATGTGTATGGTTTTTCCCCAATGTGAATTTGTACATGTTTATTCAAAGAGGATAAAACTGCAAAGCTTTTGTTACATAACTCACACAAGAAAGGTTTTTCACTTGCGTGAGCTCTCATGTGACTGCTGCAATATGACCAGTGTAGAAATCGTTTACCACAAAATTCACAATGAAAAGGCTTTTCAAACGAGTGACGTTTCATATGCTCAATAAGACCTGACGATTCATCAAATCCTTTACTACAAATTCCACACACAACAGTCGTTTTCCTAGTGTTAGTTTTTAAGTGACTCTTAAGAAGACTTCTAGAGCTTTGATTACCTAATTCACCTGGAATTGGTCTTTCATAAGAATGTAGTAGCACCTCATCATCAAAACCTATAGTTTTATCAAAGTTTTCACACACATCTGTCTTTTCCCCAGTCTGATTTTTATGATGAATTTCA
>JAFIDM010000004.1:42439236-42459740 GCA_023159025.1 Thereuonema tuberculata | reverse complement strand
AAGATCTGAAGAATTACCAAAACTTCCACACACATCTGTCTTTTCCACAAGATCATTTTTACAATGATCTTGAAGATTTAATAGGTCTTTACTGATTTCGTCATCTAATTCAAATGGAAATGGCTGCACAAACATTTCTTCGAACATTTCACCATCAATAGAGCTTTCGATTGAATGAACAGCAATATGATCTGCAAGACTTGAAGAATTATCAAAGCTTTTATCACAAATGTCACAGGCAAACATCTTTCTATCACTATGAGCTAGAAGATGCCTTTGAAGATTTAGAAGATGTTTAAAACTTTTCTTACACAGTTCACAATTAAAGGGCTTTTCAACTGTATGCTTTTTCAGATGAAGATTCAGCTGCGACGACAACATAAACTTTTTATTACAGAATTCGCACTCAAGAGGCTTTGCATCAGAGTGAGATTTCATGTGATGAGTTAAACTGGACGATTTTGTGAAGCGTTTATCACAAAACCTACACACAAATGTCTTTTTCTCAATATGAATCTTAAGATGCCTTTGAAGGCCATGTTTCCTTTTAAAGCCCTTATAACACAATTCACATTCAAATGCCTTTTCAGTGGAATGGTTCTTTTTGTGAGAGCCAATTTTATACGAAATAACTTTTTTATTGCAAATATCACGTGACGAAATTATTAACAGGTTCAGTCATTGTGAAACACAAAATTATAAACCAAAACAAATTTGAATATTAAATCAACGGCGACTGGCAAAGAATCAAAAATTTCGGATGCGAAGTTTTTCTTAAAGAATAAAAGTTATCTTTTGAGTATTTTGACACTATTCAATCAAAATTACTCTGATCGCTAAGGGATTTTTTGTTATTGATGGTTTCTTGCCAAAACCATTCGAGTAGCGAACTGGAAGACCTAAAATCCATCTGTCTGTATTTAATAAACCTCCAAAACGCACTTTAAAATTTCGCTATTTCTCAAATTGAACATTCAAATAAAAAATACAGGATTTCTAGTGCAGTTAATCGAAAAATTATGCTTTGTCCAGCTAAAACATGTCGGTTTTCGTTTCAGTATCGTTTTCTGCCTATTTCTAGTAAATAATCTGTCAGTTCAATTCAAATACCAGTTCAAAATCATTGAAAACTTCCGGATTATATTTCGAAAACTCTGAATTTTCTTGTACCCTTCGAGACGTTTCTTTTCCTCCGTCAGAACACAAAAATCTCTAAATTTAGAGGAAAGAGGATGTTCACCGCATGGACCTTTCCGCCATTTTTTGAGTTGTGAAGAAGTAAAACCTGATATGAAAGGAAGATATGGAAGGAATCTAATTGATGGAACAATAATAATTCACTCTGCTCTTAGTTTTATTTCTGAAAAATTATCAGTAAATAAATCACCCACTTTTATAACCATATCTTCAAAGTTATCGATTTTTTTCTAGACAACAATAATTTCTCAAACAATGTATTTTAAGGTATGATACTGAATGATTTACATTTCTGTTATTATTATTATTGCTATTCTATATTTTTTTTATTAATTGTAACTTATCAATACCATTTTTTTTAATAAATTATTCACCAAATTCATCCCAAAATAGAAATATCGTTGAAAAATTACAAATTGAATTTATTTTACATTGAATTTGCCTCAAATAGTTTCGAATATAAAAATTCCAATCAAAAAAGAACTAGAATATTTCAAAATAACATTTTATTTATTCAAAAACGGGTTCGCTTCCCGGCCTCGGCGGAGGGCGGGAATTTCTCCACGCTCCTTTCTCCTCCAAACGGATCCTAGGCCTACCCAGCCCTCTGTAAAATGGGTACCGGCCCGGGAGTTAAAGGCGGGCGTGCGTCGGGCTGGCCCCCACGGCCCCAACTTCGTCCCGTTGGTTTACTGTGCTGGGAGCCTTACCTCCAGCAACCCCAAAGGCCTGTCACTGCCTATTCGTGGGTTTATCATTATTCAAAAACACAAATTACAATACATCAAGTAAAGTAAAAAACTAAAACTTAAAGAAATTAAAATTTAAATTCTAAAAACTACATAATTGGAATCCATTGTAACAGTCAGAAATTTGCGCAGTTGAGTTGATCATGCAACAATACTGCTGTTGTCTGGCAAAGCGCATGCCCATTACATTGTTGCGCATTTCAATTGATGCGGACGTATGCACATACACTCAATTTTTTTAATAATATATTTTAATAATTTTTTTTCTTCCAAACATATTTAAAAAACAAAAGAATTAGAACTTCCATATTAGCATTATTATTATTACATGAATGTTCCTAGTCTTGGGTTTCCCCAGCTAAGACAACATGGCGGGTCTAGGACCAAAGTACATACTGCCAAGTGTAATAAAAGTGATCAAGGGGATTAAGAATGTGTGGTTGTGTCCATAAATTTTCTAACTGTGCGTGTTGTGTTGAGTATCACAGCCTTCTAGTGTTGTGCAAAAGTGTTTTTGGAAAGTCCTAGTGTGCTAAGGCTGTGGTGCAATGTGTGAGGCACCAGACCAGTGGCAGACAGGACAATGGGTAAAACACGTACTCGGTCCTGCCTCCACTGCTTCTGGAGCTCTTGTGCTAAGTCTGTATATTTTGTGATCTTGTCTGCATGAGTTTTCTGCATGTTCTTACTGATAGGCACTGCAATATAGATGAAGTTGTTGCCTTATCAACAAGTATGATGTCAGGTCTGTTGTGGTGTATGATTTTGTCTGTGTGAATGAGGAGGTACCAGTATATCTTGTGTGAGGGAGACTCTAAAATTCTTTGTGGTGTGTACTTGTAGTAAGGGGTGGACCCGGTAGCCGAGTGGGTAAGGTTGGAAGTGGCAGGTTTGATCCTGCCTTGGCGGGGATTTTTCCACGCCATTCTCCTCCAAATGGGTCCTAGGGTCTACCCAGCCCTCTGTTGAATGGGTACCGGGTTTATTTCCCTGGAGTACCAGGCAGGCGGGCGTCGGGATGATTACCCGACCTCACCTTATCCATCGCAACCCAAAGGGCCTGCATAGGCCTATAGTAGAACACTGAAACTTTTAGTATGGGACTGTGCTCTGAATAAGTGAATGAAATGTGCTACCTGTTGATGGACGATCGATGTTACCTGATTGTGTCAGTGGAGATATTCAATTTGAAGGGGGAGCCTGATATTATGTTGTCAATCGTCTCATGTTGAGTGTGGCACTTCCTGCATGTGTCGTCGTATAGGATGTTTTTTTTTTTTTATAGTTTCTTGAAGTTGCATGTGGGAACGACTTGGTCTTGTATCGTGATCGTGTTGTATCTCCCAAACAACTCACCATCTGTTCAATGCTTTGACAGTTTGTGGCGAAGATGAGCCTGGGCCTTATGAGCCCATGATGCATGCAGGTGGTGAGTGTGGGTGTTGAGGTTGGTGAGTGTTGGACAATGGTTTTCGAGGTCTTGAGTATGAAGTGTCTTCCATTAGGTCTTGACAATGGCTAAGTGGAGTGAGGAGTGTTGTGCTCGCTGGTGGAAGTGTTCCCTAAGTGTGTCTACTTGTTTTTCGTGTAATGTGTTGACATTGATGAGTCCTCGGTCTCCCTCCTTGTGGAGGAAGGTCATACTTTCCATCGCAGACTTGGGTTGGTGCAAGTTGTGATTCAAGAATGTAGTGCATGTTATGCATCTTAGTGCTTCCAGTTTGGTGTTTGTCCAAAGGATTAAGCCGAATGTTTACGATCGGGCTCAAGGAGAAAGTGTTGACATCTCTGGAGGCAATACCAACGGTCCCCAAAACAAGATTCTGCCCACCCCCACCCACAAGAACCACCGACGACCCCGCTGTCTACAACAGCCAGTGGATATGTGACAGCCAACGCCTATTTGCACAAGAAATCTAACCAACTCCAAAATTCACTTTTACTCTCATTCCTTACATAAGAACTCTGTTTTTTTTTAAACATTACGTGTGCTGACGATGTCATGGCATAAAACCGCCTGACGAAACTGTCCAAAATATAACTATACCTTTTTTAATATATTTTTTTATATACACATATATGTGTGTCGTTTCCCTTATTACCTGTTCTTATTCGATGGCTCACACGTTAAACATCAGATTGTAGTATAGTTTTCTAACAATAAATGTCATCGACAAGGAACTGATTGCATTTACATAATAACGTACATTATTAAACTTAAATTGTTTTGGGTGTATTGTTCTTTTGTTTTCAATGAAATATATTGATACAATGAACAATGGTTTTGTAACTGTTACACTTACATTAACTGCTTTAACAGAATAGTTTTGATTACAGTTAAAGACATTTTTAAGATTTCACCTGCTCATCTGTATTAATTAGTTCGTAATTATTTTGGTTTTTGTAAGAAAAAATGTTTTAACCCCTCCCAAAAAAAATGGTAATGACGATTTTTAATAAACTAAATAATAATAATTGTGAGCATTATAAAATATAAAAATATTTGCATATGGGAAAATTTATAGTGACAGATTTTATTTGGATTTACTCATGATGATGAAGGTAAATGCTGCCTTTTCCCTTCTGTCATACATTGTCCGGCTATTTTATTAGGTGCACCCCCGCTGTGAGCAGAAATGCTATGTCTCAGAACAGCTCTTCAAGCCGGAGGGGGGAGTGTCATGGTGTGGGTGATGTTTTCCTGGCAAACGTTGGGTCTACTGAAACCTCTAGAGGCACGTCATGATGCTAGAGCGTACCTAAACATCGTAGCTGACCAAGTGCAGCCGTACATCTGGGGGCACGGCAGTGCCCCCGCCAAGACGAGCCGAAGGCAGGAAGGGCACTACGTACCTTTTCTGGAAGTGTTTCGTCGTATTTTCGAACCCTTATAGCTTCGGCCTGGATAATACTAGAGAGCTCAAATTTTCAGGATAAGATGCAGTTAGCAGACTAATGAAATACGCTAAGTTTCATTTATTTAGCTTTTATACTTTGGATTTTATTAATACCTAAAATACGTCGATTCCGTCACTCACTCACTCACTCACTCACTGACTCATGATCATCAAAACCTCTAGGGTACTTCCTGAAGTCCTAGAAAGCTGAAATTTGGTATGCAGGCTAGGATTAGCACACAAACAACAAAAAAAATTAAGAAATCCGTAACTTTCACCCTCCAACCCCTCATAAAGGGGGGTCTGGTTATGTATTATCGAACCCTCATAGCTTCGGCCTGGATAATACTAGAGAGCTCAAATTTTCAGGATAAGATGCAGTTACCATACTAATGAAATACGCCAAGTTTCATTTATCTAGCTTTTATACTTTGGATTTTATTAAGATCTGAAATACGTCGTACCCTCAATGCTTCGGCCTAAATAATACTGTGTAATAATGTGATTTCTTACAAAAGTGCAAACAGCTTGTATATACAGCTTGACCAATAGAAAAACAGAAAAGTAGGGTATTGAAAAAAAAATCCATTTTCTAAATAATCTTAAAACTAAATTTAGTTGAAATAGATAATCCCACCCAAAACATTTCATGTAAAGTAAGTTGCCAAGACTCACATGCTCATAACGCTTTCACTGTTAAAAAGTTATCAGATCTCATCCTACAAAAAGAAATGAAATCCCACCCAAAACATTTCATGTAAAATAAGTTGCCAAGACTCACATGCTCATAACGCTTTCACTGGTAAAAAGATATGAGATCTCATGTAAAGCCAAGCCCCTAACTCTAAAAACCCTATATCTTGGTCAAAAAGTATGGCTTGGCCGTTTCATGGAACTATTTCATCCCAACCAAAACATTTCATGTAAAATACATTGCCAAGATGCTCATAACGCTTTCACTGTTAAAAAGTTATCAGATCTCATGTAGAGCCAAGCCCCTCATTCTACATGCCTAACTCTAAAAACCCTAATATCTTGGTCAAAAAGTATGCCTTGACATACTCCATATCCTTTACATAACTCCATGGGATTGTCTGTGCGACAGCCACGAAACGGCCAAGCCATACTTTTTGACCAAGATATAGGGTTTTTAGAGTTAGGGCTTGTAGAGTTAGGGGCTTGGCTATATGAGATCACATATCTTTTTACCAGTGAAAGCATTATGAGCGTGTGAGTCTTGGCAACTTATTTTACATGAAATGTTTTGAGTGGGATTTTAATAGTTTATCTTCTTGCAGATGGTTACTTCCAGCAGGATAATGCGCCGGTGCCTAAAGCCCGCATCACTATGGGATGGTGTGAAGAACATGACGATGACTTTTCCTTGCTGCAATGACCTGCTCAGTCCCCAGATCTCAGCCCGATTGAAAATTTGTGGGATGAGCTGGAACGGGCTATTCGCTCCAGGCCTACACCTCCATCAAATCTTCAACACACATATCCAACAATTGTTTCTTTCTATATTATAGATATAACCTAGCTGAAATATCCGTTCCTTGTACGGGTTACAAAAAACATGTCTTGATCTGGATGAGAAAGAAATTGAAATTGTGAGATCACTTTGCAACTTTCCCAGTTGGTAACAAAATCATGGGATAATTACAAATTAAAGTCATATTCTTATTTTGCAACGCGAAAACCCCATAAAAATATCCTGCAACAAAGTTTGCCCATCCTCCCCCTTATGTTACACCCCTTAGGGCTCGATATCGAAAATTCGATCAAATAGCATCTTTCAGATTTTGACAAAGAACACTCATATGAAATTTCGTGTTTTCAACTAAAACGGTTTAGCAATTATTATCATCAAAATGTGTGAAGGGGATGAAATCAGAGGGAGGGGGTGGTGTGTCCAGGTTCCAAGGTAGCCTATATTTTCCGTAGGGTAATAGAGAGTAACTATGCAAAATTTAATTCAGATCAGTCAAAGGGTGTGATATTGTATAGAGAACATACATACAAAAAACAACAATGGATGAGACCAAATTATTTACAAGTGACATCCTGGAACAGCTGTTTCACGTTCGTTGGCGATCATCAGCCAGGAGAAGTCACAGTAAATAACAAGGTCTCCGTACTGAGGCTAGTATGAACAATACATCGGAAGCGCAGTGGTGCCTCAAAGGAAAAAATACACAATGAAAAACTCACCAATGAAAAAAACCAGCGAGAAAATCCATGTGCCAGCGAGAGCGGCCTCATGCACAGTCTTAAGTCTTTTGCTTTAAAAAAAAATCATTGAGGCCGCTGGCACTTTTTCTCACTGGTTTTTTTCATTGGTGAGTTTTTCAATGTCTATTTTTTCATTTGAGGCACCACTGCGCTTCCGATGTATTGAACATACATACAAACTTTGGCTTTTATATATTTAGAAGTTTTATGTTTAAAATTTTATATGTTTTATTTTCATAAGTGCTATTTAAGTCTCTAAGTGAACAGTTAAAAACTGAAAGTGAAGAGTTTTGGTTTGTTTCTTCCCTCTAAAATTAACAGTTAAATGACTTTACACTGAGATTTCATCTTATTTGAAGAAAATACACTATTTAATCATATTTTTTTTTTCATCAAGATTTTCAAAAACAAAAAAAACAACAATGATATTTCCCTTGTACGTAATTTGATTTGATTATTAGTATTAATTTGCGTTAATTTGTTAAACATGATTTTTTTTTTTTTAAATCTAAATTTATTTATTTATATTTTATAAATAATAATATAATTATATTTTTATTTATTTCTGTTTTAATTTCTAGAGTGTTACATCATTCATGCGCGGGAAAGATTTTTTTGATGCAATCCATTGTTAATAATGGATTCGGAAGTCTGTGGACATGACAGGCGTAAGTTCTTTGGTGTTTGTGGCATATTTTGGGTCCATTGTCATTTGGATATCGTAGTGAAAAGGCTTTTATTTTTTCTCAAGGTCTGTCTTATTTGTCGAATCCCAAGGGTAGCCTATACGTTTTAAAATCTTATGAAGATTCAAACGTGCTCAGACCAGGAGATAAAAAAACTTCGCATCCATTTCGACTGAGACAAAAAGTTAGGCCTAATCCTAAAGACCGGGAATTCAATCAATATTTGCTTATGCTATGACGGAGAAACACATTCGCTGTCAAGTTCATGTCAAACAAAATAAATCGAAAGGAAACCACGAAAGTAATAGAGAATAACAGAAGAACGCATTTTGTAGAACTTCTTAGGCCTATTTTAGAATCACGTGATCCGTTCCTTCAAAATGAAGGTAAGAATTTATAATGGAAAAATATAAGTAACACAATCTATTAAATAAGCGACTTTTGAAATCCTACCCTACCAGTTTTTAGGTAATTATTGTTTATTGAACAAATTAAACATAGATTCGGTCTTTAATCTTCGAATGTATTTGAAGCCAAGCGTTTTTTTTTTTTTTTTTTTTTAAATAGTCTGTATTATCATTTTTTATTTATTGATAAGATATAATATTTCTGACAGTTGAAGCATATATATATTCTTGTTAATTCTGTTTCTTTTTTATAATATTGATAAATAGTGAACTATTATAAAAGAAACTTAAACGTTTATAGGAAAAAGTATTTTAACTGAAAAGAACATTTGTATAATACTATTTATATAAAATTTCAAAATAGCCCATATTTCCAGAGTTTTTTTTTTAAATTTATGATGAAATTTTTAAAAGTTTGTAACTTATCTTTTATAAGTTTGTTGTAATTATAATAATAAGTACTAGATTTAACAAAAAAAAAATTGCTGTTTATCAGTATTATATATATTTTTTTTTATTTCATTTATTTAAAGATTAAATTTAAATCAGGAATTAGAATGAGAAATGGGAATTTGTATTTTAAACTGAATTGCACGTTCTGAACCAATTATAGTAGTGTAATTAAAGAAAAAAAAAAAAAAAACCTGCATGTAAATTTGACTTTAGGAAAAAATGAATGTTATCTTGAATTCGTCTTGCTAAGATTAACTTAAGATATAACGACATATTGAAATTGCCAAGAGTTGTCAGGTGAAATCGAAGAAATAGCTTAATCAATAAATTTTGGAATAACTTCAAATATCAAATTCATTGAAATTCGACTGGTCAGACTCTGTAAAATTCCATTATAAGTAAAGATCTTATGTATAAAAAGGACTAAGAATTTACTATGCATAGTATGTTTACAATGTTTTATTTAGGTTTTGCTCGATTTTGGCATTGGACCTAATGGAGAAAAAATTAGTTACCTTTGCTCACAGAAATCTCAACGAAATCAGGATATTTATTTTCAAGTGTTGTATCCTTCTCATTTAGTATCAATCTGAGACTGGAACAAAAGTAATAAATATTTTTAATAAAATATGTAAATAATGAATATTTTCGATGCATTTTAAGCAGGCTTATTTTTTTAATTTATTTTACTTTATATTGGAAGCGTTATAAATGTACCAGCTCATTAAAAGATTACATTATTTATTTTTTTTGAAAGAAATTCGTTGCTTTTAAATTTTTTTCGTCGTTAATTGGAACACATTTTTTACAAAAACATTTCTTTATTTTTTTTCTACAATAATTTTGAAAAAATCTAATTCGTTTAACTTGAAAAATGAATATATGTATTTCTTAATTCTTTGGATGAAATTGAACTCAAATAGATTATAGTTCCTTTTTCTCTCACCAGAGTTCAGATCATTCTTTGATAAACCACGAGGATATTTTCGAGAATGATCTTCGCTTTCGTTTGAACTTGTTTACTGTCATTAATATCTATGAGGAAGACTATATATAACATTTGAGTTGTTTGCTGGTTGAAGGCACAGTTATGAGTTGTTTTATGATACCATTAGTTGTTATAACTTACAATTATTTTACTGTTGAGATTAAATAAGCCTAACCTTGTTTGAAATGTATTATTTTTTCAGTAGTTTTTTTAGGTACCACGATTCCTTTTTTTTTTTTATTTATTATGTGTTGTAAATTAGTTTGCGATATTCTGACTGGCTTAGCAGGTTGATTCGTCGTCGCAAAATAATCTTGAATAATTTTAAAATAAATTGTTCGATTTTAAAATAGTTATTTGGGTCATTCCACAGAAAACGTACCTTTTAAGAGACAAAAATGTTAAAAAAAAAAATTGACAAACAAATCTGAAATTTATTTTCTAAGCAGTATTATTGCTCCTATGAATTATAAAATGGAATTGTTACATTGTTTCTTTCTTTTTCATGAAATAAGGAATAAAATAAAATTTTGATATGAACGGAGGATACACAACTGTAACAGAGTATAAGATACAGTAATGAAATCTACCATATTTTAAAAGCATAACTCATAATTTAAGTAAAATTTCAATTTATTCTGAAACTGAGTGGTTAAACAGAACATTAACTTATCGCAAAATAGCAGAAAAGAAATTTACCGATAATAATAAACAAATATTCCAATATCACAAAGATTTTAAATTAATTATTGAGATTATGATAATAAACATATAATCCAATCTTTGTGAATACTATTGCTATCTAATGGGAATTTGTTAAAATATCTTCAGAACGGAGGATACAGGGAAAGTCTGTGACAAACTTTCAAAACTGAAAACATATGTTCAAGCTAACATTTTCTCATTTTTTTTTATGTCGAACTGCAGCTCACCTTTTAATGTAAGAAATACAATGTGACTCATTCAATATTTCCTTAAATTCATGAAATAATTAACCACCCTTCTGAAGAAGCACTTGTGACACGTAACGGAGGTATACATATCTTCACTGTTGTTTAAAAATTTAATAGAAATAAAATGAAAGAACAAAGAATACCAATGTTCATATCTGCCTTGGTTTGTATTGCTGTTTATAACCACTGAACGAAGAACTTTGAATATTTCTTAAGTAAATAAGTGCCTTGTACTTAAAAAGGTACGTTTTCTGTGGAATGACCCATTTATTAGATAAATTTATTGGTCTCTTTAAATATTTAGAATTAGCATTTTTATTAAAATGTTTTAAGAAAAGTGGACATAAAAAAAAAAAAAAAAAAACAGGAAAAAAATATTAATAAATGGGGATCAAAATGCATTTTTCTTGCATTTACAAATAACATCCTGAGACATCTGTTTTAAGTTTATTGTTGCTCATCAGCCAAGATTAATCCCTAATGAATAAAGGCAAGAGAACCTTTGCGTAGGTGTCAGCAGGGTTTTGGAATGGGAGAGGTTATCATAGTCTTTCAGCCAAAAAAAAAAAAAAAAAAAGTGTTTTTTTCTACATGGGGGGGGGGGGGGGGTACAGGCAAACCTGTTAACTTTCAAAAAAAAAAAACCCTGGGAATTTAAAATATCTTTCCTTTTTGGATGCAATGTGGGGGAGGGGTTCTACAGTCTCTTCCTCCATCAATACCCTAGTGCCCATGAACATCCAGTCCAATAAAGACCTTGTCTTTATCAAAAGAAGGCATGAATTAAGAACAGATGATATGGAAAGAAAACAAACGTACAAAGAATTGGGCTGATAACTTCTAGAAATTCTGTTCTTTTTAATTATTTGAGAAAAAGGTTTCTAGAGATAGGAAACATGAACCATTTAACTGTGTTTACAATGTTTAATAAATAAATACAGATTGAATGAGCACAATAAAGATTTACATTCAGATAAAATTTCGAGTCTTAGAAGAACAAATGAAATTTTGTTTCAAACATAAAAAGCTTAATGTTTTTACCTTACCTTTTAATTTAGATATTAATTAGAACATTAGTTCTAAAATTGTAATTTTAATTTAATGCTTTTTCTAGACCAAATTCAATAGTAAATATAAATGAACTTTTGTCATTATATTCAGAATTCATATTCCTTAAATAAAATATTAGCAGTGGTATCAGAATATTAGATTGAATTGGATTTTGCATTCCAGACATTGTGTTACAATCTTTTGAACCAATCAAAGAACCACAGAAACTACATTTGTTGTGTCCCCAGATTGAGGTTAAAAAAATAATTGTATGAGAATTATTATTTTAAGACTGAGGGATCACTCCAATGATGGATAATTCATCATTATAAAATGTAGGGCTCCCAAGAAATGGAATGGGTGAAGAAAGGAAACTCCCTTGTTCAATTAATGAGTGATACCAAAGGCTTAGGAGAGAAAGAAGCATCACAGGCAAGCGTAATTTTTCGCTGTAGCAATTAGCACTGCAATGGATGTCTATTTCATTTTTATTTTTTTAATATTTTTTGGCCTGGTAGCAGAGTGGTCAGGGCACTCGACTGCAGGTTGGAGATGGCAGGTTCGATTCTCGGCGGAGGGCAGATTTTTCCACGCTCCATTCTCCTCCAAACAGGTCCTAGGGTCTACCCAGCCCTCTGTTTAATGGGTACCAGGTTTCTTTCCTGAGGGTTAAAGGCAGGCTGGTGTCGGGCTGACCATCCGATCTCAACTTAATCCCATTGGTCATATAACGCTGGTAGCCCTGACCTCCCGCGACCCCAAAGGCCAGCCCTGGCCTGTAGTGGGACGTTTTAACCTTTTAATATTTTTTTTTTTTTTATTAAAAAATATCTTTCTTAAAAGCTTTCAAGTATGATTTACTGTATTTGTGGAATTAACACTGTATTAATAAGGATATGTATCTAAACATTGAATTAACATTTGTTAATGACAAAAGGCTGTGAATCTGCACTTGTAAGAGATCTTAACTTGGAACTTCCATATTCACGTTCCTCCTTCCATTGGTTTTTTCCTGTATTTTCAGTTAATTTGCCTTTGAATATCCTTAGTTTATATCCTTAGTGACTTGAATTTAAACTTTTAAGTAGAATTATATGAAATACTGTTACAAGGATTGTAATCATTGAGTTATGCAAGAATTGATGATGCGTGTAGGTAATAGACTGATCATTTCCAAAATAATGAATATTGTAAATCAACTTTATATGATAGAAAGAGGATATTTTTTCCTATAAACATTGTTTTTATTGAACATATCCAGGTTATTTCATATTCTTAAACTTCTTTAAATTCCAATGAAACTTCAGGAAATGTTACACACATGGGATTATGCCTAGGCCTTTCTCTTGGTATTCATTGGAAACTGCTCTTTAAAAGAATGCCCTCACATCCATTGTGGTTATGTTCATGTTATATACGTATTTGGAATCGTACTGCAAGAAACAAAATCCCATAAATACAATAATTTATTTTTTAAGGAGTTAACTTATGTCATATGAATAAGGATGCCATTATCCTTTACTGCTGAACATCTAACTTTCCTCTGTCAAATTTCAGATACCAATTCATAGATCTCTCTCTATTATCCCTAGAGGAATTAATGTGGAAAATGGTGTCTTTGTTTTATACTTTACCAATTGATGTGACATCCGGGAAATCACGAAGTATTGGACTACATGCATTGAACATAGCTTTCAAAACAGGAGTGTCAGTTACGAACTGGAAGATTATGGAGTTTCATCGAGCTTTATATTACTTGTTCAAAGATTCCCCAGCAAGAAGAACATTATTTACGGAATATACAAATTCACAAATATTTCCAAAAAAGTTTTCTTTGTTAGGTGGGTTGAGAACACTGGTGTAACAGAACGATCATTGCAGCTTATCCCAATGCTAAGGAAGTTTATAGAAGGAATAGAGAAGGACAAAATGGCTCCAAATTCAAAAAGTTATTAGGAAGTTAAAAGTGCTATTTATGATTCTCTCTTACCAGCAAAGCTTGCTCTTTTTCATTTAGTTGCTTCCGATTTTGAAATGTTCTTAAGGGAGTACCAAACAGATGCTACCTTAATACCATTTCTTTATTCTGACTTAAGTAATTTGTCACTAAAATTCATGCAGCGCTTTCTTAAAAAAGAGACATTAAGCAAAAATATTACAAGCATAGACGTGGAGGACAAATCAAATTTTCTGCCAGTTAAACAAATAGATTTTGGTTTATCTGCTCAAAGCAATTTGAAAAAGGCGAAAGTATCTGATTTGCAAATAGCTGAATTTAAAGTAGGCTGTAGACGCATATTGATTCAATGTTTACTGAAACTCCAAAGTAAATCTCCCCTTATTTACAAGCTGACTAAAGCAGTGTCCTGTTTTGACCCTAAAATAGCAATAAATGAAAATATATTTTCATGTTGATTATCAAGTCTGTTGGTAATTCTTTCTGAAAAAAACTGGATATCATGCACTTTAGCTGAGAAAGCTAAGAATCAATTAAAACAAATATGTTCATAGCCAGAAAATATCTCAAAGTTAAAGATGTATAAAAGATCGACTGCACGTATTGATAATTTCTGGTGTAGTTTGATATCTGCTGAAGAAAATGGAGCCCCTGTAGCTATGACAGTGATAGTTAGTCATGGTATTGTCGCATGGCAATGCAAGCTTAGAAAAAGGTTTTTCTATAAACAAAGATACTTTAGAGCAGAATATCAAAGAAGAAACTATCATTGCCAGAAGATCCATTTATGATAGTGTATTGTCTAAAGGTGGCATAATTAACATTGAAATTACTAAGAAGATGGTCCTTGATGTAAGAAATGCAAGAGCTAAGTATTCCGAGGCAATGGAACAAAAAAAGAAAGAAAATCAAGAATTGGCAGTAGCTGTTAAAAGAAAAAGAGAGGCTGAACTTGAACTGAAAAGGCTTAATGACAAAAAAATTAAAATCTTAGAAGCAGCACAAAAGGAATCTGAAATGATTGAAAATGAAATTGCTGCGATAAAGCTTTCAAAAATTTAAATAACCAGTATCATGCTATACATTACAATGAATCTTGAATTCCGTTGAGTTTAATTTTGTGTATATTGTTGCAATAAATCTTTTAAAAGGTAAGATATTGTAAACTCATTAATTTATAATTTTTTATTTCTCTCTTCTTTTTTTAAGTATTTCATCATTACTGTTTTTATAGAATTTTTTGCTTATTCTTTTATTATACTTAGATAAAATAGTAAATAGTTACCAAGTAGTTAAAATCAGGGAATTTTTCTCTTATGATCAGGGAATTTTTAAGAAATTGTTCTTGAAATCAGGGAAAAATCAGGGAATTTTTTTATTCAGATTTTGTAGACACCCTGTCGAAGAATCTGTGATTGTGTCATGATTGGAGAAGAAGTACTGGAGATGTTTGTGAAAGAATTTAAGGAAACCACAACTGATATGAGAATAAAAATAAGGAACAAAAATACACATGATGCACATGTTCATAAGCACATTGATGAGCTGATGTCAACAGTACTTGAGGAATAATTGTTTCATACTTATTAACACTCATCAGCCTGAATATCTAGTTAATAAGTATCTCAGAGGATGTGGAGGTTATGGAACTGAATTTCAAATTATCCTAGCCTGAGTAAGATTAAGTTAATTTGTTTCCTAACTGTTTTTATGACTAACTTGAATGATTTTGTTATGGGAAATACATTTTTTGTATGCTGTTGTCATGGTCATCAAGCTGACCACAGAAATATTAATATAAAGGTTTTCTTTTCACAGACAGTTTAAAGAGAATAAGCATCTGATAATTATTTTGATTTTCTTGTATGATAAAAATTGTTGTAGAAGTGTAACAAGCCAGTATTATTTTATAGGCCATTGAAGATGGAAATTTAGAACAACTGGACACAAAACGCCGCCAGAAAAAGCCAAGGAAACACAAGCATGAAGAAGAGTCCCTTGAAATAAAGCCAAAGAAAAGAAGGGGAAGGCCGCCTGCAGAAAAACTGCCTCCCAACCCTTCGAAGCTTGTTAAACAAATGAAGAAACTATACGATATAGTTGTTAAATATAAAGATAGGTAAGAATATAATAATTTAGCTTATTTTTGTAAAAGCATCTTCTTTGCTTCTCATTAACTATATTTCAGTAAGAATATCTCATAGAAAATTATTAGATATTTATTAGCTTTTCTAAATACCTTATAATTATAATTTATCCTCAATAATTAAATAAAACTTTCTGCTAGATATTGTACAGGGTGGCTGGGAAGTTCCCGTACCCCTTAATATAATCAGGGTGTCTACAGAATCAGGGAAAACCGGGAATTATCAGGGAATTTTGTTATTCTGGATAAAATCAGGGAATTATCAGGGAATTTTGCAATTATTCCTTAAAATCAGGGAATTTTTTTGGTTGAACAGATCGGTTTGGAGGATTTTTTTTTGGTTGAACAGAAGGGTGTGGAGGTTTTTTTTATTTTTTGGTTGAACAGATCAGGGAATTATCAGGGAATTTTTTTATTCAGATTTTGTAGACACCCTGCAATTGCTTTTACAGTAATACAAACCTTATGAAAACGATGAGAATACTTGGTGTATTTCATCTTTAGGGACAGTACAAACATTTAGGAGAACACAAGACAAAGGCCCATGGTGACCTGTTCCGTTGTTTTCTCACCACGACTTATTCCTTAGGTTCTGAGATCTCAGCAATGCTTCTAGAGAGGTTTCTTATACCATTTTCTTGAATATTTATACTGTTCCTCTGAAATAGTA
Organism: Thereuonema tuberculata; assembly: GCA_023159025.1. NCBI lineage: Eukaryota > Metazoa > Arthropoda > Chilopoda > Scutigeromorpha > Scutigeridae > Thereuonema > Thereuonema tuberculata. The sequence goes on along the minus strand of JAFIDM010000004.1, from coordinate 42,443,355 downwards.
CTGGAATAGTTCAGATTATAATTGATTTTTTTAAGCAAATATTTGGATGTTGAATTTAGTCTCAAATCGTAAAAATTTACAACAATATACATAAAAAAAAAAACCCACAACAATTTAAAAAACTCTTGCTAATACAATGCTATTCAATGATAAAAGTTTATAAATTAAGCTGAATTGAAGGAAGAACTTTCCTATTGCTGTACAGCTTTCTATTGAACAGCCCATTAGGAATTACTTCGAAAAGAGCCTCTCTCCAAACTCAAATAAAATTTGGGCATCTGTCTACTCCATTAAAGATTCCTTGTAGTCAGAAGTTTTTGTTTTTTCCTAATGATTTAGATTTGCTTCTATATTCCCACAAATATTGGATCCATTAATGATGTTCCTTTCTAAAAGGGAAATTTTATCTAGTAACTTAATCTTTCAGTTTTACCTTTATAAAATGCTGTGTGTTTCATGATGATCTCAGTTTTGTATTTTTTTTTTTTTTATTAACTAAAATTAATGTACTTTTTTTTTCTATTTTAGTTATGATTTTTCTTAGTAAGATTATTACTTTCATGTGTTAGCAAATCTTTTTAACATGTCTTTTTAACTTATGAATAGTCTGTGTAGAAAGATATTGAACTTTACAAAATGTCTTCCTTTGATAAGGAAATTAAAATAGGGAAAAACAAAAACAACTTGCTCTCTTACTGCTTTGGAATTTTAAATACCCATATTAACAGCTACTTCTTATTAGATGAACTAGTTTTTTTTCTATTACTGTAAAAGCACTTATTTTCGCGAGCCGTAATTTTCGCGAAAATGAAGATATCGGTGAAAATTTTGCATATTTTATATGAACAGAACCGAATTCAACCGAAAAAAAGTAATTCGCGAGGCTTAAATTTTCGCGATTACGACGGGTTCGAAATTCGCGAAAATTTCAAATAAAAATAATGTCAATAAATCGAATAATAATTTAAAGAAATTAACAAAAAATAAAGGAATAGAAAATGTTTTAATTAAAAATGGAAATTTAGGAAACATTTCAAAATTGTATTACTGTGGAACTAACATGTTTCTAAACATTGACATCATAGCAAATGTTTAAATTACTACTACTAATATAATTCTTTTGTAATGTAATTATTAACATATTTTCGATTTTAGTACAAATATAAAATCGACGGCTTTATAACCCAAACTATGTACGAAATTATAGCAATAATAAAAAATAATCAAGTAAAAACTCTATAGGTCTAGATAATCTGTCAACAATAGAATCACAAATTTCCAATAATTCCTTTGCATTATCTGAAAGATATCTATTCTTGAATTTCAAATTATTTTATACTTAAGAATTTGTCTTTTTAGATTTTATTTTTATTTTAACAAAGTAATTTCCATTTTTAATTAAAACATTTTCTATTCCTTTATTTTTTTTCCTAAATTCTTTAAATTATTATTATTATTGTTCGATTTATTGGCGTTATTCTTATTTGTAATTGTATTTATAACATGCCAATAATATTACATTTAACATTATTTAGGCGTTTCTTCAATTTTTCAATTGTAAATTATGTTGTTTTTTGGTTTATTTTATTCTTTCTTTTTTTTTTTATGTAAAATTACTTTCTTCTAAAATACAAATGTGGCCACACTTTTCAGTTATTGCTTTTCTTTTATAAACTAATTAAATTTAGTGTTTTTTCAAAAGTTAAGTATTTTTCTTGGCTTCACTTTGTTTCGACCTTGAACGCTGCAGAGAAGCTTGACGTGACAAAGAATGATGACGTCACATTGTAACTTTAGCATTTTATTTAACCCCCTTTCACTGTAAAGAAGCAGCTAAAATTTGGTATATGTCAACTACTTAAGATCCTGAATAAATGATAAAAATTTTAAGGGATGTTTGAGACTGACAAACCTAACCATTCCCATGTTAGCCTAAAACCTCTCCCATCGCTATACAATAATTATTTCGTGAAAACGGGAAGCGATTTTGAGGATTATACAAAATCCAATGTATTTTGACTGGCGAGAGAATTGGTAAGATTATTTAGATTTTTTTTTCGATTGAAGGGCTAAAATTTCTAAAAATCTAAGGTCTTAAAGGGTGTTTTGAGTTGGTTTGTATTTTTTTAAGAGCCGGCAGGATTTCAGGTTTTTGAGTTGGCGACACTGTTTACAACTTATCATTGGTTTCACTTTCTGTTTCCAAATTGTAAATAAAACAATTATTTTACTGAACTTGAATTGTGGCCTCGCAATTGACTAATTCCTCAAAAATTCTGGTTACAACCCAATTTAGAAATGACTGGACAGCTTTTTAAATATAATAAACAGAAAACTTTATTCTCTGATATTATTATATTATTATTTACATTCGAAAGTTTGAAAAGTTATTTTTTCCCTTTCTTTTTCTTCTTAAAGATTACAATTCTGTTTCAGTTTAGGCCTATTGGTCTAGATGAGAACACAAAACGAACTGAGAGAAAAAAGTTCAAAGTCCAGTATGTTTGATTATTTTTGCTCCAAGTTTGAATGTAGAAAATTGTGTAGCTATGCGAAGTACGACATTCTGGTGTCGGTGGTAAACTAGGTTTATTTTAATTGCAAAAATAAAATAATATTTTTTAATTTAAAAATGTGGGATTTTAATGGAATAAATGTAGGAAGTAAACTACCACAATTGATATAGTTAAGCTTTAAATTATTTACGATTAAATTAATCAACCAATTGATAGTGGTTAATCAATTTGTCTGAAATTGAAAATAATTATAAATAGCTTAAACTTATACAAAATCCCATTTACTGGTTTAGCAGAGCAGGACTAACAAATGCTAAGATTTCATATATAGAAATCATCGCATTATAATAATAGCTCATATTGATAATAGTTCTTTCAAGTTCAGGAAACAGTTCCACAAGTGTTCGCAATCACTATTTTCCGTATTGCACTTTATAATGGCCCTCCTTTAAACTTGTATGACTTAACTCAATAATGTTTCCTATTTCACTTGTATTAATGCTAAATGCACTTATGTGACTTTTCAATATTATATGAATCTACACGACTGGCTTTTCCGTATGTGAATATTATTCACTTTAATGCTATGACTTTTCACCCGTGTGAATCTGTGTGATTGTTTTCCTTTAGTTATTAAATTTGCTTATGTCACACATCATGACGTCACTGATTTCTTCAGTTAGAATAATTTAAAGTTCCTTTCCAAATTATCTTTAATTTGTCTTCGTTAGATAATTATAATCTCCTATAAATTATCCTACAATAATCACTAATTGTTCACTACAATTCGAGCCTTCTTATTATAAACAAATTTCCTCATTTGCCTAAACCTCGCGATTCAGTTCCATTAACTTTTATCGCTTCACTAATATGTCTAAATAATTCATTTCCAGCTACATTCAGTTCTGCCAATATAATTTACTTGCCGCTAATAATAAATTCCCTTTCACAGTTCCTCTATTTCTCGCGAACATGTGATATTATTCACTAATTTCTCAGCTTGATACCTAGGTAAGTTGAATTCTTCTTTCCACATCCCTCAATGGATAACGAATAAATAAAGTTCATTACTCACAGTAATTTGCAATAATTCTACGCTGCTCGAGGTAAGCCAAATTTTCCCGTCTCGACGAATCCACCGCCAGACCATTTCAAACCTCCCGCTGCAGTCGGTGCCAACGAAGTAATGTCGTCCGCTGCTCGCTGACGAATCCTACGTCACTCCTACGCAAGTCGATAGGTACGACCTCTCTTAGCTCGCAACGTTACTACAAACTGATTAATTAACGAAGTCCACTCGACTTCGTTAATGCTGTAAAAAAAATTATAGTTCCATAACCAATAGTAACTTCTGGTAATATATAGTAAAGTTTATGATATTAGAATATCAAGCAGGATGGCAACTAGTAATGTATAAATAGATTGAGAGTATTATTAATATTCATGTTGTGTAACTATCAGTTATGTTTAAATAATTCTTCAAACACATTCACAAATAAGAAAGTTTATAACTGGTTCTAGTTTCAAATAAATCATGCTAACTGAAATTAATTATATCTTTATGCTCAATGAAAAGTTCAGGATAAATGAGTTTTAATATCAA
>JAFIDM010000004.1:42412888-42423907 GCA_023159025.1 Thereuonema tuberculata | reverse complement strand
GGTTTATTTTGATGATTTTGTTTTTTCATTCCTGTGACACGTTTTTATTCTTAGTTCACATTTTATTTTTTTTAACTAATTTAGACTTAGTGTTTTGAAAAGTTTGTCTTTGAAGAGTTTGAAGTTTTTGTTAGTTTTATTGCTAATCATGTTTATCTTACTTTTCATCTTTCCTGTCATCTTATTATTCGTTTTCTTTAATTAATTTATTACCCTTCTTGTTTCTCTTTGTTCTTTTTATCGTTCTGTTTACATGAGAACTTTCATTTAGTTTATTTTTCCCCTGGTCATTAATCTGTCATTTAACTTTTCCTACATTATTTGTCAGTCTCTGTCTCCTGTATCACGACTGGTTAAATTTTTATGTGTATTGATGACGTGGTCATGTCTATATCATCAGATATTTTGTCAGAATAAATGGGAGAGAAAAGGAGAATGGCAACACAGACAGCAACTTTTGAGTTCTTAATCACCATCTCTCAATTGCTGTTGGTTTTTATTTTAGTATCTGCGGGCACGGCAGTGCCCCCGCCAAGACGAGCCAAAGGCAGGAAGGGCACAACCTACCTTTTCTGGAAGTGTTTCGTCGTATTTTCGAACCCTCATAGCTTCGGCCTGGATAATACTAGAGAGCTCAAATTTTCAGGATATGATGCAGTTACCATACTAATGAAATACGCTAAGTTTCATTTATTTAGCTTTTATACTTTGGATTTTATTAATATCTAAAATACGTCGATTCCGTCACTCACTCATGATCATCAAAACCTCTAGGGTACTTCCTGAAGTCCTAGAAAGCTGAAATTTGGTATGCAGGTTAGGATTAGCACACAAACAACAAAAAAATTAAGAAATCCGTAACTTTCACATTCCAACCCCTCATAAAGGGGGGGGGTCTGGTTATGTATTATCGAACCCTCATAGCTTCGGCCTGGATAATACTAGAGAGCTCAAATTTTCAGGATAAGATGCAGTTACCATACTAATGAAATACGCTAAGTTTCATTTATCTAGCTTTTATACTTTGGATATTATTAAGATCTGAAATACGTCGTACCCTCAATGCTTCAGCCTAAATAATACTGTGTAATAATGTGATTTTTTACAAAAGTGCAAACAGCTTGTATATACAAGTTGACCAATAGAAAAACAGAAAAGTAGGGTATTGAAAAAAAAATCCATTTTCTAAATAATCTTAAAACTAAATTTAGTTGTAATAGATAATCCCACCCAAAACATTTCATGTAAAATAAGTTGCCACGACTCACATGCTCATAACGCTTTCACTGTTAAAAAGTTATCAGATCTCATCTTACAAAAAGAAATGAAATCTCACCCAAAACATTTCATGTAAAATAAGGGGTTGCCAAGACTCGCATGCTCATAACGCTTTCACTGTTAAAAAGTTATCAGATCTCATCCTACAAAAAGAAATGAAATCCCACCCAAAACACTTCATGTATAATAAGTTGCCAAGACTCACATGCTCATAATGCTTTCACTGTTAAAAACATGAGATCTCATGTAGAGCCAAGCCCCTAACTCTACAAGCCCTAACTCTAAAAACCCTATATCTTGGTCAAAAAGTATGGCTTGGCCGTTTCATGGAACTATTTCATCTCACCTAAAACATTTCATGTAAAATACGTTTACAAGATGCTCATAACGCTTTCACTGTTAAAAAGTTATCAGATTTCATATAGTGCCAAGCCCCTTACTCTAAAAACCCTACTATCTTGGTCAAAAAGTGTGCCTTGGCATACTCCATATCCTTTACATAACTCCATGGGATTGTCTGTGTGACAGCCACGAAACGGCCAAGGCATACTTTTTGACCAAGATATAGGGTTTTTAGAGTTAGGCCTCGTAGAGTTAGGGGCTTGGCTCTACATGAGATCTCATGTTTTTAACAGTGAAAGCATTATGAGCATGCGAGTCTTGGCAACCCCTTATTTTACATGAAATGTTTTGGTTGTAAATCTCTGTGTGCTTTTGTGTTGTTTTATATTCATCGCATTCTGCTTAATCGTGCTTTCGTTAATCACATTGTGGTTAATGATGAGCCTGAACTAAAATTTGTGTGTTGTGAGAAGAACCACAGACTTGTTGAATCTGCAAAGTACCGAGGAGAACGTCAAGATTTTCGGAGCCGTCAGAGAACAGCAGTGATCTCCGAGTGAACTACTAGCTACTGAGTGTTTCGAACACATTTCTTGAATCCAGCTTTGTGTTCGGAGCCGGCAAGTTCTGATCACTGGGATGTGTCTGGATGCACGGTAGCACAAATGTGTGTATTTTATTTCAGTTGTTAAGGACTAGAAACAACTGAAAAATGTACTTTCGTGTTCTTCTTCGCAAATTTGGGATTCCAAATTAAATGACAAAGTGTGCGACGGTGATTCTTCTGTTCTATTGTAAGTACTCTTTTTCTATAATATTAACTGTAGTTCAAAGAGACCGAGAAAAATTCTCCTTACGAACTAATTGGTAGTAAGGAACTTTGAAAACTGTCATGACCACGATAACATTATTTTAAACATTTTTCTTTATATCTGTGTTTGAGAAGTTGTGTGTGCCGTGCTGGCGTGGTCGTGCGGTCTCGGCGGCGGCCAGCTGTGGCATCCAATGCGCCAGTTCCTGGGTTCGAATCCCGGCAGTGGTATGGGTGTTTCACTTTCCTTTCTTCTGTGTTGTCCTCTTTCTTCTTCTGTTGTTGTTTCTCTTCATAGGAGGCAGAAGTCCGATTTTCACCTTAGGGTGCCTCCTGGATAATTATATCCCAACGAAAATAAGGCAATAATATCCCCATCATAGAGTGTCTATGACCAGTGATCCGAAGATGGATCCGGGGACACGACAACAACAACAACAACAGAAGTTGTGTGTATTTTGATAACAAATTTTAAGAGATTTATATAAATATTTTAGTTATTAAGTTCATTATCTTGATGTTTGTATTTATTTTGCTTGATATAGATTTATCTTACTTATTAATGTTCGTATTTGTGTGTGTTAAAATATTAGAAAAGGACCATATACACAATACAGAGAAAACAACAATAATAATCTTCATTACATGTACGTTTCGAGGTCTGTTCATACCTCCTCTTCAGATAATATGATAAAAGATACAAAAAAAAAGGAAAAATAAGGCATATTATGAAAGCAACATCTATACAAAACATTGAAATTTCAATAATCAATTTCCACTAAGTATGCAACTGATTATTACAACAACAGGTCACTGTTATTAGAAATGAAATAAAATCAACGTTTCTGCTTCTCATTATACGGTAAGTAGTGACATCTATTGGGAAAATTGATAATGTTAACTACTAGATTTTTCATTGCCCTTCTTATTTCACAGTAAAGAAAAAAAAATGTGAAACTTCATTTGTAATTTCTTCGTGCCGTTATTTATTCCTATTTATTAAATAATCGATTTATTATTATTATTATTATACACTGCTCTCCATCCATGTTTTGTTTTTCTAGAGTAATTTCTCCGTTTCTCAATAGATGGCGCTGACTAACCAGTACTAATATCGAACTGACGAGACTAAAGAATTCACTGTTTGTCATTAAAAGAAGGTCATTTTGTTTAATCTTCAACAGACATTGGTAGGATTTGGAAATGAGTGACACTAGCGTTAAAATCGAATTAGCTTCTGAAATAAGCAACGACAGTTTATCTTCTTCTCCTGACAGTCAAGAAGACGAACACTCGGAAACTTATTTGAACGAACTTATTTGTAAGATCTGTAATGAAAGTTTTACACAAGAATCGGATATAAATGCTCACCTTAAAACACATTCTGATTTAAAGCCTTTTCTGTGTGAATTCTGTAACAGAAGCTTTACGCGATCATCCGATCTCACTCGTCATATAAAGACTCACACTGGTGAAAAGCCATTTGTTTGTGAATTGTGTAAAAAAATGTTTGCTCGATCCTCTGATATTCATCGTCATATGAGAACTCATACTGGTGAAAAGCCATTTGCTTGTAAAATCTGCAGTAAAGGCTTTGCTGACTCATCTAATCTTAATATTCACATGAGAACCCATACAGGAGAGAAGCCACATGTATGTGAAGTATGTAACCGAAGCTTTACTGTATCATCACATCTTAATCGACATCTTCTAACTCACACAGGTGAAAAACCTCATGTTTGTGAATTCTGTAATAAAAGCTTTGCTCAGTTGTCAAATTTAAATTATCACTTGAAAACCCACACTGGTGATAAGAAATACGTGTGTGAAGTTTGTAATAAAAAATTTGTTGATGCTTCCTATCTCAATATCCACATGAGAACTCACACTGGGGAAAAACCGTTTGAGTGTGAATTGTGCAGTAAAACCTTCGTCCAAATATCACATCTCAATCGTCATGTCAAAACTCATACTGGTGAAAAACCGTTCGTTTGTCAGTTCTGTAATAAATGCTTTGCTCGATCATCAGATCTAAATCGTCATTTAAGAATTCACACGGGTGAAAAGCCTTTTTTGTGCAATTTCTGTAATAAAGGCTTCTCCGAATCATCACACCTTAATCAACATGTGAGAACGCACACTGGTGAAAAGCCATACCGATGTGAGTTGTGTAATAAAAGTTTTGCCCAATCATCTCATCTCAATAGTCATTTGCAAAAATCACATTGACAAAATATGCATTTGAAATTAAAAGTATTTGATGTGATTACGTCGTTATCATATTCTGCATCATGTAGATATAAAAATGATAAACATTCTATAGTTTTATTTTCTTAATGAATTGTTGATAATGTTTATATAATCAGGTGAAACCATTACTAATCTAGCATTTTAATACATCAAAGAAAACTTAACTAATGTCGACTGTTAAATGAACATTTTGTATATAATTTAAACGTGAGATACATTCCCTTTTAATGCTGAAGAATTTCTTAACAGGGTTATTTCACTTTCTCCCACTAACTTCGAAGCAGTTGTTGGGGTTAATTGTGATGTCTTAAATTGTTATAATAACAATTGTCCATTGAGAGAAAAAATCACAACCGGACAACAAATATGCCTTCGCAAACTGGGCTAACATCAACGGGAATTCTGAACAGCTGTTTCATCCTCATTAGGAATTATCAGCAGAATTTACCCATGATGTTTGGCTCAGTTGCGCGAAAGCTTTACCTAAAAGCATTCTTGATCCCGGGAATGGGCCGCTGAGATAAAAAATAATCCTCTGAAATCCACAGTATTAATTCCTTGTCCTTTCACTGAAAGGCACTAAGGAATTTAATTATAACAAGAAAAACATCATAAGTTCAATGTTATTACGGACGTTAAATTTACTTTTCATTGAACTTATGCTGTTTTTCTTGTTATAATTAAATTCCTTATTGCCTTTCAGTGAAAGGACAAGGGATTAATACTGTGGATTTCATACGATTATTTTTTATTTGATTGTTTTTTATCTCGGCGGCCCATTCCCGGGATCGAGAATGCTTTTACATACAGCTTTCGCGCAAGTGAGCCAAACATCAAGGGTAAATTCTGCTGATAATTCCTAATGAGGATGAAACAGCTGTTCAGGATTCCCGTTGATGTTGGCTCAATGTGCAAAGGCATATTTGTTGTCCAGTTGTGATTTTTTTCTCTCAATTTCTGAATTATTACGGATGTTAAATTTGCTTTTCATTGAACAATTGTCAGTTGTTGTGGCTTGAAGTGTAGGGGAAAATTAAAATTAATGCAATACTTTTGAACTTTCATTATTTTTTTCCTAGTTTTAGTTTTTCAGTTTTAAAAATGAAATTGTTGATTTTCATGACATAGTTCTTTTTTTTTTTTTTTTGAAGATTTTTGAAGCAGTTACATGGTTTTGTCGAGAAGATATTTTATTATTAGAGACTTTCAGAATAAAGTTATTTTATGACTTCTTTGTTTCTTGTTATTGTAAAGTAAGTTTTTTTATCATCAGATTAATAATATTTATGTAAAAAGTATTCTGAAGACCTGTTCATTAAGAATTTTAAATGTTGTTACACAAAAACAATAAAACATCCCATTTCTGTCAATTGGTACTGAAGAAAAAGTTCTAGCTGACACAAAATAATTATACTTAAAAACATACGTACATGTTCTGGAGCTTTCGAGCTTCCTGGTTTTTCAACATTTTCAACAAAGTTAAAAAAGAATTAGGCCGTACATATATGTATACATAGAGAAAGCTAATAATTTCACTGATCAGATATGGAAATAAGTTATGGATGTTTTATTCCATTGGGTCTTCTCTATGCTGCTGGTCTGGTTGGTTGCATTGGTTCTTCTCTCATTGGGTGGTCGTTATTAGAGAACAGTTGTAAAATAACTCCCTCCTCAAAAAACTGAACGCATTAGTTGAAAAGCTCAATGAAAAGGACATTTCTTTCTGTTGTAGAAATCGTCTGATGTCTCTTAATGTGGATCTGAGAGAAAAAAGTATGAGAACAGAAAAGGTTTCAAAGGCAATTTTAAATTGATGCATATTCATTGATCAAGATGCTTTGGATGTTCTCATAATAATACTTTACATTGGGGGATTTGTTGAGGGGGTAAATGAGGCCTACAATGGATTAATGTTTAAGGAAAGGGGAATTTCTAAGAAAGAGGGAGTAAAAATAATTTCAATAAAGAAACAAAACTAATTTATTTGAAATTTCTCAATTTGGTGAAAGAAGCAATGCCTCCCAACTGCGGTTGATCGAAAACCCTGTAGCTCCAACAAAGTTATCAGCACCACTAATTAACAATATCTCAATATATGAATTACATTTCTTACAAACTGTATGTCATTAATGATTACCGTTTTATTTCAGAATCACAAATTGTACATGACTAAAATTTACCCCAACACAAAAGCTTTATAAAGACACAAAAGAAATATTTTAAGACATAAATTATTCCCATAGCATAAGTTTTCTAACAATAAATGTCATCGAAAAGCAAACTGATTGCATTTACATAACAACGTATAATATTAAACTTCAATCTTTTGAGTGTATTGTTCTTTTGTTTTCAATGAAATATGTTGATACAATGAACAATTGTTTTGTAACACTTACATTAACTACTTTAATAGAATAGTTTTGATTACAGTTAAAGACATTTTTAAAACTTCACTTGCTGATCTGTATTAATTAGTCCCTAATTACAGTAATCTCCTGATTATCCGCAGACCTCTTCGGTTTCCATTTTTTTTTACTGTACAATAATTTACGGAATAAACAAAAAAGTTTTAAAACTACAATAAGGTAAACAATAAAAGAGGCAGTTTTAGATTTCCAAGTAGGGGATTTTCGTGTTTTGACTCGAAAAAACAAAGACAATTAACCGATTTTTTTTGTTAAAAAGTAAGAAATTAAAGTAAATTAAAATAAAGTAATTGTTTATAATGTATGTACTGCCACTTAAATGTAAATAAAACATATTAAAAGCATTTTTGTGTTGGTTTTCATCCTTTTTTGTCCTACTTCGGATTATCTGCGGAATTCACTTATCCGCGATTGCCACGCCACCCAACTCCGTGGATAATCGGGAGTTTACTGTATCTTGGTTTTTGTAAGAGGAAATGTTTTAACCCCTCCAAAAAAAAATGGTAATGACGATTTTTAATAAACTAAATAATAATAATTGTGAGCATTATAAAATATTAAAATATTTGCATATGGGAAAATTTATAGTGACAGATTTTATTTGGATTTACTCATGATGATGAAATTAAATGCTGCCTTTTCCCTTCTGTCATACAGAGTCCAGCTTAGACAATAATATTATCGAAATGAAGACCCAGTCACTATAGTATTAAGTAATCTCTTTTTAAATGTAATACCTATTCAAAACTGCCTACTGTTAAATAATTATTTTATTTTGTCTCATCAGTTTTAAAGTCCTTTCACACACATTTGGCGTTGCCTTTTGTTTATAATTTCGTAAGCGTTGTCTCTCTCTTTTTTTATACTCTGCATTTATATTTCTTTATTTGATTTCGAACATGTTCTTTTATTTTCAATTGTGTTTTGATTCTGTTGACTTGTATTGTGTAAATGACTAAGTTGTAGCAGCCTTTCCATTCTGTCTTTTACTTTGATCCATTCATTATCATGTTTCAACACAAAGAATGTTTATAACAAACAATGCCTGTCCTGGAACAGTAAAATTCGCCTCTACTTAACACTGATTAAACCTGAAGCTCTCTACGCATCAGAAACGCCCAATCTTCAATATAAGACATTAAAAGAACAATTAGAGATTAAGGAAAGGAAAATTGTGAGAAAAATTCTAGGGCCCAGAATTGGAATTCACTACCCCAAACCCAACTCTGAAATATATAAACACAGTTTTAAACAATGATACAATGAGAATGCGACGAATACAATTTTTAGGTCATTTGGAAAGAATGAATCATTCCAGACTTACTTATCGGATCCACAAATTTTTACAAAACAAACGTTCAAGACCAAAGTGGTACAAACAATTAGAAAAAGGACCTCATTGAATTAGGATCTCCAAATTTACAGGATAGAAAGGTGGTCAGACATATTGTCCACACAAGGAGATTTGAGGAAGATGTGAAGAAACCAGCACGTCGTGCTTGGTCGGAGGAGCAGAAATTGCATCAGTCCATCCAAATGAAGAACTATTGGACAAGGAGGAAGGCTCAGAGTGTGTTGATTCCGCGTGGTCCTAAGTGACCCATTCGCGAAGTAGAAGATGATTTGTTCACTTACTTGTTCTGCCTTTGAGGTTATTCTATTAGGGATTTTTCTTGACAGAGCTTAGCAACCAACCAGATAAATGCTTCAGCAGGAAGAGAAATAAATTTACAGCTACCCTTCATTCCATTGCCCTCAACAGTACTTTTTTTTTTTTTTTATCTAATCACTACGGTTAACAAAGGTGATGTGGGGAGCATTTTAAATTTCTTTTGTTCTTTTTTTCCGTGGGGTGATCGAGGAGCATCAACACGACTTCAAAAGAACCAGTCAATTCTCCTGTGTAGGTAAAAAAAATTATCCTTTTAACTTTTTGGGGAGATATCTAAAAAAGTAAATATTGTCACTTACAATGGATTAGAAGATGAAGCATCAGAAAAGTGCAGTTAAAAAAGGCGCTTTTTCTTACTATTTCTGTCTGACAAAAAATCCAGTTCAATGACAAATGTTTGGACTAATTAAACAATTGATAAGATTTAAAACAAATAAGGTCAGTCTGGTCTTCAGGGGAATTAACAAAAAATACTGAATCTGTTGCTTAACCAATCTTTGCTACAGCAAACTCAATTTCTATAAGATATAAATCCAAATTCCTCATGATTTCAGATAAACTAAACAGAATAATAATAATAAACTGAGAGACAAAACAATATTTAATATCAAACAATGGCAAATTACTCCATTGATTTTGGAGGGAGAAAAAGTCATCAAAACATACTTTCCCAGAAAAAAAAAAAATAAATAATAAATTTAAAAGCACAAAAACTGAAATAGATAAATGAAAATGTATTTACCTGAGAAATAAAACAAAAACGCACAAGACTAAGTGTTCACTGATCAGTTTTTGGAAATTGTGATACCGGGAACCCAAGATAGCCTGTTTCAAGTTTCCTGACCATCATCAGTTGGATCCGCCCAGTGTCTTATAGCTCAGTGAATTCGGAAAACACAAAGAAAACAAAAGTAAACAACACAACGGTCCTCCACATTAAAAAAAACAACAACATGGAAACCTAAATAAAGGTTTACTGAAGATAATCAGGAAACTGAAATAGGCTCTCTTGGATTCCCGATATCACAATTTTCAAAAACAGATCAGTGAACTTTTAGTCTTATGCATTTTTGTTTTTATTTCTCATATAATTGTTTGTATGCACGTTAAATTTTTGCATTGAAAAAATATTTATTTTAATAATAACAATCCAGTGGCTCTGCTGTTAATTTGTTGGAAGAAACGTGAATTGTAATCTTTAATAATTGAGTGATTAAAGGCAATAAAGGTAGTCATTTAAATTTGACAACCCAAAAAAAGAATGCTTTAAATAAAAGACTTCGATCATTGGTTGTCTTCAATCTTTGAGAAGGACTACATCGGGGATGGGAAGGAGTAAAAAAAAATATAAAATATTATTAATGAAGTCCTTTCCACTTTTCAGTTCCTATTGTACAATTTTGAGATCTGAAGGTTCACAACTCAGTTGGAAGGGTTTCGAAGGAAGTTTAAGGATAAAACAAACTCTTTGCCAGATTCAATTAATGTTAAAAATTTAATCTTATCTTTGCTTAGCATAAAAGATGTTTTGTATACTCTTGCTATTATCAATAATCTCATTTTCCCCTTGATAGTATGAGTTTGAAAATCTTAAAATGACGATAAAAAATTGAAAACTGTGCCAATGTCTGAGAAGTTGGCAGTATTGTGCCCAATTACATAAAGACTGTACTACAAGTAGTCACACAATACAGATACGCAACATTCAGTTGCCGTAGCATATGCAAAAATGACCGCCCCCATTGGAGACATGCACCAAATGGGAGCAGCGTTTCATCATCTGTTTTCTGAGTAGTGAAGAAGGATACGTATTGCAGTTCATCGATGAATGCTGTTGCAATGTGGTGATGCATGTCTCACTGCAGCAAGTGTACGAGTGGAATAGGAAGTCAATCCACCATTCCTCCTCACCAAAACCCAAAAACTTCCGCACTCTGACATCTGCAGGGAAGGTTATGGGAGATGAACGAGACGTGCAACAGTTGGTACCATCAAAGACTTAAACTTCTAGTGTCTTCCACATCTCCCGTACTCACCAGACCACGCCCATAATGATTACATGTTTGGACCATTGAAAGAGACATTGGGAGGAAAACATTTCCAATGTGATGAAAAGCTGCAACATGTGGTGAATGAGTGGCTTCACATACGACCAAAAAACATTTATTTTAAAGGAATTCTCCCACTCTGTAAGCATTGGAGGATTTGTATTGAAAACAATGGAGACTATGTTGAAAAAT
>JAFIDM010000004.1:42350780-42385696 GCA_023159025.1 Thereuonema tuberculata | reverse complement strand
ATACCTTTGTATAAAAAAGGAATTAAAAGTGAACCAAAAAACTATAGAGGCATCACGCTCCTAAATACATCCTTTAAGATTTTTACAGAAATTTTAAAAAATAGATTGGAGAAATGGATTGAAAATAATAACATAATTGTAGAAAATCAGGCAGGCTTTAGAAAAAATTACTCAACACAAGATAACATATTTATTTTAAATGCTCTTATAGACTTAAAATTAATGGTTAAAAGGAAAAAACTTTTTGCAATGTTTATTGACTTTAAAACTGCCTTCGACAGTGTAGATAGGAATATATTAATAAAAGTACTAGTCAAAGTAGGGATAAAAGGAAAAATGCTAAGAGTGATAAAAAATATATATGAGGACACTAGAATAAATGTTGGAAATAATATAGGAGGGAGGGAAATATTCATTACAAAAGGAGTAAGACAAGGATTTAGTATTAGTCCCATTCTATTTTCATTGATAATAAATAACTTATAATAACTAATTAAAATTAAGAGAGGAAGGATGGGGGGGGGGTATTAAATTTAAAAATGAGCGAGTATTTAGTCTTATGTATGCAGATGATTTAGTAATATTGGCGGAAACACAAGTAGAACTTAATCGAATGATTAAAGTTTTACAAGAATTTGTAAACGAATACTGTCTAAACATTAATCTAGAGAAAACGAAAATTATTATTTTTAGAAATGGGGGAAAGAAAGCAAAATCAGAAAAATGGACGTTGAAAAATGAAGAGATCGAAGTGACAAATAAATATCAATATTTAGGAAAATGGTTCACCTCACAAAATAGCAATAATGTAAATATAAAATATAGAAAGGAAAAAGGAATAGCAGCAACTTGGAAATTAATAAAATTAATCAAAAGAGCAGAAATAAATGATTGGAAAAAAATAAAATACTTGTTTAACAGTATAGTTAAAAGAATCATTTGTTATGGAATGGAAATAGATGGATGGAAAATTAAAAAGGAACTAGAAAACATACAATATTTATTATTAAGTTATATTTTAATATGGAAAAAGATACTCCAAATTATATTGTGGAAAATGAATTAGGATTATATCCATTAAGAATAGATTGTATTAAAAGGAGTATAGACTATGTAACAAAAATTGTGAAACTTAACGAAAATAGATTACCGAAGATAATTTTAGAGAACATGGTAGAAAATGCAAAGAAAGGGAATAAATGTAATTATATAAAAGAGATTGAAAAAATATTTAATGAAGTAGGATTAGGGATAGAATTGGAAAGGATAATGGATGATAAATATTGGATGGAATGTAAAACAATAAATATTGGATGGAATGTAAAACAATAAATATTAAAAAACTGATAGAAATAAATATGCATTGTAATTATAATAAAATACAAAATTTGAAATATAATAACTACTATGGTAATTTAGATGTTCAAATTGAAGGGGCCAGTTACTTATGTAAAAACATGATCCACTCCTATTGGAAAGAAATATACATTAAAATTAGATGTGGTAGTATTTGGAAATCGGGTAAATACTGGTTAACTAAAGAAGAAAGGAATTGTAGATTAGGATGTAATAGATTGGAAGATTGGAACCATATAATTTTTGAATGTGAAAAAATGAAAGAAGAAAGAAAGGAGTTAGGAATTGAAAAAATCTCCAATAGGGGTGGATGGTGGATTACACAACTGAATCAAAACAGAATTAATAAGGAATTATGTAAATATATTAAGGTATTTTTAGAGAAAATAGAAAATAAAGAATAAATAAGAGGGGTAAATAAATTTATAGGGTAATATTTTTACTATTACTTATGTTGTTAATATTATACTGTAAAAAGGATATCATTATATTATTATTATATTATTATTATTATTGTTAATAATCTTATTTGTAGTTATAAATATAAACAAAAATGAAATTGTATTACTAACAATGCAAAAGAAAAAAGGTGGAAGATTCTAAACTTGTAAAGGGCTAACACCCAGATCAAGTATAATAAATTATTATTATTATTATTATTATTTTAATCTTCAGAATTCGTTAAGATTTAACTAAATAAATCAAAATAACAACTTTTTATCTGGAAGAAATTAGTCATTGATTAAATACATGATTTATAAACAATATATTTATTAATGCAACTTTTATAAACGAATTTAGATCATAACATTTCTGAAAATGTATTAGTTGATTTATCGAAAAGTCTCCTTACACTTGGAAATTTTAATTCATTCAAATACAAAAAATTCTAAGCTAATCAAAATTAATACAGTCCATATATGTTACTAATTCCAATTAATTTTAATCATTTCAAAATTCTCACTATTAACATTGGTTTACAAAAACGCAAATTTGAATTGTTAGGCATCTTAGAAATTCATGGCTTTTTTTTTAATGTTTCAATTTAAAAAAATATTAAAAGATTATGCAAATAATTAATTATGAAGAGATACATTACATTAACACCTTATATTATTATTATTTATAGAGAATATATGTTTATGAATATTGCTAGGTTTTACAATTTTTCTGTATAACAGATCATAAGTAGTTATTAGGCTTTCGTTTTTAAATATTTTTTAGGAGAACTTAACTTTTTGCGCAATGCCAAGTTATAGTTTTTGTTTTGACAAATGATTAAAAAGACTAAAAGAGAAACAACTGAAAAAGTCCAGGCCACAGAGAGCAGTTGAATCTCTAAACATAAAGTAATGCCTATATTGATTTAATTAACCCGTTCTATCTTTGAATAAATACATTTTCTTAAAAAATAGATTTCTCTTAGTTCAGAGAACAAGATATACAGTAAAACCTCTCAAATCCGGTCCTCGGTAATCCGGCCCCCACGGTAATCCGGTCTGGTCCTGAGAAATGTTTTTTTTTTACTTGTAATAACTTAATTTGTTTCCCTATTTTGAGTCAACTCTGGTGTCGCGCAGCGAATACGTGCTTTTTAGGAGGTGGAGAGACATCAAAGAAATATTCCCAGCGATTTAAACATACCGCAAAAATTTCATTTTTTTTAAAGTTATGTGAATAGAACAATGCCATTTATTGGTTTAAATTTTAGTATTTTTATTTATTAAATTAAATTGTAATTTTTTGATGTAAATTGAAAACATTAAAAGAGACATTATAATTAGAATTTTTTTTTATTATTATTATTTTACAGTATTTATATTGTTAAAATGTAGTTTAATGCATTTGCGTCATTGTACTGTGTACGATAAATAAGACTACTGTAATTATAAAATACACTTTTTATTTGTATTGTTTTTTAATAAACATTTCAGTGCAAAATTATCAAATTGCGATTATTATTAAATTATTAAACCTGGCCTAATGTCCTCATAAAAATTGAGCTATTGAGTTATTCTAAGAACACTCTGGGTAGTCCGGCTTTTCTGATTTAATCCGGCTACTGGGCGCCATATTAGGCCGGATTGGAGAGAATTTACTTTATTCTAACCAACGGATGAATCATGAGAGAAAAACCCTGAGACATCGAATTTCAAAGAAATAAACTTAGTTTTTACAATTTTTCGTCGCTATTATGTAAATACTGCAAATGATGTAAATAAGAAAATGGAAAAGTTATTTCCTAAGCTAATGAGAAAGATGTGTGATCTTATTTATGCTTCTGAAAGACATATCGGATTTCTTTAATATTTGACATACAGTGTAAATTAATTGGAGATTAGAGACAGAATGGTTTTAAACAAGAAAAACAAAATTAAATTGGGTTTCTGTTATTGATCACTTTTTCATTGGAAAAAAAGCATTTTCTTGGGTTACTGTTCGATTTCCGATTTTCTATATCGAAAACACTATTTCTTAAGTATCAAATATGTGCAAAATTTCACTTAAATCCGATATATCATTTAGAAATCCTGTGACAATCATATTTCCTTAGAATCAGAAGATAGATTTACTTGATGTTATAACAGATTTTCATTTAGCAAGTTTAGAATAAATTTTCTTTTTATATATGTTTGCTTACTTTCACACAATTTTAAAGCAAAGGCTAAAATTTTTCTGGAGCTAAAATTTCCCCCCCCCCCACTAATTTTAGCTACGTCCACAACGCAGCCGTTAAAGTTAATTGAAGTTTGGTGCACTTGGCCATTAGTCTTTCATAAGAAATAAAATACGATTAAGTATAAAAATTGCAATCCTGGAGAAATGAAGTTGATGGAAAGTGATTGAGAGTTCAGATAACACAGATTTCCAGTAGCAGCAGTCTCGCCGTTCTGGTCAGTAGGAAAGTGAAAATAAAGTTACTTAAGCATTGTCTAATTTTACAGTCACTGCTCTCCTGTAGTTTGAAACGTAGTTTTGTTCATTTGGCCAGATTAGATGATTTCTTGAAACTCAAATATGGCACAAGGAATTTTTACAAACTAGGCAATCCGTGAAATATTTACGGAAGTAAAACAAAAAGCACATATTTGAAACCAGATAAAAAACAAAGAAAAAAATTTAAAAATAAATAAAATGAAATTAAAAAAAAAAATATAATTAGTTATATGGGATTGGAAATCCGAACCTTTCGATAGACCAAAAACATACAGTTACTCTACACCAACATTTACTTTCTCCTGATAGCAGTGAGCTAATAAGACTATCTCCGCTCTGTCCAAGTTGATGACAACGGAATTTTCCCTATTAAATAATTTTTACAATTCCAATTCCAAATTACAGAGTTCATTGAATATATTCATTAAGCGATCAGAGAAAGTAGGATAAAATGAGCCCGTCCGCTCATTGTCCGTCAAACTGTCATCTTAACTGCATTGTTCAAATCAAATCGTACTAAATTTTTGTAAATAATAAATTATACAAAATTACAGTGCTTATGTTTCTCGAACAGGATAGAAATGCTTGATGACAATAGAGACAATTCACATCTGACTACTTCCATGTACATAGAACACTTTTTAAAGAACCAAGGTAGTGTAAAGTAACAAAAAATCAGAAATTGAAGTTGCTATATATTATGCCAATATTATTTCCTAAAATAACCTATAATATTATATATGACTCTTGGGTTAAAATATCGTTGTTTTTCAGTGATTTGCAAATGAAATTTTTTATAAATTATTACTGATTGCAGTATATTGATATGCCAAGCAATTTTTATGGTTCTAAGGTTTTTTATAGTAATTTTTTGGATAGTAATTTTTATCTTAAAGTTTATTCATTATAAACTTAAGTTTTAATTCATTTACATATTTATGTTTATTTAATTATTAAATAATATGATTTTGATAAACTAAATTACCTCAGACTCTTAAAAGATCACGAGTCTCATAGCAATGGAGTTTTATTTTTTAAGATAAAAATATAACAATTAAATTAATCTCGAAATACTATAAATTAAAAATAAAAATTGAATCTTTTGCGGAAGTTAGGAATTCTTTCCTTTTGAAAGGTTTGTTGAAGCCACTCAAAAAGTCAACCTCACGTCCTCGTCGTGGGTGGCGGGCAACATCATAGGCTCTAGATAGACTATTGATAGTTCTAGATAGATAACTATAGATGACTAACGAGGATCTGGTCCCCGAATCTAAGGTGTAAAGCATCTTGCCGATGGATGTATGGCACTACGGGGTAAATTAGATTTCAGTAATTTACTGTGGCGATAGTGTCGTCAGGAAACTATCCCTGTGGGTTTCCTGGCGACTCCCACAGTATTCAAACTGCCTAAAGCAGTGCCTTCCAGGCAAATATGGGGATATGTGCCTGGTGACTGCCTTTTTTCCCCAGTTAAATAAAACTGTTGTGGAAAACATTATAAAAGAAAAAAACCCTACGGTCGAGGACCCTCAGAGGAACTCGAACGGTAATGAAACACAAGGGAGCAATGCGACCTTGGAAACCAAAAAAGCTCAAGAGGCAACTACTTGTAGAGACTCTCAGGAACAAAAAATCACTTCAAGCTTTCAACGCATGAACCTGGAAAAGCGAAAGCTTTCCGGGGCTCAGCGTAAAAAACTGAAGAAACTTAGACAAAGAGAAGCTAAAACCGGGGACTCTGAAGTACCGGGTAATGCTTCTTCACAGCAGGTAGCTACCAAGAGTGGGACCGGTAGAAGGCCCATCTCGGAGGATAGCAACCCCTCTCCAAGAGGTATACCTGCTAAAATATCAAAGGGCCCTACAAACCCAGTATCATACAAGGACATTACATCTGCCATTAAAATGGCAATTGTCCCTGTAAACTTTCCCGATATCAAATTAACAGAGGGAGAAGCCAATGTCATTAAAAATGACCTTCTCGGGGAGATTGATAAAATCACATCCGGGAAGGCTAATTCGCAGTTCGAGGAAAGTAGATTTCTACGGAGCTATCTAAGAATAACATGTACTAGTAAATCTACTAAGTAATGGTTAGAAAGCCTTTGTAAAGACTCTAATAAATACAAAGTTATGGAAGTGAAAGATCTTCCAAACCAATAAAGGTCTTAGTATGGATCCCAGGCTCACCGCAGCTAGAGGTCCAAACTATCATAAAACGACTTGAGATACAGAACCAGGGAGTAAATTCCAGGGAATGGAGGCTCATTAGTCATAGTATTGAAGTCAAAGGACAAAAATTGATCTTTGGTATAGATGAAACATCTGCTAAGAAATTAGCAGAGTTACAATATAAGCCTCATCTGAACTTAACCAAGTTACTATTAATATCCTGGGGAAGAAAGAAAAAGAGGCAAACATTGAGGAGAATACAGGGATAGACCTTGATAATCCAATACCTGATACCTCATCAAAACCTTGAATAAACCCCCTTTTTTTTAAATTGTGAAGATTATTCAAGTAAATCTACAGCACAGCAAGGCAGCAACCGCTACACTATGTAAATTCATCTTAGAAGAAGCTATAGACATCGTCCTCATCCAGGAAACATGGTGTTACAAAGATAAGGTAAGAGGATTAGGAAATATTGGGGGAACTATCATTGCATGTTCTAACAATAAACAACATACTTGTATATTTATTAAAAAGAATATTAAGTAGTTTACTCTAACTGAATATTGCATCACTGATTTGGTAGCAATTAAAGTTATGTTTAACGTTAAGGAAAAACAAGGGGATATTATATTTACCTCTGCTTATTTTCCTTATGATTCACCTGAACCTCCACCTGCTGAGGAGTTTGTTAAACTTGTTAATATGGTGAGGGATAAAAAGGAAGAACTCATCACTGGTATTGATGGCACACCACATTATATGGGGGAGTAAAGACATTAATATCAGAGATGAAAAACTTATAGAATTTATAATCACTTCTGATTTACAAAGTTCTTAATAATGATAATACTCCTTCGTTTTTTAATAGAATTAGAGAGGAAGTTATTGACATTACCTTAGGTACTCCTTTTGTTAGTATCAAAGTGAAAAATTGGCATGTATCTAATGAGATGACTTTTTCAGATCATAAATACATTAGCTTTACCTTAGAATCAAGTTATTTTATAACTAATTTCTACAGAAACCCTAAAAATACTAATTGGGAATCTTACAAAGATGATCTTAAGAATAGTATTAGGTTTTGCCCATCGGATTAAATCTGTTGAAGATAAAGAGACAACTTTTGATTATATACAACAATCTATTATCTCTTATATAATGCGAATTGTCCCGAGATAAAGCTCAAACTACCTAGACGTGTTTCTTGGTGTGATCAAGAGCTGACCAATCTCAGAACATGCACTAGAAAGCTGTTTAATGCAGCTAAAAGAAACGGTGAATGGGATATTTATAAACAATCATTCACTGAATGTAATAGAGCTTTGAGAAAAGCTAAATGAAAATCATGGAGGAAGAACTGTGAGGAAATTTCTAATCTTTCTAACAGTTCTAGACTCTATAAAATTTTAACAAAAAAACCTAATCTTAGATAAGGGACTCTGTTACAAAAAGATGAAAGTTATACTACCAGTGGGGAAGAAACATTCAAGTGTACATTTCCCAGATTCTATGGAGATCGATCCGGACGGAAACGTAGATTCGCTAAATTTAAACTTGGGGTCTCATTTTAGAGCACCTAAGGAAAATTGGCGGACTGCGCGACTGGCCATCGATCAATCAAAGGTAGAATGGGCAGTATCTACTTTCAAACCTTTTAAATCAGCTGGATTAGATCAAATCTTTCCAGCCCTTATACAAAAAGAATAAGCTTTCTAGCTACATCTCTTTGTAATATTTTTAGAGCATGCCTAGCTCTGGGTTATATTTTATATTAACACAGTCAAGGTTGTGTTTATCCCTAAGCCGGGTCAATCTTCTTTTGTCGATGCCAAAGCTTTAAGACTAATTAGCTTAACATCTTTTCTTCTGAAAACTATGGAAAAGCTAATTGATAAATACATCAAGTTAGGAAATCAACTGAGGCGGCTCTTCATAGCCTTGTCTTTATTGTCGAAACCACACATGAAAAAAAAGAAATATCTCTTGCAGCTTTTCTTGACATCGAAGGAGCATTTGATAATACATCCTTTTTTTCTATAGATTCCAAACTAAACTGGAATTCTCATATTAATAAAAGTATCAATAAAGCATACATTGCCTTCTGGGCATGTAGAAATGCTATTGGAAAAACATGGGGATTAAAATCTAGTGTAATCTTTTGGATCTACAATGGTTATTAAACCCATTATATTATATGCAGCTATAGTTTGGTGGACTAAAGGTAAACTGATTACAACCAGGAACAAACTGAACACCTTACAAAGACTAGCATGTATGGGCATTACTGGGGCTATGAGGACATCCCCTTCTGCCAGTTTGGAGGTCCTTCTTGATCTACCCCCCCTCTTCACTTGGTACTTGAAGCAGAGGCAAGAGCGACCATACATTCATTCATTCATAGTTCTCTGCCAAGGGCAGGTCCTTCACTGCAAGCCCAGCATTCTCTAATCTTTTCTATTTTCTGCCTTCCTCTTCGTCTCCACATAAGATCCATTTATCATAATGTTGTCGATCATCTGAAACCTTCTTCTGCCTCGAACTTTTTTACCGTTCACCATTCCTTCCAGTGCATCCTTCATTAGGGAGTTTCTTCTCAGCCAGTGACCAAACAAGTTTCTTTTTCTCTTCCTGATCATTTTCAGCATTATTCTTTCTTCACCAACTCTTTCTAGCACAACTTCATTTCTCATTTTGTCTGTCCATTTCACAAGCTCCATTCTTCTTCATATCCACATTTCAAATGCTTCTAGTCGTTTCTCTTCACTGCGTAGTAATGTCCATGTTTCTGCCCCATACAATGCCACATTCCACACAAAGCACTTCACTAGTCTCTTCCTTAGTTCTTTTTCCAGAGGTCCGCAGAAGATGCTCCTTTTCCTATTAAAAGCCTCCTTTGCTATTGCTATCCTCCTCTTGACTTCTTGGCAGCAGCTCATATCACCACTTATAGTACACCCTAAGTATTTAAAGTTGTTCATTTGTTCCAATGTCTCATTCCGAATACTTATGTTTATCTTCTTTGTCTTTCTTCCGATAACCATAGTCTTTGTCTTGTTTACATTTATCTTCATTCCATATTGTTCACAGCTGTCATTCAGCTGCAGTAGCATATCCCTTAGTATCATCATAGACTTAAAATTAATAATCTGTGGAAACCCCATTTTTGTAATGTGGGACATGCAGCTCTAGCTAGGGAGATTTCTAAAGAACCATTTTTACAAATGAACTCCGATAAAATGATGTCTAGAATTTCTTTTACAAAACTTTTCCGCATTATCTTTCCTTGCTAAGATGAATGGAATAATGACAGTAAACCCACCGATATCAATGGAATAAGATGGTATACAGATGGTTCTAAACATAATGGGAAAACCGGAGCTGGAATCCGAGGAATGAAACCAAGGATGGACATAAGTCTAAGCCTAGGGATCTACTCAACAGTATTCCAAGCAGAAACGTACGCCATTTTACAATGTGCCTATGAAAATATAAAACGTAAATATAAAAATAAAAATATCTATATATTTCCAGATAGTCAGGCAGCTCTTAAAGGCCTGAATTCACCCAATATCAATTCTAAATTAGTATGGGAATGTAAGTAAACCCTTAATAGTCTTGCTGAACATAAATGGGTAAACCTAATATGATACCAGAACACAAAGGGATTGAAGGTAATGAGCTAGCAGACAAACTAGCAAAAAAAGGAACTGAAGCCTCGCTCATTGGACCTGACCAGTCTGTGAGTTCTCCATTGAAACCACTAAAACTGCAATTGGGGACTGGGCAAGGAGACAGCAAAATATCTATTGGAGTAATCTTCCAGGGCAGTAACACTCAAAGCTCTTTATTAAAGAGCCTTTAAGGAAAAGAGCCAGGGAACTTTTTAATTTAAATAAGAACCAGACTAGAATCTTGACAGGACTCTTTACTGGTCACTGTCTCTTAATGAAACACCTTTTTAATATAAAAATAGTTTCAAATCCTACAAGCAGAAGATGTGAGAAAACTGATGAAACAGCAGCACACATGCTATGTGAGTGTGAAGCGCTTGCGAGCACAAGACACAAGTTGATAGGTATGGGTTCTCCCAATCCCTCAAACTATGTGACAATACCCCTGCATAAAACACTACAGATTGGTAAAATCCTAGGGCTTACGCAGAATTAAGGACATTGGGATACACAATAGGCCTTTTGAGGCCGCAGTGTTAGGGACTTAAAAGTACCTCCCATTTTATTTATGTTATGTTATATTAAGGTTTGTTGGAAAAAAGGAAAGATTCCTCCTTTGGAAAATTCGGTAAAAAGGTTAAAAAGTATTTACAAGAGTAAATAAAGAAAAAGAAAAAGAATTCATATCTACTTCATCTACCGAAACCATGTAGAAAAAATAAAGTTATATCACGATTTTTTTCGCAGTATTTTTTTTTTTTTTAATTTTGAAGGAAGTCTATCAGATAAAAATTTAGAGATTTTAAAAACTCCACTTTCAAAACTGAATTTCTTAATCAATCAAGGCTAAAATTCAAAATTCATTAGAAGGATATTTCCAGGTAATCTATTTGAAGAATGCAGAAATGCCATCTAAAAATTTCTTTAAAATAAACAAACAACAAGAATTATAGAAAAATATTGAAGAAAAAAAAAAGTAAACATTCATCATTTAAAAGTTAAAAAATTCATTCTTAATTTATTTAATCTTAATAAATGAAAATTAGTGATATATAATCCTTAAGCTTTTTCCTAAGAATTTTGTGTATAATTGTTTTTAGTTTTTACTATTCAACTAATATCATTCTGCGTTCCTGAGGATTTCCGTTTGAATAATATCGCGAAATTCCGCTAGGTGCCGCTAGGTGAGAGATGGAATAAAATTCTACACATAAATGCTTTTATATTTTACACTTTAATGCTTTTATATTTTACACTTTAATGCTTTTATATTTTACACTTTAATGCTTTAATCATTTTATTATTAATAAGTAAATATATTAAACATTTGCTCATCATAATTTACGACTAGTTTTGGCATACGTTATTTATTGAATATTTGAATTGTAAATACATTTCTGAAAGGTCACTGTTTATACGAACGATGCGCCTAAGTTTTTGCTGGAAGTTGTTTAATCTCAGAATGGCTTTCTGCTTTCATACTTAAAAATTTTTTACTTGCATTTCATTGAAATAAGACACAAAAATAAAACTTAACTTTCTTATCACTAACTTACTATAAGTGATAAGAGATGTTTTCACTTCATAAGCATAGTGATTCTCGATGCTGTGACATTCCGATTATAAACTGATTATGAACATGGTCGCTCGCACATTCGGGTAAGGAAGAAGGGGGCCACAAACCCTCTCTGAAATTTTGAAAATTAATGAAAGTCATATACCGTATTTGCTCCAATAAACGCCGGATCTCTAATTGTCGCCGGTCTCTAATAAGCGCCGGGCTGCAGAGGGGACACGGCCAAATAGTAGCCGGTCTTTAACAGTAGCCGGGTCTTTGATATTTGCCTACCGGTACTAGTGTAAGCGTCCGTATCTTTATAGTCGTGCGTAATACCTTATGGTACATTGCCTTACAAAATGCCGCCAAAACGGTCATTTGACATTGCCTTTAAGATTCGCACGGTGGAATACGCGAAAGAATTCCGATGAGGCGACCGCCCGTCATTGCGGATTCGGACGACTAATAGCAGTGAAAGGTACAGAAAGACATTGCCTTTATCTTTAACAGTCTTATGTAGCATGTGAAATTCAAATAAAGTAGCTTTTTGTAATATTAGCCAGTATTTATGTGTAAAAATATTTCGTTCTGAAGGTTTTTGTTAATAATGGCCGGCCTCTAATAGCAGCCCGATCTCTATTAAGCGCCGGGAGCCGAGGCTAGTTTTGCAAATAAACGCCGGGGACCTCTATTGGAGCATATACGGTAATTTCTTCTCGTAACAAACTAATAGATTTTTAGAAAAAGGTAAATTTTATTTAAGTTAAGCATCCTATTATTTTTAAAAGTCCCAAGTGATAAATTAAAATGAAAAATAGAATGAGAAGACATAATTTCATTATTTAAGGAATAAAATAAAGAAAAAATGGGAAAACACATAAGAAACATTAATGTTTCAGTAAAGTTTATAAACATATAAGTCTAAAATTTCTTAAAAAACAAATGAAAGGAGTCACAGGATAGGAAGGATTAAAAAGAAGTAAACAGACCATTTTTAGAAATAAATTATTGATTTGAGAGAAAAACAGTTGGTATTTAAGAATAGAAGAAACTAATAGGTGTGAACAAATATGCTGATGAACATTTGTTTAGAAAAAAAAACAAGAAAAAAAAATGATAAAGTTACTAAATTATAAAGAAATATCATAATAAAGACAAACAATATATTCTGTGACAAAAAAAAAAGAAGAACGATCAAGAATGTCCGTTTTGAAAGATTTTTTTTTCGTTCAAATAACAATAAATTTTAATTAAAGAAAGAATATCCTTAAATTCTCCTATTCGTCTTCATTGTTCTTTCGAAGTAGTTAATAATTTCTCTGATGGATTTATAATTCTAATTTACTGCTAGAACATTCGAATTGTTTGTATTACTCTGAATGTATTTTTATTTGATTGTAGTTTTTATCTCACATTAACATTAAAAAACTTAAACACAAGAAAAAAACTAAAACAACAAATTAATAGAAAGAGGCTTTTTTTTTTTGAAAATTCTTCTTAACATTGATTTAAAAAGCATTTTGTTGTGTTTTTTTTTAATTTTCATTATTATAAATAATATAGGATTGACAACATCCAGAGTTGAGACAAAATATTGCATTTTCTAGCATCTGTGAAAATAACAGTGAATACAAATAGCATAATGAAATAATCCTTATTTCATATTTTATCCTACAAATCATTACTACAAAATAAAATATAGTTTCACTTATTACGTAACTGCGGTAATACCGAGATGATAATTTACTTTTTACGAATTCTACTTTTCTGATATACTCTGATTGTGTAAAAAAAAATTATAATTTATTTGTTAGTTTCCATAAGAGGCTGAATTGTTATTTGAAAATAGACTGAGGTATTAATTCTTTTGACTAAATCATTATGTAGCGCAATAATAAGACCATAGAGTATGTTAGAATTTATTTTAATTATATAATTGCAAATAGAAGAAAACTAAAGATGGTAATAAAAGTGTAATTATGAATCCTAATGATTCTTCAAAAATAAGAAATTATTCAAACTAACCCAAAATGGATGCTATAAAAGTCAATTGCATGAATTTTCTGTTTCAAATATGGAACACAAATTTAATACCTATTCACCAGCGTAGTTTTTTTAAGCATAGAATGAGTGGATATATTAGTGATTTCATTAAAAAAAAGTAGGATATAATTAATATTATCATTAGAACTTTAAAAATTATTTTGTTTCTGAATGTACATGCTCGATTTGCATTTGCACTATGATTACAAATAAACACTGCATTTATAAATGTTAGTAATAGGCAAATAAAAAATATTGCTTTTGTTCGATTTTTAAATTACATTTGGGGAAAAAAAAATCATGTCGAAAAAAAGATTTGTGCCCTTCCTAAAACAAATAATATTAAGCAATTTTGTGAAATTTATCATCAGCAGCAAATGATCCTTCTTTCATGAAGAAAATGGGAAATTAAAAACGCAAACATAGCCTTAAATGAAAAACAAAAATTGAAAATTTGATGTAATTTACAGAAAGTCATTCAATTATCCGAAACAACACGGTAGATGGCGCGCGCGATCAAGACTTGTGTGTGTATTGAACTGCCCATGCTTAATATAGGAGGGCTTTGATGAACAACATAAAAACATTCTATTTATAGTCATTAACTTTAAAGAAATGGACGATAAGAACAGGGGCTGCATCCCTGTAAATGGCTTCGATCAATCAGGGACTTAAGTGCGGCAACTTCTTCCAAAACCAATGACAGGTGCGGAACAGTGACTAGAGACTACAGTGTGGCCAACGTTGGTCTTCTTTTCTATTGGCTAACGCTTCCGCCGTCATGTTTTTGCAAACTGGAGCACAAGTTTATATAGGCCACAGTGGGGATTTTCACATTTTAACTAAATTTTTTGATTCACAGTTGTCTACTGCCTTTGATTGAATTTAATGTTAATTTGAGAAACACAGAAACATTTTTCTTTCAATTTTGCACCCTAAAAACACTAAAATATATTTATAAAAAATAAAACCAACCTTATATTTTGTGAGCAAAGCCTATTTTTTTTTTTTTATTTGCAAAAATTAAATAAAAAATATGAGACATAAAATAAAAATCAATTTAAGAAAAAATAAAACAAACCTTAAATTTTGTGAGCAAAGCCTCTTATTTATTTATTTATCTATTTATTTATTTATTTATTTATTTATTTATTTATTTATTTATTTATTTTTATGTCATTCATATTTTCTTTTATTGACACCAGTACAAAATACTATCAGCTATTTGTTATATAAAACAATAAAATAAAGTAAATATCTCTTTGATATTGTTGAATTTTAATAGGGGAAATGGTGGAAATAAATAAAGGGTTTCTATTGCTTATTATCATTATTTATTATAAGAGATTTTTATAATTATTTTTATAATTATTTTTATAATTTATTTTTATATTTATAATTATAATTATTTTCATAATTATTTTTATAATTTATTTTTATAATTTTTATTATAACAGATAAGTAAATTTTTAGTTGTATATAAATCTATCGTTTAAATTAAAAATGTACTTATCTGTTACAAGTATTATACTTAATAAGTATTTATTTATAATTATTTATCCTTATTTAGTAATAAATATAACTTCATGATAATAATTCTCCAAAAATTCTTTTAAATATATTTGTTTATACATTTATTAAATATATTTGTTTGTTTATTATTGTGTATAAAGTTGTATATAAATCTATTGTTTTGTTGTATATGTATTGTTAGATATTATAGTTTTATGTTAACTTATATTATAAGGAATGTAATTAGGTTACTTTGTAGAAAATAATGATTTTTTTTTCTGAAATCCGTTTTATTTCTCTTTATTAATTTATTTATTTATTTATAAATAAAAATAATTATAAAAATAATTATAAAAATCAGTTATAATAAATAATGATAATAAGCAATAGAAACCCTTTATTTATTTCTACCATTTCCCCTATTAAAATTCAACATTATCAAAGAGATATTTTCTTTATTTTATTGTCTTATGTAACAAATAACTGATAGCATTTTGTACGAGTGTCAATAAGAAAAATATAAATGATACAAAAAATAAATAAATCAATCAATAAATAAGAGGTTTTGCTCACAAAATTTAAGGTTTGTTTTATTCTTTCTTTATTGATTTATTGATTATACATTGATTTTTATTTTATAACTCATATTTTTTATTTAATTTTTGCAAAAAAAAAAAAATTAGAGGCTCTGGGTTTCTCTAATATATGGCCTCTGGTGATCCTTGCACTGCAATGGGTAGAATAAATCCTTTTCTTTTAATGGAGCCTTCGTCTATGTAAGGTTGTTAGTAATTGCTGCAGTCGTGGTTCTACTGACCAACGTTATCTTGTTGTTCACTTTAACCAATAATCAACTCAAGACAGGAGAAATATTAGGATGGTAATCAACTGAAACATACTTAATGTTGGTTTTAGCTGTTGCATTCAAAGGGTCATTGTTGTAAATATGATACAATGCCAAACGAATATGATTATTAATGAACATCCTTAGGTAAAAGATATTTAAGAATATCTGTACTAACACTGCCATCTCATTACAAAAGATATCCTATCTATTGGAAAGCCCTATACATTGTCATGTGTATTATATTTGCTTTAAAATACATGGGACAAGAGAATAAGAAAGTTGAGCCTAATTCCCGAATATGTGGGTTTTCGGTGTATTCCGGTAACTACCTCTCAAGTCTTTGGAAATTCCAATGTTCAAAAAAAAAATATTTTAGATTTCTCCATCTTCAAAGTAAACTTTATGTCTTGATGTATACTTAAAAAGGCGTCAGAAATAATGTCTTGGTTCTCATTATTTGCATAGAAAATAAGGTCATCGACGTAAATAAGTAAATAAGTGAAAAACGCGTGAATATAGGTGTCTGCAGACTGGATTCTTTCCTAAATAAATTAAAAATAAAATTTAAAACCTTTAACTGAAATAAACTTAAAAAATCTAAAGTCTAAATACTGAACAATTGTAGATTATCTAAAAGTAAATATATGCAGAAAATAACCATTTTAAAAAGGAAAAAGAACAAAACAGTTATTTTATCTCATATTTAAGAAAAATGCGAACCTACCTTCAGTCATTCACAATTTCTTTTTTATATTCTTTTTTATTAGAGTTATAGAATTTTTGTTTTCTATTTATTTTTTATTTATAGAATTTTTATTTTCTACATAATTTTTAAATCAAATCATTTAACGTGCTGTGAAATTGCTTAAAATCGAGAAATCAAAGGCAGCACATGAATAAATTGAAATTGCCTCTCTTGTTCGATTATTGGGAAGGAGTTGGGAACAGCTGTTTCGTCCTTAATCGGACTCATCTGCTTAACCCCGCCTTCCACGATAAAAAAAACCAGAGAGGCAAGATCTTAAGTCAGGATCACCGTCATACCTGACAGTGACCTCTCAAAAGAAAGAAAGACAAGAAGTTAATTGGGGTGCCAACTCAGCACCACCAAAAACCTTTTCCTACGTTCAGTAGGCAAAAAGGAATTAAACTAAGAAAAAGAAATTCCAAATCGGAATACCAAACAAAAGCAAAAGCTAAATCAAATCATTTAACGTGCTGTGAAATTGCTTAAAATCGAGAAATCAAAGGCAGCATATGAATAAAGTGAAATTGCCTCTCTTGAAATTACATGATTTTTCTTTACAGAATGTTTTTACGGAATGTTTTTCCTCATTTTTTTAAAAAAATATTTATATTTCATGTACTCATGAATGATTACTTTTTCATTCTTCATTATTTTTCTATAATTCTTATTGTTTGTTTATTTTAAAGAAATTTTTAGATGGCATTTCTTCATTCTTCAGATAGATTACCTGGAAATATCCTTCTATTGTTTTTTGAATTTTAGTCTTTATCATTAAGAAAGTGTGGCTTCTAAAGTAATCGTATCTGTGTGTGTGTGTGTTTGTAGCTGTTATCTTCTTTCATATTTTTAACGGTTTCAACAGTTTTGAAATTGCAGTTTTTAAAATCTCTCAATTTTTTTTCTGATAGACTTCCTTCAAAATGAAGAAAAATAAATGACGGTGAATGAAATCGAGATATAATTTTATTTCTTCTACATGGTTTCTGAAGGTGAAGTAGATATGAATTCTTTTTATTTTGTTTTATTACTCCTGTAATACTTTTTAAATTTTTTTACCAAATTTTCCAAAGCGAATCTTTCCTTTTTTACAAAATATTTTTCATAAGCAAAGAATTTCTATCTTCCTGAAAAGATTGAATTTTTATTTTTAATTTATAGCAATTCGAGATTAATTTAAATTTTATATTTTTCCCTTAAAAAATGAAACTCCAACGCTATGAGGCTCCTTATCTTAGAGTCTGAAGTAATTTAGTTTATCAAAATCACATTATTTCTTAATTAAACAAACAAAAATATGTAAATCAATGAAAACTTAAGTCTATAATGAATAAACTTTAAGGTAAAAATTATTACCAAAAAAATTACTATAAAAAATTGTAGCATTAAGAAAATTGCTTGGTATATAAATATACTGCGATCAGTAAAATTTGCAATTTTCATTTGCAAATAACTGAAAAACAACGATATTTTAAACCGAGAATCATATAGTAATATAGGTTATTTATGAAATAATATTGGTGTAATGTTTAGCAACATCAATTTTAATAAGTGTTAAGATTTCTTATTACGCTACATTGGTTCTGAATAAAAGATGTTCTATGTACAAGAAGGAGTCAGATGTGAATTGTCTCTGTTGCCATCAAACATTGCTATCCTTTATGAGAAATATAATCACTGTGTTTTTTGTGTAATTTATTATTTAAAATTTACTACGATTTAATTCGCATATTATCCTAACCGCTAGACAAAGACTAGAAATGAATTCTATTAGCTATCATTTTTCTATGTCTAACAATACGAGTATCGTCTAGGTTGGACACTCACAATTAATGCAGTTAGTAGCATACAGTTTGATGGACAATGAGCGGAGGTTCATTTAATCCTACTTTCTCTGATCGCCTAGTAAATTATGTTCAGCGAACTCTGGAATTTGTAAAAATTCCTTGTGCCGTATTTGGGCTTCAAGAAATCATCTGATCTGGCCGAATAAGCAAAACTACGTTTCAAACAACAGGTAATCAGTGACTGTAAGACTAGAACAATGCTGAGAGTAACTTTATCTTCACTTTCCTGCTGACCAGAATGGCGAGACTGCTGCTACTGGATATCTGTGTTACCTGAACTCTCAATCACGTTCCGTCAACTGTATTTCTCCAAGGCTGCAATTTTTGTATTTAATCGTGTTTTATTTCTTACGAAAGACTAAGCCGACCAGCTTGCCGTGCTTTTTTCTTGCGCTATTTACAATATTTTTTATTTATTTATTTTATTTGTGTGTGATTACTACATTAAACTATTTTTTATTCTTTCAGCAAACTCTTCCTTTTCATTTCTAGAGCAATATATTTACAAATACTCCACGTATCTCATTTTAGTATTTAAAATAGATTTATTAAAAATACTTCAAATTGCGAATTTTCGAGAAGTTTTAAATTCGTCTTTTCTTTTTCAAGCGTATAAAATAAAAGGAATAATACAACAAAAGCAAAAATGATTAGAAGTTTAAACAAATTCTAAAAACTCGTGAATCAAATAATTTAATTGTTATTATAAAAATACAGCATTCTGAAATCATTTATGTATTACAATCAATAAAAGCAATAAATAAAAAAAAATTGAATCAATAAAAACGTCAATTGTTGTCGTTTTTATACTATTTATTTTGATTAAATCATTCATTAATAAGACAATTGAAGGATTAACATGTACTCCTTTGTATCTGCTGAAGTTTTTCTCTTCAGTGCTTCTTAAAACACTACTTTCTAAGATTTTCCTTAGTTTTAAATCAAATTCTTTATATAACACTCTCATATTAGTCCAAAATATGTCCTTTTTCCAGACAATGGAAGGCAATGTGTGATAAGTCAAATTTTATTCTTTAGGGTGTTAAAGTTCGAGAACACGTTCGAGCAACGTTCTTTTTGTTTCATCTTCGTAGAAATCGCCACAAGTTTTAGAGTTAACTTTGTATATGACACCCATTTCATTTTGATTTTCATTACTAATAATTTTCTTGCATAAATTACTTGATTCACGAGTTTTTAGAATTTGTTTAAACTTCAAACCATTTTTGCTTTTTTTTTTGGCTTTCTGTATTATTCTTTTTATGTTATACGCTTGAAAAACAGAAGACGAATTTAAAACTTCTCGAAAATTCGCAGTTTGAAGTATTTTTAATAAATTTATTTTAAATACTAAAATGAGGTACGTGGAGTATTTGTAAACATTTTTCATTCTTGTTTTTTTTAACTCATTGTTATCCTTGTAGTTTAATCCTTTTTATTAAACCTGTTTATTTAAAGTCAAGTTTTTTTTTACTTGATGTCTTTTTTATTCGTCTATTGTTTATGTTATATCTTGTCTCATTATCTAGTTTGGATCTTTCTTCTGATTCTTTGTGGGCCCAGATAAACATTCCACGTGACACTTGACAAATATTTCTTTCCCTTATTTTAAAACAGGGTTTATGAATGAATACATTTACAAACATGAAAATAGTTTTCACAGTGATCTTTATTATTTATGTGAGATATTTAAAGGTGAAATTTTTTCATATTAACATTTCAATAAAGTGAATTTCAAACATTTCCATAAAGTAACTATATTTTTTTCTCTACATTATATGTTTCATAATTTTTTACTGCAATTCAGATATTGAGTAGAAAACTCATTTTTGGTTTTACACCATTATCATAAAAAAATTTTTTAAAAAAATTGCCAACTTGTTTTACTAGTAATGTTACGATGTCGAATTTAATTGAATGTGAGAACAAGTAAACATTAACATCATTTGCAGATTTGCTAATTGAAAATATGTTAAACCATCAAGTAAATCTATCTTCTGATTCTCAGCAAATATGATTGTCACATGATTTCTAAATGATACATCGGATTTAGATGAAATTTCGCACATGTTTGATACTTTAAATAATAGATGGTTTTATAGTTAAAAAATCGGAAATCTTCGATGTTATTGAATAGTGACCAACAAAAAGCTTTGTTCCAATGAAAAAAGTGTTTATTTCTCAATAGCAGGAGCCCAATTTCTTTTTATTTTTCTTGTTTAAAACCATGCGATCTCTAATATCCAATTAATTTACACTGTATGTCATATATTAGAGAAATCCGATATGTCTTTCAGAAGCATAAATAACATCACATAACTTTCTCATTACCTTAGGAAATAACTTTTTCATTTTCTTATTTACATCATTTGTTTTATTTACATATGCGACGAAAATCGTAAAAACGAAGTTTATTTTGAATTTAGATGTCCCAGGGTTTTTTCTCTCATAACTAGTTTATTAGTTAAAACGCGAAATGTATCTTATTCTCTACTCTAAGAGAAATTTATTTTTCAAGAAAATGTATTTATTCAAAGATAGAACGGTTAATTAAATCAATATAGGTATTGGTCTTTGTTTATAGATTCAACTGCTTCTGTGGCCTGAACTTTTTCAGTTGTTTCTCCTTTAGACTGTTCTTCGTTTAAATCATTTGTCAAAACAAGCATTGTAATCTGGCATTGCACAAAAATTAAATTCTAAAAAATATTTCAAAACGAAAGCCTAATCACTACTTACGATCTGCTATATAGAAAAATTGGAAAAGCTAGCAGTAAACATATAATCGCTATAAATATAAACAATATATGGTTTTGATATAAGATATCTCTTTGTAAACAATTATTTACGTAAATTTTTAATCATTTTATAAAGTGAAACAAAGAAAAAGCAATGAATTTCTAGCATGTCTAACAATTCAAAGCTGCGTTTTTGTAAACCAATGTTATCCGCGCGAATTTTGCAATGATTAAAAGTAATTACATTTACTAACTTATATGGATTTGATTGCTTTAAATTAGCTTAGAATTTTTGTATTTGATAGAATCAAAACTTACAAATATATTGAGACTTTCCCGATAAATCAACTAACACATTTCTAGAAATATCATAATTTAGAACAGTGGTCGGCAACCTTTTGTTGAAAAAGGGCCAAATATGTTATGTGGGGATTACTGCGGGCCGCACTTGGGCCAAAAATTTTAACAATCAAAAAAAAAAAGACGGAAAATCTTACTTTAACAACCAAAAAAAAAAAAAAAAAAAAAGGAAAATCTTACTTTAACAACCAAAAAAAAAAAAAAATTCCAACACGCCCCGCGGGCCGCACCAAAATGCTTCATGGGCCACATGCGGCCCGCGGGCCGCGGGTTGCCGACCGCTGATTTAGAAATTAAATTCATTAAAAAAAGCTGCATTAACAATTTGTATTTTGAAATCATGTATTTAATCAATGACTAATTTCTTCCAGATAAAAAGTTGTTATTTCTGATTTATTTCGCTTAATCTTATCGAATTCTGAAGATTAAAATTTTAAAAAGTAAATATATGTATTTTAAAGAAATGATAAAAATATTCTTTATTATCATTTGATAGAAATGTTTCTTTAGTCTTTTTTATTCTGTTTGGTTTCAAAATCGTTTTTCTTTCCAAGAATGAAGACAAAAATTCAATTTTGAATTCTTATGTAATTTATATGTGGTTTCATAAGATTTCGAATCGTTCTTCAATCTATTTTGGTGAACATCAAAAGAATCCTCCTGATTGATTTCCTATTTCGACAGAGCTTTAAAGTTTAAAAGTTGTTGTTAAACATTAGTAACACATTGCAAGAAAACCATGTTTGTCTGAAATTTTATCTTCCAAGAAATGTCATTTCTTCTTTCTCTTTGAATGTCAGGATAACGGTATAAGACTAACAGGATTTTTTTTTCTTATAACTTCCATTTCATTTCTTTTTATACTCTAGAATGAAGAGAATGAAATCAAAATCCAAGGTTTTAACCTTGCATTGTAGACAAAAAACAGTTCATTGTTACATAATTTATACAAAATACCTAAAATATTCTGATTTACACTTGAAAAGGCATCAGAAATAAAGTCTTGGTTCTCATTAATTGCATAGAAAATCAACTCATCGACATAACAGAATAAAGAAGAACCAGTACACGTCTCGAGTGTTATTCGGAACAGGCAGCATCCTCAGTAAAATACCAAGACCCATTCCATAACCAGAATGTAAACGGAAAGGACCATGAAAAGTTCTTGAACTTGTTTAAAAAGCATTCATTGTAGACAAAGTATTGAGTCTCTAAGATTGCCGTAATCAAGTTCTACAATAAATGCTTTTATAAGCAAGTTCAAGAACATTTCATGGGCGTTTCCGTTTTCGCCTTGATTGCCGAATAGCTCATGATATTCTTTATGAATGCTGTCTGTTTTGAATTAGACTCGACATGTGTACAGGTTCCTTTTTCTTTGCGTTACATCGATGACCTGATTTTCTATGTAAATAATGAGAACCAAGACGCTGTTTCTGATTTCTTTACAAGTATACATCAGTCTTATATTCTGGAATAAAGAGAAAGGAAAAAACAAGTTATAAGAAAAAAAACATCCTGCTAATGTTATAATGATATCCTGACATTCTAAGCAGAAGAAGAAATGATATTTCTTAGAAGGTAAAATATCAGACAAACATGTTTTTCTGGTAATGTGTTACTAATGTTTATTCTACAAGTTTAAAACTCTGTCGGATAGGAAATCAATCAGAAGGATTCTTTTTGATGTACACGGATCACCAAAATGGATTGAAGGACATATTGGATATCTTATGAAACTATTTAGAAATTATATACGAATTCCAAATTGACTTTTCTCTCTTCATTCTTGGATAAAAAAACGATTTTGAAAACAATCAGAAATAAAAAGAATAACGAAACATTTATATCTATCTATCTCTCTCTCAATACATACAAGTGTAGCAGATCGACCACATTTGCTTCACACCACGGGATTCCTTATTAAATATGCTTCATAAAAGATAATTTAATTTTTCTGATCGGACTTATACTTTTTCAGATAACTATAAGTATTTAAAATACCAAAAAAAAAAAGTCACATGACTCTCCATTTAATAAAAGCACGATGGCCTTGACGCCAGTATGAGGCACAGCGAAGAGCAAGCGCACTCGATGAAAGAATTTCTTTTTATAAATTTCTGTCTGCAATGATCGCCGAAGTTAACATCATGAAATAAATTACACAATGTTAACTTTCAAATGATACCAAAGAATATTTTTATCATTTTTTTATATCATATTTACTCTTTAAAATTTTAATCTTCAGAATTTGTTAAGATTAAGCGAAATAAATCAGAATAACAACTACTTATCTGGAAGAAATAAGTCACTGATTAAATACATGATTTCTAAACATAATTTATTAATGAAACTTTTTTTTAAATGAATCTATATTACTAAAATCTTTTATTTCTCTGTCTGTCTGTCTGTCTGTCCGGCGCAATTTTCTGATAGAATGGAAAATATAAATAATTTATACAATAAAACATCCGCGACAGGAATCGAACCTGCAACCTTCTGATCCGAAGTCAGACATCTTACCCATTAGGCCACGGGAACTACAACTCTCAAGATTGTTTATTTATTTCACATCCGTCAGTTTATTTGTAATTCGAAACTGACAATTAGAACTATAATTGCCGAAACGTTGCAATATTTTAAATATTCTTACTTAACCAAATTCTATTTGATATTGAAAAATATGTGCGTGTACACGCCAGATGTTGGAGTAAAGAAAACAGAGTCAAGAAAGAAAGAAGCACTCTTTTTTTGAGGTGGAATACCGAAAAAATCACTATTTGCAACTCAAAAACCATCAATAAATGTAACTCAAACGTCACTGAAAAGTGACAATCTATATTACTAAAATCTTTTATTTCTCTGTCTGTCTGGCGCAGTTTTCTGTGTGAATGAAAAATAGAAAGAATTTTTTCAATGAAACATCCGCGACAGGAATCGAACCTGCAACCTTCTGATCCGAAGTTAGACATCTTACCCATTAGGCCACGGGAACTACAACTCTCTTCATATTGCTTTTTTGACTTATCTGTCAAAACTGAACTGACTTTGACTGAAAAGTAACAATTGTAATTAAAAAGAAAGTCAAAAAAGAAAGACGCAGTACGTCATTAGATAGAATTCTGAGAAATCAGTATTTGTAACTTATAACCACTGAAAAGTATCAATTGGAATTGGATAAACGAGATGAACGAGAGTGTCGATAACATCAATCGAATGATAAGTCTAAGAATACAAGGAGAGACTACAGAGCATACAATACAAGTGCGAATAAAATTGACACTTCTGATAATCCATCACACGAACATCTCCATATGCCCAAGTGTCTGAACGCATTGAATCTCAGCTGAATTCCTCAACATCGTCTTGTCATTGAAGATTGGATCTCCAATAATATTGTTTCGAAACATCAATCCCAAGTTTGCATACTGCAATGGAACTCAACTTAAATGCTGTTCATTCGATAATGATCTCATAGAAACCGAAATTATAACAGAACTCACAAATGAGATTTTGTTTTCATCCATAGGATGTCTATGGAACCATGCGGTAATCTACTTCCATTCACTTTCACAAGAAAACAATTTCCGATCAGACCTTCTTATGCGATATTTATCAATAAAGCTCAAGGACAAACTCTAAATAAAGTTGCCATATAATTGGAAAACGTTGTCTTAACTCACATACAACTTTAGGTCTTTGAGTCACAATTCAACAGAATTTGGTTATCTTCACTCTAAAGAATACTCACAATCAATTTGTTGCGAAGAATTTCGTATACAAGCTATGATCTTCATTTATTATCTATATCAACTAAGGTCCATCTGAAATCTCTTCTTCAAATATCTATATCGAACAATCTGATGGCCTAGCTAATAGATATAGATAATTTTCACTATTTGTATCGCAAAAACCACTGAAAAGTATCAATTGGAATTGGATAAAAAAGAACAGAAAAAAAAATAATCACTATTTCTATTAGGTAGAATACTGATAAATCGCTATTCGTTACTCAAAAACAATCCCTATTTCTAACTCAAAAACTACTGTAAAGTATCAATGAAAATAAAAAAAACAGACTCAAGAAAGAAAGAAGCACTATTTCTATTAAGTAGAATACTGAAAGCTCACTATTTGTAGCTCAAAAGCGACTGAAAATTGTATCTATATTACGAAAATCTTTTATTTCTCTTTCGGTCTGGTGCAATTATTGTAATTTACAAAAATAGAAATAATGTCTACAAGTTATCTACTGGAATCCAACATGCAACCTTCTGCTCCGAAGTTAGACATCTTAGGCATTACACCACAAGGATTACATTCTAATCTCTATAAAAATAAAAATATATCACAGATATATGATTCACACGCTGATTCTAAAAGCAGTCGTGAATTGAGAGAATATATATACATCAAAAATTAAAATAAAAAAAAACTTTAAAAAAATTTTAGTTTTATTTTACTTGATGTAATTTGTGTGTGTGTGTTTTTTTAATAAATAACAAATTGTTTTCCGTTACATACGCGAGGCTTCCGGAGCGAAGCGACGGGTAGCCGACTAGTTTTATTACTAAAATTGTGTTTGTTGATTTATCTAAATAGTCTCAATCTATTTGTAAATTTTAATTCTATCAAATACAAAAATTTTAAGCTAATTAAAATTAATAAAATCCACATTTGTTACTAAATCTAATTAGTTTTAATCACTTCAAAATTCTCGCGGATAACATTGGTTTATAAAAAATCAAATTTGAATTGTTTGACATCTTAGAAATTCATTGCTTTTTTTTTTAATGTTTGACTTTAAAAAAATATAAAAAATATATGTAAATAATTGTTTACGAGGATATTCCTTGTATTAATATCTTATATTATATAACTTTTGTTGTTTATAATATATAGAGATTATATCAGTATGTTTACTGCTAGCTTTTCCAATTTTTCAGTATACCAGATCGTAAATAGTGATGCGGCTTTCATTTTTAAATATTTTTTAGGAGAATTTAACTTTTTGTGCAATGCCAGGTTATATTTTTTTTTTGGACAAATGATTAAAAGAACAGTCGAATGGAGAAACAACAGAAAAAGTCCGGGCCACAGACAGCAGTTGAATCTCTAACCTTAGACTTATACCTATATTCACTTATTTAGCCTCTTATCTTTGAATAAGTACATTGTCTTGAGATATAATTTTCTCAAAATATAGAGAATATTTTGAGAATATTAAAATATAGAAAATAAAATATATTTCGCATTTTAACAAGTAAACTAAACATGAGAGAGAAAACCCCGGGACGCCAAATTTGAAAATAAACTTAGTTTTTACAATTTTCGTCGCATTTATGTAAATACTGCTTAAAATTTTTTCAAATTAAGTGAAAGAATGGCTGCAATTTAGTTCCTGTGGTTTAATACCTACAGAAAATACCTACAGAAAACAAAAGAAAATGGAAAAGTTATTTCCCAAGCTAATAAGAAACATTGTATTTATGCTTCTGAAAGACATATCGGATTTCTATAATATCTGACAGATAAATTACTTGGAGATTAGAGACAGAATGGTTTTAAACAAGAAAAATAAAAAGAAATTGGGCTTCTGCTATTGAGGACTGAACACTTTTTTGATTTGGAAAAAGATTTTTGTTGATCACTTATGAATAACTCCTCAGATTTCCGATTTCCGATTTTCAAACTCTAAATCCATCTATTTCTTAAGAATCAAATATGTGCAAAATTTCATCTAAATCTGATGTATCATTTAAAAATCATGTCACAATCATATTTCCTAATAATCAGAAGATAGATTTAGTTGATGGTTTAACAGATTTTCATTTAGCAAATGAATCGTGATGTTATTTTTAGTTGTTTTCATAATCAATTCCATTCGACATCGTGACATTGCTTGTCAAATAAGTTGGCTATTTTTTTTTTTCATGATAATGGTGTAAAACCAAAATAAAGTATTCCGCTCAATCTATGAATTCCAGTAAAAATTTAAGACCATTTAATTTATCAACAAATGTTTAACGTGCTATAAGATCAAATGACAAATGAAACAAACCAGCACAAATCTAAATGAAATTAAAATTACCTCTCTGTTTTAGTTATGGGGAAGGAGTTGGGAACTGCCGTTTCGTCCTTCTGGGGACTCATCAGCTCAACCCCTCCTTCCAACCAGAGAGGCAAGATCACTTTCTGGTGGCCACCGACCAACCTGGCTGTGACCCCTCAGAGGAAGAGAAACAAGAAAATTAATTAGTGTGTAAAATTTCACACTTAATGCCTTATTCCTCCGGAGCGGAGGCTATGAAGGCATTTAACCCACTAAAAAACTGGGAAAGATATACAAATCAACAAATATTTAACGTGCTATAGGATCAAATGACAAATGAAACAAACGAGCACAAATCTAAATAAAATTTATTTAGATTTGGGCTGGTTTGTAACATTTAATTTTCTAAAAAAAAATATAGTTAATTTATGGAATGCTTGAAATTCACGTAATTGAAATGTTAAAATTAAACAATTTCACCTTCAAATATCATACGTAAATATTAAAGATCATTAAGAAAACAATTGAATCGCAAATGTGAAAAAGGTACTAAGTCAACTTTTTGTACATTTTGAGTTAGGACTGAAAATGAGTTCAATTGTGTTCAACCCATGCATCATTTAAATGGAAACTAAATCAGGCTTTTCCAGTAGTCTCAGGAGGTCAAATACTTGAATACTGAGTTACATTTTTTCATTTTTTTTGCACTAGCGTTACATTGCCATATGATACTATATATAACATATATATATATAACTTATATGATTAAGTTTGTACTAAAAAAAATTGAAATAAAACATTTTATTTTAACTGCAAAATGCGATAATATAATTGCAAAACTTGGAAAAAGGTACCTAAGTCACCCACAATCTGGAAAAAGGTACTAAGTCGAAATTTTTAATTATGTCTTTGTACATTTTGCATACTGACCTAAAAATAAACAGATGACAGGCATGGGTCGGCTTCACAGTCGTTTCACACCACAAAAATGGATTTTTAATTGCTGGCTCTAGTTTTGAATGTGGAAGGTTTTTTTTGTGTTTTCTCAGTTTGGTATTTCTATAATTTAATACCTTTTTCATATTTGCGATTCAATTTTCATTTTAGTAAGTATTCATTCACAAACCCTATTTTAAAATAAGATAGATCATGAGACAAGATAAAACATAGTCATTAGATGACTAAAAATTTAAATATAAACTTGACTCTATCTACTTTAAACAGGTTTAATAAAAAGGATTAAACTACAAGGATAATAATGAGAAAGTTAAAGAAGAATTTAAAAAAATCTTAATGTGATAATCATACACAAATAACATAAAAAAAATTGCAATTAGCGCTGTAAGAAATTTGCATTTATAGAAATTCGTTCTTTAACATTTCTAAGAATTTTCAATTGAAATTTGTATTC
Source organism: Thereuonema tuberculata (assembly GCA_023159025.1). Lineage (NCBI taxonomy): Eukaryota > Metazoa > Arthropoda > Chilopoda > Scutigeromorpha > Scutigeridae > Thereuonema > Thereuonema tuberculata. The sequence goes on along the minus strand of JAFIDM010000004.1, from coordinate 42,356,444 downwards.
TAACAAATTATCAGTTATTTAAATTTGCTGTTATAATTACTTAAACAAACTGTTAAGAATGTATTCTTAGAGACAATCCAGTTAAGTCAGAAAATTGCTTTTTAAAAGAAGTTATTAACGGAATTGATACCATTTTAAATCATGATTTACGGTGAGAGTATTAGTGTCTATAAACTAAGCAACTACAAAACTCGATAATACATGTAAACCAGCTACAACACATTTTATTAAATTTTCAGAATAATAAATATATAATAGAATAGAAATGAGTTCTTAAATCGTACTCTTAATATCTATGGCTTATCCTTCAAGAATGTTAAACAGACTGAAACAGAACGAAAAAAGAATAAAAAGAAATTTAATAAAGTCATCTTTGGTGCTGAATTCTGCAATTCAAGAAAAACTACCATCTTACATTTTGAACTAAGAATGGATTTCAGGGAATTTACTGCGTCTTCAAGGATATTCAAATGCTCAACTTCTAGATTGTTCGAGCAGTAAATTTCGAATGGTTCAAATATTCTATAATTAGAATATTAATAACTACTTCGAAAGAACAATGACCACAAATAGGAGAATTGAATGATATTCTTCATTTAATTAAAATTTATTATTTGAACCCCAAAAAAAAATTTCTTTCAAAAATAGACATTCTTAATCGTTCTTCTGTTTTTTTGGTCACAGAATATATTGTTTGTCTACATTATGGTATTCTTTTATATTTTAGTAACTATATTCTGTTTTTTCCCGGTCTTTTTCTAAAAAAATGTTCTCAGCATATTTGTTTACACCTATTAGTTTCTTCTATTCTTTAATACCAAATGTTTTTTTCTCAATCAATATGTTTTTCTATAATTGGTGTTTATTTCTTTTTAATCCTTTCTATCCAGTGACTCCTTTCATTTGCTTTTTTTAAGAAATTAAGACTTATTTGTTTATAAACTTTACTGAACATTACTGTTTCTTATGTCTTTCGATTTTTTTCTTGATTTTATTCCTTTAATTATGAAATTAAGTCTTCTCATTCTATCTTTCATTTTAAATTATCATTTGGTACTTTAAAAAAATACTGGGCTACTTCATTTAAAAAAAATTACCTTTTTCTAAAAATCTATTAGTTTGTTACGAGAAGAAATTATATGACTTACATCAATTTTCAAAAATTTCAGAGGGGGGGGGAGAAGTTTGCCCCGCCCCCCCTCTCCCTTACCCGAATGTGCGAGCGACCACGTTCATAATCAGTTTGCCTATGAAGAGAAAACATCTCTTATCACTAATTCTAAGTTAGTGATAAGAAAAGTTAAGCACTATTTTTGTCTCTTTAATTCAATGAAATGATAGTAAAAAGTTTTTAGTTACTAAAATTCCTATTAACTGCAGATTAACCAACTTCCAGCAAGTACTTCGGTGCATCCTTGATATACACAGTGACCTTTCACACTAATATATCCAAGTCAAATATTAACTAAATAAAGTACGCCAAAAATAATCGTAAATTATGATGAGTAAATATATAGTTTATTTATTTATTAAGAATAAAATGACTAAAGCATTAAAGTGTAAAATATAAAAGCATTTTTTTATAGAATTTTCTTGCATCTTTCACCTAGCAGCATCTCGTGGAATTTTGGGATATTATTCAAACGGAAATCCTCAGGAAAGAAGAATGATGTTAGTTGAATAGTAAAAATTAAAAAACAAATTTACACAAAATTATTAATTAAAAGCTTAGGATTATATATCACTAATTTTCACTTATTAAGATTAAACAAATTAAGAACGAAATTTGTAGCTTTTAACTGATGAATGTTTACTTTTTTTATTCTTCAATATTTTTTCATAATTCTTGTTGTTAGTTTTATTAAAGAAATTTTTAGGTGGCATTTCTGCATTCTTCAGATAGATTACCTGGAAATATCGTTCTATTGTATTTTGAATTTTAGTCTTTATTGATTATGGTTTCTTGGTTTCTATAGATGAAGTAGATATGAATTCTTTTTATTTTCCTTTATTACTCTGGTAAGACTTTCTAACTTGTTTCCAAATTTTCCCAAGGAGGAATCTTTCCTTTTTTTCCACAAAAGAAAAGAATTCCTATTTTCCGCAAAAGACTGAATTTTTATTTTTAATTTATAGTAATTCGAGATTAATTTAAATGTTATATTTTTCCCTTAAAAAATAAAACTCCAACACTATGAGGCTCCTGATCTTTTAAGTGTCTGAGGTAATTTAGTGTATCAAAATCTCATTTTTTCTTAATAAATAAACATAAATATGTAATGCAATTAAAACTTAACTTTATAATGAATAAACTTTAGGTTAAAAATTATTACCAAAAAATTACTAGAAAAACTATATCACCAAGAATATTGCTCGGCATATAAATATACTGCAATAAGTGTTATTTATAAAAAAAGAAGTTGCAACCAATAAATATTCACAGAAATAAAATAAATTCCACATTTTTGAAATACCGTGAAATTTTTCAAAAACACAGGACCCACAAAGATGTTCTAAGCTCATTTTTTTAAAGGAATAAAATGAATAAACCCCTGGTGCATTCGATCTATTTGTAGCAGACATTTGAACCTTTATTTTTGAAAGTGGAATAAGTCCGTTTTTTCATATAATGAGATATTAAAGGGTTAGCGTTTGAATGAATATAAAATTGAATGAAATTAGCAAAGATTAATCAAATTGGGGTGTTGTTTTTAAATTTTGTTAAATTTTAAAATGAAACAATGATTAATAAAATTGTTAAAAAAATTAAACGATTGTTCAACTCCAAATGGACTTATTCCACTTTCAAAAATAACATATTGTGAGAAATAAAAACAAGAGAAAAATTAAGTCCACATTGTTATATACATTGGCTTTACTAAACTTGAGTTTCTAATGTAAAAAATAATAATTTGAAAAAGAGGATATATACATAAACGAATGTAAAATATAATTACTTCGTCAAGATAAGTAAAAAGACAAAAAAATATATTATTTTAATTTATTTCTCCTTTACTGTTAGCATAGTGAAGTATTCATGGTAAATAGGTGGTATGTAAGGCAGTAAAACTCATCATATCGCTGTAAAATTCTCTTTTGTTACAGGTCCTGATGTTTTATACAGTGGCAACATAGTAATCTTGCTGAGATGTTTGGGTCTTCCTTGTTTATTAAATAAAAATAATACTTTAAATGGATCATTTCCATCCGTAATTGTTTTGTAACAAAATTCGTGCTGTTCGTCCCTTTTACACATCATCCAGCATATTTTCAGCCATTGTATAATTTCTCCATCCGTATTTTTTTGTCCTGTTTGATATTGCTTCTTCTAGAGATTTGGTTGAGACATAATCTTCTCGTTTCATTTCATACAAAATGAAACTATTTTTATTTCAGCAACTCTTTATTGTATTATAATAGTCTTTAGCAGTACATAATTGATCCTTTTTCTTTAATGCTATTTCCACAACTGCAAAATCTCTGTCGTTTGAAAGAATTGAATGACATGGCAATAGAAATTGATTTAATTTTTCGCATGCTTGCATTGGAGCGTCATCTCAAAGAAGAGCTTAATCTGGCTTAATTTGCCAGTGTTGCAAAATGAACTTAATTTCCAAGCAATACAGTAATTTGACAAATCAATATTAGAAAGTTGTTTTACTTATGATTATTCGAAAGCGGACTTATTCCACTTTCAAAAATCTTTTTTTGCGGTAACATTTTACAGTTAAAATTCGTTTGATTAATTTATGCAGACTTCGTAGTCCATTGACTGTATAATTTTAAATATCAATTCAATACAAATTCTACTTACTTTGTAGAGTTTGTTATTTATTACGGAGACCTTCAAAATAAGCTATCATTCTCATGTCTCCGTCACATTTTCAGCATGATGGTTATAATTTCGTACTTTTCCTTGTTGAAGATTTCTTGATAGTTGATTGATGAATATAAAGAACTGAAAACTTTTAATACTATTTTTCAACATCTAGATTGATGAATTACAGTAAATTCCCGATTATCCGCGGACCTCTCCTGTTTCCATTATTTTTTTACTGTTCAATAAATTACGCAATTAAAGAAAAAAAACTTTAAGTCTAGAATAAGGTAAACAATAAAAGAAGCAAACAAAGTGAAGACAATTATAGACACATAAACACACAGTTATAAAGCACGACTTTGTGGACGGAGCTTAAGCCGCCAGGTTACACTAAATTAAGGGAGAGCCTTCCCCTTCTATGTAGAACTGTAACTGTGCACTGTAACTGTATGTATTGCCATTTTAATGTAAATAAAACATGTTAAAGGCATTTTTGTGTTGATGTTCGTCCTTTTTCGTTCTATATCGGATTATCCACGGTTGCAAAGCCACCCAATTCCGCGGATAATCGCGAATATACTATATTTAATTCTCAAAAATCATATTATATAGATGTTTTGTGTATAAACATTATAGTTGCCCAATTTTAATCGTTCATATGTTTTCCTTGGATACTTGTTTCTGAGATATTAGAGAGTTTTTGCCCAGCTCGCTATTCTATACGGTAGCGCTTAAGTCATATGACTGGTATTCTGCGCATGCGTAACTGTCCCGTAGAGGAAATTCCGTTAACGTGATACGTTAACATTTCTCGAATAGCGTATCGCTTTACGGTAGGAAACATGAGTTCCGATAAACCTTAGAGAATTAGATTTAACATGAATGACGACTTGATACTCTTGCGCGAAGTTTCATTTCATTTTCAATTCATTTTTAATTATTCTGATACATTATAGCCATCTGCTAGTAGCTGTATATCGTTTTTTTTCCAAACGGAAGTACAATCGACAATCCTCATCATTCATTTCATTTAAACTCAACCTTAGATGTTCCTATTCTCGAACCAGAATGTTTCTTTCTCTCATGATATTGTGCAACACTAGATCTTAAAACAAATCATTGTGAATGCCACCAAATGCAGCTATCTGAAGTATGTCTTCCATCTTGTTTATTAGCTAACCGTGTCCAATGACACGTTATGGCAAAAACTCTCTTCATGACAGAGACCGCTATTGTGGTTACCGTATTCGTTCACGTGACATTTGCGTTTCCCATATATAAATCACGTTATGGCAAAAACTCTCTATTAACTTCCAAACATTTACCTTAACCAATACTGGAATTCTTCCTACATTTATTTGCTTAATTTGTGCTGTGGCAATTACATAGCACCACAGCGCTGACCGAAAGACCATCTTTACACAATTCTTGATTTTTTAATATCAACATGCTTTCCTGGCACTTTCGGCGAAAAAAGTTTATCTCCTGCCCTAAAATAATAAGGTCCTCCAAATTCAGCCTATGAGAGAGTGCCCCACAATGCCTTACAGGGGCGAAGGAATTACTTCTAGTTCTTGTTTTATCATTTACTAATTGAATAGGTGCAAAACTTAATATATAAGTTAACTTAATAAAAAAGTATTCTTTTTTTTTACTTGTTTTTGAATTAGGAATTTCGGATTGATTTAAAGTAATTAAAGAATATTTTTTTTACATATATAACATTTTAAGTAAGTATTGACCAATGCACCAACATTCAATCAACTAATTTTTTTTAAATTTGTTTTACATGCTGTTTCTTAACTTATATAATTAGCCTACTAAAATTGCACTTACTTTGCTTG
>JAFIDM010000004.1:42323299-42340687 GCA_023159025.1 Thereuonema tuberculata | reverse complement strand
AAAAGAACGAAAAAAAATCCTCAGCTCGACAGAATAGCGAGAGCAATGATTTTCCAATGACTGTGTTTCGTAGCTGAGTTAATAACCCCCTCGCTTCGCACCCAGTGCAAGTAAAGCGCTATGACTAATGACCGTTGAACCTTGACTGCGGAAACACTCGAATGGTAGATCAAGGAAGCGGGGCCTAAATAAGGGCCGATTTATTGGCCAAGTTGATGCATCCATAAATCTCAGTTGACTGCAGTCTTGGGAGAGAGAGAACGATTTTTCCAAGAACCAATAATGAAAAATGAGTTCTGAAGGGTAAGAAATCGAGCGAATGGCTAATGGCTGACGACAGTGATTATCATTCATTATCCTTGTTTCCCTACAAACAGATCCCACCGTCTTTATTAAATCTCCTTTCTTAGAGACGAGTCATTAGATGTAGGGTTTCTTCATTTAGGTTGATGCCAACAAAGAATTAACTTTAGATGCCGCCAATTAAAAACTTGAATCTGAAAGTGATGGAAAGTCGAAAAATTAGTTGAAAATGCTTTTAGGTTTTCGGTTTCTGTCTTTCAGTGAAGTGAAAGCTTACGTTTAACATAAATTAGAAATATTACTTGGCAATTTTTGCTGCATTGTAAATGTTTACCACTTGCTCTTTCTTAAAACCATCGTGTTTTCATTAAACTTCTTTGTGATCTCTGATCAGTGAATTTCAAATAAATTACAAAACAATACTTTTCATACCATTGCGAAATAAAATTCTAGAAACAATAAGAGTAGATTAAGGAAATACACAGGACATAAAAAGGAAATATAAATAACAAGAAACTTCTAAGAGAACTTGAAGCCTATATTCCTTAAACCCTTGCTTTTTTATGCACTTTCAAAACAAAAATAATGTAAAGAAAACGAACTCTTTATTTAATTAGAATATCTGTTTAATACAAAAAGATTTTTTTTTTATTTTCTGTAAAAAAAAAAAAATATTTTCTTGCTGCGGGATTGGTGCAGAACGCATACTTTGACTGCAAAGTGTACCAAATCAGTATAGCCAAAAGCATGAAAATTTTAAAATCTTTTAATAACAGAATCATATAAATTTACAAATTTACAATGTTATTCAGTTTTGTTCTGAATTTAACCAGTTCTTGTTTTACAAAACGTTTCTCAACCTAGATAGATTCTTCATACAGCTCCTGAAATTACACTTGATAGTTTTCCCTATAATAGTTCAATACACAAACTCTGCGATAATATATTGACACCTTATTAATATTATCCTTATATGCACTTTTAACAATACTTCTAAATCAAACTATTACAACTATCTTTACTATTAAAAATAAAGTACTCATATAATAAATCATAGCATATACTGCTGAGCCCTGTAATTGTTACAACTGTGTAGAATCTATCACTTCAAATAATAGCTTTAACTTATGATCTGTATGATTATTTATTAACCTACGATCTTCATAATAAATGATATGCCTAATCACTTGTATGAATTTAGAATTTATTCTCATTAATAAATTCTTTGCCTAATCACTTGTATGAAATTCGAATTTACTCTCATTAGTAAATTCTTTCACTTTACTAATTAATACTTCAATGGCTATGAATTCTGACTTTACACCTGTGTGTATTTATCACTTCCGGTTTCTCACTAATTTCAGCTTACTTCTGCTTGAAATTATTTAACCACTAAATATTCCACTTATGTGATCCACTTAATATGTTTGCCTTCATTGACAAAATTAATTTCAATTGCACAATTTGCCCTCAACGACAAAGTTAATTCTCAATTGAATACTCTTCAATTAAATGCCACAAAGTTAACTTTCTTTTCCGTCAAGACTTTTCACTTAATTCCCCGCCAAAAAAGGAACTAGAATAAATTAACTTACAGTATGTTGTCTTCATTCCCTTTTCACCTTGTGGAATAATGGTTCTGTCCCGTCGTCTTGATAGAAACACTTATTATAGTTGAATGAACCACTTAAAGTTGTCACTTTAAACTCCGTCTTGAACACTTGGAATATGGCACTGTATTTTAAATCAGGCGCTTCTCTTTCTCATAAGCCTTTGCGTTATGGATGTGTCTTTCCGCTGACGTTATTAACTTCCAAGGTTGAAGAATAGATTTTCACTTTTATGAAAATAATTAAGTCCAAATCCTTTTTCCTCTGACGATACCCGCTTAGGTTTAACTCTCAAAATTCTTCAATAAAATTTAATCTTGAATTTAGGAATACTCTTTTCCTTCACGGCTTCAGGAATAATATCCGCTTCGGTAACAGGTTAGGATTCTGCTTTTAGTTTTCTCCTAAGTTGACAAGGTCTCAACTGAATTCGAGTCCCCTCCGTAATAATGGAACTGCTCACTTTTGTTCTTCTTAGAATTAATATTCGGACTTCTATTCTTCTTAACTTCTAATCGTATTTAGTATCTTCGTCACTCCTTAATTTCGGGTTGACTATCTTTTAGCTTTCCCATAACTTCCGACTCGTAAATAATGCTTCTCGCAATAGACCGTTCCTGTTCTGTTTCTTCTAACGGCTTCCGCCCCTTACTATCTTCGGCACACGAAGTAATATAACTTCCTGAATATAAGTTGACTTGAACTGAACTCTCACGATAATTTAATCGCTACAATTGTCTTTTACTAATTCTTGCTTCAACTAAACTTCTATCGGTGGTTTTGTACGAAATGTCACCTGTGGAATTAGGGCTAATTTAAAGTTTTTTGGAAGAAAACGATTCCTTAATCTATATTACTAAAATCTTTTATTTCTCTGTCTGTCTGTCTGTCTGTCTGTCCGGCGCAATTTTCTGAGCGAATGGAAAATAGAAATAATTTTTACAATGAAACATTCGCGACAGGAATCGAACCTGCAACCTTCTGATCCGAAGTCAGATGCCTTATCCATTAGGCCATAGGGACTACAACCCTCTTCATATGGTTTTTTTGACTTATATCTCCTTTGCTTTCCCCCATCAATAAGGAATGTATTCAATCTTTTTTTTGAATCTCAAGATAGTTTATTTATTTCACATCAGTCAGTTTATTTGTAATTCGAAACTGACAATTAGAACGATAATTGCCGAAACGTTGCAATATTTTAAATATTCTGACTTAACCAAATCCTATGGGATATTGAAAAATATGTGGGTGTACACGCCAGATGTTGGAGTAAAGAAAACAGAGTCAGGAAAGAGAGACGCACTCTTTTTTTGAGGTGGAATACCGAAAAAATCATTATTTGTAACTGAAAAACCATCAATAAATGTAACTCAAACATCACTGAAAAGTGACAATTATAATTAAAATGAGAGTCAAAAAAGAATGAAGCGATACTTCTATTAGATAGAATACTGAAAAATCACTATCTGTAACTCAGAAACCATCAATATTTGGAACACAAAAGCCACTGAAAAGTGTCACTTAGAATAAAAAAAGAGACTCAAAAAAGAAAGAAGCAGTATTTCTATTAGACAGAATACTGAACACTATTGTAACTCAGAAACCACTGAAAAGTATCATTTGGAATAAAAAAAAAAAAAAGAGTCAAGAAATAAGAAGCAGTATTTCATTAGGTAGAATACTGAAAAATCACTCTTTGTAACTCTAAAACCATCACTATTTCTAACTCGAAAACGACTGAAAAGTATCAATAGGAATAAAAAAAAAAGATAGTCAAGAAAGCAAGATGCACTATTTCTATTAGGTAGAATACTGCTCAGAAGTTAGACGTCTTAGCCATTAGACCACTAGGCCTGCATTCTAATCTCTGTAAAAAAAAAATATATATCATAGATATATGATTTACAAGGTGGTTCTAAAAGCAGTCGTAGATTGAGAGAATATAGACATCAAAAATTAAATTAAAAAAAAGCTTTTAAAAAATTTTAGTTTTAGTTCCTTGATGTAATTTGTGTGTGTGTGTGTGTGTGTGTTTTTTTAATAAATAAAAAATTGTTTTCCGTTACATAAGGGAGGCTTCCGGAGCGAAGCGACGGGTAGCCGACTAGTTCATATTAGGAATAAAAATGATGAAAAACAGCGGTTTTTTTTGGAAATTTCTAAGAAAATTCGAGATTTCCTTGGAACTCTTTGACAGGTGACGGATGTGCACATTTTCAAGGCAAAAACTTGTAGCGCCGTTATGAAGCGGGCAAAAAAACACCTGGCGGAAAACATTGTTCGTTTGTAAATAAAACATAAAAAACATAAAATTAATTTCCCGTGCAGTTAACTGTAAGTTAGGTTAAGTTAGGTATACAACCCTGCAGGATGTTTCGTTTTGAAAAAAGCCAGAAAAAATTTACTTTCCGTTTTGGAATAACCCTCGCTTTTCCAAATGCTTCTAAGACCGCCATTTTCATTGTTTTATATGTCTGCTTCCACCTTTAAATTCGAATTTTCTTAAAAACTACCAAAAAAACCTGAGGTTTTCCATCACTTTTATTCCTACGATGTATTAACGAATCGTTTTCGTCCAAAAACAATTGAATTACCCCTAATTCCACACGTGACATTTCCTAAAATATTACCCTTCTATCTTCTTAATTAATTGGAATCTGAACACTTACAGTTATCTTACTGTTTTGACATCGGAACTTCGACTCTTCCATTCGACCGGACTATTCGACTGGCTTTCTCCGTCGTCTCCGCTGTACTGAGTGAACACATCTGATTGTAACTGCAAATTACACAGGTCTGCAAGTAAAAAACTGCATAGGATTTTTATACATTTTCTTATAGATTTCAACTTGGTAAAAACCAAAAAAATACCAAAAAAATTCCATAACGTCAATTTTTTTTGTTATACTCAAGTTTTTTTTTTTATTATTTAGCGTAAAATTCCGAGTTAACTTAAGATTTAGTATTCTTTTTTTTATTTAAAAAATGGCCTTAAAACTAAGACTTCTCACATTAATTCTTTCAATTATAGCTGGACTTGGCAATAAATAAAAAAAAAATGTCAATGGTTTGTTAATTTTTAAGAGAGTAGTCGTAGGGGTAGGTGGGTAAAGTAGTTTTAGCGTTCGAAAGAAGGTCGCATGATTGTGTCGAAATAAATATAAACAACTTGCTGTTGGATTAGATCATGTTTCAACAAGCTAAAGTTCAGTATCTCGCTGGCCATCTAATGCCACACTCAGTTTATATCCAGCATTCGAATGCTACTGTGCTTGTGTTTTTATTTCTGGAATATGGCTCACAGAGGTTGTGTAATTTCTCGCGACAGCTTCTGTTATGTTTGGGGTGAATACACAGTGAAAAGTCAACAAAGAAACATAAGTGAGTTTGTGAAGAAAGTTTATTTTGCTTATTTCAAATTGAAACTGGAGATCAACTGGAGATTATGCGGAGCATGGGCTCCGCATAAGGTGTGCAGAAAATGCGAGGAAGATCTTCGTTTGTGGTTTAAGGGTAAAAAAAACTCATTTCGTTTTGGTATTCCCATGATATGGCGTGAACAGAAAAACCACATAACCGACTGCTACTTCTGTTCGGTAGATGTGAAAGGATTTAATACAAAAAATAAAAAGAAAATATCTTACCCTAACCTTGACTCAGCTATTCCTCCAGTGCCCCATGGTTCTGAAATACCAGTTCCACAGCCACCTTCTAATTTAGATGACATCCTGAGTGAGTCAAGAGGTCTCAGACACATTAGCTTCTCAGGACGAATCTAGTTCAGATTTTCCTGTTGACGAGGGACCTCAACTTTTTTCTCAGAGTGAGCTCAACGACCTAGTAAGAGACTTAGGTCTTTCAAAAGATGCAGCCGAATTGCTAGGATCACGGCTAAAAAACAAAAACCTGCTATCGTCTGGGACCACATTTTCGTGGTACAGGCATCGAGAGAGAGAGAATTTACTCAGTTTTTCTCCAAAGAGGGAAATCTGGTTTATTGTAATGATGTTCATGGGCTTATGAAGTGCTTTGAAATAAAATATGATTCATCAGAATGGCGCATATTCATTGATTCGTCTAAAACTAGCCTCAAAGCAGTCTTGCTACATAATGGAAATGCATTTGCATCTCTTCCCATGGGACACTCGGTTCATATGGAAGAAAACTATAATGACTTGGCCACGATTCTTGAGAAAATCAAATATCAAGAGCATCAATGGATGGTTTGTGGAGATTTCAAAGTACTAATCATGTTGTTGGGTCAGCAGGGAGGTTACACAAAATATCCTTGCTTTCTTTGTTTATGGGATAGTAGAGCCAGACAGCTGCACTGGACAAAGCTGATTGGCCACCACGAGACAGTTTAACCCTCGGCGAGAAAAACGTCATCAATACGACTTTGGCTCCACCAGAAAAAGTGTTATTACCACCTCTTCATATTAAATTGGGGCTCATAAAGCAGTTTATCAAATCACTGCCAAGAGATGGGGATTGTTTCAGATATCTGTGTTCCAAGTTCCCGAAACTGTCTGAAGCCAAGTTAAAAGAGGGAGTTTTCACTGGCCCCGACATAAGAAAACTTTTATCTGATCCCCTCTTTTTGGAAACAATGGGTGAAAAGGAGAAAGAAGCGTGGGACTCTTTTAAGCATGTAGTGCACCAGTTTTGGGGGAATACTAAGGACCCTGACTACAAAACCATTGTACAACGCATGCTGGCAGCGTATGAAGCTCAAGGATGCAAGATGAGCTTAAAAATTCATTTCTTACACTCCCATATTGACTATTTTCCCGAAAACTTGGGAGCCTATAATGAAGAGCAGGGTGAAAGATTTCACCAAGATATCCGTGATATCGAGAGACGTTACCAAGGAAAATAGGATGTCAATATGTTAGCTGACTACTGTTGGATGCTCAATCGAGAAACCAGAGAAGGAAATCGGAAACGAGTTTGGAAAAGTATCAAAGAGAAGAAGAAAAGGTTTCATATGAAAAAAGAGTAGACCTAAAAGTATGTATAAATATGAGAAACAATTTTTTTTTTTATTTTAATTTTAGTAATTTTACAATTCCAGTCCTACTAGATCCACTATTAAAGTGATCTGTCTGTAGGTTCTGTATAATATCTCTATTTTAAGTTATTACAGAATAATTACATAATTTGTTAAAAATAATTAGTTACATTACCATACATATATTGTTATTTAGTAAATATGATAATACTTTACTATACAGTAGTGTTAATATACACTAAATTTTGATTAGTTGTAAGAAAATATAATATATTTAGTTCATTGTAAAGAATAAGTGTTTTTATCAAAAATGTATTTTTATTTTGCAAAAAAACTGTACGTGATGGGATGTTATGGAAGTCATTTTTACAATTTGCGACCTTTAAAACACATAATTCAGCAAAAATATCCCATGCAGCTCGAAATTTTTTTTTTTGCAGACCTGTGTTATTAGACTCTCCTGTCTTCACTGCAGACTACTTCAAATTCGAACCATTCTTCGGTTCCTCCCGGATTCAACCATCCTTTTCTACTGTCAGAATTCGACTCACAGAGCTTTTCTGTCTCTGTGTCACACACTCTGTGTTCAATACAAACTGTCCATTACTAACTGTCCGATACTAACTCGTCTACCTATGACGTCTAGCCTTACGCTACGCAATCAACAAAATTTAAATCTTTAAATTATCCAATCGAACTCTCTCTCAAGTGGAAAAAAAAATAAATAAATTTCATTTCAAGCAATAATTATCTTTTAATTAATCTAACTATAACTAATTAAATTATTTCTGGAGGTAATAATTTAATATCTTAAATCAAATGGATTCAGAAATTTAATATTTCTGAATCCATTTGATTTTCTTGATGTTTAATCCTCGTAATGTCTAAGCGAACTTGATAGGTGGTTGAATATCATATAATGTATTGTTAGAAATACATTATTTAAATTCTAATGGGAATTTTCCTATGGGAAGCGTTAAGGCCTTTTATCAATCAAAACCTTTATGGAAAAAAAATGTAAGTTAGATTGTCTTTTGTCATTAAAAGTGCATGTCAAGTTTGTCAAGCTTCATCTATATGTTATTAAGGGACGAGGAAGTAGCAGTTACATAGATTGATTTCATGAGCCTCATTTACCCAAGAATATCGGCTAAAAATCTTTCATATACAGCATTACCACAAAATTAAATTTTAGATTACACGGCGTTGTGTAATATTCATTAACTAGGCATGGTATAAGCAAATGGAAATACAGATCAAATCAGTAACAGTAGGTGACAAATATCTAAAAAATTCGAAGTATTTGTATTTGTCCGGAATATTTTTATGAGTAATATTTTAGTATTTTACTTGATTTTTAACACAATATATTTTTGTTTTTACAGGAATCTTCTTTTTTCAATCCACGTCCTGGATTTTTGGCTCTTAGTCCTTTGGCCTCAATATAATGGATACAAACTGTTTAGCCAAAGAATCGCTGCACCGGATTATCCGTAGGAGACATTTTACATTATAGCTGCAGAGAGAGACAAAGCACTGAAGAAGAAAGCCATATCTATGTCGGCACCAGGATTCGAAGCTATGTTCAGACTTTCAGATTCAAGGCAAACCAACGTCGTACTTCAAGTCTGTGGTTGAACGCTTTCAGAAAGTTTCTCTGTTGAAAGATAATTCATTAAGTCAGATTTAAAGATTATATCTTGTAAAGTTTGGAAAGTTTTTCTTAGACTAGTTTTAAATTTTTTACATGACAATCGAAACTTAATTGTAACAGTTCCGAAACTTAATTTGTCTGTATTACCTTATTTACTTATACAGTGAACACTGCATGGCAAAATAAAAAAAAAAAAATTGGTCATTTTCAAGTCATCTGTAAAGTATTTAAATATCTACGAAGTAAGAAGACATGTGAGTGTGTAAGTAATGCTCATTTTCTGAGATGAATTCTAGAGGATAACCAATTTGAATCCTAATCAATACCTTAGATACGAAGATTAACCAGATGTATGTTTAGGGGCTACTTTCACTATAGTGGAAACATGGATTTTCTGTTTTATTTTTAGCTATTTTTTACATTTTAAAGATAAAAAAAAAATTTGGCCGGTTAAAGCGAAGATCCGGTTAAACGAAGTCCGGTTAAGAGGGAGTCTACTGTAGAATGTTTTAATTATCTCTCGTATAAAATTAGAATTAGTTTTTCTAAGTCTTGAAATTTATTGAAATTGAAATGGAATTTTGTTAATTGGAATTTTATTTTATCGATAATATTTGATATTGAAATTTCTATTATTTTTGAATGTGAATAGAACTACAGAAACTAAACTAAGTTTTAGATTGCTACGATACGCTAAGGTTATCAATGTAGGAACTTGTTAACAGACGGTCTTTCCTTTAAGTCTGTGACTTTATTAAGAAATCGTGTCTGTGAAATTCTCTTTATTTCCTTTGATCTTGGCCGTCCTTCATTCAGCAGAGAATGGTTGATGGAAAAGCTTTAATATCGTTTCTCCGTTCAAAAACAGTAAACTCCCGATTATCCGCGGAATTGGGTGGCGCGGCAACTGCGGATAAGCGAATTCCGCGGATAATCCGAAATAGGACGAAAATTAACACAAAAATGCTTTTAATATTTTTTATTTACATTAAAATAGCAATATATACAGTTACAGTACACATATTAAAAACAATTATTTTGTTTTAAATTATTTATTTATTTTTAAATGTTATTATTACAGGAAGGCTATCCCATAATTTAGCCCGCCTAAGCTCCGCCCACAAGGTCTTTCTTTAAATTGTTTGTCTATAATTGTCTTCATTTACTTTGTTAGCCTCTTTTTTTGTTTACCTTATTCTATCATTTAATTTTTTTTAATTCCGTAATTTATTGTACAGTAAAAAAAATGGAAACAGGAGAGGTCCGCGGATAATCCGCAAAGCGGATAAACCGCCCTCGGATAATCGGGAGTTTACTGTAATTGCTAAACTTGAATTCAACATTTCCAAGAGATTTTCCAAGTAAAATGAAGATCATTAACCCAGACTTCAGAAGGTTAACTGGACTCATTGGTGGAGAAAGGACAAAGCACTGAAAAGTGTCTTCAATGACTTGGATGTTCCATTTGAAGATTTCAACAAGTTCTTTACTCTTGAATTTGCAATTCACAATTGTAAATAGAAGTGATATTGCATCTGATGTGACCTTTACAGCAAGGACATTGCTCGAAAAACTGCTGTAAGTTTTGACAACATCATGGTTGCCTTCGTTTACCGTGATTTAGTCAATGTTTCGACTCCTGCCTTTAAGTATCTCCAAACAAGTGGTCTCACGTTACCTAGCAGCAAACCAAATGATAAACACTTGGTATGAGCAATTCCGTGCAAAACAAGAATTTTGAAGTATTGCATAACATCGCCACTGATTTTGTGAATGATTTGAATGAACGTTCATCTGAGAAGGAAGTCCACCTCGAAATTGAACCTAGCTTACCAATTGTAAAGAAAACAATCAGGAGAATTAGCTGCTGATGAGGCGAAACAAATTGACTATCCAAGAAATTCGATTTATTATTATTGTGTGATCATTGATACAGCAAATAAAAGAACTTTTTATCTTCAATGAAGGACATTGAACAATTGGACCCAAGAAATTAAAAGAAACTTCAGAATTGGCTCAATTTACGGGAACCAATCGTGCTTTGTTCAGACAATTGGCCCAATTATATGAAGAATATAATGCTATTCAATAAACATCAGATTCCAACAGACTTCGAATTAACTGATGATCCGGAAAAAGAGCCTGCGACATTTGCAGTGAATTAAATCCAGGATCTCTTCACTACATCGTTTAAGTAGTGAAGAAAACGCGAAATGTAAACAATGTCTACTTTGTGCTTTGGAATTACTTCTTGAGTTAAATGGTCACGAATCATTTTTTACTTCACTCTTTCTCGCTTACAAATGTGTTTACATTATAATGTACACAGATTTCCTGTGAGTTTTTTTTTTTTCAGTTTTGAAAATCATAAAAAAAAATCATTATGCTCTTCTTTGAGCCAAGAATTTTTACAAGATTTCGTTTTGTTTTACGTTGAGAGGAATTTTAATTTAGATTATGATAAGGTAAATAACACGATATTGCTGCTAGTCCACGCGAATTGTCTAGAATGCTTAAGTTGTAATGACAGAACCCAAGGCCAAAACCAACAGAAATCATTACAAGACAGGTTTATGTAAAAGTTGTGAAATATGTGTAATCTTTTACTCATTCAGTCCATACATAATATAATACAACAATTTTCCTCGATTGTAAATTACTTATCAATTTTGATGCAATATGCTGATGGGGGGGGGGATCATTAAGCATTTGGGACCAACACGGTTACACAGCCTATCCCACCACTAGCCAGTCCGGCCCTGTGTTAAGACAGATTTGCCGAAAATACAGGAGTGGAAGACGTCTGGTTGAATGTTTCAACTGATTCAACGCTTTACTATCGACTTGATAACTTAAGGTGAATTTAAAATTTCAATGTACAATGTCTATTTCAGAGAAATCATAAAGAACTTCATGAAAACATTTTGTATGATAGAGAGATTGTTGCAATTCCTAGTAAAAGTAATGAAAGGAGGAATAAATCTGCCTTTAACCATTTAGACAAATAATGTAGTCGCAGATTATAGGTTAGATACTAGCAATTTATTATTAAAATGGATTTTAAATTAGAAACTTAGTAATATGTAGTTTGTAGCACTCCGTTTTAAAGATAATTTTAAACTGTTTTCGAAAATTTGATTCAAAAATAAAGCTTAAAGTACAAAAATAAAAATGTTCTGATTTTTTTCAGATATTTTCAAAATCAATTCAAACTGCCAAGTTTGGAAAGGTAAACAAAAGCTTCAAAAACTGGAGTGTTATCATCATATTTGACTGCATACAGCAATTTGACTACGATTGAAATAATAAATAATTAGGAAATATTGCAAATACTTCTTTTAATTTAATGAAAGTAATTGTTATTTAATGTTAAGTGTATTGATTAGGTATCGTTGATTTTTGAAGGTATTTTCAAAAATTAATTGGATTAAAGTGCAGTTTCTGGTACTCGTGTTTTTTGTTTGTTTTTTTTTTTTCATTTTTTTAGAATTGTGAGAACATGGCTGCTTTGGTACTACTTTTAAGAAGCCGGATGTTGAGGGATGTTTTAACTTCCTGTGAACGAAGTTGTTCTTGGATGTCTGAATTTTCAATTATGGATTAAGTTTTCTAGGCAAGTTTATTTAAAATTTTTTCATGCTGATTGTTGATAGTCAAACTTATTTAAAAATCGTTTCCCCCGATCTTTTACTAGAAAAACTAACCCTCATCTGGCTAACTGCCATATGGGTTAACTGTATGCAAACACGTCGTGTCTACCAAGGTCGGCTGCGGCTCCCGTGTTCGACACTCCTAGTCTATTAATAGCTGCCTGCGGAGCGGGTGAATCTAGCGTTTTTCTTTAATAAATAATGTAGATTAGGCTTACCTTATGTGACGGTCTTGGTTGTTTATGTTTGAATTATTCCATTGAAGAAGGCTTGGAACATTTCCTTATATTTATTGTTGTATTGGGTCGTCCGGAAAGTTTGTGCCGATTTTCTGTAGGTGGCATAAGGACACCCCTGAATATATCAGAATGATTGAAAACAATGTCATGCGCACATATTCTAAAAGACGGTATTTCAGGCAAATTTGGAGAAAAGTTTGGTTACGATACGTTAATTTTTGTCAGTTGTATACGCCTTTGAACATGGAAGCAAACAAAGTGCATTATAGGCATTTATCTCTAGTAGTGTGTTTGGTCCCATTTTTTCAATTATAGGCATTTAATGCTATTCTTTTACCGGAAAGGCAAAAATGCCACACAAGTGGAAACAATATATCCGCTGTTTATGGCGAAGGTGCTGTAGCTGAAACAACTGTGCGGAAGTGGTTTGCTAGGTCTAAAGCTGGTGATTTCAACCTTGAAGAACGGCCGGGTAGGCCTTCCACCACAGATAAAGATCAGATTAAAACACTGACCGAGAATAAGGAACGCTATGCAACACGTGAATTAGCAGAAATGTTAAAAATATCAAAATCCACCATCCATGAGCATTTTCTGAAGCTTGACTACACAAACCGTTTTGATGTATGGGTTCCCCACGATTTAACGGAGAAACATCTGATGGATCGCATTTCCATTTGCAACCCGCTCTACAAACGCAACGAAGAGATACCATTTTGAAGCAAGTAGTGACGGGGGATGAAAAATGGATCATTTATAATAATGTTAAGCGAAAAACGGAACCACCTTCAGCCACCCCAAAAGCCGGTCTTCATCCTAAGAAGGTCATGCTCTGTGTCTGGTGTGGGATTGGAAAGGAATCCTGCATTATGAGCTTTTTCCAAACAACGAGATGATAAATTCAGAAAAGTATTGTTCCCAATTAGACTCATTAAAGAGAGCAATTGAACAAAATGTCCAGAATTGAAGAATCGGAAGGGCGTCGTGTTTCATCAGGACAATGAGCGGCCTCATGTGTCTTTGACAACTCGACAAAAGTTGTTGGATCTCGGGTGAGATGTTCTACCCCATCCACCATATTCACAAGACCTCGCACCCTCAGATTTCCATCTATTTGATCATTACAAAATTTCCTTAGTGGAAAAAAACTTCAACTCTTTGGTCGTGATAAAAAAATCATACCGAAAAGTTTTTCGCCGAAAAACCTGAGAGTTTCTGAAAGGACGAAATTTTCACGTTGCCTGAACGATGGAGAAAGGTTGTGGAACAGAATGTCACCTACATAATTTAATAAATGTATACCAAAATTTAAATGTGCTGCGTTTCAATTTTCCTTCAAACTCGGCACGAACTTTCCGGATTGCCCAATATTTTCTTTCGCTAAATATGAATCGAACTGAACGTCACAACCAGGATTTTAGCCCAATTTTAGCCTAAAGATATGGTTCCATTGGGGCTTCTGGCGCGGGACGGGAAGCTGAAGTTGCAGTTTACCTGCTGGCTACAAGAATGAGGGGAGCGCAAGCACCTTCGTTGGTGTAGCTTTCGAGTAACTTCAACAGCGTTGCTTTAGCCCAAGGCAAGGAGGGTGACATGCTTTTCCCACGCTTGGATTGGAATACAATTCACAAAGAGCATGAATGAAACATAAATAAATGATATTATTATATTTATTCTTGCACTACCTCTAAATATAAAAAAAATGCAGATGCAATAGAAATTATGGTTTTTTTCTTCAAAATATGGCTTTCTTTATATGATTTCCCAATAGAAATTATATTTCATAGGAAAGGAAGGAAATTCAATTTTTATTGAAAACGTTACATTAAAATTTTATTCCTAATGAAATTTATAAAGATTTCAACACACACTAAAAAACCAATATTAACACACTATAAAAAACCAAGCTATTACGAAATAATTTTATAATCTTCATTATCAGTTCTTTTTAAGTATTTAGGTTTTCTTTGAATATTCCAGTATGATTCTATTTCTCAGATATAATTTGAAATTAATTTTTTTTTTTTAAAAATAGAAAGTTTTATTGTGTTATTCACTTAAAACGCTAAAAAAAATCAATTTCTCAAACATAAATTCCTATCATAATTAAATTACCCTGATTATTAACCTAAAGTCAATATTTTCGGTTGGAATCCATCCTACAACCAGCAGCATTCACGTGAAATGTGATGATGAACTTACTGACTTTTATTAGAATTAATTTATTATTTAATGAATAATCCGTAATAATAAACATTAATCCCAGTTGCAATGATATTGTTTCCGTTGTTTCACATCATGTCCACAAAAAAATTACCCTATTAAAAAATATATATATTTTCTTTGTATTTTAGTTTACAAATTAAAACAACGTAAAATAAATAAAATTTTAAGTGAATTAAAATAATAAACAAAACTTTGTTAGGGAAATAAATTTGCAAAGGAAATAAACTATTTTTAACGATGTACGTTATTTTTATAGACATCATGTGAAACAGTGCCGTTGCATATGGAATTAATTATTATTATTACGGATTATTAATTAAAGAATAAATCAATGCTAACTAAAGTCAATAACATGATTATCCCATTCACGTTGCTGGGAGAAGGAAATATTCGAAAAATATTCTGAAGAATTTCTTTCAGTTCTCTTGCTATTTTTAAATTACGGTAACATTTCCGAAATTTACATCCATTTCTCCAAGAGGTTATTTCCGATGACCAATATTAGAAAATTCAGTTTCTTGGAAGTCTGTAAGTATTAATTGTCTGTAAATTCGAATATATGCTTACTAATAGCCTAAAATTGGAAAGATTTATCTAGAAGAAAGATTAAAAATCATCGGACAAAAACGACAGAATACAAGTATTATTACATTTAACTTTCATTAAATAATAATTACTTTCATTAAATTAAAGTTAAGCAATTGCACTTTTTTTATTATTTATCATTTCAATCATAGTAAAATTGCTTCTTGCACTGAAAAGTCATGATGATAATCCTCTAGCTCTTGAAGGTTTTAGGAAATTGATTAAATTTCAACAATAAAAGTAGGCAGTTTCAATTAAGTTTTGAAAATAACTTCAAAATAATCAGGAATATTTTAGTTAGTATTTGTCATTAAGCCTAATTTTTGAATAAATGATTCGAAAGCAGTTTAAAAAGTATCTTTTGATTAGCCAGGATGCTATAAAAAATATTATTACGAAGTTTCAAATTAAAAAAATAATAATAATTGAGACTATCGAAAGCTGTAATCATCCCTTTACTGGGAATTCAAACAATTTATCAAACAAAATGTTTTCTTTACCTGAAGCCTTTTATTGTTTCTCTGAAATAAGACATTGCATATTGAAACTATAAATCTAGCTTAAGTTAGCATCATGGTATTAAAGCTGTGAATCATTTCAGCTGTAAAAACAATTTGTAAGTGCTATTGTTTAATCTTGGTAGGGGATATTTTTGATTGTGAAAAATTCAGTCAGCAGTCTTCTACAGATGCCTTTTCGGAAAAACTGTCTTAACATTAAGTTACTTGAGTCATGAAAATGCGATCTTCAACTTCTACTATTCTTTAAAGGTGTTTTTGTTTTATAAACTTATTTGTGCAACTTAATTGAAAGATTGGAATCGTTGTTGAAAAATCATAGAAAAATCTCAGAGCATTTCGCAAAGTTATTCTTACTAAGGAATAAATTGATATCAAATGATTTCATTCAAAAAACGATTTTTTTTAAGTTTAAGAACTTTGCTGCAACATCCTGTATAAAAATATTGATACTGGTTCGGGAAAATCAAGTACTCGGCGAAATAAGTTTTCCATTTGAAATGCAAGTAAATATCTATATTATTATTTTTATATAATTGTGTATTAACAATAAAATAGTTTATAAGTATTTTAGGAAATTCTTCAAAATAATAAGAGAATTCAACTAAAACATTTCAATCCTTCATCAAAATGATTAGTTCCTACTACATTGACTGTGATTATTGCTGTTGAGTTGTTTCGTTTCCTTATTAACTTGCTTTACTTTCTTAGCGAAACTTATTTTGGTTGTTATTGAAATATGTCATTATCGTTACTTAGAATTATATAATTATATACTGCCGTATCAGCATTGTGTGATGAAGTAATTGTTTATCTTTGTAATAAGTATTGCTGTTGATATTTGTTATAATTGCTACCGAATCAGATTGCTTAGCAACTGATTTTGAAGACCATACTACAAGTTTTTGGTAAGTAAGGACTAATCTTATGTATCTAAATCTACATTTTTCTTAACAACTTTTATGGAACGCATTTTGCGTCCAGATAGATTAGAAGTGGATCCCAGTTCTACTAATGCAGCAACAGAATGGGTCCATTGGTTAAAACGTTCGAGATTCTTGTGAAGAAAATGAAGAATGCTACATATGGGGTACAGCTCAATCTATTAGTTAACCATGTTGCTCCTTTCATCTATTCACACATAAGTGAGGCAAGTAACTACTCTGATGCTATTGACATTTTGAAAAATATTTATATTAAGCCTAAGAATGAGATTCATGCGCGGCGTAGATTAGCCTCTCGTTGTCAGTTACCTAACGAATCAGTTGATCAGTTCCTACTTGAGCTGAAACTTCTAAGGACTGTAATTTTAAAGCAGTTACAGCTGAGCAAAATAGAAATGATTATATCAGAGACTCATGTATGCGTGGAATAAGTGATAACAAGATAAACCAACTTGTAAATGAAGTTTCTTGAAAATGTTTCACTAACCCTTGATAAAACTATAGAACAAGCTCAAGTTCTGGAGATGGCTGTTATTCATTCTAACTCACTTAATACGATCTCTTCACCAGCAGTTCTCAATGCGGTTCCTGAACTTAAGTCACCAGCAATGAAAGAGACAAATTCTATAAACTCAGCAGTAGTGA
>JAFIDM010000004.1:42303158-42317625 GCA_023159025.1 Thereuonema tuberculata | reverse complement strand
GTAGGCAATGGCACCCCATACCATCACACCAGCTGTGGGAGCGGTGTGTCGCTGTACAGCAAAGGCAGGATTGAAGCGTTCACCACGGGCTCTCCACACACGAACACGATTGTCATCACTGCCGAGATTGAATCTGGATTCGTCGCTAAAGACGACCTGGTTCCATTCCGCTGCAGTCCAGTTTCCTCGTGCGCGGCAAAACTCCAAACGGAGGCGTCGATGGGTGGGCGTCAAGGGCAGCACACGTAATGGGCGCCGCGATACCAATGTCCTTCAGCCAGGTTCGAGAAGACACAGCGGCCCCTAGTGAAGGTGCTACCTGTGCCTGGATGGCGGCCGATGAAGCAGTTGGCTGTACGCGTGCATTTCTGACTATGTGGCGGTCTTCTCGACGACTGGTCTGTCGAGGGCGTCCTGAGCCTGGTCTTCGTGTACATGACATCTCTCGGGTCCACTGGTTCCCAACACATCCTCACAACACAATCAGAGCGGCCTAATTGACGAGCTACTCGCCTAGCTGACCACCCAGCTTCCATCATCCCGACGATTCTCCCTCTCTCAAACTGCGACAACTACGTATACTGTCTTCGAACACGGCGTAATGGCATGTCTACCTCAGCTCTTCATTTGTAAATGATTCAGCACACTCAAACACGCTTTGGTTACCTGTTTTATACTCCACAGAGTACGATGTTCAACGCCATCTACCGGCTATCTATCACGCTGCATTTCTAATCATTTGCATATCTCCCCGACATGTACCTTCATTGCAAGTTTCGTTACGATCCCGCAATTATTTCTTGGTGCGCTAATTTTTTTGTCCATGAGTATATTTATTTACACATCATTAATGTCTCAAAAATAGAAAGTATTTGAATACAATAAGATGAGGAAGACTGCTCGTCAAGAAACTTGATAATATAATCACTTTCAGCCACAATACAGAAAATTATATACCTAAGAAGATTGTTGTGATCTGCCTGATGTGCCTTATTTTCCTGATGCTGCTACTTAACAATAATCCTAAAATTCGTAAGTAGCAGATTCCATCAATATGCATTAAAGATCAATATTTGCCGTTGAATTATCTCTGAATGATTCAATTTACGATACGTCTCCTTCAAAATATTTTTTCACGAAACGTTTTCTTAGCTAAAACATTGGAGGCCACGGTAGAAATCAAGGATGTTCTATCTATCAGACTTAAGAATTCCCTGTTCCTAAGCATTTAATATTTCATCCTTGTTTCCTTCTAATCCTCCCTCTTCCACTTCGTTCCTAGCATACGAAATTTAAACATTTTGTTCGAAAGACCAGTGACATAGTTTTGTTTTAAAATTTAATCTTCATTAATAAATATAATAAAGTAAATTTCTTCTTCTCACATACACTAGTGTTTGTGAAAATTGCAAGAACATGAAGGAACCATTAGAATCGAAGGAAATTTAGTACATCAATTACTAATAGTGATACAATCAAACGTTTAACGTTTGAGAGCAATGCAACAACAGTACTTGCAAAAAATCAATCAGATGTAAAATCTCCATTAGCTGCTGTACGCCATGGCATCGAATTAAAAATGACTTGGATGTATTCCTGGGTGTCGCCTGTCAAGCTGCTTCTATCCGAGTCCACACTTCAATGACGGACTAGTTGGCGAGGGCCATATCCCAAACATGTTCAATAAGTAACATATCGGGCAAACTTGCAGGCCAGGGAAGAAGGGGTATCGGCCTTACTTCGAAGAAGGCCTGAACATTTCTGGAAACATGTGATCAGCGTTCTCTTGCTGCAATATGGCGCCAGGAGTGTTCTGAAGGAAGGATACGGCTTCAGCCTCCACAACTTGGCTGATTTATCAGTTGCTATGGAGTGTCCACAATTCGTAGCAGCTGAGATCGCTTTCTGATACCCATTTGCTCCCTAAACCATCACGCTTATCGTTCGTTTGGCGTGACGCTGGATACTACATTCTGGAAAATGGCGCTCTTCCATTCTGGAAGATAGCGTGTAATGCATATACGGCCATCATTGTAATCCAAATTGAAGCGGGACTCGTCCGAAAACGCGACATAGTGCAAATTTGTCAGCGGGTGTTTTTGTGAGCCCATTGTAGCCTGAGACGTCGATGGTTCAGGCCCAAGGGAATCCACCGCGAAGAATGCATGCATGCAGTCGAGAACCGTGGAACCAGACAATGTCAGACCTGTTGCAGTGTTCCAACGTTGTGCTAACACTCGAGAAGCAGCTGAATGTTACTGCATTGCGGATGAGATGTCAATCATCTCGCGGTGTCGTCACAGTTTGTGGTCCACTTCCGAATTTTCGACTCGGCCTATTCTCATCAGTCCACTGCTTTCTCACTCACATCGCTGTCCTTGCATTAAGCCCCGAAAGAGCAGCAATTTCGCGGTATGAAAAATCCTCCTTCACGAAAGCCTATCATTCAGTCTCGTTCAAACTCGTAGGTTGCTTATTTAGGCGCCTTTTGCCGTCGACAAGGAATACTGACTTCAGTAGGCACGTGTACAGCTTACTGATGATGAAACACTACTGTCTGGATCTACAACAGCCCTCCACCTATACACTTTTACACGATAGTTCAGAGTGCGCTGCTGAGTCTAGATATGCGGAATCATTCCCAAATTTTAATCATTTGTATATCACACCCTACTTTACATTTTCCAATAAGTTTCATTTTGCATGTTTCCTTCATGGTGTGGCATTTTTAACAAACATGAGTGTATATATTTTGTAATGATTGAATGCACAAACCTCGTTAAAATCTTTATGATGATCAATGTAGTTTAGTATGTGTTTTGAAAAAAAAACATCTTACTTACTTGCATTCTTCACCACCATTAATACCGGCGACAATACAATATCCGATATCTTTCATCCAGTCGTGGAAGCAGTCTTTATCCCATAGATAATACAGAGTGCTGTCTAATTGATATAAAAAGTACTAAAGCATTGCATCTTACATTTAAAATTTTATTAGTAAAAATTAAAATCAATAATTTCCTTCAATTAATATCCAATTGTTTTGAAGTATTGAATGCTTAAAAGGAAGCAAAAGAAAATAAAGAAAATATGAAAAAATTAAATGCAAGTAATGTCATGAAGAAAACAATTCTTCGATGGAGAAAGTTTGTCGAGTTACAAACGAAAGAAATTAAGAATGTTTTCAGGGCTAGTTGCTAGAATGTTGTTTACCATTGGTTACAATTCCCTAAATAATGTTATACTTTTAAATAACACTGTCACAACCCTTCTACACATACATGTATATTATATAGAAAGGTATAGGTGTATCCCTTGATGTACCATATATATATACATATATATATATATCCTTATTTCAATCATAAATTATGTCCTTCCCCAATCCTGCGCAGACCTTTCTTTTGACAAATAGTTACCTGAGGAAATTGGGGGGGGGGGGGAATTAAGACATCATCTAGTCTTCAATCTAGTTATAGAAGCCTCTTCCCATTTTCCAATGGACCCAGTGAATCTTACGCCTTTTCTGGAGAAAAAAACCTGGGAAGAACTACTGCACTCCACGTATATTTGAATCATGCTGCTTTAGCCCACGGTTTTATGGTATGTGGCATTCAGAGACTGGACCAACTCTTTAATATATACAGATTAATTATAAGTTGGACTGTTAGATTCGTTTGTGTTAACAAAACTTTGAGAGGTCAATCGAGAGAAATCATTTGGAATGTTATTTTTCAAGTCGTCTATCTCTATCGTAAAATGGCTGAAGCAGCAGATATTTCATCTCATCAATGTTCAATATTGTTAAGGAAACCGAAATCTCGCTTACCACTAAGCCTAGCCCATTATTTGAAAGGCCGGGGAAGAAAAGAGAGCAGCCGGCATCAATAACAGAAGCAGACGAAAAAAAAGATCTTTTTATGAAATCGAAAATAAATAAATAAATAAAAAATTATTCTTAATATTGAAAAATTAACAAAAATAATAAAAAGAAAACATTGTAGGGCCAAAAGAAAACACCAACAGAAACTTGCAATGACATTCCAGACGCGACGAAACAATAACTAGTGAAAAAATGAAGTGGTAAATGATTCGTTAACTGTGATCACGTGTCTTCATAAATATAATGAACGGTGTATATTTTGTTGAATAACAAATTATTTTTGAGTTAGATGAACATTAGTTAGGACAAAGCAAAATCTTTAATTTTTAAATTTCTCAGAGAATTAATTTTTACAGAGTTAGAAAATCAATACTGTTAGGCTCAGAAGCGTTATTAATTTCCCTGTCTTACACAAAGCTAGAATAATGGTGCGCGTTTCTTTAACGGCACGGTACAGTAAGTCCGTTGAAACCTGTCTGAACATTGTCATTGCGGAATCAATTTCTTTTCTCTGAAGAGTACAGATTCAGTCTGAGGTCTGAAAAACTTAAAGAGATCCTATCTGGAGGGAGCACGACAAAGACTCAATAGCCCAGCTTTTGTGCAGGAAACTATCACATTATAGAGGAAATTGTTTGATAGTATGGACAGGCCTAACTGTAGGTAAGCACAAGGATCTATATATCATCTGAAACGGCAGTCTGACGGCACAGAGGCATAGATACAATATTCTCATAAGTGCTGTCATGCCGTATGCTGCAGCATTGGTGATTTGTTTCTCTTCAATGCGAAGATGATCGACCTCAAAACTCGGCTAGGGGCTAGTGGATAACAAGTTTGAAGAGTACGGAATTGCGCTTATGGAGTGGCCAGCAAACTCCCCTGACTTTAAATCCCATTTTGAATGTCTGGGATGCACATAACAGATGATCTATAGAAGTTATACGGAAACTGCAAAAAGGGCTACGAGTGGCGAAGATGCTTCCAAACTGTCATCGTAGCTTCTTCATTACATGCCACACACGTGTACATTGGTCTTGGTATTTCAAGAGACTATCAAGCCTACTAGAAGATCAGTTACTACCATCGAAAGTTCATTTTCATTCAACAGATATGAATGTTGTTGTATAGGATATTACATAATGTGCAATAAATCGTAGATTGCATGAAAATTCTCTTTTGCGCATTTTCTTACCTGTAGTACTACAGTCTGCTATATCTTTCATAAAATATTTTTTTACGTCAATCATCATCATTCTACCTTATAACTCTCCCTACTGTAATTGTCTTGACCAGTGTACAATAATTGCGCGAGAATTATGCGGAGAATATTTTTAAATAATGCTGAGAATTAGCTTTCAAATGTGCTGTTTAAGAAAAAAGAAAACTTCTCTATTCCATTCAGGAAAATGTTTTACTCCAAATCATATTAAAATGTGTTTGAAATTTTTGATAAAATTATCTAGCATTTGCTACATAGTTTATGCTTGGACATCTAATTGCCTTCAATTTTGAAATTAATTAACCTTATTCTTTAGTGTTCATATGTATAAATTTAAATCAATAATTGAAATATGAAGAATTTCAAAACTGATTTTTTTTGTCACTTATGTTGATGTGTCTGTCGATGTTGTATTTACAGTTGCGGACCTAATGAGGATTGCAAATTTCGGATCGTTCATTTAGGAGACTATTTTAATTACGTTCCTTAATACACTGACTGCTCAATTGAACTGGACAACTGAGTGTGTCATCCCAACAGTGAAGTTTTGCGATGATGATGTGATGGTGTGGTCGTGTTGGGTTTGGAGGTGGTCTGTTGGTTGTAATCGAGGGAAACACCATCCACA
The DNA here is from genome assembly GCA_023159025.1 of Thereuonema tuberculata. NCBI lineage: Eukaryota > Metazoa > Arthropoda > Chilopoda > Scutigeromorpha > Scutigeridae > Thereuonema > Thereuonema tuberculata. The sequence goes on along the minus strand of JAFIDM010000004.1, from coordinate 42,311,889 downwards.
CAATATCTGATGTGTTCTAGACCACCGGTTCCCAACCGGTGAGTCGCGACTTGATCCTAAAGCCCGGTGAACACCATTCAACTTTGCACCAACTTTAGTCGACTGATTTCGAGTCCGCCAACTTTTTGTCAGTCCCGATCACCATCCAACTAGCAAATGAGTCGGCCGTGATTGCAGCAATACCATAATGCAATGCTTTTCCCCCAGCAGCTATGGAAATTCCGAAAAAATCGTGGTTTTGAAACCTCTGTGATAAATTCTGCCGCATAGAATTACTGAATTTGAATACAAACTTTATTTATGCATGAAAGAAACTCGCAATACTCTGATATTCATTATGTATGCGCTTGTCTTCGACCGAATCGGTTAACATCGTTTTAGACGCCATTTCTTATGGGCGTGACGTCATGACTGACGTGTTCCAACGCTGCCCTGTCGGAATTGAGTAATTCCGACCAACTTCAAACCAACTTCCAACAAACTTTGGTTTTAATTTTCGCAAAAGAATTTGGTTTAAATTTTGAAAAAGTTTTGAAGATGGACAAATGGTTGAAACCAGGATCTTTTGGTAAGATGACAATTTCTCAAGTAACAATTGATGAAAGTGAGCCTGGTCCATCAAATACTAACCTAATAAATTCTGAAAGGGGCAAAGTACAGGCAAATGCAAAGAAACCAAAAACTTTCTTCAGGAAATATAGTACCGATTATATTAAATATGGGTTTACATTTGTAGGCACAGAGGAAGAACCATTACCTCAATGTGCAATTTGCTTTGAAAATCATAGCATGAAGCCTTCTAAGCTAGAAAGACACATTTCAAGCAAACATCCAGAATGCGTTAATAAGCCTATAGCTTTTTTTTCAAAATAAGAAAAGAGATTTGATATCGACTCGGACCTGTATGGAAAATGTCTCAACAGGACTTGAAAATAAAAGAGTTACAATGGTTTTGTACGAACTGTCACTGTTGATTGCCAAAAAAGGTGCATCTCATACAGTAGGTGAGAATATCATTTTGCCAGCTGCTAAGCTTATTTTTGCCTCTTTGTTTGACGAAAAAGCAATGAAGAAAATAATGGAAATACCGCTATCAAATAACACGGTTAAAAGGAGAATAGAAGAAATATCTGAAAATATAAAACAGCAACTTATTTCTGCTTTGAAACGAATTGACTTTTACTCCTTACAATTGGATGAAAGCACTGATATAGCTTATAATGCCAAATTATTAGCAATTGTAAGATTTGAGACCAATGAATCAGTAGAAGAAGAATTGTTATTTTGCAGACCTTTTCCTACTAGCACAACTGGGGGTGATATTTTCTATTAATTGGATGGTTTTATGAAAGAAAACGAAATTGACTGGTCTAAGTGTGTCGGAGTAACAACCGATGGAGCCCGTGCCATGTCTGGCAAATACTCAGGACTAGCAGCGAAAATTAAGGCAATTTCTCCATTAGTTGAATGGGTTCACTGTAGTATTCACAGAGAGGCTTTAGCGGTGAAAAGAATGAAAGAGAACCTCAAAGACACACTTGACGATTCTTTTAAAATCGTAAATTTAATCAAGTCTTAACCTAAAAACTGAAAGAGTCTTTGGTGTGTTGTGTGATGAAATGGGGAGTGAGCATTAACAACTACTCCTGCATTGTGAAGTGCGTTGACTATCCAGAGGAAAAGTTCTGGCCAGGTTGTTTGAGCTTCGTGATGAGGTACGGTTGTTCTTATAACAATTGCAAGCAGAAGGAAAGTCGAAAGCTCAAGTCTTTTTAGACAACTGCCTTAATGATGAGATTTGTTTAATAAAGTTGGCTTACTTAGCGGACATTTTCAGTTCTCTAAATACTCTTAATTTGACCTTACAAGGAAAAGATGTTCACAAATTCTTTGTGCAAGACAAACTTGATGCTACTATGAAAAAGATACAACGGTGGTCTGATAAAGTTTAGAAAAATATCTTAGATGTCTTCCCACATCTGAACGATTTTTTGGACGAGAATAATCTTTAAAGTAAATCAAGAAACTTCAAAAATGATCTTTGATCATCTTGAAGCCTTGGTTTCTAACTTAAGATGCTACTTCCCACCCATAGAAAAAGGAAAGCAGTGGATTAAAAATCAATTCGATGAGGACAACTGAAAGAATCTTAACCTCACGACCTCCCAGGTAAGCCACCATTCTTTTAAATCTTAAAATATTACCATAACTAAACATATGTTTTATTTCTTTTTAACAATTGGAAATTTATAACTAATCACAATCATAAAATGTAAATGCATCAATTTGAAATATTTTAACAAAATTGAATTCTTTCTAAAAATAATACTGTATTCTATATTTATTATTGTTTATTGCAAAAAAGAAGTCAGTTTTGTGAAGTTTTTTAATCAAATACTAAGTTTTGAAATGTGTGGCTATTTTAGCTTTGCCCTTTATTTATTTTATCGATGTAGATAAGTATTTTTCTAATAACTAATTATTTTGTTTTATTTTGCAGGAAAATGAACTCATCGAACTTTCTTGTGATTCCATGATGAAGTCAGTCTAAAAGGAGAAAGATTTAACAACTTTTTGGAAGGAAACGAGGAAAGAATATCCAACAATATCCGTAACTGCATTGAGGTTTCTGATGGTATTCACCACTACGTATTTATGTGAACGTACTTTTTCAACTTTGGTTTTCCTAAAAAACCAATACAGAAATCAACTCAATGTTTAAAGTGACTTAAGATTAAAAACATCTTCATTTAATCCTGACATTGACGTGTTAGTTCAATCAAAACAGTTCCAAAAATCTCATTAATATTCTTAGTTGAAAACAGCAATTCTGTATATTGATGGATTGTGTTAACAATTTTCTTAACTGTAATCATATCAAAGCTGTATGAATTTTTGTGCCTGAAAAACTAAAGTGGTCTTTGTGTATTTTTATAATTGTAGTTTTTATCTTCACCTAGGAACATACTTGTTAGTATGAAATCACTTGTTGCATATATTGCAAACATATATCTATTGTTAAATAAATAATGTTTTGCTACAAAGTGCTGATATTTTGTCAACCTTTTTCAAATCAGAACACAAATTGTTAATCAATAATCAATTTGTATCTTCAAAAAAACACATATATTGCAATATAGGATGGTAAATTACATATACTGCATAAGGAAGGGATACGATACAAATATGTTTTTTTTAATCCACCATGGACCGATGGACCGTGGACGTATTCCGATAAGGAAAGGTGGGTAGCCAGCTGAAAAAGGTTGGGATCCACTGTTCTAGACAGTTCGATGCTTCCTACGTTGTGATCGCAGTTCGTTGAAGGGTCATTTGTGTTTCAGCACGACAATGTCCCGTGCCATAAGGCCCGAGTTATCTGCGCCTGGTTTCCGGAGAATAATGTTGAGGAACTTCAGTGGCCCGCCCAGAGTCCGGACATCTGTGGGATGAATTGGAGCGCCGGATTCGTCAAGATGCATCGAACCTGTGCAGGCTTTAGAGGAGGAGTGGGCAACAATACCGGTTGCTTGGTATCCGAAACTGGTGGAGAGCATGCCACGGCGTGTGGATGCTGTGCTTAGAGCAATAGGCCACAGAACGCTCTATTGGACACGCTATAAATAAAGATCCATTCCATACCACAGATGTTCACTTTCAATTGAGTGTAGGTTTCTGTTTCTTGGTTGCTTGAACAATTCGTGAGTTCATCATTTTTCAGATTCCCATCTTCTGGTAGATTAACTTATGGATTTTTGCTAAACTTACCATATTTCCATGATTAGCTTTATTTTTTATTCCGTTCTTCAGCTTTATTTTATTTTTGTTGATGAGCTTATATTCTATTTACAGACTCTAAAACTGATTGTTTAGATTATAATTCATATCAAGTAAATATGGTTGGTAATCCCTGTTTCATTGCTATTGGAATGTAGAAAATACAATTAGAACAACTTAGTATCAACTGCAGTTACTGAGTAATTTCAGACAAACCAGCACTCCGTATTATTGAAATTCTCTTTGTCTCAATAGTCACAGCCTATAATCTGAACTTAATGCCATCAGAATTACCCTTATGAAAAAAAAGATTCATTGTTACTCAATTTCTCCATCAAAAAATCAAAAGAAAACTTAAAATATTAAATGATAAATTTTCAAATAAAAAACAAACAAAAAAAAATCACACACATTCATACAAGTAGTTCCATATACCTACAAAATTCTTATATTTGTTACTAATAAATGAAGATTATTTCGCAGACTACTAACCTTCCTCAAACGAACTTTTTATGCAAAGTTCTTTATATGTTTCTTGTGTAATGTTGTACAATAAGTCAATTATATTTTGAATCTCAATTGCAATCTTATTGATACAGTAAGATCCAGGGTTTAAATCAAGAAGACAATTTGCTTGCTTGGGTCTAAAACTAAAAAAAAAACATACAAAAAAAACATACAAAACATTAATTTAATAATTTAATGTAAGTAGTTTTGGTGTTTGATTTAAAATATATATTTGTTTTGAAACTTGTAAAATTAAATTTGTCGTAAATTTCAGATGACTTAAAAAGTTTATGATAAAAATCTTAGCACATTAATTGAAGTAATGAGACTTTTTCACCAGATGTAAATTTTATCCAGTCGTTGAAACTTCTTATCTTATATTAATTGTTAATGGTTTATTTTGATAGTATTATTTTCCCGTGACATGTTTATTGTTTTCTTATTTGTTCGTTTTACTGTTTTTATTCTATAAAATTTAGTTAGTCTTCGTAAAAGAAATTAATCATGTTTAAAACATCACAAACAACTAATATTATATTAATAAACTTTACTTAAAAACGGGAAAAAACTCGAGAATGCACAAATTCGTTAAATTCGTTTTGCATTCACGCATTAAGCCATCATCGACCCAGATTGCTGTCGATGCGTGAAAGCAAAACGAATTTAACGAATTTGCGCATTCTCGAGTTTTTTTCCCGTTTCCATATTACATTTAATGCACGTTAAACCTCATTAATTAAACTTTACTGAACTTCACCAAAAATCTCTCTCCATTACAATATTTCTAATGGCCTGACCGGTCTTTCTTTCTCAAGTAATTTACATAATAAACGAGAGAAGAACTTTAACATAACTTCTTTCCAAAACTAAACAACAAACAATCGTGAATTAATAATTCCACAAAAAGCGTTTATTATGTAAACTACTTGAGAAAGAATGGCCGGTGAGGTCATTCGAAATATTGTAATTGAGAGAGATTTTTGGTGAAGTAAAGTTTATTAATAATCATGTTTATTTCCATTTTAATACCTTCTTCTCATCTTGTTTTCATTGTAATTTATTATTTTTTTATTTATGCTATTTTTGACTTCTCATGAGAGTTCTCATGAGGATTCTTTCCGGTTGGGTTCTGAAGGCTTTAAGTCTGCCAATCACTATGTTGCGTAACATATTCGGCACTTTGTCTGTCTTATGATACTTTGTTGCCGTATCGGATAGTTCGTAACTGTTTACATGTGATGTAGAGATGTTTACGTAAGCTGACATTTTTTTATGAAAAGAGACAGTCAGTCCTTCACAACAATACGAGACAGTCTTACACTCTGGACCTCGTCTTTCAAACGATTGTGAGTGAACTGCCAATATTTGTAGAGAGATGGTGGATACTTCAGTTTTTCTGTCCTAACAATAAGAAACTTGAACGACTACTTCATCGTTATGTTCAGAACACAGAAGTGAAAGAGTTCGAGGCTTATCATGTCAAGCAAATTTCGAGACGAAAATCCGAAAAACTTTTCGGCGACCCCTGAAGTGGAAGCCACAGCAAGGGAATTGAGCCGGAGCTCGAAGTCCAGTCAAGAGCATTCCCATGGCAGGCATTGATCATCATAGGCACTAAGAAAATCGGATAGGTTCGTATAAATAATTCCGCTGTTAATCCAGGATATCTAGAGAAATAAATGTGTTTTTGGAGTGAATCATTCGTGATAAAGTGTTTTGAAGAAGTGTTGTGAAGTGAAGAAGTGCTGAAGTGAACCTATAAGATAAGTGCTCCGTGCATGTTTTCTTTTTCGAAAAATTTGGGATCCTAAATTACTTTTCTAGTTCGTCAGTTTGACTGTAAGTACGTTTCTACATTAACTAAACCTTTCTACAGCATTCAACTACGTGAAGTGACAATTGAAATTTTGTAGTAATACGATTTTGTTCAGAACTTTGTTTTCATAGCCTATCTTTATATCTTATATATATATACACTATTCTTGAGTTTTAAGAGAACTATGCATGGCGTACCTGAAATGTGCTGCCAAACTTAAAGGTTGTATTCAATCATGCAAAATAACGAAGAAATGTCATATAAACATGGGTCTGCAAATACTTTATTTCCAAGATATGAACGATGTAACAATAAAACAGGTGGCTGTACAGTCGCTCATTATCACAGAAAGTGCTCGAAATGTTCTCCACCGGCCGCAATGACACAACACAACGTCGTTCCATCGACTGTCGAACACAATCGAAAATTCCAGTTGCACGTCGAATTGTGTTACACCCATCCACTATGCGATCATGCAGTGCGTGGGCGTCAGGAACCGGTGTGTATACTCTAATTCTTTAAGATAACCCTATACAAGAAAGTCCAGAGGGTTTACACCAGCGGAACGAGCCGGCCATACTGTTGATGCCCCTCTTCCAATCCAATGGTAAGGATAAGGCCAACACCTCTTTCTTTTCATTGTGCTTATGACCCATGTTTATATGACATTTATTCGTTGTTTTGCATGATTGAATACAGCCTTTAAGTTTGGCAGCACATGTCAGATACACCCTGTATAAATCTTGTAAAATTTTATTCTTTTGCTATTAGTTTAGTTAATTATAATTGTTTATTCTTAAATTATTAGTGCTATCTACCTTAAAGATAGTACTCTTTGGGCCCGGCCTATCAAAAACGTATTCATTTCCACACTTAGTTTAAATACATTTGATATTAAATATTTATATTTTCCTTTTTGAGGGTTTTTCTAATGAGCTAACCACGAGTTTCCTTTTTTTTCTTCTTTTTTTGCAACAACCTTAACAGACAACAACCTATGAAGTTTCATCTCACTTTTTTTTCTTCCACCTTCAAACATAATGGATATTCGGTATTAGAATCTCTTCCATTGACTTTTGCAATTGTTTTCTGATTATTTTTCATCTTGCATTTTTGTTTTATATCAATATCTTCACATTTCGTGCTATATCCTCCACATTAAATTGGTATCTCACACTTAAGTCATTCCCATTTTTCATTTCTTTATTGCTCTTAAGTTTGGTCTATTCTTACTTATAGTCGCATTTAAACAAAGTGAATATGCTTTTCAATTCATATTTTACGAAAGAAATATCTTCAAGGAATTTTAAAATTATTTTTCGCCTTTTTTTAAGGAAATTAAGAAATTTGTGAAAGAACTTTATACTTCTTCCCAAAATTGGCAAATTTCCTTTCGAAAAATGTTTCGAAAATTTTTTTGAATACTTCAATGTCAATTATAAATACTGTAGTAGAATAAACATTTTCTTAACATATATGATATATCGCTTTAATTACGCTTAATTTCAGAGTCATTCCACGTCAAATCACCTGATGAGTTTGTAACACCATCACAGATTTTTATGAAAATTTATTCGCATGTAAATGGTAATAAGATAACACATTCTGCAAAATATGGGATTTTTTTGGTTAAATTTTTGCCGAGATATGAATTTTTGATTTTTTTTTTGGTGCCACGCCCCTTTTTTGACGTATTTTCTTGAATATCTCATCTCATCTCAAATGAAACCAAATTTGTTTTCCCCAAATATTTTTTAATGCAGAATCCAAAAATGCTAACTAAATTAGTCTGGGACTAATAGTTTCGTAGTAATCGAAAGCATGTAAGCTTTTAGGAAAAAATTTAAATGGCCATGTGGGACAACATTTAAAAATTTGAAATTTTTACCCAAGACTAAAAAAGGTCTAAAGTAACTGATAAAAAAAATCAAGATGGTGTTTTGCTCCTGAGTTTGGAAAAAAAAATCGCAAAGTTGGTATTCTTTTTGATTCGCGACAATTATCATTCGCAACAATTATTACTTTGTCACTGTATATTTATTTAGTAAATTCAAGTTACACTTGCTTTAGTTCTAGCTCTGTAAGCAGTAACTCTCACTTATAGCCAAGTAAAACCCATATTTTCAAACTGAATCTAGTTTGAAAATATAGCGATTCAAACAGAAAAATCACCCGTTTCAATGGCCGATGCTAGGTGGCGTAAAAATCCAAAATATTATTGAAAAAAGACAAGTCTTCATTATTAGTCTTCATTTTATTTAATATAAGTGTTTTACGTAGGTGTTACTTATAATATTTTCAATAAAAATTAATTTTTTCTAACAATAAAAAATTAAAATACTAAACTACTGTTATTATACAGTAAGTTCTATAAATTTCAAAATTATTAACTAATAGTTATTCAGGACAAAATATCTAAAACACCTATTTTTTTTTCTCACTTTCTTTTCAAAATAGTTTCCGTATTTTTGGTTTTGAATCATACAATTGTACAATTTAATTTAGTGAAAGTTTGGTGAAAAACTCAACCTCAAAACCGAAAGTTAAAGTATCCGGCCTCAAACAGAAATTAAAAGTAATTTCTGCCCTTTCCACACTTAATTTTACAATGAAAACAAGATGCCTGATTAA
>JAFIDM010000004.1:42250382-42287052 GCA_023159025.1 Thereuonema tuberculata | reverse complement strand
TAATTTAAAAAAAATAATAACATAAAGGTAGGACAGAATCCGAAGATCCTGCACAATTAAAAATCTTTCAATTAAAGATTGACAACAGAAATCATTAAGTTTTGAGACGCGAAAAAATAGAATGTTTTAAAACACATGCTTGAATAATAAATTCTGTATTATTTTTCAGCTCAGGATCTTGCTAGCGATTTTGAAAATCTAATAAAGAACTTAAAGATAAGTGGTTCTTGTGGATTTCTCAGGAATGAGAGTGTGATTGCTAGCTACGTCAAATGCAGAGAGTTGAAAGTACCTAAAGAATATCCGGAAAACGAGGAAGGTTGGATGTTTTCTTGCAGGTAAAATCTGTTTTCATTCTTCCAATTGATTAAATGTATTTTCGACTCTTATAAAATCTGTTATTGAAAATATCTGTAATTAATTAAGGTTAATATTATAAGCACACTTAAAAAAAAATCATTAAGTAGTTCATGAATGCTTTTCTAGAATTAGCAAATGATCGTTCCTTACACATTTACAAATAGATTTCTATCTAGATGTTATTTTAAAACGTTATTTTAATTATAATTTGATTTTTGAGTTTCAGTTTTCTGTCAAAATCAATTCATTAATGAAAATTCAAGTAAATACATACTGTATACACTTAATTCAATAATTGCCAATTGTTCAGAATAGTCATCCTCATTCTTATCAAGTTGAAAACACTATTCATTATAAATAAATATTACGTCAATATTTTACATATAACATGTTGTGTTTACCGTTTCGAGATATTTTGAGATTCCATTTTTATTTGCATAAATTAAATGCATTGATTTCGGCAGTACTTAAACATGAATAAATCAAAATCAAAGTAAAGAGAACATACTATTAGCAAATAATTGATGTATGTGATAAAAGTGTTTTCTAATTACTTCTGAAGTTTAATGAGTCTCAGTTTAAGTTCTCTACCATGTTTAAAAAACAATAGATAATGCATTTAGTATATTTGAAACATCTTCCCGTGTGTTTTGGTGTCGATCAATTTCAAATACTAAAGAAAAAATTGTTCCATATAAATGTAATATGTGCTACATAATTAACAGTGAAGAAAAGCAAAAGATCCAATTCCATATACACAATAAGTATGAGTGTAATTTACTTTGTTTGAATACAATATATTAGAATCAGCCATTATAAGTTAGTATTTGTGAATTTAATTATAATAAATGTAAATTGTGAATTTTTCCTATTGATTCATCTTTTTCCTTGAGATGAATTATAATTTGCAAATATTTAGATTCTCCATAAAAGTCAGACTATTTTGAAGTAGATATGTAATTTATCGTAACACATATTTATTATCATAAACAACAAACTTTTTTGATTTCGGTATTTTAACGATCAATCTGTTTAATGACTTTTCATTCTTGATTTAATCTTGAGTGAACTTACATCTTCCAACAATCATTTTTCGCAATTTACATTCAACAGTTTGAAAAATATTTTTTTAGATTTTTAAAAAGGTCGATTCTGTAAATTTGCAGGATTTTATTCTTCCTTTTTCTTTATTTTAAGTAATAGTTGACATTTAGTAGATTTCTATTGTATCAGAACACTGTAACACTAGGATTCTTTATGTACATATTCCATCCAAGAGAACAGAGTATTAAAAAATTAAAACAAAAAATCGTTTCTCTAATAATGTATTAGTTCTTTTACCAGGACACAATAAATTCTGAAAATTTAACTAAAGACTTATGAAGCAGATTGGATTGTTAATTTCTTGTTTTCAATTTTCAAAACATTCTATAATTCATTAAATTAAAATTAAAAAAAAAACAATCAATGTGTTTAGCTTTAACAAGGTAATATTTTGGCTTTTCAATTCAAAATGTTTTGACAAAAAAGCCTCAAAATGATACAAAATTCGTAAAATAATGTTTGTATGCAAAATATTTAGTTTAGTGCAACAGTTAATTTTTAAAAAATTAAAAATTGTTTGTTAAAATTGGTTTGAGTTTAATTTATTATGGATCTATCAAGTAATGCAAAAAAAAAGAGAATGTTTTCATTAACAACTTTCTATGTATCACACAAATTAACCCTATTTTTGTGGAAATAGATAATCCTTTTGTTTTTCGTTAATTCGGATTTTCGCCGTTGCACGACAGTGAACTTGAACTTGTCAAAAGTTAATGTGATTTAGTGATTTTCCTTTCACTCATTCCTCTCAAGAGAAACATTCCTCGATAGGATTACTTGCAAAAAAAGCCTGTGGAGAATTGATTTGTAATATTTGGTGTTAAATTAAAATGTTATCCTAAAAGAAATAATAAAAATGGAAGGTTTTAAACAAAGATAAAAAATTCTAAACATTATGTTAGACGAAATGATAATGAGAAAGATAATGATAAAAGAAATGATAATGATGAAATATTAAAATGAAAATAATCCATTTTAGAATTGAAAATTAAAAATAATAGCGTATTTATTACTGCTAGATAAATTGTATTTTTTAGAGCAAATGGAAAGGGATATCTCAAAGAAATATAATTTAATATAGAATTGGATTAAATGAGCAGGAACTTCCTATTTTTCTCCAACTTTCCTAGGAAAGTGAGGCTTATCAAATCGGTCAGTTCGTAAATGACCTTGTGTGTGCATCAGGTTTTGAATGTTTATAGTGCCTTTTAGTTTACAGCACAGATTATTATGTATATAGTTTGTTAAAGCACGACGTTTGTTCGTTGGTTTACTATACACTCGTAGGCAATTTGACCAAAATGGACCAAATTTTGCAGATTTGCTCTTTTGGAACCTTCGGAAATACCACATTTGTACAATTGTAACAATTGTAATGAAAACCTGAATACATCTCCCTCTCCTAATTTAATCCCGTTACATTTTTGTATAATTTTAAAATAGAAGTATGGTTACCCGGCTCATATCCACTTTGAGGCAATATTTGTTTCTTTGTATTACCTCTCCCTCCCCCTTTTTTCACCCCTTTTATCCTTTACTTCCTTATTTATGATAACGAATTTTCTTTTGGGCCTTTTTTTTATTATTTTGAAATAAATAATACGCTTCTTAACATTTTTATTAATTAAATGTTCTTAATTTAAGAACAACGAAATCCAGGATTCTTCACGAATAATTTTCAAGTAGAGGTATGGTTATCCGATTCAAATCCTCTTTGTCTTAAAATTTTTATTTGCCATTTTTTCCTTCATTATTTATAATAATGAATTTTCTTTTCTTTTTTTTTATTGCTCAATTTTATTTATTCAAAACAATTTTACTCATGATTTATTTTATAGATGTTGTATATAAGTACATTATTTCTATGTAGTTTTCTATCGACGCGATATTCATGAGGACATTTTGTAAATCAATGCTACTACTTTCAAACTGTAGGACTAGTCCTGAGCACATTATTCCTTCAAGAGTAGATTGGCCCGGTTATCATATTTCTATGTAATATCATATGGTGAGCAAATCAGACGTAGGAAAGAAAACAAAAGCGTAAAGTTGACAATAGGTTTTATTGTTAGTCGGATACACATACGGTTAAATATGTTGTCGTTGCACGTTGTCCGCAATCTGCATTCTATGGATCGTACATACTACTGCGGAACACTGCAAGCCTCCAGAGATTTGTGTCACGTGAAGCAGTATTGGGTCCTTCAATGTTGCCAAACTATCAACATGTGCTCGGCAAACCAATGCTTTCAGGTAACCCCACAACCGAAAATCACATGGCGTGAAATCCGGCAAACGTGCATGCCACGTCGTCGAGAATGCTCGACTAATTATGTGGTCGTCGGTAAAATACTCACATAGGGCTTGCTGCACTGTCAATCCTACGTGAGGGGACGCACCATCCTGCATGAACACAGCCGTGTCAATACATCCACGCGGTCGATGTCCCGGAATAACGAAATTTCGAAGTATCTGCTGATATCACACTGCAGTGACAGTGTCTCGACACTGAGGTCGTAGGTTGTAGTTCTTCGAAAAAGTACGGACCAATTATGAATAATGCGGTAAATCCACACCACACTATGACCTTCAGTGGATGCAACGGCATCTGTTCAATAGCATGAGCGTTCTCAGTAGCCCAAATCCGATAGTTGTATGTATTATTAGTGCCGTTGAAATAAAAATGCGCCTCATCACTCCATCGAATGTTCCAAGGCCGTACATTGTCCACTTCCATCCGAACTAAGAACAGGTTAAAGAAATGCAGGCGTGTTTCCGCATCCCCTTGAACCAGTTGTTGGACTTGGTAATCCTGTATAGATAAAACTTCAGCACTTTGCGCATCTATTTCCATACAGTTAATACGGCATATCCAGTTGCCTGTATACTGCCCGAGCACTGCTAGACCCGTGTGCAACATTCGCTTCCACTACGAACTTTCAACTTCATCATTTGATCCTCGTCCTGGATGCAGTTGTAAAGATCCAGTATTTTCAAACGTGACATCATGTTTCGCAAATTGGTAATAGACATGGCTTTCGTATGCCCTTCGTTGTTCGGAATATCCGTAGTGCTATTAAAGCATTATTATTATTTTGATGATAAAACTTTATGAGCAACGCACGATCATGTAAACACAGCATTGTGTATAGTAACTTCATAGCACCATTAAGCAGGTCGAACTCACCGATGCCATTCATGTTGAGGCTTACATCCATCTACCTGAATACGTCTGTTGTCTGTCATCAGGCGGCTGTCAAAAAACTGTGCGGCTGTCAAACTACAGCGCCAGTTCCCCCCCCCCCCCTGGTGGCGACATTGGGAACTAAAAAAAATGTTTTCTGCGAAATCGTAATTCCGTGGTCTTGAATAGTACATATATCAAATTTTACAGTTTGTGACCTAACAGTTTTTTTCCTATCACGTCTTCAAATACCTCCTGTTTAATTATGGCCACCCGGTATAACTTATGACTAAAATAAGAAAAAGATTTATTGGAGTTGCTACTATTAATTAGGTAAAATTCTCAAATCAAATTTCTTACCATAGAAATTTAAAACAAAGAATTGAATTTTATCTTTAGAAAGTTTTGCTACATTTAATAAATTGAAGCGTGGGTTATAAGAAATTTAAACAAAAAAAAATTAATATATATGAAAGAAAGATACTGAGAAAATTTAAAGGCACGGTGAATGGAGGTGACTATTGAAAAAGTCATAATTACGAAATTTTCGGGCGACTTTGCGACCACGATGTATTATAAAGTATACTAAATTTAAATAGGAAGATACCGCTGAATAGGTCCTTTCAGTAGACTTGGGAAACAGATTCAGCAAAATTGTTACTAGAATCAAGACTATACGGTAATTATAATATAACACAAGGAGCAATCACAGATCAAAGTTGATATGGATGGATGGAGAGAAATAAGATCTTGAAAGATCTTAATGGAAAATTTTTGATCAGGATAGGAGAAAATGATAGGAGAAATGAAAAACAAGTGAAAATGAAGGATAGGAAATAAAGGAGAAAATGAAGATGTATTAACTATTCTTTATAGAAGCCTAGACCAAATTAAATATAATGGTTGTAGGATTTTTGGCTGTAAACATCAAGCAATGCCTTATTGAAATAGTTAAAATTAAACGTAATTAAAGCGATATAAGTTAAGGAAATGTTTATTCTACTGCAGTATTTATAATTGAAATTGAAGTATTCAAAAAAAAATTTCAAAACATTTTTCGAAAGGAAATTTATCAATTTTGGGAAGAAGTATAGTCTAAAGTTCTTTCACAAATTTCTTAATTTCCTTAAAAAAAGCCGAAAAATAATTTTAAAATTCGTTGAAGATATTTCTTTTGTAAATTATGAATTGAAAAGCATATTCACTTTGTTTAAATGCGACTATAAGTAAGAATAGACCAAACTTAAGAGCAATAAAGAAATGAAAAATGGGAATGACTTAAGTGTGAGATACCAATTTAATGTGAAGGATATAGCACGAAATGTGAAGATATTGATATAAAACAAAAATGCAAGATTAAAAATAATCAGAAAACAATTGCCAAAGTCAATGGAAGAGATTCTAATACCGAATATCCATTATGTGCGAAGATAGAAGAAAAAAAAATGAGATGAAACTGCATAGTTGTAAAGTCTGTTACGGTTGTTGCAAAAAAGAAAAAAAATTCAGCAAATTCGTGAATAGCTCATTAGAAAAACCCTCAAAAAGGAAAATATAAATATTAAAATATTTAATATCAAATGTATTTAAATTAAGTGTGGAAATGAATACGCTTTTTGATAGTCCGGGTAGATATCTTAAACGTAGATAGCACTAATAAGTTGAGAATAAACAATTATAATTAATTAATAAAACAAAAAACAAAAGAATAAAATTTTACAAGATTTATACAGGGTTATCTGAAATGTGCTGCCAAACTTAAAGGTTGTATTCAATCATGCAAAACATGATAAATACAGTATTTCCAGACCCATGTTTATATGACATTTCTTCGTTATTTTGCATGATTGAATACAACCTTTAAGTTTGGCAGCACATTTCAGGAACCCCATTCATAGTTCTCTTAAAACTTAAGAATAGTGTATGTACATAACATATAAATATAGGCTCTGAAAACAAAGTTCTGAACAAAATTGTATTACTACCAAATTTCAATCGTAACTGCACTTAGTTGAATGCTATTGAAAGTTTTAGTTAATGCAGAAAACGTACTTATAGTCAAACTGACGAACCAGCAAATTAATTTAGATCCCAAATTGTTCGAAAAAAAAAATATACGGAGCACTTATAGGTTCACTTCAGCATTTATCACAACACTTCATCAAAACACTTTATCACTAAAGATTCACTCCAAAAACACATTTATGTCTCTAGATATTCTGGCATAACAGCGGAATTAGTTATGCGAACCTATCCGATTTCCACAGTGCCTATGATGATTCAATGCCGGCCGTGGAAATGCTCTTGCCCGGGCTTCGAGCTCCGGGCTCAATTCCCTTGTTGTCGCTTCCATTACGGACTTCGCCGGTCGCCGAAACGTTTTTTGGATTTTCGGCACTTGCTTGACATGATAAGCCTCGAACTCTTCCACTTCTGTCTTCTTAACATAACGATGAAGTAGTCGTTCAAGTCTCTTATTGTTGGGATAGAATAACTGAAGTATCCACCATATCTCTACAAATATTGGCACTTCACTCAGAATCGATTGAATGTCGAGGTCCAGGGTGTAAGACTGTCTCGTATTGTTGTGAAGGATAGGCTGTCTCTTTTCATAAAAAAATGTCAGCTTACATAAAAATCTCTACATCACATGTAAACAGTTACCAACTAACCGATATGGCAACAAAAAATCATAAGACAGACAAAATGTCGAATATGTTACCCAACCTAGTAATTGGCAGACAAAAGCCTTCAGAACCCAACCAACCAAATTCTCAAGAGAACTTAAAGTTAAAAAGAGCATAAATAAAAAAATAATAAATTACAATGAAAAACAAGATGACAAGAAGGTATTAAAATGGAAATAAACATGATTATTAATAAACTTTACTGAACTTCACCAAAAATCTCTCTTCATTTTAATATTTCGAATGGCCTCACCGGCCTTTCTTTCTCAAGTAGTTTACATAATAAATGCTTTTTATGGAATTATTAATTCCCGATTGTTTGTTGTTTAGTTTTGGGAGGAAGAAGTTATGATAATTTTCTTCTGTCGTTTATTATCTAAATTACTTGAGAAAGAAAAGCCGGTGAGGCTTTTCGAAATATTGTAATGGAGAGAGATTTTTGGTGAAGTTAAGTAAAGTTTAATTAATGAGGTTTAACGTGCATTAAATGTAATATGGAAACGGGAAAAAAACTCGAGAATGCGCAAATTCGTTAAATTCGTTTTGCTTTCACGCATCGACAGCAATCTGGGTCGATGATGGCTTAATGCGTGAATGCAAAACGAATTTAACGAATTTGCGCATTCTCGAGTTTTTTCCCGTTTTAAGTAAAGTTTATTAATATAATATCACTTGTTTGTGATGTTTTAAACATGATTAATTTCTTTTACGAAGACTAACTAAATTTTATAGAATAAAAACAGTAAAACGAACAAATAAGAAAACAATAAACATGTCACGGGAAAATAATACTATCAAAATAAACCATTAACAATTAATATAAGATAAGAAGTTTCAACGACTGGATAAAATTTACATCTGGTGAAAAAGTCTCATTACTTCAATTAATGTGCTAAGATTTTTATCATAAACTTTTTAAGTCATCTGAAATTTACGACAAATTTAATTTTACAAGTTTCAAAACAAATATATATTTTAAATCAAACACCAAAACTATTCACATGAAATTATTAATTATGAATGTTTTTTTTGTTTTTTTTAGATACAGACCCATGCAAGCAACTTGTCTTCTTGATTTAAAGCCTGGACCTTACTGTATCAAAAAGATTGCAATTGAGATTAAAAATATAATTGACTTATTGTACAACATTACAAAAGAAACATATAAAGAATTTTGCAGGAAAAGACCGTGGATTGAAGGTTAGTAGTCTGCGAAATACTCTTAATTTATTAATAACAAATATAAGAATTTTTTAGGTATATGAAACTACTTATGTGAATGTTTGTGATTTTTTTTGTTTGTTTTTTTATTTGAAAATTTATCATTTAATATTTTAAGTTTTCTTTTGTTTTTTTAATGGAGAAATTGAGTAACAATGAATCTTTTTTTTCATGAGGGTAATTCTGATGGCATTAAGGTCAGATTATAGGCTATGACTATTGAGACAAAGAGAATTTCAATAATACGAAGTGCTGGTTTGTCTGAAATTACTCAGTAACTAGTTGATATTGAGTTATTCTAATTATATTTCCCACATTCCAATAGCAATGAAATAGGGATTAGCAATCAAATTTAATTGTTATGAATTATATTCTAAACAATCAGTTTTAGAGTCTGTAAATAGACTATAAGCTCATCAAAAAAGAAAAAGTAAAGCTGAAGAACGGCAGTCATGGAAATATGGTAAGTTTAGCAAAAATCTACCAGAAGTGAATCTACCAGAAGATGGGAATCTGAACTCAGGAATTGTTCAAGCAACCAAAAAACAGAACCTATACTGCCTGCTCAATTGAAAATGGACACCTGTGGTATGGAACAGACGCTTTATTTACATTAGACGTGTCTAATAGCGCGTTCTGTGGCCTATTGCTCTAAGCACAGCATCCACGCGCCGTGGCATGCTCTACACTTGTTTCTGATAGCAAGCAACCGGTATTTTTGTCCACTCCTCCTTCAAAGCCTGCACAAGTTCGATGGGTCTTGTCGAATCCGGCACTCCAATGCATGCCACAGATGTTCACTAGGGTTGAGATCCGAACTCAGGCCGGGCCACTGAAGTTCCTCAACATTATACTCCGGAAACCAGGCGCAGACAACACGGGTCTTGTGGCACAGGGCATTGTCGTGCTGGAACACAAATGACCCTTCACCGAACTGAGACCACAACGTAGGAATCATGGAATTGTCTAGAACACTCCAGATACTGTGTGGTTGCTGTTTCCCTCGATTACAACCAACGGACCACGTCCAAACCAAACACGATCACACCATCATCGCAAAACTTCACTGTTGGGATGACACACTCAGGTGTCCACTTTCAATTGAGCAGTCAGTGTATTAAGGAACGTAATTAAAATATTCTCCTAAAATGAACGATCCGAAATTTGCAATGCTCATAAGGTCCGCAACTTTAAATACAACATGGACAGACACATCAAAATAAGTGACAAAAAAAAATCAGTTCCGAAATTCTTCTTATTTCAGTTTATTGTTTTAAATTTGTACACATGAACACCAAAGAATAGAGTTAATTAATTTCAAAATTGAAGGCAATTAGACGTCCTGGCGTAAACTATATAGCAAATGCTAGGTAATTTTGTCAAAAATTTCAAACACATTTTTGTATGATTTGGAGTACTGTAAAACATTTTCCTGAATGGATTAGAGAAGTTTTCTTTCTTCTTAAACAACACATTTGAACGTATTTTAAAGCTAATTCTGAGCATTATTTAAAACTATTCTGCGCATAATTCTCTCACAATGATTGTACACTGGTCAAGACAATTACAGTAGGGAGAGTCATGAGGTAGAATGATGACGATTGACATAAAAAAATATTACTACTGGTAAGAAAATGCGCAAAAGAGAATTTTCATGCAATCTACGATTAAATGCACATTATGTAATATTCTATACAACAACATTCATATCTGTTCAAGGAAAATGAACTTTCGATGGTAGTAACTGATCTTCTAGTAGGGTGGATAGTCTCTTGAAATACCAAGACCACTGTAATGTGTGTGGCATGTAATGAAGAAGCTACGATGACAGTTTGGAAGCATCTTCGCCAATCGTAGCCCTTTTTGCAGTTTCCGTATAACTTCATCTGTTATGTGCATCCCAACCATTCAAAATGGGATTTAAAGTCAGGGGAGTTTGCTGGCCACTCCATAAGCGCAATTCCATGCTCTTCAAACTTGTTATCCACTAGCCGAGTTCTGAGGTCGATCATCTTCGTAATGAAAATCACCGATGGCTGCAGCATACGGCATGACAGTTCTTATGAGAATCTTGTATCTATGCCTCTGTGCCGTCAGACTGCCATTTCAGATGATGTACAGATCCTTAGGCTTACCTACAGTTAGGCCTGTCCATACTATCAAACAATTTCCTCTATAATGTGATAGTTTCCTGCACAAAAGCTGGGCCATTGAGTCTTTGTCGTGCTCCCTCCAGATAGGATCTCTTGAAGATTTTCAGACTCCAGACTGAATCTGTACTCGTCAGAGAAAAGAAATTGATTCCGCAATGACAATGTTCAGCCAAGTTTCAACGGACTTACAGTATCGTGCAGTTAAAGAAACGCGCACCATTATTCTAGCTTTGTGTAAGACAGGGAAATTAATAACGCTTCTGAGCCTAACAGTATTGATTTTCTAACTCTGTAAAAATTAATTCTCTGAGAAATTTAAAAATGAAATATTTTGCTTTGTCCTAACTAATGTTCATCAACTCAAAAATAATTTGTTTTTCAACAAAATATACACCGTACATTACATTTGTGAAGACACATGATCACAGTTAATTTCTTCACTAGTTATTGTTTCGTTGCAACTGGAATGTCGTTGCAAGTTTCTCTTGGTGTTTACATCCTATTTGATCTCGACCTACAATGTTTTAGTTTTATTATTTTTGTTAATTTTTCAATATTAAGAATAATTTATTTATTTATTTATTTATTTATTTATTTATTTATTTATTTATTTATTTTGGATTTCATAAAAAGATCGTATTTAGTCGTCTGCTTCTGTTACTGATGCCGCCTGCTCTCTTTTCTTGCCCGGCGTTTCAAACAATGGGCTAGGCTTAGTGGTAAGCGAGATTTCTGTTTTCTTAACAATATTGAACACTGAATGAGATGAAATATCTGCTGCTTCAGCCATTTAACGATAGAGATAGACGACTTTTAAATTAACATTCCAATTGATTTCTCTCGATTGACCTCTCAAAGTTTTGTTAACACAACGAATCTAATAGTCCAACTTATAATTCATTTGAATGTATTAAAGAGTTGGTCCAGTCTTTGAATGCCACATACCATAAAACCGTGGGCTGAAGCAGCTTGATTTAAATGTAGGTGGAGTGCAGTAGTTCTTCCCAGGTTCTTTCCTCCAGAAAAGGCGTAAGATTCACTGGGTCCATTACAAAAAGGGAAGAGGCTTCTCTAACTAGGTTGAAGACTAGATGATGTCTTAGTTGACCCCCCCCCCCCCCCCCCCGTTCCGAAGGTTCGCTATTTTTAAAAAAAACTCCTCACCAGAGTGGGCGAGCATAATTTATAAGTGAAATAAGGATATATATATATATATAGCCGGACAGTGATGTGAAATTTGAAGCCAATACAAATAACAAATCACTGCCTAAATTTGCCAATACAAATTTCAAATCACCGTTTCTATAGTGATAAAACAGATTAATTTACCACTACGTCATCAGCGGCGTAATTTAGAACTAATTTAGTAAAAACGCAATATATTAAGACTTTGCTCTATTTAATTTAAATTTTCAACGTTAAGAATTAATTTATTTCATTGAAAATGAAGTAAAAAAGAGTCCATCAGTCGTCTTCTTTACTTGTAGAATAATTTAACAAATCAACTAAAGTAATGAAATTATTTAAATTTAAAATTAAAACAAAACTATCAAAAAGAAACCAAATTAAATAAATTATCTAAATCTAAAAATAAAAATTTTTTAACTGAAAAAAAAAATGAAATTGATAAATTAAAAAGAGCAAAATCCTAAATATTGAGCTAAAGCACATAAGAAATAAATAAATTAATTAAATAATTACCTTTAATAAGAAGCAATAATTACATACACTTCAAAATTAGGCATATTATCTAATGTCCAAACTTGACGCTCATCCTTCGAGTTTAGAAATGCAAAGATTTCAATTAATCATTTGGAAATTTAGAAAATTAGATCGTAAAGAATATAAGAATAAAAATTAACTTATTTTACTAAACTATTATAGCTGCTGATGACGTAGTAGTAAATTAATCTGTTTTATCACTATAGAAACGGTGATTTGAAATTTGTATTGGCAAATTTAGGCAGTGATTTGTTATTTGTATTGGCTTCAAATTTCACATCACTGTCCGGCTATAATATAAGTTAATTTTATATTAGTTCTAAATTGCGCCGCTGATGACGTAGGGATATTCTACAAACATTCTCCATCGAAGAATTGTTTTCTTCATAACATTACTTGCATTTAAATTTTTCATATTTTCTTTATTTTCTTTTGCTTCCTTTTAAGTATTCATTACTTCAAAACAATTGGATATTAATTTAAAGAAATTATTGATTTTAATTTTTACTAATAAAATTTTTAATGTAAGATGCAATGTTTTAATGCTTTTTATATCAATTAGAAAAGCATCTGCGTCTTATATGGTTTAAAGACTGCTTCCAGGACTGGATGAAAGCTATCGGAAATTGTATTGTCGCCGACATTAATGGTGGTGAAGAATGCAAGTAAGATATATTTTTCAAAACAAATACCAAACTATATTGATCATCATAAAGATTTTACCGATGTTTGTGCATTAAGTCATTACAAAATATATACACTCATGTTTGATAAAAATACCACACCATGAAGGAAAAATGCAAAAGTGAAACATAGGAAAATGTAAAGTAGGGTGTGATAAACAAATGATTAAAATTTGGGAATGATTGCGCATATCTAGGCTCAGCAACGAACTCTGCACTTTCTTGTAAAAGTGTATAGGTAGAGGGTTGTTGTGGATCCACACAGTAGTTTTTCATCATCGGTAAGCTGTACACGTGCCTACTGAAGTCAGTATGCCTTGTCGATGGCAAAAGACGCCTTTTAAGCAAGCTACGAGTTTGAACGGGGCCGAACGGTCGGCTTTCGTAAGGGAGGATTTTCATACCGCGAAATTCCTGCCCTTTCGGGTCATAATGCCACGACAGCAATATGAGTGCGAAAGTAGTGGACTGACGAGAATAAGCCGAGTTGAAAATTCAGAAATGGACCACAAACTGTGACGACACCACGAGCTGATTGACACCTCATCCGCAATTCAGTAACATTCAGCTGCTTCTCGAGGTGTTAGCACAAGGTTGGAACACTGCAACAGGTCTAACATTGTCTGGTTCCACGGTTCTCGAGTGCGTGCATGCACTCCTTCGGGGAGGATTCCCTTGGGCCTGAACCATCGACGCCTCAGGCTACAACGGGCTCACGATACACCCGCTGATAAATTTGCACCATGTCGCATTTTCGGACGAGTCCCGCTTCAACTTGGATTACAATGATGGCCGTATACGCATTACACGCTATCTTCCAGAATGGAAGACCGCCATTTTCCAGAATGTAGCATCCAGCGTCACGCTACACGTTCGATAGGCGTGATGGTTTGGGGAGCAAATAGGTAGAACAGGCTGCTACGAATTGTAGACACTCAATAGCAACTGCTATATCAAGCAAGTTGTGGAGACTGAAGTCGTACCCTTTCTTCAGCACACTTCTGGCGCCATATTCCAGCAAGACAACGTCGAGAAATGTTTCCAGAAATGTTCAGGCCTTCTTCGAAGTAAGGTAGATACCCCTTCTTCCCTGGCCTGCATGTTTGCCCGATATGTTACTTATTGAACATGTTTGGGATATGGCCCTCGCCAAATAATTCCGTCTTTGAAGTGTGGACTCGGATAGAAGCAGCTTGATAGGCGATACCCAGGAATACATCCAAGACCTTTTTAGTTCGATGCCATGGCGTACAGCAGCTAATGGAGATTTTACATCTGATTGATTTTTTCTTCAATACATTCTAATTCTTCTTCGTCGTCTCCTTCTTTATCTTCTGCTTCAGCAGCTTCTTCACCTTCGGGAGGAGGAAGTGATGGGAGAAAGGACCCATTGAACCAAACTGTCCCAGCTACGAAGGAGGCGCCATTGTGTGCCTACTGCTGCCACTTCCTCCTCTCGAAGGTGAAGAAGCTGCTGATTGATTTTTTGCAAGTTCTGTTGTTGCATTGCTCCCAATTGGTTGTATCACTATTAGTAATTGGTGTACTAAATTTCCTTCGATTCTAATGGTTCTTTCATGTTCTTGCATTTTTCACAAACACTAGTGTATATTAGAAGAAGAAATTTACTTTGTTATATTCATTAATAAAGATTAAATTTTAAAACAAAATTATGTCACGGGTCTTTCGGACAAGATGTTTAAATTTCGTATGCTAGAAACAGGGACTTGTTAGTCTGTGAAATAGAACATCCTTGATTTCTACTGTGGCCTCCCATGTTTTAGCTAAGAAAACGTTTCCTGGAAAAAAGTTCTGAAGGAGACATATCGTAAATTGAATCATACTGAGATTAGTCAACGGTAAATAGCGATCTTTTGTATATATTAATGGAATCTACTACTTACGAATCTTAGGATCACTGTTAAGTAACAGCATCAGGAAAATAAGGCACATCAGAAAGATCACAACCAGTGGTGGCTATTCAGGGAAAGTAGGGGAAGTGGCACTTCACCAATTATTTATAATAATATAATATTATTTATTTATACTATAACAATTATTATAAGGAAAAATTTATTTTCCTTATCACATATATTGGTTTTAAAAGAAACGTATTTTTGTATTTTGTAAGTCTCGCACCGTCGGCGCGAGACTTTGCTCTGGCACCGAGCGCGGCGCGATTCCGACCACGGCGACCGACCAAGTGAAGTAGGCTTCATTTCAAGTTTCTCAACCTCAGGAGCGGAGCTTAGCTCGAAAACCGAGGCGATGGTTGCTATGACAGCTGTGACGTCACCCGCTGTAGAGTGCTGTAAGGATGAAGTTGCAACAGAGAAATATGTTCTCTTCTTCCAGTGTGAAATTCTTTCGGACCGCGCTTGTTTCATAGTGCTGTGCTATTTTAAATATGAATCTTGTTTATGATGTAGTGTCTGTTTTATTAGAAACATCATTTTCACGTTGGAAAATTTCACGTTATTATATATATTATATATAATATACAATATATTCATTATATATATATATATATATATATATATATATATATATATATATATATACAAAACCGTCACATGGGCGGGGGCGATCACCCTGGGCGCCGCGGCACCGGCAAAAATAAAAAAATTTGGAAATTCCGTTTTTTTTTTGGTAGTTGAATGGACCACTTGAGGTTTACGCCCCTATCGACGTCACGTATGACGTGTATCCTACATGCGGCGAGAGCTTGTGGCATAAACAAACATAACTTTGTGTGAATTACTTAAAAAATCGTCGATTATTAATTTTTCAAGACGGATGGTTCAGTACTGTGCAGATCCTTATTGTTATAATTCTGTAAAAACGCTTGGAATATCCATCTTTAATATAATATTTCTTCTATATCTAAACTTGTTAAAAAAAAAGCTTTGTTTATCCCACATGCGAAGCAGTAGCGTGGTGGGTTATGTTGTAATTACGAAGCCCCGCCTATCCTCAAGTGATCCATTAAATTATATTCTTCTTTGAAAATATATTGCTGTCGTCTTCTTCAATTGGCGGTAATCAACTCTACATCCAATCTGAAAATTTTGGAAGCCTTACAATCGTTGCATCCAAATCAAATCTTTTAGTTCAGCCTCTATATCTACTAGGGTTAAAATGAAGCACATGGCTTTGTTTACCTCACAAGCCAAAAAGTAGACTGGTGGGATATTTTGGAACTACGAAGCCCCGCCTATCCTCAAGTTGTCCATTGGAGATTCCGTGTTTTTTTTTTTTTTTTGGTTGTAGATTTTTGGGATGGGGGGGGCGCAAATATCAAGTGTAGGGCGCCTGACGAAATCTTGCCCCGGGCGCCAACAAACCATTTTCCTACTAGCTCTTCACCTAACTTCACAGCCACGAGCCGCCACTGATCACAACAATCTTCATAGGTATATAATTTTCTTTATTGTGGCTGAAAGTAATTATAGTATCATGTTTCTTGACGAGCAGTCTTCCTCAACTTATTGTATTGAAAAACTTTCTATTTTTGAGACATGTATGATGTGTAAATAAATACATTAACAGAATATATTTGATTATATTGTAAATTTGACAACATATTTTAAAATCAGAACAAATTTCAGAGATTTTTCAGGGTTATCAAAAATTTATTGAAAACCTAATTTTATAAAATATATTTTGAGAAATATTTTTCGAAAGAACTAAAAACGTATGTGATTAGAATATAGGTTTTAACAATTCAAATTGTAAAACTCATATTGTTCTTTACCTGGTAAAGGATTTTTTTTTCAGTATCTTCAACAATACTTGTATTTACACGACTGATTAAACTACGCTGTTAAGAAGATTGATCACATTTGCCCACTAGACACAGAAATTAGTGTGAAAAAATAATTACTGTAAAAAAACTTTTATATTATGTAACTAAAACTGTGATTATGATGAATATATATATCAAGAAATAACAGGTGGTGTTCGGAGCCCTGTAGCGTGTTATGTACTGGACGAAATAAAACAAAATTTGGCCACCATACACATTAAAGTATGCGGCTTCGATTTGTCAAGCAAAAAAATTAGTACCAAACAACGCCGATAGAGGAAATTCTGGCGCTGCAAGCGCATCTATGAAAAAAAGAATGCATAACTGCCAATGGAAACAGTACATAACAACACACCAAATACCAATGAAAAACGTTTATTATAGCAACCTACAAATTTGGCTCAAGTTGACCACCAGCCTGATGTTCCACTAATTGCAAGCGGGACACGAGGTTTTCGACTGTGGCTCGCAGCATATCGGCATTTATTCTCTGACATGTAACGTTATTTAATCTTTTAAGGTAGGAATATCAGGAATATGTCCTTGATACACAATGCTTTTCAGATAGCCCCACAACCAGAAATTGCAAGGATTCAGATCAGGGGACCTCGGAGGCCAATTCATGGGAAATCCGCGACTAATTACTCTAGCGTCTGTGAAGTGTTGACGCAGGACATCCTTCACCGACGATGTGCGGTGGCGCACCATCTTGCATGAAAATCGATACAATTTCTTTGCTGCAGTTGAGATATCACAAAGTTTTCGATCATATCGGCATATCTGTCGGAATTGACAGAAAAAGTCACTAGTCCATTTCTACCAACTTATTCATAAAAGTACGGGCCGATGATAAAAGAATCTGTGAACCCACACCAAACTGTGACTTTCGGCGAATATAAGGGGATCTCTTGACCAACGTGTGGATTTGTATCAGCCCAAATACGGCAGTTTTCTATGTTGATATCACCGTGCACATGGAAGTGAGCTTAATCGCTCCATAATATCTGCCACGGCCATTCGTCATCTACTTCCAATCGAGCCAAAAATCTCAAAGCAAACTCTAATCGGGTATTTCTGTCCCCTGGGAGCAATTCTTGAATGGGTGTTATATTACACGGATAAAATTTCAGGATCTTACGCAATATCTTCTGCACCGTCACAACGGGATATCTGTTTGTCGTGATATTAAACGTGCACTGCTTGTACCCTGCTTATTAGCTATCGCCTGATCCTGAACGGCAGTTGCAACTTCTTCAACTTGTTCCTGCTTGAAACGTTTACGTCCTCGGCCTGGTTGCACACCAAGAGTTCCTGTTCTTTCAAATCTTTCAACCATTCTTCGTAAGTTAGTTATGGTCATCGGTCCTCTTCGTAACTGTTTTAACCGCCGGTATTCACGAAGAGCAGCATTGGCATTTTCATCCCGCTGATAAGACTAATAAGGCACGATCACGTAGTGACAATGGCATCAACGGGCGACTTCTTGCAGAATGACTAGAATTCCCGTAACCCCCTCCTTTTATCCTCGATATCGTGTCACAAAGTACCCGTAAATGGAAATTTCATGATGCATTTTTCGACCGCAGCGCCAGAATTTCCCCTATGGGCGTTGTTTGGTACTAATGTTTTTTTCTTGACAAATCGAGACCTCATACTTTCATGTGTATGGTGGCCAACTTTTGTTCTGTTTCGTCCAGTACATAACATTCTACAGGGCTCCATTTCTTGATCACCCGGTATATATACTGCGAACTAGCGGCTGGTCTCGAAATGACGTGTTGCCTTGGCGGAATATATTAAGATCCATACCAAATATATTAATATCCTAATATTATGTATTGTTATCAGACATAAGGAGGTTTGCGAAAATTGTAGATGATTGACTGATTGGAAGTTACTTAAAAAATGAATACAAGATTTGACCACGATTTCAGACAGTGAGTTAATAAAAGCGTAGAAAAAGTATTTCCTGTAATAAATGATATAAGTCATTCCTTTCTTTGAATTCTTATTATTTGTGTTTCAAATATTTAGAATCTCTTTTTATTTTTTGAAAATTGAAATACGCAGAATTAATATTCAAATAAGAAATGTATGGTTTTAGGTGTGCTGAACTTAGTATTATTCCAAAACTGAAGGCTGCACAGCTGCCTAAATTTCACTTATTATTGATCATTTAATTACAAAAAATAGCTACAAATACACGACCATCGTTTCTATTTCATAAGAGAAATCATTTTCAAGTGTATTGAAAGAAGAAAAAAATTATATATATATATATATTGTGACATAATGGTCCGTCCGTGTAACCTTCCGAAACCGCTGTTTCCCTCAGGTGGGCGCCAGTCAAGTGCGTAGCTCGACGAATTTCTATCCGGAGTAATCCAAGACGTCAGGGTTTTCCAGCTTACTGAATCACCTCCGGGCGCAGGGGTCAGCGAGAACCTATGTTGTTTTGGTCAAATAACGCACAACGCACTAATTCCTTTTTTCAAAACGACTGAACATTTATTTCCTCACATCTTCTACGTTGTCACCATAGTCTTGTACACAATGACTAGAGCTTTATATCACTCCTAAGCTGCACTGATACAATTTAGCACACAAATATAATAAATTCCTAATTTTAACAATTCCTTTGTTTTAAAACAAAATTAAATTAAGTTTAACTAATTAATCAGCTAATTGATCTATTTTACCACTCAGTCATGACTGTAAGATGTATTTGTAAATTTAACAACCTAAACAGAGTACACCTGTGATAAGACACCAATTTAAAATACTTTCTCACACTAATAATAAACGGGAATGAGGGGGGTTGGCGTTTCCCTGTTCCTCAAGCTAACGTAGAATTTCAATGGATGAATAGCGTCTGCTCCTTTTTCGTCGATAAAAGCGCTCTTGCATTGTGCTAAGTCCGGTCATTACATTTGGCAAATAACGCCAAATAACAATTTGTATGCTGGTGAATCCAAATCTGCGGATGGCAATTTCAATGATTCATCTTGAATTTCTCGAGCAATGGTTGCACTTCTGTTTCGAGAATAATGTAATATCCTAGCAACGACTAAAACCTATTCTACGCCTCGCATTAGTTCCGGTGATTTATAAATTAACTACTGCTGCTGCTTTTAGGCGGTCTCCATTTCCTAGCCTTAACACTTATTTAGTTAGTCTAGTTGGTTTGAAGAGTTCTAGTTGGTTTAAATGGTTCACTTGCTGGCTAAAATTCTGGAAAGTTAATAAAAACCTAACCAATTTATACTAAGTTACTGTGGTTCAGATTTAAATAAAGATATCTATTTTCTGAACTGTAAACAATTTTCAACTGGCAAATCAGAAGATAAGCGGTAATGCATTTGAGGAAAACAATGTAATCATCTCATAATAGGGACAATTAGCGTATGATCGTTGTGGGTAACAAGAACTGCTTAGTTGACAGTAACAGTGGTATCGTATGCTAGTATGGTTGTTGCATGAGCATTACGTATCAAGGCTTCCAAGTTGCAAATGAGAGAAGACGAACATCTAAAATGGTGAAGATAATAGAATATAGGAATCTCTATCATGAATACAAGTTAAATCTGAATGACTGCATATATCCAGAGGACATGAATATTTATGATTAATGACAAAGTGCTTGAATATATATATTAATCATATTTATGTATGCTTTCTTTCTGCAAAGATAGGAAACGATTTAAGTGTTTAAGCTCAACAGGGATTCAACTGCCGCGATATTTGTAAGTGCATTACGATGTTCCGCAGATCATCCAAAGTATAAGTATCAGATGAACGTTTTTGGTAAACGGAGTTTGTTAAATATCATTATGAAGAACGCAAGTAAGTCAAGATTCTTTTTACACTCATTAACAAACAAAACGACATACCTAGAAGGATTTGTCCGATGGAGAAAAAAATTGGTGGAGAGGAAGATTATATACAGAATAGAAAATGATTAAAATTTCAGACAAATTGAATGATTTATTTCAGAGTTACAGAGATACAAAGTAACGAGCTCAATAAGGTGTTGACCCAACTCTACCCTGAACGACGTGGCATAGAGTGATAAAGCTCCCTGATGGCCTCCTGCGGTATTCTTTGCCAAATTTGCTCCAATTGTCCGGCTAGGTCATCCACATTCACTTCCCATCACATCCCAGACATGCTCAATTGGAGAGAGATCTGGGGATCTAGCTGGCCAAGGAAGTGTTTCACAAGCTGAAAGACAGTCATAGCAACACATGCGGTATGTGGTCTGGCATTGTCTTGCTGAAAAATAAGGCCAGGGTACTGCAAAAGGAAGGGTAGCAAAACAGGTCTCAGAATGTCGTCGATGTACCGCTGGGTTGTAATTGTGCCGCTAATGACGACCAAAGGGTCCGGCTATCAAGGGAAATGGCACCCCAGACCATAACTCCTGGTTGAGGGCCTGTGTGGCCTGCAATAGTGAAAGCAGGATCGGCACGCTGCCCTGGGCGTCTCCAGACACGTCTGCGACGATCGTCAGGACACAGTTGGAAGCGGGATTCGTCGCTAAACACTATACGTCCCCAGTCAGCATCATTCCAACCGGATCGAGCCAAGCACCACTAATCTAGCCCGACGGTGTGCAGACGTGAGTGGCAGGTGGCGTAGCGGTCGGTACGAGAGTTGATGTCGATCTCTCAGCCGTCTGTGAATGGTCATGGTGGACACTCGTGTGCGGGTCGCACGTCTGATGGTTGATAACGATGATTCAGGCGCTGTGACAGCTGATCTGACAATCACTCCATCCTCCCGTTCTGCTGTGGTCCTAGGTCGGCCGCTACCTTCATGACGCTGAAATCTGCCACTGTCCACCCATTCCTGCCAGCATCTTCTAATCGCCGCATCACTTCGACCCATATGACGAGCGATTCTCCGATTTGCCCAACGTGCCTCTTTCAATCCAATGATACGACCTCTTTCAAACTCTTGACAGTTGCAGGTAATGAGATCGAATCCTGCGGCGAGGCATTTTTTCAATAGTTGAAAGGTATCCTAACTCGCAATGCAACAGAAATTTTGACCATCAGATTGAGAATCGCTTCTTATATACACCTGCTGAGTGCGCAGTTCCGATGCGCTGTAGCTCTCGCTATTCATTCATTGGACACCAAAGTTTAATAATTTGCATGGGCGGTCTCAATGTCTTTGCATACGAAATTTCATTACAATCGGACAACTCCTTCTAGGTGCGTCGTTTTTTTTTTTTTGGTAATGAATGTATGATATAACACAGGGCACTTTCTACAACACAAACACTGAAGTTATCATTAGTAATAACTGTTAGGAGATTCGAGAATATCGATAACGAGTAATAGAAAGTCCAGTCGTTAGTGATCAATGTTTAGTGACCTTTTTATTGAATGAATAAAGTGAACATTTATGTTATACAATAGTAAACACAAGGTGATATTGAAGCCATTAAAGTATAGGAACTGTGTTTAAGAAAAGTGAACTGATGATATGCAACTACGTTTTAAATAAAGAAGGCCAATTTCAAGAAGAAAAATATGTGTAATCCTCAAGGACAATTTTATCTTGTAGAATTAAAATAAGATTATTAGTGTGTGTGTTTGCATTTATTAATCTGTTGTCGTCCCAGCTATGATTTAAGGACTTGGAAATGGGTATAAAAAAAATACATCCCACAGTTACACTGCCTTTGTAGAATCACTCGCTCGCTGTCACATGAGAGAGGTAAAGGCTATTCAATCCACAACTGCCCATTCGTTTTTTAAAGCTAACTTTCTGTAACGCTGAAGAACACTCTTGGATGCGTGGTTTCTGCGTCGTCCTGTATGGTCGGATGTTGTGGTATTCTGTGTTGCGAGTGCAGAATGTGTCTCCGTTGGCAAAACACCTTAATTTATTAAAATTCTCCCGCCTTTTCTCGGGTGCAAAATACCGTGGACGAGTTCTTGGTTCAATCAATCAGCGACTCTCGTATAAAAATTTTAGCAGTAAGGAATCGGCAGCTGTGGAAAACAGATGTCTTTTTTAATTAATCAAAAGGGATTCATCTGCCAGGTGTCAATACAGATGTCTTTTTTTTAATTAAAATGAAAGTGAATTTTTCGTCATAAAGCTTTTTACAAGTTCACAGAAAAAGAAAAAGATAATTAATAATTTAAATAAAATATTGCCGTTTCTTCACGACATTTATTATTACAATACAAATGGGTTTGTAATAATAAATAAATAAGAAATAACTCGTTATATTGGTTTTGTCATAATATATATACGGGTAGTTCTACAAGAATTGGGTAACTTTTTGGAGGAAAACGTGCCAATTCTTTATTTATTTTAAATAATGTGTTTAACATAGAGTAGGTGCGAAATATAAACAATGTACCGTTCCAGAAAGGAGCAGTCACTTTATTCAGTATTTTCGAAGTTATTTCGAAAATTGCCTCCAGGGGACTGACGGGTAGACCAGGGGACTGACGAAAAAATACGTTTTATTGAAAACAGAAATGCTTTTTTTGTAAATTGCACTGAAAAGTCATTAAAATCTTGAAATTCATTAAAACAACATCATAATCAGTAATTTTTGATATATAAAATAACTTTGACTTTTGCATAACCCTATCTATATCTTCATTAACATCATCTAAAACTCGAAATTAAACACAAACTCCATTAACATGCCTTCAATATTTCGTCCTTTATTTCGAGGACTTTCTCAAGATCCATATCTTTAAAACTTAAATATCGAAAAATATAAAAACATAAACGGAAAGAGAAAAATCTTACTTTCTCATTCCTAGCAAAACAAAACAAAGTCAGATTTTTCTCTTTCCGTTTATGTTTTTTTATTTTTCCTTATTTAAGTTTTAAAGATATGGATCTTGAGAAAGTCCTCGAAATAAAGGACGAAATATTGAAGGCATGTTAATGGAGTTTGTGTTTAATTTCGAGTTTGTCTCTTACATATTTAAAAAAAAAAAACAAGTTTAAAAACAATCCCGTTAAGTTCATCAGAACAATTACAAATATACAAATTAAAAACATTGGCATTCGCACTTGTACTAAAAGATTAAAAATAGAATTACATTGACAATAGTAATAATAATAATAATAATAATAATAATCATCCAACCATCCATGATGAGAACTCGTTCTAATATAGATCATGCTGCATCGGGTGTGGCGCAGGATAAAGTCACCCGCGTTCGGGGGTTAGGCAGAGGTCTCCGTTCGAAAAATATACTACAGTCTCCCGCAGGTGGTGGTGGAGAAAGTGGCACCCCATCCTGTAGTATGGCTACCACAATGCCCGGGCAACGCCATCCAGCCCGAACAGTCGGAAGTGTTTCGTCTGTGTCAGAGCAGGCGACCACCAAGACTGGGAAACCACGCCAGCGCATCCGATGGTCATCACAGATGAACCAGGATCTTAATGCGCGACTTCTACACTGTTACACAGTTAGGAACTCAACTCACAGGATACAGACAGGCACTACACCATGCATTCACCACACGTTATCCATCGTTAGGGCTTAGCGAACAGCGGGTAGCGGATCAGCGACGTTCTATAGTAGTAAACAATCTTATTCTCCCCTGCATACTGGCACAAATTAGGGAAGAGGTCGCTGAATCCAACCACAGGACACCACACCCCACTCCACCAGAAGACATTACCTTTATGGCAAACACAGAAGCCTCAGAAGCCTCTACCCCTCAGTCCACATTCCCCAACAATACAACTAATGACATACAACAAGCAGCACATGATAATTTCTACACCGCACTAGCACAATATACAGGCACAGACCCCACACTCAGACCTGCACTCCCCAAAGTACACACATCAAAACAACTCGCTACAGTCATATACCATCTCAACACACACACTATCCCACAACACCTTGACAATATCCAAACGTTAGAAGACATACATACAACACTCTACTGCGCGGCACAGGGAACCATTCGGGCACTTGGAATCAAACAACACCACATACCTACCACTGTACGGTCACAAGAATACATCCCCCCTTGGAGACGTCGCCTTGAAGGCCGCATCAGCTACCTTAGAGGAGATATAGCCAGGCTCACACAATACTGTGCAGGAAACAAAACAAAGAAACTTATGTCCCAGGTCAGGAAGATATTCAAGCACATAAACACTCGCCTTTCACACTCAAACCATCATAACCAGGTTCAGGAACATCTCGACACACTAAAACAAAAACTCAGTGCACTTGCAAAAAGATTACAAAGATACAAACAGTGCAATCTACGCAAACAACAGAACAATACTTTCCAATACAATGAGAAAAAATTCTACAGATCCCTTTCATCTCCCTCCACTGCACCCAACACAAACACACCCCCCAGCGAGGCATTACATGAATACTGGTCGTCTCTGTGGTCCAACCCCATCCCCCACAATGACAAAGCACCATGGATCACATATGAAGAACAACTCGCTGAACACTTATCCTTCATGCCATTCCATGATATTACTCTCGCAGATATACAGACAGCACTAAAACATGCACACAACTGGAAGGCTCCTGGTGCAGACGGCGTTCAGAACTTCTG
Source organism: Thereuonema tuberculata (assembly GCA_023159025.1). Taxonomy (NCBI): domain Eukaryota; kingdom Metazoa; phylum Arthropoda; class Chilopoda; order Scutigeromorpha; family Scutigeridae; genus Thereuonema; species Thereuonema tuberculata. Next base: position 42,261,559 of record JAFIDM010000004.1, on the reverse strand, counting down.
GATCAAGAGGTTCACGTCCCTGCATGGGAAGCTAGCTGTTGCACTCACTGACATAATCCAACACCCAGAACATATGCCTCTTTTCCTCACACAGGGTATCACTTACCTACAGAGCAAGAACACTGAAACAGCACACCTTGCAAATTACCGTCCAATCACTTGCCTCCTCACACTTTACAAACTCCTCACCTCCTGCCTTACAGACAAAATTTACACACACATCGAGACACATAACATTCTTTCCGAACAGCAGAAGGGCTGTCGCAGGAATTCCCAGGGTTGTAAGGAGCAACTCCTTATTGACTCTGTAATCCTGCGCCAGGCGCGCGCGAAGAATAGGAACCTACACATCGCGTACATCGACTACAAGAAGGCATTTGACTCAGTCCCCCATTCCTGGCTTTTGCACACTCTTCAACTCTACAAAGTACATCCCAAGATCACGGCATTCTTGGATGCCACGATGAAGAGTTGGAACACAACACTACACCTACGCACCTCCAACACCTCCATCACTACAGTCCCCATTCCCATAAGGAGAGGTATTTTCCAGGGAGATTCCTTGAGTCCTCTTTGGTTCTGCCTCGCCTTGAATCCATTAAGCCACATGCTAGACAACACAAAACACGGTTATAAGCTTACCTCAGGCACTCTGACACCATACAAAATCACACACTTACTCTACATGGATGATATTAAACTCTACGCCACAACCAGCGCACAACTTACTAATTTACTACAAGTCACAACACAATTTACCAAAGACATTGGGATGGAATTTGGAATCGACAAATGCCTCAAGCTACATATAACACGCGCGAAGACTACGAATTTGGAGGGTTTTGAACTGGACCATGGGTTGGCCATCCAATCCATGGAAGAGGGAGAGACCTACAGGTACCTGGGCTTCAAGCAAGCGCGCGTCATTGACAACGCAGACATCAGAAACGCACTCAAGAAAACATACTGTGCTCGCGTTCACAACATCCTCAAAACACAACTCAATGCCAGAAATAAAATTAAAGCCATTAACACTTTTGCCGTCCCCACACTAACATATTCATTCGGCATAATTTCATGGACAAACACTGAACTCGAAGCACTACAACGCACAACACGCACTACATTCACGAAACACAACATGCACCACCCCAAGTCCGCTACGGAAAGAATGACTCTTCCCCGCAAGGAGGGAGGCCGAGGACTCACCAATCTCATCACCCTACACGAAAAACAAGTACACACACTTAGGGAACACTTCCACCAAAGAGCACAACACTCCTCACTCCACTCAGCCATTGTCAAGGCTGACACACACTTCACACCCCTGGACCTCGCAAACCCTTCTCTAACACTCACCACTCCCGACACCCACACACAGCAGCTGCGTGAATCATGGGCTCGTAAAGAACTCCATGGCAGACATCGCCACGAACTCAGCCAACCTCATGTCGACATGGAAGCGTCGAACAGATGGCTGATGAGTGGTGAGCTGTTTGAAGAGACCGAAGGGTTCATGATCGCGATACAGGACCAAGTCATTCCCACACTCAACTACAAGAAACACATTCTACATGACGCAAACACACACGACGACAGATGCAGGAAATGCCACACTACACAGGAGACGATCGACCACATAATATCAGGCTGTCGCCTTCTGTCCCAAACAGACTACCTCCACCGACACAATCATGTAGCATCGATCGTTCATCAACAGCTAGCACACAAACACTCACTTATTAAGAACACGGTCCCATACTACAAGTACACACCACAAAGCGTACTAGAGTCACCCTCACATAAGCTGTACTGGGACCGTCCCATTCACACAGACAAAACTATACATCACAACAGACCTGACATTACACTTGTTGATAAGGTCAACAAACAGACCTATCTCATTGATATTGCAGTTCCCATCAGCAAGAACATGCAGAAAACTCACGCTGACAAGATAAGTAAATACACAGACCTAGCACACGAGCTCCAGAAGCAGTAACAGAAGTGGAGGCAGGACCGAGTACGTGTTGTACCCATCATCCTGTCCGCTACTGGTCTGGTGCTTCACACATTGCATCACAGCCTCAGCACACTAGGACTTCATAAAAACACTTATGCACAACTCCAGAAGACTGTAGTACTCAACACAACACGCATAGTTCGGAAATTTATGGACGCAAGCACACATCCCTAACTATTCTTCCAAATTTTTTTTTTTAATACACTTGGCAATATGTGCTTTGGTCCTTGACCCGCCATATTGTGTTAGCTGGGGAATCCCATGGTTTGAAACTTTTTTGATATAATAATAATAGTAACTGCATGAATTACAACTGCAAGCTTTGGTATAAAGGAAATTATGTGACCCAAAAATAAAGAATACCTGTACTGTAGGTGGTGATAGAATAATTTATAATTATTAACTGTAGATTAATTAAAAGAGTTTAATGTGCCGCAATATAATTCAAATTAAATAAAACAAGAAATGAATTCGGCACAAATTTAACCAAATTGCCTTTCTGGTTCGATTATCGGAAAGGAATCGGGAACGGCCGGTTCGGCCTACTTGGGACTCATCAGCCCGATCTCCGTCTTCCCCGATAAAAGATCCAGAAAGGCAAGATACTTAAGTGGAGGTCACCATCACTTAACCCCCGCAGAACAAAAAACATTAACAATAAATGTTGTGCCAAGTTGAACAACTAATAGCATATTCCTAACAACTGATAGGACTGTAGATTATTTAAATACAAAGAAACATAAGTTAAAAGAGTTTAACATGCCGAAAAATAATATAATTTAAATAAATCTTTTATTCTTTTATCGGGAAGGCGGAGATCTGGCTGATGAGTCCCAAGTAGGACAAAACGGCCGTTCCCGATTCTTTTCCGATAATCGAACCAGAAAGGCAATTTGGTTAAATTTGTGCCGAATTCATTTCTTGTTTTATTTAATGTAGATTAATTAACTTTGTTAATTATCTAATACAAAAGAAATTTAACATAAGTTAAAAGCTAGAAATTTAGAGTAACATTCTCATCAATTACATCAGTGATTAACAAAGTTTTAAGCTTTTTAATACTTTTTAGTGTTTCAGAATTATATTTTTCCTCAATTAATTTGACGGAATAATTTATATTTTATATAGTTTTCCAATCTTAGACCAAAATTATTATTCAATTTATTGATTTGAAAGATTTTTAACCAATTGTATCTAGTTATTTTTTCATTATTTCGATAGCCGTCAGTTCCCTGTCGCCTTTCTAGGCAGGGGAATTACGCCAGGGGGCTGACGAACTCAGTGAAAAATAAATATATCTTTCAAACAATTACAGATATCAACTTTATTGCTTGCCACATTAGAACATTTCACGATAAAACATAAAAATATTAAAAAAAAATAGTTGCAAATAATCGAGAAATTACTTGCCAGTGGACTGACAATTTGACTGGCTCGGACACGCGTTCACGCCACAACCACGCCGCTCTCACTGATTCCAAAAGGGCTACCCTGTAGCAAGCAGTTGCTGTAGTTAATTTCACGGGTAATGTTTAAAAGCAGATTGGTATCAACTTTGAAGTGCTATTAAATACCCCGTTTTTTCGAATTTTAATAACGACAGGGGGCTGACGAGTGAAACTGAGCACGCGGGTTTAAGTAAAGATTTAGGAATGTTTTTTACTTATTTTCACTAATCATTTCATTTAGTAATATTTTAAAAGTATTTTATAACTTATTTCAAGATAATAAAGTATGTTATTTTAGATAATTTCGAAAATATAAACGTCGATGTCCTGATTTTTGTAGTGGCTTCACGCCAGGGGACGCCATTGTCAGTTATTAGATTAGTATTATGGCTAAACTTCATCAAGTTACCCAATTCTTGTAGAACTATCCATACACACACACACACACACACACACACATATATACAGGGTGATTACATATGTTTTGAACGATTTCAAAAATTTCCTGTAAAAGCACTATTGAGTTATGATGCGACGAATGGTACAGTTAGATAGAGCACATGTTCAGGTTTTTTGGCCCTTCCTGAGCGTATAGCAGAATACAGGAGAGCTCTTACTAATCATAAACAATGACTACATGACTTTTCGACATTCTGTTGATCATCGCCACAAACTTCGATTATCCGTCCATTTTTAGTGTCATTCACATTTTAAAAGAGTGTACTGAGACATTTTTTATCTTAACCTCCGAAGATATATATAATGACATGTTTATCGGTCTTTGCAAAAGGCCGAATAAGCTAAGTTGGCTGTGGCGGCTAACCAACGTCATCCCGTCAGTCCTTGCTGTGGGTTTTTGTACGGCTCCGTCGTGTCCACCAAGTTCGCAAAACCGTCAGTTCCCGCGGCAAACGTGCTGAGGTGTTTCGGCAGTGGAAGGTACACCTACACGATCGGTGTTTCGTATCCGTCACCGTACCTCTCCTATGTCACCAATCTTAATCCTTATTCATAATGAAAGGCAGGAATTAAAAGGAAAGGATAAAAATAAAAATAGTTCAAATAAGTGTGGAGACTACATCTTATTCAATTTTTCGGCTCGACGATTCCGATACCAACTAATTATTTTTCTGGAAATAAAATAATTGAAAGGAACAACTGATTACGTCATCAAAACACACAAAATTAACCAATAAAGCGGCAGGCGACTAAGAGACGGGTAAGTCACGAAGGGAGAAGATGATTGACAGGCCAAAGACAATGTAAAAGAAAGCAAAGGAAGCTCTCAAATAAACACAGCAACGAAGAGAATTGAAGGGGGCAACAGGTCACCTAAAGGAAACGAAACTCAAGACCACCGAAGCAACGATAAACACAAAGATGAAACAGAGTCTAATGCAAAAGGTATTCGCAAAAATCAAAAATAAGAGTAAAACAGTGAGAAAGGTGGCAGAAAATAAAGAGACGGGAAAATTAAAGGCCAAAATTAATCAAAAGACTAAAAAAAATCGTGACAAATCCCTCCCCACTCAAATGCGGAAGCCGGCCGAAAACAAAATGGAAACTCTATTTAGAGGGAATTACAACACTAACTCTGCATAAATATATTGAAACTGATAAATACTACGACAATCAACTCTGAGCAGCTCCAAACAAAAAAAGAAACATGTTTACCTGAGGCAAATGAAGGGGAAATTGACCTATCTTCGGAACGTTCAATTAATGTAGCAGACTGCCCAAAACACACTAATACGGATGGGACTTAAGTACGAGCTAATACATCATCTGGGAAAGCTGCTGTTTAGCCACAACAACCAAAACAAAGATATTTAAACACGCATATGGTGTGTCTTAAGATGGCGGGCATAGAGCGAACAACCCATGTAATCAAGCAAAGCATGGATCATCCTGAATTCCAATCATATTGCAAATAAATGATGAAATAAACGAACCGAAATCTGCACGGCCAAAACGAACTCTCAGAAAAAAAATCGCAATGATAAAATCTAAGAGAACAGTGGAAATGGACCAATAGCATTCACACACAGAAAAGCACTGGATAGAAGCGAAATAAGGAAGTTCGTTCTGAATCTAATATAGCTGATCTGGGGACCATATCCTCTAAATAACAATACCTCCAACGCACTTAATCAAGGCACGCATCGTGCGAAATCTTAAATAAAATTAGTTACTGAACCTAAACACAAATCAAATGCCGTAAAGCAACCCAAGGGTCACGAAATCAAGAATAGAGTTGACAACCGCTGACGAACCCGCGTCAGCATCAAACGTGACACACACACGGTTACGAACCTAAGGAGGGAGGAGCTACATTTTCGTCAAAATGCCACCCCACCCGAATTGTCGAACCGTAAACCATAATCATCCCTTTCGGACAAGATCTGAGACATAACCAAACAGTCGGAAGGGCATCGGACGTCAAACGATACCAAACCGAACTAGATCGAGAAGCAGATCCACGTTAAAACAGCGCCAGGGAAGGAACCGATGGATGGATCGGACCACCTGCAGAGCGACCCGAAACACATCTACCGACCGCCCTCCTCGCTTCCCATACCAGACTAACGATAACTAAAACCCAACCTTCTTAAAATCGGCTCAAGGCAAATGTAACTAACGACAGTTCTCCCCCCCCCCAAAAAAAAAATACAACAGCAAAAGGCGGAAACATTATCCTAATCTAAACCATCAGTTCACTACCAATTACACCTTCAAATTAAAATCAAAGTTCTCCTTGAACATCAAACCGCTCTTAACTACTATAATGAAGATAAAAAAAATATTTCCTTTCATTTATGTCATGCATTGTGCATTATGTAATGCATTATGTAATTCATTTATGTATTTTTGCAATTTTAATTATTTACAGTTTTGTTGTTCTCGCCTTTTACTGTATTTCATTGATTTCATTTTTTAAGTTTTTTATAGCTATAAATATTTCGCAATTGATTATTTAATGTTTACCATCCAACACCTGGAATGCATTCATCATTCACCCACGTGGAGTTGTTTACATCCAAATTTCATATTAACTTCTTGAGAGCCTGCAGTTCAACAGTAATGCAGAAGCCATCGATCATTCACGTGGTATTGTTTATATTAGAAGTTCAGAACACTATCACTATATATATATTGTAACGGTACCACGTGATAATTTTAGTCCTTCAGGGGTTGTTCGGGTATTTTGTTGGGCGCCAACCGAAAAGTCCGTTCGGTGAATTTTCTATCTACCCCCTCCAAAGTCGTTACATGGTATGCCCTGACTAATCCAATCCATTCGGAGCGTGGGGGAGCCACACTTCACGTTCACGCACAAAGAAGCACAACGCATTCACTACATTAATTAAACTTAACCATTTTTTTATTCGACACTGCGAAATAATGATATGTCACTTCTCTACAAGAATGATAATTTCGGCGAAGCTATGGCTTATAACTTCTTGAAGCATAAAGTTAAATTACGACGCACTGAAATTTCACTTACGAAGCACTAAATTACGAAGCACAAATTTTACTTTCGAAGCACTAAATAACTAAATTACGAAGCACAAATTTTCACTTACGAAGCACTAAATAACTAAATTACGAAGCACAAATTTTCACTTGCGAAGCACTAAGTAACTTGGGGAATCCTGCACGGGTGTACACGCGCATTGAACACAAAATTTGCAAGCTTTATTTTGCAAATTAATTTCAGTAATGTTTCGCTCAAATAAATTGTAGAAATTGTAGGCTATCCACGGGTTGCCTATTCTAGCTAAAGATAACTTGACTTAACACACCCTATTTCTAACAAACGCATCGAGAATTTGAGACGCGGCCGCCAACACATCGTCCACGGCGATCGTCGAGGCCGGGTGCATTGTAACAAAGGTTAAAAAAGCGAAACTGCGGCGAGAGAGAGAGATCTAACTCGAACACCCCGTTTTATAAACTTTAAGAGCGCCGCTGTGTGACGTCACGCGTCGCACAGACCATACGGATAGCAGGATTGCATATCTGCCCAAATAAGGGAGATTACCTCATTATTACCTCACATGGAGTGACAATGCTAATTAACCAATAGAATTACAACGCTTACAACAATTCCAAATATGGAATGATGGCCACAAGGAAATTCCTAAGAATAGGAAATTTCCAAACTCAAATAAACTCAGCTTAATTAACAAAAAGAAAATTAATTCCTTATTAAAATCCTTAAATTCAACTAATCTTAAATTACACAACTACTTAAAACACCTAAATTTCTAACATTAAATTGCATTAAATCCTAATAAGTTACATTTAAAAGATTTATCTCCTAAAATCCTAAATTAAAATAAATTAAAGCCTAAACTAGAATAAAATCACTGACAATAATTAAAACTGTCCCTAACGAAGTCTTTCGCCATTAGCTTTTACAAAATAATTACTTTGAAATTATTTTTCTCAATTGACATTTCTTTTGTCTTTACAATGATAATAATATTAATATTCTAATATTTTAATAGTTATAATAAATCGACATATGAGTATTGTCACATTACCCCCCTCAATATTTTTTTTTTTTCAATAAAAAAAAACAAATGTTTTATTTCAAAACAACCCTGTGACAAACTCACATTACAAAAATAAAACGAAGCTTAAAAGAAACTATTTACAAAGGCTCTTCTTGTTACTTCAAGGTGTCTTCTCTTGACTGATGTCTTCTTCAGAGTAAGGAATCAAAAATGTATGTATTAAACACAGTTCAAGGTTCACTGCTACAGGTTACAGTTCACAGTTTTACTGCATCGTCGCACAATTTAAAGTTCACTTCTACACTGTTCACAGGTTACACTATTCACAGTCCATTTTTTTTTTTTTTTTTTCTTTTTTCACCTGAGTGAAATATTTAGAGTTCACTATTTACACTGTTCACACTATTTACAGTCCATTTTTTTTTTTTTTCACCTAAGCGAAATATTTAGAGTTTACTTGCATCATGGAATCGTTTGGCTTTTCACTATATTCCATAATTAAGTAGATTTAAAACTCCTATCTTATAACGTTCCATTTCTTCTTTTTCATCGGGTTCAATTTGCACGGTTTGTCGTGGAAATTTAATTACCCTGTTTTCCAGGTCGATGATCACCTGGTGCTCCTTCAGGAAATCGATGCCCAATATGAGCGGGTACATCACCCTTTTTGACACAAGGCACTTAGCAGGATATTTCTTACCTTGTGCTTCGATTTCGGCTATGGCTTGACGATCAATGACTTCCACTTGTTTCCCCGTAACGCCGATCACGACAACCTTTTTCACTGGGTAGGTCAGGATTTCGTCACTAACTCCATTTGCTAGACTGAGTACCTCTTTAGACATCACGGTGGCCGTGCTACCTGTGTCTACCAACGCGTTGACATTTACTCCATTAACTTTTACGCGTATCACCGGACATTGCCTTCTGACCGTTGTGTCATCACCTCCGCCGAAGTCCAGGAGTAAGTCGGGGTCTAAAGTTTTCACTGCCAAGATGGGGACCACTTGAAGCGTCGGATCGTTTGGCTGGGGGTCCTTCTCGCCAAACGTCACTAGTTTTTTTGTACCGTTGAACAACTCGCCCCTCCGTCTAATGCAATTGCTGTACGAAGATTTCTGCCCTCATCTAAGCCTCTTGAGGTCGATTGGCTATTTCTCCCTTTACTCGGTTCGTGATTCGTCCAACGATTTCCGCCGGTATCCCTTTGTATCGGTCTGTCTCGATCTGGGCTATGCTCTCCCGTTTTCATCGGGTTGCTTGGTGGAGACTCCGTCCGATCACTGTTTCTGCGGTAACCCGGTCCGTTACTCCTACTTGTAGGCGATGACACGCTGTTCACGTTTGCTTTCCTATCGGGCTGTGTGAAGCTTTCACTGGCGTGGTCGTAATTCCCTAGCATGAACTGAAATTTTTCGATGGTCATTGCGTCCACACTCATGAGCAGATTTCGTATGTGCACTGGAAAATGTCTCGTGAGTAAGCTTATAATGTCCTGCTCTGACATCGGCGGTTCACACTGCCTCAGCGCAGCTATCTTGTCCTCTGCGTAACCACGCATACTACCATCTCCTCTCCTCCAGTAGGAGTGCATGAGGTCGAATTTGAATTTGGCCTGTGCCTCCTTTCCCCAGAATCGAGCGAGAAATTTACTCTTAAACTCGTCCATGGTGGTGGGAAACGGGTCCAAGGTATCCATCCACGTTTTCGCCGCTCCTTTTAGCATTTGGTAGATTATTCGCGGCTTCAGTGCCTCTCTGACATTCGTTAATGCGAAGTAATTTGTGACAGCCTTCATAAATGCACTGGGATGTTCGCCGGACGTCCCATTAAAGGTCAATGTGGGTGGTATATTGGTCAATGCCGTTGCCAGCGTTACAGGTGCTGTTGGTAGGCGTTCCATTTTGTCATTCATGTCCTTAACTCGTTCTTCTACGAGCTGTCGAACCTCCTGTACTTGTTGAACAACCACTGTTTGTACATGTGTGCTTAGCTGGGCATGTTTGTCAACCGCGTCGCGGTGCACCTGTCCGACCTTCTCTGTTATTCCTATTATGCTCTGCTTGACTTCGCCAATTTGTCCATTGACTTGGCTGAGTTCGTCGGCTACTTTGCCTTCTAAGGTGTCGCACTTTTGCTGCACTGCTGATTCGACTTGGGCTATGCGACCGTCGAAGGTCGTTTTGAATTCACTGATTGTACGTTGGACGTCATCCTTAATATTCCGAAGACCTTGTTCAAGCCTCTCGGACAGCTTTACTTCTTGAGCATCGATTTTTGCACTTTGTTCACTTATTTTTGCATCTAATCTCTGCAGCGTTTCTCCAGTCTTTGCACCTAGCTCCTCGACTATGGTATTCAGTCTCTGAATTGACTCGTTAGTCTTGGCCATCTGTTCGTCCATTTTGGCATTTAATTTTGTGTTTTGTTCGTCCATTTTTTTACCTATGTCAGCTTTCAATTGCGTGTTTTGTTCGTCCATTTTGGCACCTTGTTCGTCCATTTTGGCACTTAATTGTGTGTTTTGTTCGTCCATTTTGGCACCTAGTCTAGCCATAGCTTCAAATAGCTCTGCCAATCCTGGTTGCCTTGCCGGACTACGCGGCGCTTCTGCAGCTAGTGTCTCAGGCGCGGGAGCTACAATGTGAACTGGTCTAGGCACTGCCACGCTAACGCGTGCAACCTGCTCTTCTAAATTTAACTGCTGCATCAAGCTAGAATCTAACGACTCGGGATCGCTCGCTTCTCCATTACTGGCGTAGGTTCCAGCCTCCCTATACTGAGAAAACGCGTCTTTGGGCGTCTTTCCGTCTGAATCACCGTTATTGCTCATGACTTTAAACTAATTTGCTATTCTAATTACTTAACTCCTTAAACTTGCATATACGTCCTCACAACATGTAATGGAACACACCTCTCCGTGGGCCGTGTCCACTCCGTGATTCGGGTCCGCTGTTATCCTTCGGGCCGTGTCCACTTCGTGTATCGGGTCCGCTGTTATCAGGCCGGGTGCGTCGTGTATCGGGTCCGCCGTCTTCGAGCGTGGGCGCCTCGTGTATCGGGTCCTGCTGTCTTCGTGCGTGGGCGCCTCGTGTATCGGGTCCTCGTTGTTGTCGGGCCCCACGTTGGGCGCCAAATATGTAACGGTACCACGTGATAATTTTAGTCCTTCAGGGGTTGTTCGGG
>JAFIDM010000004.1:42238538-42250282 GCA_023159025.1 Thereuonema tuberculata | reverse complement strand
TACAATAAAAAAGCTTCGAAATTAATGAAAGTAAATTTCTGTGAAAGATTTATTTATTTTTTCCATGATGAAATTAAAATGACGTCAGAGAAATTATTGCAGATAAAGACCGGTAGAGCCTTGAGCGGTTGAGTAGATTACAGTTACGTCACTCGATGCAGTAGGCTCCAGTTCCGTCAATCAGTGAGTGAGTGTCCGTTCCTTCAATCAGTGAAGGCAGTGAATTGTGAAGGTGAAGCGGATATATTTTGATCAGACCGCATACTGGGTTTAGCAGAGTTATTTTAAAATTCAATACGCCCAACGCTTGTGAAAATTTTAAAACACAATCTTTAATTTTGAAATACATTCAAAATTTGTCTTTACAATATTGTTTGAGTTTTACTTCACTCCTAACAATCTTGAACAACAATGTGTTCTTACATAGGAAAAAAACTTTAACTTAATTTTACTAATCTTAATATCAAAACATATTAGGTAATTGTCTAGGCCCATAAATTTTACTAGAAATACTCTCTATATTCTAATAAATGTTTCTTTGCTAAACTAAACACTTTACAATATAATAATCTATTTCAAACTCATATACAATAATACCATAAATATATTCTTCAATTATTCTAATCAAGAGTTCTAAATCTTATGTCTGGTTTTTCACCAATGTGGGTTTTACTAACATGTTATTTACAAATAACCAATATCTCATTTTCTTTTAACATATGCATTACTCTTACTCATATTCATTAATTGCTTAACCTTCTTAATCTTATTTTTTATAATGAGATTTTATCACCTCTGTGAATATCTACGTATTGTGTATCTTTAACAATACAATTTTATTAACAATTCCTTATTCGTTATTTTCTTCAAAACGAAACAATAATCAACCCTCGTGATTATTTTAAAGTACTAGTTAGCTTATAGTTCCAATTGTTGACATCTTCCAAATTTCTTATTTCCAAAATATAAATAAAGATAGTACTTACAGGAAGTCGACTTCTTACGTTTACTCCCGGTAACAATTCGATGACTTCAAATCACTAAAGTACACGCACACATATAACTTCAACTATTTGAAGTTTTTACTTGATTCAAATATTTCACTTGTATGATTACTTTCGAAATATATTCACTATTATTTTTCTTCGCAGCACAAACACTTTAGTTAGAGTTGTCTTCTTTTAACTTTTCTTCTTTCCGTCTTCTAGTCGTTTGGCTCTTTCACTATCGTTAACTCCTAAAGGAATGGCGTCCGTTTTTGTTTTTTTTTCTCAACGGTCCGTTGTATAGGTTTAACTTTCCCCTTCTTCCTTCGTCAGTTATTCGGATAGGAAATCTTCTCTTCTGGAATTCTCTGCAGAAGTCGTCTCGGGTTTTAGTAAGTTTTTTTAGTCGTCTCTTTAATTATAATTGGCAATATAACTTAATGTTCAAAATAATTTCCGTTGCTTAATTGCGGCTTGCAATTCGTAACTTATCCCCTTCTATTCTTAATGGTTCAGTCCGACTTAATTACTGGATTTTATTTTCTTCTAATGATATCCATTATCGCTCGAAAATCTTCATTCTGATTAATTTAATCTTCTTACGAAATATTTATTTCGCCAGTCCACAGCTACTCGTAATTCTTAGAAGTAGTTAACTTGAATATTCATAGTATCTCCCTTTTGAAGTTCACCTTCGTTGTAATGGAATGTTCTGACTGTTAATATGTTAATGTTAAACGCATTAATTTTAATTTCCTGAATCACCTCGATTCAACTGGGAAAGAATATTCTTACTATTCTCACTTCGGCTTTTAATACAATATAATTTCTAGAGTTACAGACTTACTCCAAATTCCATCTGTGGTGGCCGGTTCCATTCTTCTAGGGTTTACTTAGCTCCATCGGCTAACCTATTCATATCTGCCGCTCTCAGCGACTCCACGAGATCGACCTTCTCGTTCCAAACACAGTCAATTCACTCCCACGTCTCTCACCTTACTGACAAGTGTTCTCTTTCATCACGTCACACTTTCATTTGCATAATTAGTGACAAATTATAATTTAAATTATTTACATCAAATAATAAAATATTAATTAAATTTCTTTTCAAGCATCACAATAAAATTAATAATTAAATTTCCACTCCAACTAATTTAAATTTTATTAAGGGGGAAAAATAAAATTTAATATTCCTATCAGAAGGTGACTGATGTCACAAGCGAACCCCAATGTGACTTCGGGAACGGAAGAGAAGGTCACATGCTACAAGTCAGAGGGAACAGAAAGGCAGCAATGTTGTGTTAGCGGACTGCTAAATATTTTGCATCGGTTCCATTGAATTAATAGAGACATTCTCGAAGATTCAGAAGAATTCGAATATTTGGAAGAATTAATATTTCTGATAAAGAGACTAAAGAATTCGAGCGGTAGCAGATACTTCGTAGATTAAGCAGACGATTGAATGTACTGTTTAGACGAGTGACAACAAATATAATTACAAATAGAATTGTATATTTAGGAAGCGTGAAAATTGAGAAGAATATTTTCACGAGAAGCAAGCAGAATTCAACGAGAGAATTCTAATTCAAACGAACTTAAATTTAGTTCAAGTATTCTGTCCGGATTTCCGGATTTACGATTGGCTCAACGAACAGCTGCAATGCGGAGAACCAATCAGAAGGCAAGAACAGAAGAGTGGGAATTTCAAGCCGTATTCCGTAGACAGTGCAACAAACTTCGATGAGAGGAGAAAGGTGCGAATTACATTGAACTTGAACTATTACATTTGAAGTTTTCATTTAAGCGCAACTTACCAGAGGAAATAACCAGTAGTTACTTCTCGAAGATATTATTTTAGTGTGAGTGCTACAATAATTGAGTGCGTAATAAACTTTGCTAGTGCGACGATAGCATTATTAGTAAATTATTACTTAGTGCAAATTCAGTTATTATTTATTAACTTAGTACAACGGAAAAGTAATCCAAATATTCTATTTATTTAAGTGACGTTCTACTAGTGTTTAGAGTTAGTGAAGTAGGAGTGAAGACTACTCAAAAAAGAAGAGAACATTTTTGCAAAGAAAACTTTAATAAAGTAAATGTTTAAGCAAATCAGTTTAGGTACCGTACATTTAACCTGAGCTGGGATACAAAAATAAAAAAGTATTTTTTGAAACCTATCCAGTGTTTTTCAGGATTCTTCCACAATATACACAAAGTTTGGTTAAAGAACATATTTCTGTTACTTTTTTCATTATATTCGTGTGGCACTTCATTGATATTTACAATTGGAACAAAAGGCACTTAATAAATATATATAAATATATATAAATATGTAAAATAAATATGTTTTTTAACTCCAATTGTCACCTGACGAAGGATCCGGATATGGATCCCGCAACATGTAGTGCAATTTTTTTTTGGTCCCAATTGCAAATACATTTCTCTTACTATCTGACATCCATTATTAAATTATAGAAAAAAAAATTGGCCACCATATTTGTAATAGTTTACAGCCACGATTCTCATTTACAAGAGGACAAGAGGGGAAAATAAATGGCTAATACATGTCAAAAATACGGTGAGCTTTTTCTTTAACGTTGTTGTACAAATTACGGTAATGTACCTGTAAAAATACAGTGACTGTTTCTTGCAAATATTACGGTCACTGTAATTTTAACGGTAAAACGTCGGCAACTATAATTGGCTGTTAACTACCGTTTTTTCAACGGTCAATCTCTTACAGTATATGGTCATGTGAACGGCCGTCAAATGTCTGCTATGTGCTTTATAATCAGTGTGGTTGTCGAGTGGCAGGTCTGAGTCTTCAACATGCCTCGACTAAGCATTCAACGCAGTTCTAAACAACTGGTATAGTTTGAGTGAGATCGTACCGTTGGACAGTGGAAGGCAGACAGGTCGTTCGGTCGAATTGACCACCACCTGGACCGTTCCGACAGCAATGTGCGACGGTGTTGGGAGTAGTGGAGATGTCAGGAATACATACGCGGGGAAGGCACTGGGACACCTAGGCAGACAATCAGAAGAGAGGACCTTGTCATCGTCCAACAGATGCGAACCGATCCAAGAGTGTCCCTGTTCACCATCCAGAGACTGGTAGACAACTTACAACACAAGACTTTGCAGTCTCGAGGCCCCTTACGCTCTCTGCCATTGACCGGCTACTTCGTTTGCAGTGGTGGCTTTGTTTACAGTAGTCCATTCCGGGTGGAATGGTCTGCTGTAGACTGGCAACGAATCGTATTTAGTGACGAATCCAGAGTTTTTCTGGTCACGCATAACCATGTGCTCGAGTATGGAAAAGTACTAAGCAGCGCAAAAATCCGGACTTCGTTGTTGAGTGTCATACCTCCGGTATTGGTGGTCAAGGTGTGTGGAGCCGTCGCCTACGATTCTCATCTAAGCTGGTAGTAATCAGGGAAACATTTACGCCGCAGCAGTACGTTCAGGAAATTGTACAATGGAATTGCTACAATGGTCCATTTTCCAACATTTTCTGGACTGCCTCCATGATATCGACATCTATTCTCAGCCTGCCAGACGTTCGCCTATTGAATATGTGGGACGGCAGCTTCGGCCTTCAATTGGTATGAGCTCTCTGGAGCGGTAGTTGCAACAGCTAGAGAAGGATCTTCATCAGGATAGCATTTAGTCTGACTCCATATCAAGTCGTATCGTCGCGTGTATCCATGCTAGGGGCAATATGATGCAATACTAAAGAGACTAAACGAAACTACAAAATACCTGCAGTATTTTGCTCGAATTTTAATGCAAATTTTGTGATTTTGTTATTTGCATCATTCTCATTGTCTATGCCAAGTGCCATTTCATTTCGATTGTTGCTTCTGGGTGCTCTAATTTTTTTGTCAATGAAGTGTATTTAAAGTACATTAAACGAAATTTTGTTTCAAAATCTTCTTTTACATGCTGCCACAGGTATTGTTTGGGAGGGGAATGGAAAAGAAAGGTTTGTATTAGTGTGAAACAAATTAAGCCTTGGGGATGATGATAGAATGTTGAGTTCTTACTTAAGAGCGAATGATATAGCCTAATCTAAAACTCAAAAATATTAATGATGTGTTTAGATCAAACTATCAACGAGTAATCAATAGTTTCCATGCCAACTTCCGAATACTTGCATGGTGAAAGTGAAAAGTAAATTATTGTTCACTCGAAAAAAAAAATCTGAGAACATATGATGTATGAAATCAACGTTTGGAAGTTAACGAAAATTAAGCAGAAAATAAAAAAAAAAAACAGAAACGCACAGAACTAAACAAAAAATCACTGAACTGATTTTGGTATTTGGTACTGGGAATCAGAGACAGTACTACTTCGTGTTGCTAAACTCTCATCAGTCGGACTCACCCAAAGATGAACTGAGCAGAATGGTAATAATTTATGGGGAAATGAATTTTGTCTTTTCAGATATCGTGGGTTTTGGAATTTGACACCAAAATATTTTGACGATTTTCAACATTGTCCATTAGTCTGTTACATACCAAAATTACAAGGATCGTAAAAGAACATGAACATTCTATGTACGTTTCAGCGTTTTAGGACAAATGGTTTTAATGTATCTTCATCATAGTTGGACAGATAACAAATGGAAACGCGGAAATTGTCTAAAAATCATAGTCTGTCTATTTTAATTCCTTCCTTTCCCATTTCATAAATTGTTATTAAGAGAAAAAGCGTATAATATCCTGTATTATGTAGTCACTTTTAATTATTACAAATAAGATTCATTTTTTTTTTACTTTTATATCAAACTCGACATGATATTGTCTACATCTTAAATGAATTTGTTTAGGTAGGATGAATTTAAAATTAAATTTCATTATGTTGATGCATAGCATTAATTAGCTACAGCAAAACTAATGAAAATAAAAAAGTCCATGTCAAAATGGGATCGGAACTTAAAAGACCATGAGAAGATACTATTTTTAGTGGAGTGAAGTTTCAAATAATGCCATCTATTCAGTACATACTAGATACCGAGGGAATATTTGCAATAAGTTTTGTAACTGAATTGAACTGTACACAAACTTTGAATTTTAAGAGTAAGAATTTTTTAGGTATCTTTAAGCCTCTTGGAAGTAGTAATTCTTTGTCTGTAACATATGGTCTTTTTAAAGTCGTGTCTTTCTGCCCTGGTTATTTTAATCATTTTGATAAATGTAAGAAGAGAAATACGACTGAAGATTCATGAAAGCAATCAATCGTAATTCTTACTCAGCTGTAGAGATAAACTCCCCAATATTGTTCTTCGATGATATGAAACTGAGCTGCTTCCCCACAAATGACGTGTTTACGCCTGACAGGAACAAGATGAATTCTTCGAGGCGTGGTTGATACCGTAGCGAATCGTTGTGACGGCAACAGCCCGGTTTAGAGGATTCTTTTGCTCCACTGTTTAAAGCAGATCTCTATCAACCAATGACGATACACTCCAAAAATCCAGATGTAATTTCGAGTAGAATCGTAAATTATTCGGCAATTTCTTAGGGAAATTAGTTTATATTTTCTTCGATCACTTATTCTTTAAAGTCACATCTTTTATTAATTTTCTGTGATTTTCTGGCTTCTTTCTGAAGATACCATCGAATCGTCCGGGTAACAACATTGACTAACTCTCATTATGATTTCTCAATTTTAAGAAATTATAATATAGAAATTCAAAAGAAAATAAGAACTTTTTTCCAGACTCTTATCCCTCTTATCCCTTATCCCTCTCCAATATTAATACAGCTATTATTTTCAATAGAATATGCTGAAAACATGAGTTAATTCCAAAATCCTTAAGATTTAAGTTCCCTTTATGTTGTAATTAAAAAATGACTAAAATAATATCCAAAGTATAAGGAAATTTTCACTGACAAAATCAATTCCCACCAAAGGAAGAAATTTAACATGATAAAGTTGCAATCACTTTCCAACTATCTTTCCGATAAATTATCTAGATAAGAATATATAAATATTTTAATTATAATAAAAATAGTTTTTCGTGTGTTTTTATTAATGTTAAATGAAATAAAATGCTGACACACACAATACATCAAAAAATACATACCAAAACGGGAACCAGTTTTCTAACCCCTACGCAGGGTTTGTCTTCAGTATATCTTAGAGAACGAAAAGCACAAATAGATAGGATTTGAGGAATGAAAAGAAGAATGAAGGACAATTTTAAGAATTATGACGTCAACTTGCTGAACGAACATCTATTGGTGATAAAGAAAATTTAATACAACAAAAAAAAACATGAATTATTAAGAAATGTTTTTTTACCAATACGTTTTTAGATTTTTTTTAATGTAATTGACATAATTTTCATTATTTAAATAATATATGATGTTGCTATTGGAGAGTTTGTGATTATATGGATGAAATGAAACAAACAAATGAAATGGAATCAGCTCTAGAAATACGTCAATTATTACAGGAGGTAAGAGAAATCAAGTCGGAAATACAGGAAATAAGAAGTAGTATCAACTACATTCATGAACATTATGAAGAAATTTTAGATAAATTATCAGCCATAGAAGGAAAACAGGAGAAAACTGAAGAATGACTTTTAAAATTAGAAGAAGAAAAGGATAAAACACAAGAGAAAATCAAAAACTTTGAACTAGAAATAGACAATCATGAAGAAAAATTAAGACAAAATAACCTAGAAATAAATGGAGTTATCCAACTTCCAAATGAAAAATTGCAAGACATTGTAGAAAAAATTGCAAACAAGATAGGTGTGAAAGATCAACTTCAAAATGTAGAGGTTATGCATAGGGTTCAAACTTTTAATAAGAACAAAATAAAGCCTATAATAATCAAGTTTTCAACCTTAAAAAGTAGATTAATCTGGATGGAAAAAATGAAAGAAAAGAAAATCTTAAGAAATAATGAAATTTCTGATAGCAGTGACACCAGTAGAATCTATTTTAATGAGAACTTAACGAAAAGGAAAAAAACCCTATTTTGGAAAACAAGAATAATTGCAAAAGAGAAGAATTATAAATTCACTTGGACAAAGTTCCATAAGATCTTAGTAAGAAAAGATGAAAATTCATCTATAATAAAAATAATGAATGAAGATGATCTTAAAAAAATAATCTAAAAATGTTTGACTAATGTTTGAAACATCAGATCAGAAAAAATTAAATATTTACTGTGATTTTGAAGAATGGTATATAAATAGAATAATAAATCAGTCTTCTGAAAAAATATTATACTTAAATATACGAAGTATAAAAAAGAATTTTGATTATCTCATTTGTCATATAAAAAAATTTCTAAATGAAATAAACATAATAATTTTAGTAGAAATAAACATAAATGAAAATGAAATTAAATATTTTACCCTGGAAGGCTATAGTATGATATATAATCTTAGGAAAAATAGAAGAGGTGGTGGGATAATAATGTATTATAAAAATGAATATACATTGATGAATTTTCAGATTGACACAATAACATTTGAAAATATTACATGTGTACTTAAATATAAAGATATTAATATAAGTAAAATTGATAATAGTACAAATTTAAAACAATTATTAATAATTTATAAACCTCCTCTAACGAATAAAAACTATTTTCTTAAAGAATTAGAAAACACTATAGAATATGCTCATAAAAAATTGGAAAAAACTAATAATTTTATAATTATTGGTGATATGAATATTAATATTCTAGAAAAAAAAAACAATTCTTTGGTACTGAAATATTTAGAAATTTTTAATACTTATGGCTTTGAGAATTTAATTGATACTGCAACTAGAGAAGTACAGACAATAAAATCTTATACTTCAACATGCTTAGATCACTGTTTTATTAATTTAAAAAATAAAGATACTAAAAGTAATATTATACAAACAGAAATATCAGATCATTATATAATAATGTTAGAAATATTTAATCAAAAATTAAGTAAAAGTAATCAAAATCTTAAAAAATTCAGAAGACACAATAATATAATAAATGAGGAATTATTTATTGAAAAATCAGAAAACTTACTTAATAATATAAGAAATAAGCAAATAATTGACCCAAATAAAATAATAAATAAATTTGTAAAAATTATAAATAAATCTAAAAAACAAATAAGTAATAAAGAAAAATATAGAGAAAACCATGAATATCATTATCAAACTAAAAATAATAAAAAACAAAATTATAAACATGAATGGATAACAGATGAAATATATAGTCATATTAAGGAAAAAGATAAGTTATATAAAAAACATAAAAACAATAAAACAAATAAAGAATATAGAGAAATTTATAGAAAAAAGAGTAATTGGTTAAAAAACCTAATACAAAAAACAAAGCAAAGATTCTATCAAAATAAATTTCTAAACACTTACAATAATAATAAAAAGACTTGGAATATAATAAATAATATTATAAAAAATAATGAACATAAAACTATTGATAAAAACAAAATTTGTAAATTAATAGAAAAATATAATTATAAGCAAACTGATGAATTATTTGGTAAAACATTTAGTAAAGTTGTTAGTACATGTAATTGTAACACTAGAAGTAATAATACGGATATTGAAACTTCAATAAATTCAATAGTGTTTAATATACCTAGTATTGAAAATATAATAAATATAATTACATTAATGAAAAATAAAAATACTGTTGGTATTGATAATATTGCTGTAAAAGATATAAAAAAGTATATGGATATATTTGCAGCAATATTGCATGAACTTATAAAAGCCATGTTTGAATATGGAACTTACCCAAGTATTTGGAAAACTGCGAAAATAACTCCAGTATATAAAAAAGGAAAAATTGATGATATAAAAAATTATAGGCCAATTTCTGTTCTTTCCAATATGTCAAAAATTATAGAAACATGCTTAACTAATTCAATATATAACTTTCTGTATAAATATAAATTACTAAAAAAAGAACAATTTGCATATCAAAAAAAATTAAGTACTGATAAACTCTTTCAAGATTTCCAAAAAATCATAAATTGTGCATTAAATAACGGTTATTATATATATATTATTTTTATAGATTTTGAGAAAGCATTTGATAGTATTAATCATAAGATATTGATAGAAAAATTATTTCATATTGGAATAAGAGGCAATATGATAGAAATATTAAAAAACTATTTAAAAAATAGAAAAATAAGAATTAATTTAAATTCAAAATTAGGTAAAACATATAAATTAAAAACAGGAATTCCTCAAGGTTCAAACTTAGGACCACTTTTATTTATTTTATACTTAAATACATTATATAGTACAATATCAACATCAAAAATTTTTGCTTATGCTGATGACATCATATTGATAAATATAAATGAAAATTATGAAACTGCAGAATACAATATACAAAAAGACTTTAATAAATTAATTATTTGGACACACAATAATAAAATGAAAATAAATAGTGAAAAAACAAAACTAATGATATTGAAAACAAAAAATAAATTTTTACATACAAATCCAGTAATAAAATATCATGATTATAATTGTTTATTCGATGATGACATAAACTTCCAAAGTTGTAATTGTGAAAATATTGAAATTATTAAAACAATTAGATATCTAGGTTTATATATTAATGATCAATTCTCTTGGAAAACACATTATTTATATATATTAAATAAACTTAATTCATTAATATATATGTTTCAACATATAAAGGGTATCTTTTCTATAAGATACAAGATGTTAATATATAAATCATTTATAGATTCATTAATAAATTATGGATTATGTTGTTGGGTACATTTAGGTAATACAGACACTAATAACATAAATAGAATATTAAATAAAATAATGAATTACATAATACAAGATTATTGTATATTAACAAAGAATGAAAAAATACAGATAAGAATAAAATATAAAATTTTAATGCCAAAAGAAAAAATATTATATTCTTTAATAATAAATAACTTTTATAAAATTAGAAATAAAATTAGAAATTATAACTTAGAAAATATTACTAGAAATACATTAATAAAGATTTTATATTATGAAAATCCTAAGAACAACTTTGGATTAAGAAATAAAAATAGAATTCTATTAAAGATTTTTATGCAAATTACAAATGAATTAAAACAAAATAAATTTAATAAAATAAGTATATTAAAAAGGCAAATACTGAAAAAAATAATATTTGGCGAAATTATCTGGAATATTTAGGTATTTTTGATTACATATACTATATTTATATTTTGTGTGTTTTTGGTCTTGTGTATTGATATTTTGTTTATATATTTTTTAGTTGAATAATTTTGGCATGAGAGATTGTTATTTAAAGTTTTATTTTCACAATTAGATTTAGAAATTTTTAATGTTATACAGTATAAACATTATGTTATACAGTAATGTTATACAGTATAAACATTGAAAGAAAGAAATTGTAATTAGAATAATAAGTAAAAAATAATTTGGGAACCTTAAATTTGATTGTAATGAATGATATTTATAATAATTTTCTTTTTGTATTTGATTTTCTTTTTATATTTCTGTGATATATTGATTTTTATATAATTATATAATTGAATCTAATTTAAGTATAATTCGTATAATTGCGTAATTATATAATTTTTATATGATTTTATATGATTAATACTTTTTAAATTACAAATATAAATTATTTATACTTTCAGCACCTGCATCACAGGATTTCATTTTGAAAACCTAGCAGGACTGTAATTTTAAATTTAGAAATAAATAAAAAAAAAAAAAAAAAAAAAAA
>JAFIDM010000004.1:42220014-42235047 GCA_023159025.1 Thereuonema tuberculata | reverse complement strand
AAAGCAATCTCACAAGCAATGAACGGTTCTCTTGTAACTGCAATACCTTAGACTGAAGTTTCACACTTGCTGTTTTGCCATTGCTGTTAAACATTATAAGCTTTAACATCGTCATTTTAGTATTAAATGTAGTTTTTTTACATTTAAATTTGTGATGTTGGAAATCGTCATTTCAGACCATTAATTGGTTATATTGACCATATATAATTGGTTTCAACAAACTTGTCATAAGCATCCTGACCTATGGTATTTTTGTCACCAACATCTTTCCTAATGCTGTCATTCATGACAGCCTTTGTCATAAAATTCGTGAGATGTGTAGATGTTTCTTTAAATACACTGCCTTGGTTATGTAACACCCGAGCAAGTTTATTCACATTATGTTCATGTAGATCTAAAAAGGCATTCGTGTTTTGATGTCCACCTTGCTGTTTGAAAACAATGCATGCTGTTGTTTTGCATTCTGCAGCAAAAACAGCCATAGCAGGTGTAATTAAGAATAATCGTGTTGTAGCTGATGGTATTCGTGTTATACCAATTAATCCTCACTCACTTTCGTGGTAAAGTTGATATATTCTAGAACATGATCTGCCCCTATAGCACATAAAGATACGATTTTTCTGTTTACATCTCAATTGCCTCTTGAAAACTCATGGAACAATTCTGGATTTGTTTGGGGATGAGCTTGCATTTCTGCCTAATATAGTGGAATCTTTCGAGCATAGTGATGCTTTCATGTGCAAAGAAGTATTTAACTAATACATCAAGGGAGGATAAGTGAAGTTTCCAATCACCAATTCTAACAGACTTTATAAATACAGACAAGTCTATCACCATTTCCATATACAGCAACACTGTCTTTGCATTTGGAACAGATTTCAATTTTTCATCAAACACTTCCATTTCTGCATAGATATCTTTTGCAGAAAACTTGCTTAAATTGATGAAAGGCTTTCTTTATCGACTCTTTTTTTTCCAGTACTACTGCAAAATTAGTGTTGTAGGTTTGTAAATGATATTTGAATGTCATCTATCAAGGTTGGGTTCTGTCCATAAAATTCTTCCATGTACTGGGAAAAGAGTGACTGGACACTTATCAAAAGTGATTCAGTTCCTCTTCTTCTTCAATTCCTGTTTTCGAAGAAGAATTGAACTTGTTGTAGATCCATACAAACCACTCTGAATCTATGTCATATCCAATCCACTATTCTCTACAAAAGCACCAATACACCTCAGTGCTGCCATTACTATGTACAGTTCACCTGGTCTGAGCACAATATGATCAAGGTCACTTTTGCTCATTCGTAACTGTTTTGCCGGTATATTGTCACGGGCTATTTTAATTATTTTGTGTTTTTTCATTCCCGTGACACGTCTGTTTTCTCAGTTCATATTTTTATTTTTTTAATTACTTTCGACATTGCGTTTTGAGAAATTAGTCTTTTCGAAAACTTTAATTATTATATCTATTGCTATTTCTTCAATCATGTTTATCTTTGTTTCATCTTTCCTGTCATCTTGTTTTCCGTTTTCTGTAATTAATTTATTATTCCTCCTTGTTTGTTTCTCTTTTATTGCTCTGCTTACTTCAAAACTTTGTTCCCCTTGGTCATTAATCTGTCAATTAACTGTTCCTACGTTACTTGTTGACTTGATGTCACCCTCTTCCTTATTGGTTAAAATATTTATGTTTTGTTATTAGATATTTTGATTGTGGATTCTGTAAATATATATATATCGTTGAGCCGATAACTTGGATAGAATGTGGTCTTCGTATCATATTCTGTTTTGTTTTCATTTCTATTTTATTTTTAATTTCTAATTTTTGTCATCAAGATCTGTTGTAGTGTAGTATTGGTGGCCGCCGCCCCAATAAGAACTGTGTGTGTTGACTGCCTCATTTTAGATTAACTTCATTGGATTACCTAATACCTGTCAAAGAAGTACCATCTATGGAGGCTTTCCGCGGGAAATGGCGACACGATGGCGAAGTGTTCAACCCGCCTGGACATTTGCACCTGGACACCTGTGTTTACAACTTCGAGATCATGTGGGCGTTACAAGCAATTAGCAACCCAGCTGACCGACTCTTCACTCTTTGACGGAGCGTCCACTTCAAGATGTTTCAGTGTGTCATTCCAAGTGAAGGGAAGTTTCTTAGAATTTAACTAAGGTGTTTATGTGATTGAAATCTTGAAGTACTACCGCAAGCAAAGATAAGAGAGAGAACTGTAAGTGATAAACTTTCGTAGGCCTATGATTTACTCAGAGAGGCCCCCCCCCCCCCCACCCTTTAGGCCCCCCCCCCCCCCCCCATTTTTTTTTAGTTTTTTCACCCCGCCCCCCCCCCCCCACAAATTGAAATGACAACCAAAAAAAAAACTCCCCGGCCTGGGTACCCCTGATTTACTTCGTGTGTGTATTGGTAGCAATTTTATTTTCCTTCCTTACCTCTGCCTTTTCAATGAGAGACATTCGAACTATTTGAAGAACTTTCCTCTGGAGATTTTGTTAAGAGAATCATTAATTTTCTGTAATTGATATTTATTTTATATTTAGAAGCATTTAAAGTGAAAAGAAGAACTCCGACGCAACAGATTGAGCTTAACGCTGGTTCTTGCCGTTAGTAATTTTTTCATTGGATACTTTAGATTTTATAAAACTTATTTATTCTATTTAATCTTTTATTTTGAATTAGTTTATTTTTATTTGTTTTTATTTATTTTTATCCAAACTAAACTGGTAGCAGAGTGCTTTATCTTTATATTACCTGTCTCGATTCACGGAGTATGATATAAAATATATAGACATAGAGATAAACATATAATTAGATTTTTTTATTTATTAAATTTAATTTTACCGTGTCAATATACAAACCCATATCCAATGTAATCACTGTTTTCCTATCATTCCCCATTACTGCATAATTAATGCTCTGAGCCTGAAATAAAACGGTAAGCAGTGTACTCCATTCTGTTGATGGTGCGGTGAATCAGTGGTGCAATATGTACTCTGGTTTGTGGTAGTACATTACTTATGCGGACCACTTACGAATCCGGTTAACTGTGCAATCACGACTGACACTATTGTCTTCTTCAGTAACAATATCTTCTGTTGCAGCATGTAATGTCTTTGCTTTCCCACGACTTCATTTCCTTAACACCTAGATTGTCTATGTTGGAGAATTGGGGGTTGGTTTTGTTGGCGAACTGCATTTTTTCAATGATGTCACACTGTCTGGAATTTATGCTAGGACTCGATTGATTGATGATTTTATCAAGTGTATAGCTGGTGAATTATCATCTGGTTCTTTCTGTTGATAAATGTCAAGGGCAGTTGCATTTGTTGTAGTCTTTCTTTCTGGTGTATCCTCCATGAAATCCACGTTGTCCACTGCAAAGAAAATATACCTGTCCTTGATGATATCTGTGGGTTACAGATTCCATACATTCACATATATTCCCTGGTTATTTCTGTAATCATCTATTATCGTCTCAGCTATTTGTGTTTCACATCGTCGAAGTCGATCATATCCATTTGACAGACCATAGCCATGCAAAAGCTCAATGACGTTCTTGTTCCTTACAGTTTGGTGAACTGATAATCCTACAGCTACTTGCTGTGGCATTACAGGCGTAAATTGAATATTTATAGTTGTTGTACATTTCACTTGTCTCTCATTATATGTCATGGATATTGCAGTTTGTGATATGTTCATGACAGCCTTGTTTACACTGATTGCTTGCGTTCTGACGACATATGTTCAACAGTACCACAAATAAGCCATCGAAAGAACGAATACACTTCTCGTGGCACATGTTCTTCTGTTGCTTATAATGATCCTGTGAATTCCCACTTCTTAGTGTTCATAATAGACTTAAGAAGATAACAAACAGCATCATTCAAACTCCTCATAGTGAAGTCCAAATTTTTATCATCATTCTGTTATGTCACAGCAATATCTCGTGCTTGCTTCATATTAATAATTACAGGTTGATTTCTTTGTAATGGACAGTGAAATTCAATATCTGTAACGTTTTACTACAGCAATTCCTTACTTTCTTTTCTTGTTATAGATGGATAAGCTACATTATTCATAACACGAATGTTTTCATAAGTGGTTTGCACATCAGCCATACTCAAGGAACCGGTCTTTAACCACTCTTGAATCATACTTATGAATTCAATCTCTGATGCAGCTTCAGGGGCTGTAGAGATACTGGGTACACTGGTATCAGGACACCGTAGTACGTGTGTCACATTCTTTGCCCAGCATGGCAAATGGTATCTAATTTCGATTGCGTGACCATCTTCAGGGTTGATTGCTGTATTGAGGTTTATCTGGAGGGCTTCATTTCCCCTTTTAGCAATAACATCACACAAGCGTTTTTGAGCATGATCAATCGACAGCTTCCTGAGGAAATTTCCACGTGCCTGACCACCATTATAGAAGAATCATCCATCTTTGTTGAATGGAATGAAATGCGAACGTGTTAGTCTTGGTGTGCTGCTTTCCGTCAGAGTTGGTGTTTCCTGAGTTTGGCTTTCATAGCGCTATTTCAAACGCCCCAACTTCCCTTGTGAATGCCACCTTGGTAACAACTTCGGTGCCATGATGCCCTGTTGTCTGCCAGCAAGGCAGCAGTCATTCCACGAAGACGAATATTCGATGAAACATACTTCACGTTTTCGAATTTTGCATTCTCTTGCACACTCTGTAAAGCCTTTTCATGTGAGGTGGGGTTTGTGATTAGTCCTTCGGTTAATTTCTGTTGACATATTATACACAGTGCATGATTGATTTCCATTTTTAGCCTCTTCGTTTCTAGTTCAGTGAGATCCACCTGAAAAAGAAAGTTTTTTTAATCTAATTATACGTAACATGAGCTTATCAAAGCTTTTTTAAATAAATATGTAAGGTTAACGCTAGTTTTTACACAATTCAGATGATTCCTTATAATCAAAATTGTACGATCTGCATTAAAAAGTATTTTATGCTTTGAAAATTGGTTTTAGTTCTATAAATGATGAAGATATTGATGTTTTGGTGAAACGAGTTGTCGGCGATTTTGAATCCCGTCCCCCATCCCCCTGCACAATTTCTGGCCAGAATTACTGGCAACATCCATATTCGTTTCCCTTGTGCCAATACCTTTCAGAAAAACTAACTCCCGTTATTGTACCACAAAAATCCCATGGGAATAAAAAAACAAAACAAAATAATAATGATATTCAGAAGTTTATGAAGTTAGTATAAAGAAATTTTACACTTCTTCTCCAAAATTAACTCATCAGGTGTAGGGGAAGGTGTTGTACCTTTGACCAGTTTTCACTAAATGAACTTTCAATTTTTTTGTACTCAAGTAAATCTTCACGCATCTTGCCATCAACTGCATGTGTTTTATAAATTATATTTTGAGTACGAGTATTTATTTTTATTTTACAAAAAATCTATACCTTGTGGTCAATGGTAAAGCTACGTGTTATACCTTTGACCGGAGGGTGTTGTACCTTTGACCAGGTAGTAGTAGAAACTGACAGTTAGATACAAGTTATTTAATTAATATTTTTAATAAGAAACGTATACATTTGGCAAATATATGCAATTCAAAGTAGAATAATAAAACAAGAAATAAATTCTAATGGGTTAAGTAGCCTACTCCTGCCCGTTTGCTCTACATTATACAATGAAAAATCAATATCTATCTCCAAAGAATAGACATTCTTATAGTCGAGCTGTGACGGAAGCTGTGGTTAAATTTGGTAGCCTGGCCACAATATCTTGTAGTTCTATGTCATAGAGCTGGTTATCTTCTTGGATGAATTTCGCCATCTGCGGTAGTTTTTTCAAATATTTAACTTTAAAATAATCATATGCTGTTTCCTTTATTTGGGCCACAAAGTATTTCTTGGTATTTTTTTTGTTGTCGTTGACAGCTTGACAAGGACATAACTTTCTTCAACTAAATCTTCTTTTTCAAAGTTTAATTCCTTCTCCAACTCATGGCATTCATCTGAAAGATCGAAAACACTTTCACCTGATTAATATTCAACATCAGACTAAAGTCATGGACAAACAATCGATTGTTTACTTTCTTTGGATAAGATTTGGTAAAAAAATAAAAATTTGGCAAAAAATATTTAAATTTCCATCTTACATAATGCTAAAATGACTGTAAGTAAAAACATTTACATATTATTAAACAATGTTGTACCTTTGACCTGGTCAGAGGAACAACACCCTGCTCTGGTCAAAGGTACAACATCAGTCAAACTTACGTTTCACGCCATGCTACAATTTTTAGGTTAATCCTTTTTAGGTTAGTCATCTTAAAAGTCCTAACAATTAATCTATATGCATATATATATTTCTCATTATTGTTAAAATAACAATCAAAACAAAGCAAACAATGTTATTAAAGAAACATGCACTTGCAAAATACTTACTTTTCGGTGATGGAAATAGAAAAATATTTTTCATTCTTGCAAGTCAAAGATTTAACTGCTACTGAAGGTTTGAAGGAGCAATTAGTGGGAATATTACACATTAAACAGAAAAGCTTTTAAAGTATGCTGATAGATGGCAAAACAAGCAAGTATGGTCAAAGGTACAATCGGTCAAAGGTACAACACCTTCCCATACTGCTTTACTGCAACTTTAAAAACACACGAATCATCAAAATATATAAATGAAATTTACAATGCCCTGGATAAGAAATCAAATTAGTTGGGAGTCATTGAAAGATAAGTGTGGATGAAGAAGATTACTGAGATTTCTCAAAAAAAAATATGGAGCTGTTAAGAATTTCTGTAGAAGATTAAAGTTTTCAAGATTTAATACAATTCACAAAGGTTTAGTTGAAGATTCAGTGTTAAGTAATACAGGGTGAGCAAAAATGATTTGAACGATTTCAAAAATTCCCTGTAACATCGCTATTGTAGTTATGATGCAACGTTGTTCGATATGGCCACCATTGTTAAGACAACAAATGTCCAAACGGTACTGAAAGTCTTCCCAAACGCGAACTAGCATCGATCTGTCTATTGTTTCAGTTGTAATGGAAATGCATTTTCACTTCGTTGAGATCCCGTGATAAGGGCGATATAAACACCTTCTTTAACACCAAACTCCCTGAAGACCACATTAGTCCAGGCAAACTAAACCAAAAAAGGGCAAAACGCGGAATAAACCTATGTAGTTCTAAAATTTGCAGGATGGTGTAGCGGTAGGTCCCCTGAACAGCGTCCAATAAAGTCCTCTCGATTACAGGCGCCGCGGGGGGTGGGAGGGGGGGTTAAAGGTCCCGTTTTTCATTGTTTCGCTCATAACTCGAAAACAGTGTGCCTTAGCGACAATACCTACGTATTGAAAATTAAAGCTTAGTAAATTTCCCACAACTTTGTTCCTATACATAATTACGGAAAAACGCATGGTTTGCATGATATGCCCTATCCAAAGTACGTAATTTTCACAAAAAGAAAATTTTCGTAACATGTTGCATCAAACTGACCTTTCTAGGTCATCATTCGGTCGTTTCACAGAAACATCGTTAGAAAGAAAATTGTATAGCATGAAATTTCCTTTAAAAATATATGTATATATATACAGTTAAATAGAACATGTCAAGAGGTATCGCGTTGAGAAGATTGATGCCAAAAATAGTGAATTTGCGAGAAAACTGCTCAGGTCTGTTTGACATCAAGGCGGGCGATAAATATCCACAGAGCGTTATATATATGGTTTAGATATATGTTTAGATAAACTTATTATGTATTGTGTGTGTATTGAACAAATAAAATTGAAAATATGTATTATTGTTGAAACAAAGAGAATTAAAGAGAATAAAGTAGTAAAGTTGAACTTAACATATTTTTTTTTCGCAAAAAAGGGTGAATATATTGTATAAAAACATTCCACAAATCTTCAATCTATCGCCTCAACCATGTCCATCGCCACATCTTCATCCTCCAGAAAGTCGTCCGCATGGATTTGTGTGCTGTTGAGGCAGGCTGCTTCGCATCCACAAACTGACGAACAGTAAATATCGATGTTTCTGCAGCCACACTTAGTACTGCAGCCGGTAGCACAACGGCAAAAACATTGATTCAAGAACTCTGGCAGGAGCAGGAGATGTGTTGTTTTGATGGGATTGGGGACTCTACTATCATCTGGAACCCAACGCCACCGTTCTGGATTGCGAAAGTTACCCAGCATTTGTAAGTACATTCTAAACGAGTGTTGTTGTGCTGCACCTTTGGTTAATGGTAAGGAAGTCAGATTGGCCCTCACCTTGGTGGAGGATTTCACAAAGCAGTTATAAATGTTACTGTTCAAATCGTGTTGGTTCGGGGGAGGGGGGGCATGATACATGATGAGGAACATCTCCTCCCCAGCTTTTGCAACAGCATCCCGTGTTGAAGTGTGTTCGTGAAATACCTCAGCTATGGCTTTGGTTTCCCTCAACATTTTGGTGAAGCATTTCAGGATAGACGCTTTGCTTTTGCCGAAGATGCCGCAAGTTGCGTCACACTCTGTGAAGCTGTGAATGAAAAGGATCGATTCACTAAACGGGAGCTTCCGCAATTCTAGGGGGAGAATAAGGTGGTCTCGATGTTTCCTCTTCCAGGCTTCAAGAAGTAGATGTTTTTGTTTGGTGATGTGAGGGCTATCAGCAGGACAAGCAGATCTACATCTCCTTCAATCACAACAACAGATGAATGAAAAGTCTTCTTGTTCAAGCCACATCGTACAGTACAACCATCAATAAAGCATTTCCCGGGGCGGTTATCGCCTGTATCCCTCGTGCGGTCAAGGTCATCACCAGTAGCGCTATCAGCTTGGTCTTGTTCTTATCATTAGCAAGGAATCTCCGGTATGTTTTGTCCTGATAACCATTTTCCACACATCCATAACGTATCCATTAGACTTGGTAGCAGTGCATCGTGGGAGATACGATTCAAAGTATTGCAATAATATTCGTTAATCCCGGTTTTGGTAAGTTTACATAATGTCTGCAGTTCCAAAACATCCAATTTTCCCATTTCAAAACCAAGTGGAGCTGTTATCAGTCGTTTGATCTCATATGATTTCGGTAGAGCGACTGCTGGTGTCACACATTTCATGCCTCCCAAACTATGAAACGTTTTGAGGCCATCCAGAGTTGATACATTAAAGTCAGCTTTATCAAACACGTATTGGCAAAAAGATTTCCGCGGACATATATGCGTGCTGTTGATATAGGGATGACATTTCCAGTTGTGCTGCTTGATAGTACGTTGCACTGAAACCCAAGCTAGCTAGCAAATTTATCAAATTCCTGGACCCAAATTTCCGGTGTATGAACGCCTGTGAAGATTGGCGATATAAACGATCGTGGACGAATGGTAGAAATAATGGCATGGGCAATGCCCACTTGCTTCCTCGCAATTTCCTCTTTACCCTGTCTTTGCTTTGGGATCAGAGCCTCCATGAAAGCTTGCAGCGTAGTCGGTACCATCTGGTCAGCGACATTCAAGAAAGCATCGCTTGGAGGATAATTGTTTGTATCATAAGCCTGAGATTGCATCTGTTTTATAATTGCAGCAGCCGTTTAAACTACTCTTATGCACTCTTCCTCATCGTTATCAGTTCGAGATGCATACCACGCAGAGTTCAAAATGTTCTCACCAACATCACGAAAGCATACAACCGTTTTATGTGGAGGCACCGCACTGAAAATGATGTTGTCACCATACTTTCAAACTTCACTCACTTCATTTGTAGCTTTTCCCCACTTATCAATAGCACACCAATCCATGCGGACGAATTCTGGAGGAGAAAGATGTGGCGATGGACATGGTTGAGGCGATAGATTGAAGATTTGTGGGATGTTTTTATACACTATATTAACTCTTTTTTGCCAATAAAATATGTTTCGTTCAACTTTACTACTTTATTCTCTATAATTCTCTTTGTTTCAACAATAATACATATTTTCAATTTTATTTGTTCAATACACACACAATATATAATAAGTTTATCTAAACATATATCTAAACCATATAACGCTCTGTGGATATTTATCGCCCGCCTTGATGTCAAACAGACCTGAGCAGTTTTCTCGCAAATTCACTATTTTTGGCAACAATGTTCTCAACGCGATACCTCTTGACAGGTTCTATTTAACTGTATATATGTACATATATTTTTAAAGGAAATTTCATGCTCTACAATTTTCTTTCTAACGATGTTTTTTAAGAAAAAATTAAAAAATACAAAAATCTCTGGCTTTAAAAATAAAGGATCTATCTTCGCTACCACAAGTGGTACTTATTCTTTTATCTTCTCTACAGAGCTTGAGGTTTCTTGATTGAATGATTGAAGAATTCTTTTCGGGTTTCCAGTCAAGTAAGAATTTGGTAGTAGTCCAAGCTTTCGGAGTTCCACCTTCTTCCATTACGTCAATGACACTTTCGTCATTTGGCCTCATGGTCGTGAGTCCCTAATGGAGTCCTTCTTAAATAGTAGACACCCCAGCATTACCTTCACAATGGATATGGAAAAAGATGGTGCTCTTCTTTTTCTGAACATCCTCATCCGACGCAACTCTGACGGGACATTAGGTCTTAGTGTCTACCGTAAACCAACCCACACCGATTGTTATTTGAATGGCTCCAGCTGCCAACATCCGTCCCAACGCAACGCCGTCATCTCCGCCCTGGTCCACTGTGCCTTCAAAAACATCTCCGATAAAGGAAGCCTTCCAGGGGAACTACAGCATCTTCGAACCACCCTCATTGATAATAATATCACCCATACAAAATTAATAGCCATTCTAAAATCTGCTCGAACGCCTCTTCCCTACATTGAAATTTCTAAGAAACCGGAGGAAGTATTCTACAAAAATACGACATACATACGATTTACATCCCTCTTCCCCAACTCGAAAGTTTTCTCCCGTCTGCGAAAGGGATCTTGGACTAAAAACTCTCGGCGTTTATCATATTCCCTGCACCTGTGGGAGAGCCTACATCAGTCAAACAAGCCGGAGGGTGGAGACCCGTTGCCGGGAGCATCAGCGAGACATACGGCCTTTTCGCACCAAGAAACCTCCACCTGAAAGCACGGACCGAACAGAGATCGGCGCTCAAACGGTTTAAACAGCTCACGGTGATCTCGTTTCTCATTCTCTGAAGATTAACGCCATGACGGCGTCTGAAAACTTGGACCACTCTAAAATTGGTACTTGGCTGGAAACCCGAGAAGAATTGTTTAATCTTCGTCGCCAAGAAAGTTTCAAGTATCATTTTGATTGAATGAATTCATACACTCAGCAATTACAGAAATGCAGAGGATTGGCATCTATCTCTATCAGATTATATAGTTTTTGGGATTTTTTGTGGTTGTTCGCAATACCGCTGTGGATTGGCTGTTAGTGAAAGTGCGGGAATCGGATGCATTCTAGAAAGAGAGAGGAAAGCTATTAGTATAAAAAGTGTCAAGGAGATGAAATCAGGAAAGGGTGAGATGTGTCCAGGCCTCATATTGCTTTTCTGCATTGCATCCTAAAGAGTAAATCTATAAAAATTGGTCCAGATCGGTCAGAGGGCCCAGGAGTGTATAGCGAACAAACAAACAAACAAAGTTCCTCTTTTATATAGAGATGAAGATATTGAGGAAGATTTGAGAAATATCACAGCCTTGCCTAACACCTCTCTTCAGGTAAGTTTTGTTATCATGTCCATATATGTGTTGTTTTTGATTCCAAAGTAAGATAATAATTATTAGACTATTTACATCTTTAATTTCTACAATAATTTATTTGAATATTTCCATAAATTTAACGTGTTTTATTATACAAAAAAACTTTCTTGAAATGTATGAAGAAAAGAGATAAATTGACCTTCCAAGTGATATTGTTCTTTCCCGTAAACAAATGAAGTTTAACACTGTATTTATTGCCCCTTTACCTTCTATAAACCCATTTTGTTTTTTCATTTATCTGGTTCTAATCTTATTAATATTAAAAATTATAAAAAATAGTATAAATGCTACTATTTTTTATTATTTAGAATATTAGTTTGGATGTATGTTCGATTAAACAATGTTCTGAATTCATAACAATTATCTCCATGCTTCTCTTTAGATACCTTTATGCAAATCGAGTTCTTAAAATCTTATAGTGAATCATCTGGAAAGCAAATCATCTTAATTGTTTTTATGAGACATCCTTCTCTTTTTTTATATGTAGTTTCTATCATTCCAGCAGATATATTTTCACATTCCTCTGCTTCTTCCTCTATTGGGGAGACTTTCAATTGCAAATATGATTTCTTTATGCATCAATCCATACCTTTAAGATTCTTCTTTGTTTAGTGAGTTTTGAACTGTAATCATAATTATATAGTTCTTTGAAATATTCCATCCATCTTCGTTTTTCTGCATTGTTGTAATGATCTTTCATTATATCCTTGAATGTACCTTTGTATTAATGTTTAGCCCCTTAATCTTATTATATTTTCCGATTTTTTTATTTTGTTTTTCAATCATTTCAAGATCTTTGCATTTATAATTGAATAATCATTTTTTTTGTCTATTCATATTTTTTCTATAAGAATCTATAGAAAGTTCTTTATAGGTTATATCCTATTTTATATTAAATGTTTTCTAGTACTAATTCCAATATTTCTTCTGGCATTCAAGTTTTTTGTTTTTTTTGTTTTTTTGTAAACTGCATTATGTGTTGTTGTAAATATTATATCTTGTAATTTATGACAGCTATGGAAATTCTATTCATTCTATTCCTTGAGTTTTTCATTTTTAATTAAGAATTATTAAGAATATTATTAAACCTGCTTGTTATATATTTTTGAATTCATTTTAGCTTTGATCTACGTTTGCAATGTCATAAAGTGTAAGCAATGATACAAAAATTTCTATTGTTTTTGATTAACTGTATATCAGATTAAGCAAAGATACACTGCCAAAATAAGTTGTACTGAAAAGGAATAATAGCTGTAATTCCAAAGTATATATGCAATTCATCTGTAATTCGAAAGTGTACATTCACTTAATCCGTAATTCCAAAGTATAGATTCACTTAATCTGTAATTCCAAAGTATAGATTCACTTAATCAGTAATTCCAAAGTATAGATTCACTTAATCTGTAATTCCATGGTATTGGTTCAAAAATTAACTGAAATAATACAAATGAATGTATTCGCAAGAAAGATTTTGATGCAGACTGATAGATAGCTAAATAGCCGATTGCCTGTATGTTCTTGTAAAAGTCCGATCAATATAGTAACTATAGTTATACACACGTGTCCAAAAATCTAAAGACAAATGCTACTCTTAAACGGTTTCAGGCACAGAATCCGACAAAAAAGCTTTTGTACAACTTTAGACATTTACATGGTAATTTCCGAATCGCGCTCATAGGGGTCATTTGGTACCTAGAAAGCATATAAAAGGAAATTGGAACTGCTGGTGAATTGTCTGAATTCTCGACGTAAAGAACTAACACTACAAACTTGAACATTTTGTCATGTCTCGAAGACTTCTCGATGATTTCACCTAGGGAAGGATTAACGGAAAGTTGGAAGAAGATCGCACAAACACCGATGTTGCCAGGGAGTTTGGAATCGCGAATAGTGTTGTCTTCAGGATCTGAGCAACATTTCAAACGACTGGAATTTGTTCGAGATGCACTACAGGAGGTTGCCCTGGCTTTGTAAATGAAGACCGATATTTAGCAGTAGCAACTAAATTGAATCGACTTCAGACGACCAGTCAGTTTACCTGTCGCCTTCATTCCACCACTGGAACGAGGACATCCCGCCAAACTGTGGTTCGACGGCTGTACAACATATAGGGCTACATGCTCGAAGGTCGGTCAACTGTACATAGCCATCCAGAGAGCGCGGTAGAAGACGTTTGCTTTTGTGTCAGATCAACCGAAATTGGACTATGGATCAATGGGTCAATGTGTTGTTCAACTGAATCGAGTCTCGATTAAGTCTGCAATCGGATTCCAGATGTCAGTGTTCTGATGATGGTTGGGGGAGGCATCATTCGTTATGGCTGCACTGAGCAACTGGTGACGAAGTTATTAAACGACATATTCAGGAAACAATTGGCGAAACATTAATTGCCGAAACATTAATTTTTATGGAATAAAACCACTCCTCATCGAACGAAAGCTGTAGAGAGACCTTCTAGAGACCGAGGTTATCCGTCGAATTGATTGGCCTGCAGATCTCAACCACATTGAACACGGTTGGTACTTTATGCGCAGATGAATTGCAGTTCGCAGTCGCTTGCCGGAAAACAAATGGTCTCATTTATGCTTTGGAGGAGGATTGGAACAATATGCCCCAGGAACTCCTGAATCATTTGAAGATGAGCCTGCACGACATTGTCATTGTTGAATCACAGTTTGAGGCGGCCATATTCCCTACTGAAAACATTAATGCCTGGATATTGGCACGTACTTCTAATCGACTACGTACAACCGCTATGTTTTCTTTTTCTGGAAAAGACTATCTTTGATTTACTGTATAATTTCCAGAAAGTTGCTATGTATTATCCTGTGTCAGGTGATGGGCAATAAATATCCTACCATATTTGTCTTATGGCGTATAAATATCTTGCCATAGTCGCCCGTCCTTACGTTTTGGACAGGTGTGTATCTTCACTGGGGTCAAAAGCAATCTTCTTTCAATGTTCTTTGGTAATAAGTTGAAAGGAAGATTTTTCTTTCGAAGATATGAAGACAGTTAAGAAAATTTCACAAATTTTATCTTCTTGAAGTCACATGTAAGGAAACAGAATAAGGAAAGCATTTTGTTAGTGGGAAACTTGGTAATGATCACATTTAAGAATGAACAGAGCAGACGATTTCTCTTATTAGTACTATAATTCTTCCAAAACTTCTTTGAATTGATAAATTACCTTCTAGGATTACACCAAAACATATATGTTGTTTTTGAAATGATCAAAACAGAATTTCCTTAGCTTTTATTAAAATAACTGATATCTGATTTTTGTAATT
>JAFIDM010000004.1:42163642-42198712 GCA_023159025.1 Thereuonema tuberculata | reverse complement strand
GAATGTAAGTAATCACCTTTATCTTTTCACTACAAAAGACGTACATATCTTCAAAGTTTAGGATTCGATTTGTTACTGTTCTTTGCAAACTACCGTTTGCCATCTCTTTTGATGTACCCCCTACTCCATTGCAAGCATTTTTTCCGTGACATGATGTGAAAAAATGCCATTCAGAATCAATTCCGAAGTCTCTCTTGCGATTGCGTATGTTAGTAAAGTTTAGTTTCAACTGCTTAACTCTTTTTTTCTCAATCAACGAAAATCCTAAAACAATTGATTGTTAATGAGTTAATGGATTTTTTTAAAACACATTTATTGTCCTCAAAATGAAAGATGACCGGCAGAAGTTTGAACTGCGCAGCCCTTCCTGTAGCTGATCAATTATGTTTTCCTGTCAAATGGAAGCCCGTCGTCTGTTTTCACTGAGAAAGACATGTTGATAAAGCCAAATTAAAACTTCTCTCGACTATTTAGCGTTATTTCAATACCAGTTGCTAACAATAAGTATTTATATAAATAAATAAATAAATAAATATATATTATTTATAAATACAATGCTCTTTTGCAAAGTAACAAGCCTCTACCGTAATGGCGACGTCCAGTGATAAACTCATACGGAAGTGCCTGACCAGAGTAATCGATGATACATGCGCAGATCTCACAAAAACAGGGCGGCCATCATTCACTGGGAGCACAATAATGTAACTATTCACTTTAACAAATGTATGATGGTTTATTAAACACTAAATTGTACAAGTAGTGTTGTAATAGGCCTAGCGTTAATTTGTCTATTTTTCACTAACTTCCCCCTGATATAATTATGTTCTCCATGGAATATCAACCTTTTTTTTACAAGTACCTTACAAAGTAGTCTTTATTCTGTAAATATCAATTTTTTATTAAGTCCTTCACCAGAGATATCGGGGCTCAAACTTTGTAAAAAAATGAAAAACCAGCATTTTCAAAGAGCTGTAACTAAAAGAGGAAGCCAGTAACACAGCTGAAATACTTTTTGCTAAACTTTTGGTTGTATCTCTTTCCTCAAAAAAAAT
This sequence comes from Thereuonema tuberculata, assembly GCA_023159025.1. Taxonomy (NCBI): domain Eukaryota; kingdom Metazoa; phylum Arthropoda; class Chilopoda; order Scutigeromorpha; family Scutigeridae; genus Thereuonema; species Thereuonema tuberculata. The sequence continues at coordinate 42,197,660 of JAFIDM010000004.1, read as the reverse complement.
GTAAGCTTTGCTTCTTCATTTCTTCTTTTTAAAGAAAACCCTTCACTTTGATTTTTATTCAAAAGCAAACATCAGTTTTGGCTCTAAATTTCAGCCTTTTGCATTAGATATATGTTAAAAAGATATAAGACAAAAAAGATAGCTTAAAATGTACCGTAAAATAATGCTTTATACAACTGTTTAGTATCATTTTTCTTAGCTGAATTATCAAATTTACCGCAACTGTCTGCAATGGCGACAAATACAGGAAACCATAAAACAAAAAAGGACCCCAATTTAGACGAAGTCAAATAAAAAAAACAATAATGCCTGCTTTGAAATACTCATGCATAGGAGTAACAACAGTAAATGAAAATCAAGTTTTTAAATATGGTCAAGCAACTAATTAATTTTTTTCTGGACTATTTGATTTACTCTGAAATGATAAAAAATTCAAAAATAGTGTTTTCTATTTTAAATATTTATTATTAGTGCAACAGTTATTTTAAAAAAAGAAATTGAATCTCACACAATTTTTTAAATATATATACTCATGGACAAAAAAAGTAGCGCACCAAGAAATAATTGCGGGATCGTAACGAAACTTGCCACGAAGGTACATGTCGGGGAGATATGCAAATGATTAGAAATGCAGCGTGATTGCGCATTACGTAGAGCCGGTAGAGGGCGTTGAACATCGTACTCTGTGGAGTATAAAACAGGTAACCAAAGCTTGTTTGAGTGTGCTGAATCATTTTCAAAGGAAGAGCTGAGGTAGACATGCCATTACGCCGTGTTCGAAGACAGTATACGCAGTTGTCGCAGTTTGAGAGAGGGAGAATCGTCGGGATGATGGAAGCTGGGTGGTCAGCTAGGCGAGTAGCTCGTCAATTAGGCCGCTCTGATTGTGTTGTGAGGAGGTTTTGGGACCAGTGGACCCGAGAGATGTCACGTACACGAAGACCAGGCTCAGGACTCCCTCTGCAGACCAGTCGTCGAGAAGACCGCCACATAGTCAGAAATGCAGGCGTACAGCCAACTGCTTCATCGGCCGCCATCCAGGCACAGTAGCACCTTCACTAGGGGCCGCTGTGTCTTCTCCAACCATACGAAGGCGTCTGGCTGAAGGACAGTTGGTATCGCGGCGCCCATTACGTGTGCTGCCCTTGACGCCCACCCATCGACGCCTCCGTTTGGAGTTTTGCCGCGCACGAGGAAACTGGACTGCAGCGGAATGGAACCAGGTCGTCTTTAGCGACGAATCCAGATTCAATCTCGGCAGTGATGACAATCGTGTTCGTGTGTGGAGAGCCCGTGGTGAACGCTTCAATCCTGCCTTTGCTGTACAGCGACACACCGCTCCCACAGCTGGTGTGATGGTATGGGGTGCCATTACCTACAATACACGGTCACCCCTAGTATTGTTCCGTGGCACCATGACAGCCCAGCGGTATGTTCATGAAATCCTGCAACCACATGTGTTGCCACTCATGCAACGGCTCCCAGGAGCCATTTTTCAACAAGACAATGCTCGGCCTCATACGGCAAGGGTGTCACAAGACTGTCTCCGCACTGTTACTACCCTTCCTTGGCCTGCCCGATCCCCAGATTTGTCTCCAATCGAGCATATCTGGGATCATTTGGGACGACGAGTTGGGCATCCCACGAGTTTGAACGAACTAGAGGCAAGGTTACAGCAAATATGGAACGAAATGTCTCAAGACATCATATAGAACTTGTATGACTCAATGCCCGATGTATCGCATCGTGAATTCGCGCTAGAGGGGGTCCAACGGAGTATGAACTCCTCCGTTCTTTTGCCTTTTTCTCTGAAATAAATTATCCTTTTTCTTTGATTTTCTAATCATTTACTTACATCAAAGTAGTCGTTACGTATGTAAATTTTCGTTTCAGTTTGACGACTCCTTCTTGGTGCGCTAATTTTTTTGTCCATGAGTGTATATATATATATATATATATTTCAGGTTTTTGTCAAATTTTTTTGAGTTGAAAATACCGACTAATCCCTCTTAAACACCCAGAAAATTGAATGTTTTTGAATTTAAATTTAATTAATTGTAGAATATTTTGAAAATTAAAAACAAGAAAATATAAATCTCAGATGCCTCTCAAGTTCATATTTAAATTTTCAGAATTTAAGTGCATTGGAAAAAAAAATATATAAAAAAGAAATAAAAGATTTGCAATCTCCTGCAGTTGCTCCAGTCAGTATCTTAAGGAATAGTAATGATAAATAGTAATTTAATGTTAAGACAGTTTTTGGAAAATTCAGCTGTAGAACATGTCTGATTGAATATTTCGACAATCAAAACGTACTACAATAGCACTTCTAAAGCCCATTGCACATGGATCCGAAAATCGGATGGTCGGATCCATGAATCGGATGTATTCTCTTTCACATGGCCACGAAACTCTATCTGACGTCGTCTATACGACATGTAGTCTAACATTCGAATCGTTCGTATAGGCGACGTTTCGTGGCCATGTGGAAGAGAATACGTCCGATTCGTGGATCCTATCGTCCGATTTTTGGATCCATATGCAACGGGCTAAAATTGTTTTTATAATCCATAGCTTCAATATTTGGATGATAACTCAAGCTAACTTAAGCTAAATTTATTGTTTCAATGTGCGATGTCTTACTTCAAAGAAACAATAAAAGGCTTCAGAGGTTAAGAAAACATTTTGAAACATTTTGTATGAATTCTCAGTAAAGAGGATGATGACAGGTTTCGGAATTCGCAATTTTTTATTAATATGATTTTTAAATTAGAAATTTTGTCATAATCTACTTTACAGCACTCTGGCTTTAAGAGAGATACTTTAAGATACTTTTAGAGTTCAATGACTTGTGAGAAAAAAATAATTCCTGGTTGTTGTTTTTTTTAAGGTGGTTTTAAAAATTAATTGAATCTGCCAACTTTCATTGTTGGAAAGTTAATCAATTTCCTAAAATCTTCAGAAACATGGAATTATAATCTTGATGTTTCAGTGCAAGAAGCAATTTTACTATGATTGAAATAATAAACAATAAATAAATATTGCAATTACTTACTTTAATTTAATGAAAGTAATTGTTATTTAATGAAAGTTTAATGTAAAGATCCTGTAGTTTTGCCGGATAATATTTGCTACTTCTTTTACGTAAATCTTTTTAATTTTAGCCTATTACTCAGCGTATATTCGAATTTACAGACAATTAGTACTTACAGACTTCCGAGAAGCCGAATTTCTAATATTGTTGAGCGAAATTAACCTCTTCGAGAAATGACTGTAAATTTAGAAATTGGTACCTTAATTTCAAAATAGAATGAAAACTGAAGGAAATTCTTCAGAATATTTTTTGAATACTTCCTCCTACAAGCAACATTCACGTGAAATGTGATGATGAAGTTAATGACTTTTATTAGCTTAATTTATTATTTAATCAATAATCCGTAATAATCAAGATTAATCCCAGATGCAACGGTATTGTTTCTGTTCCTTCAATGATGTCTTCAAAAAAGACGTCCATTAGTTAGAAAATGTTATTTCCTTTACATTTCCTTGCATTACAGTTCAGTTGAATGCTGCTGGTAGAAGCAAGGATTCGGAAAATATTCTGAAGAATTTCATTCAGTTTTTGTTACTATTTTTAAATGAAGGTAATAATTTCTAAACTTACATCCATTTTTACAAGATGTTAATTTCGCACAACAAGAAAATTCGATTTCTTAGAAGTCTGTAAGGATTAATTGTTTGTAAATTCGAATATATACTGGCCAATAGGTTGAAATTGAAAAAGATTTACGCAAAAGAAGTATTAAAAATTTATCCGCTTAAAAACTACAGGATACATGAATATTACATGAAACTTTTATTAAATAACAATCACTTTCATTAAATAACATTAGCTTTCATTAAATTAAAATAAATATTTCTTATATTTCATAATTATTTATCATTCAATCATAGTCAAATAGCTGTATGCAGTGAAATATCATGATGGTAACGCTTCAGTTTTCGAAAGCTGTTGTTTAACTTTCCAAAAGAAGAATCAAAAGAATTGAAAACAAGTATCTTTAATTAACCAGAGTGCCCATAACTACATATTACAAAGTTTCTAATTTAAAATCCATTTTAATAACAAATTGCTAGTATCTAAACCTATAATCTGCGACTACATTATTTGTCTAAATGGTTAAAAGTCAGATTTATTACTGCTTTCATTCCTTTTACTAGGAATTCCAATAATCTCTTTATCATACAAAATGTTTTCATGAAGCTTTTTATGATTTCTCTGAAATAAGACAATGAATATTGAAAATATAAATTTAGCTTAACTTATCATGGTGATAGTAAAGCATTGACTCAGTTTAATAATAAAAATATGTTACAAGTGACATTGTTTAACGTTGGTATTTCGTTTTGGTTGTGAGAAACATTTAATCAAGAAACATTTAATCTTCCACTCTGTAATTTTCGGCAAAACTGTCTTGACATAAAACAGCAAGATTTCACGAAACACATAATTAAAAGAGTAAATATTTTTTAAACGTTAGTTAACCAGTTAACATTTCACGTTTTAAAACTATTTGTATCCAGTTATCCAACCCAAGACCAGTTATCCAACCCAATACGATGTATTGCGACAACCAGGCAGCAATATAATTAGCAAACGATAATTTAAACAAAAGTAGAAGTCGCCACATAGACATCAAATATCATGTGATTAAAGAATCAATAGAAAATGAAGACTTGATGATTGGATATATTGAATCAAGTAAAAATATAGCTGATGGCTTTACCAAAGCTTTGGGACCGCAAAAGGTAAATAAATTCTTAACACTCCTTGGAATGAAGCAATAAATAAGTTTCGTTATGTGAATTTAGTTTTGAAGCAGGGGGAGTGTTGAAGATGTTCACGATTAATTTAGTTACAATAAAAAAGCTTCGAAATTAATGAAAGTAAATTTCTGTGAAAGGTTTATTTATTTTTTCCATGATGAAATTAAAATGACGTCAGAGAAATTATTGCAGATAAAGACCGATAGAGCCTTGAGCGGTTGAGTAGATTACAGTTACGTCACTCGATGCAGTAGGCTCCAGTTCCGTCAATCAGTGAGTGAGTGTCCGTTCCTTCAATCAGTGAAGGCAGTGAATTGTGAAGGTGACTGATGTCACAAGCGAACCCCAGTGTGACTTCGGGAACGGAAGAGAAGGTCACATGCTACAAGTCAGAGGGAACAGAAAGGCAGCAATGTTGTGTTAGCGGACTGCTAAATATTTTGCATCGGTTCCATTGAATTAATAGAGACATTCTCGAAGATTCAGAAGAATTCGAATATTTGGAAGAATTAATATTTCTGATAAAGAGACTAAAGAATTCGAGCGGTAGCAGATACTTCGTAGATTAAGCAGACGATTGAATGTACTGATTGGACGAGTGACAACAAATATAATTACAAATAGAATTGTACATTTAGGAAGCGTGAAAATTGAGAAGAATATTTTCACGAGAAGCAAGCAGAATTCAACGAGAGAATTCTAATTCAAACGAACTTAAATTTAGTTCAAGTATTCTGTCCGAATTTCCTGATTTACGATTGGCTCAATGAACAGCTGCAATGCGGAGAACCAATCAGAAGACAAGAACAGCAGAGTGGGAATTTCAAGCCGAATTCCGAAGACAGTGCAACAAACTTCGATGAGAGGAAAAAGGTGAGAATTACATTGAACTTGAACTATTACATTTAAAATTGGTCACCATATTGTTATCGGTCGTTTTGGCCACTCCCCCCGCATTTGGAATCGCCTCGTCCAACCCGGCTTCCCTGTTCAAAGTTGATCAGTCCGGAGATCGGAACGAGGCAACGAGCGCGCTTAAAAGGAGGAGCAGAGCCGTTGAGAGGGAGTTGGGTGCATGGCAGCAGCCACATCGGAGTCTTCATTTCCGAAGAAGAGAGGAATTTGTCTTGGCGACAGCCAGTCGCAAGTGGGAAGTTCGCCCGAAGTGAAGGTCAGTTAGCCCGAGAGACTAAGCAGCATATACGTTGGCCGAAGAACTCCCCAACTACGCTGTTCTCCCCAACTAAAGAAGTTACTTCCAGCCAGGAAGATAGTGAAGTTTACGACTACGGAAGAAGCCAGTCCTAGCCGTAGAAGGGGCACCGGAGTCCGCATTGTTTCCGAGACGACCGCGCATAAGAGAGAGAGCGACATCGAAGAAGCCATTCCTTGCCACCAAGGGTTCCCCGAAGTCCGCAGTATTTCCGAGACGACCGGACCCGAGAAGACTCGACTACGGAAGAAGCAATTCCTAGCCGCAAAAGAGTTACCATTCGCCGCCAAGTTCCTGCGACCTGGCCGAAGAAGAGGCATCTACAGGGAAGTCACCTGTAGCCGTGAGAGACTGCATTAGACGAATGGTGTGTGCAGAGGACATTCCCGAGCCGAAGACGAGGGCAGTTAGGACTTTATGCAGCATTTGTGTTTAATAATAAAGAAATAAAGTTTTCTTCATTCAGTTCTACGTTCACACAGGTGAAGCCAACACTCGATCATCGCATTAAAGTTTCACTAGCCGCCGGCTGTGCGTGGAGATACATCTCCGAGCCACACATTCCGGTAGCAATATTTGTAATAGTTTACAACCACGATTCCCATTTAAGAGGGGAAAATAAATGGCTAATACCTGTCAAAAATACGGTGACCTTTTTCTTTAACGTTGTTGTACAAATTAAGGTAATCTACCTGTAAAAATACAGTGACTGTTTCTTGCAAATATTACGGTCACTGTAGTTTTAACGGTAAAAAGTCGGCAGCCCCTAATTATCTGTTAACTATCGCTTTTTCAATGGTCAACTTCTTACAGTGTGTGGTCATGTGAACGGCCTTCAAATGTCCACTGTGTGCTTTATAATCAGTGTGGTTGTCGAGTGGCAGATCTGAGTCTTTAACATGCCTCGACGAAGCATTCAACGCAATTCATAACAACTGCCATAGATGTCAGGAATACATACGCACAGGGAAGGCACTGGGGCACCTAGGCAGACAATCAGAAGAGAGGACCGTGTCATCGTCCAACAGATGCGAACCGATCCAAGAGTGTCCCTGTTCACCATCCAGAGACTGATAGCGGCATCATTAGAAACCTGTGTCTACCCACACGATTGCGAGACAACTTACAACACAAGACTTTGCAGTCTCGGGGCCCCTCCGCTGTCTGCCATTGACACTACACTACCGACTATTTCGTTTGCAGTGGTGGCTTTGTTTACAGTTGTCCATTCGGGTGGAATGGTCTGCTGTAGACTGGCAACGAATCGTATTTAGTGACGAATCCAGAGTTTTTTTGGAAATGCATAACCATGTACTCGAGTATGGAGAAGTACTGGGCAGCGCACAAATCCGGACTTCGTTGTTGAGTGTCATACCTCCGGTATTGGTGGTCGAGGTCTGTGGAGCCATCGCCTACGATTCTCATCTAAGCTGGTAGTAATCAGGGAAACATTTACGGCGCAGCAGTAGGTTCAGGAAATTGTACAATGGAATTGCTACAATGGTCCATTTTCCAACATTTCCTGGACTGCCTCCATGATATCGACATCTATTCTTAGCCTGCCAGACGTTCGCCTATTGAATATGTGGGACGGCAGCTTCGGCCATCAACTGATATGAGCTCTCTGAAGCGGTAGTTGCAACTGCTAGAGAAGGAACTTCATCAGGGTAGCATTTAGTCTGACTCCACATCAAGTCGAATCGTCGCGTGTATCCATGCTAGGAGCAATATGACGCAATACTAAAGAGACTAAACGAAACTACAAAATACCTGTAGTATTTTGCTCGAATTTTAACGGCAATTTTGTTATTTGCATCATTCTCATTGTCTATGCCAGGTGCCATTTCATTTCGATTGTTGCTTTTGGGTGCAATTTTTTTGTCAATGAAGTGTATTTACAGTATAGTAAACGAAATTTTGTTTCAAAACCTTCTGTAACATGCTGCCACAGGTATTGTTTGGGAGGGGAATGGAAAAGAAAGGTTTGTATTAGTGTGAAACGAATTAAGCCTTGGAGATGATGATAGAATGTTGAGTTCTTACTTAAGAACGAAGGATATAGCCGAATCTAAAACTCAACAATATTAATGATGTATTCAAATCATTAAACAATGGTGAAATAATATACATAGCATTTATTGACTTTAGAAGGGCATTTGATTCTATAGATCATAAAATTTTATTACAAAAAATTAAACAAATAGGAATAAGAGGGAACATATATAAAATGATAGAAAATTATCTGAGAAATAGAAAATTTAGAATTAAAATTGTCAATAACGTAAGTAAACTATTTAACTCCAAAAGAGGAATTCCACAAGGCTCAAACTTAGGTCCTCTCTTATTTAATATTTACATAAACTCAATATGCAAAAATATCAAAAATTCAGAGGTCTTTCTATACGCTGATGACGTAATATTAATAACAACAGACAAAAACCAACTTCAAGCCCAAGATAATATACAAAAAGATCTAAATAATATAAATAAATGGTCATTTAAAAATAAAATGAAAGTAAATGGAGAAAAAACAAAAATAATGATAATCAAAAACAAAAATAAGAAAATAAATAACAATGTAATTATTAATCTACATAAAATAGATTGTCCAAATATAGAACAGAATAATAATATCTTAATGAAAGATTGTAACTGCAAAAGAATAGAAATTGTCTCGACTTATAAATATTTAGGAATTAATATAGACAACAAATTCTGCTGGAATGAACAATATGGTTATGTGATAAGGAAGCTGAGCTCATATGCTTTTCTCTTTTATCACATTAGAGATGCTATTCCGTTTAAACAAAAGATCATTGTATATAAATCCCTTGTAGACTCAATCTTGGATTATGGGTTGGAATGTTGGATAAACATGAACAAACAACAAATAGAAAATATCAATAAGAAAACATTAAAAATATTTAATAATGTTTATAAAAATTATAAATACAAATCAAAAAATGAACAATTAAGGATAAGAAAAAAATATAAAATATTAAAAATAAACGAAAAATTTATATATAAAACAATAATTAAAAACTATTTTGATGTGGAAAGAGAAATAAATTACCAACAAGGAGTATTAAAGACTAGATGTAATTGGAATAAAATATTTAAAATAGAAAGAATTAAAAATAATTATGGATATAGATTAGATAATTATGTAAAATATAAAATATTTAAGCAAATAGATCCTAATAAAAAAAATAATGTAACTTTTAAGCAAATAAAACAAAATATAATTTCAGATGTGATAGATGGAAAAATTAAGTATTAATTAATAACTTTAAATATACAGCAAACACACGCGTGTATATATAAAAATGCTCAATTCCTATAACACAGGTATACCGCTTATAAGTATACCTAATAGGATTGATAAACATTAAAAAAAAAAAAAAAAAAAAGATCAAACTATCAACGAGTAACCAATAGTTGCCATGCCAACTTCCGAATACTTGCATGGTGAAAGTGAAAAGTAAATTATTGTTCACTCGGAAAAAAAAATCTGAGAACGTACGATGTTTGAAATCAACGTTTGGAAGTTAACGAAAATTAAGCAGAAAATAAAAAAAAAAAAAACAGAAATACACAGAACTAAAATTCACTGAACTGATTTTGGTATTTGTACTGGGAATCGGAGACAGTACTACTTGTGTTGCTAAACTCTCATCAGTCGGACTCACCCAAAGATGAACTGAGCAAAATGTTAAGAATTTATAGGGAAATGAATTTTGTCTTTTCAGATATCGTGGGGTTTTGGAATTTGACACCAAAATATTTTGACGATTTTCAACATTGTCCATTAGTCTGTTACATACCAAAATTATAAGGATCGTAAAAGAACATGAACATTCTGTGTACGTTTCAGCTTTCTAGGACAAATGGTTTTAATTTATCTTGCTCGTAGTTGGACAGATAGCAAATGGAACCGCGGAAATTGACTAAAAATCATAGTCTGTCTATTTTAATTCCTTCCTTTCCCACTTCATAAATTGTTATTAAGAGAAAAAGCGTATAAGGCAAATCTACAGAAAACCTGCAATTTCAGTCAAAAATTTTTGAGATTTTAAATTACAAGATTTCTTTTTCAAAAAAATTGAGATGATTGCTTTTGACGTTCTTACATTCATGATATATGTGGTTCAGGTCAACGCATTTTAGTTATTTAAAAAAAAAAAAGTGATGGTAGGCCTATGTCCACAGAAGTGACTTGTGTTAATAAAGATGTCGAATTTTAATATAAATTATATTCAAAATAGTGAATTTACGTGAGAAAAACCTATGAAATAAATAAATAAATAGAAGACTATAATGTATGAATTAAAAGAACTTTTTATCAAAAGAGGAAATCATGTACAATAAAAATGAATCAGACTGTCGATTTTAAACATCTATAAAAATATAAATATATAATTACATACATCATATATTATATTGTACATACTTATATAATTATAATATCCTTATTGGCATTTAACAAAGACTGGAAGTGAAAGACAAGTCTTCGTGAAAAACAGTATCCGCTATTGTTGATGATCATCACTTCCATGGACCCCAAATGTCCACGGAAGTGATGTCCACGGAAGTGACGAATACTTATGTTTCTTGACCCATGTGCTCTTCATTTTGAGATTAGGAACACGTGTCATTCAGAAAATTAAGTTTACTATATTTCAATTATCATGCCTAGAAATAATCATTTTTCCAAAGAAAAATTAGGTTCTCAACAAGACCACAGAAGTGATGGGATGAGTTGTGCAAATTACGAAAAATGAATAAAAAGGTAATATTTAGCTGACAAATGTGCGACTCAGACGAATAAAATCACTTCCCACTCCAAAATCGCCGTGTAAACTTTTGTTTTTAGGTGAAATGGAAGACAACTAGCGCATCGGGTGGATTTTTTAGAAAGTTTAGGAATCTCCACAGAAGCGATGGCTAAACCTTGTGACAAGACTTCAGGTTGCAAAAAAATTTTACTGATAATTCGAAAAAAAATTTCACTCAGTATTATGTTAAACTTATCTATTTTCTGATTTCACAATATATATATTATTTGAAAAATATTACAAAATAAAGCAGTTTGGATCTTTAGAAGCTATCCAACTGTAGCTTGTGACAGTCCACGGAAGTGACGAATCCCCTTCTGTGGACAACTTTTTTTTTGGAAATTCCATAAAATTTTAAAAAAAAAATATACTAAACTATAGTATATTTTGTACTTCAATGTGTGATATTGAAAAATGACAAATATTTTCAATCATTTTCAATTTATTGCTCTGTGACACGAATTACAAGTTTTCCGTAGATTCGCCCATAATATCCTGTATTGTGTAGTCACTTTTAATTATTACAAATAACATTCATTTTTTTTACTTTTAAATCAAACTCGACATGATATTGTCTACATCTTAAATGAATTTGTTAGATAGGATGAATTTAAAATTAAATTTCGTTATGTTGATGCATAGCATTAATTAGGTACAGCAAAACTAATGAAAATAAAAAAAGTCCATGTCAAAATGGGATCGGAACTTAAAAGATCATGGGAAGATACTATTTTTAGTTGAGTGAAGCTTCAAATAATGCCGTCTATTCAGTACATACTAGACACCAAGGGAATATTTGCAATAAGTTTTGTAACTGAATTGAACTATACACAAACTTTGAATTTTAAGAGTAAGAACCTTTTAGGCATCTTTAAGCCTCTTGGAAGTAGTAATTCTCTGTCTGTAACATATGGTCTTAACTTTTTAAAGTCGTGTCTTTCTGCCCTGGATATTTTAATCATTTTGATAAATGTAAGAAGAGAAATACGACTGAAGATTCATGAAAGCAATCAATCGTAATTCTTACTCAGATAAACTCCCCAATATTGTTCTTCGATGATATGAAACTGAGCTGCTTCCCCACAAATGACGTGTTTACGCCTGACAGGAACAAGATGAATTCTTCGAGGCGTGGTTGATACTGTAGCGAATCGTTGTGACGGCAACAGCCCGGTTTAGAGGATTCTTTTGCTCCACTGTTTAAAGCAGATCTCTATCAACCAATGACGATACACTCCAAAAATCCAGATATAATTTCGAGTAGAATCGTAAATTGTTCGGCAATTTCTTAGGGAAATTAGTTTATATTTTCTTCGATCACTTATTCTTTAAAGTCACATCTTTTATTAATTTTCTGTGATTTTCTGGCTTCTTTCTGAAACTACCCCCGAGTCGTCCGGGGAACAACATTGACTAACTCTCATTATTATTTCTCAATTTTAAGAAATTTTAATATAGAAATTCAAAAGAAAATAAGAACTTTTTTCCAGACTCTTATCCCTCTTATCCTCCTTTATCCCTCTCCAATATATTAATATAGCTATTATTATCAATAGAATACGCTGAAAACATGAGTTAATTCCAAAATCTTTAAGATTTAAGTTCCCTTTATGTTGTAATCAAAAAATGATTAAAATAATATCCAAAGTATAAAGAAATTTTCACTGACAAAATCAATTCCCTTCAAAGCAAGAAATTTAACATGATAAAGTTGCAATCACTTTACAACTATCTTTCCGATAAATTATCTAAATAAGAATCTATAAATATTTCAATTTCACAAATAGTTTTTCGTGTGTTTTTATTAATGTTAAATGAAATAAAATGCTGACACATACAATACATCTAAAAAATACATACCAAAACGGAAACCAGATTTCTAACCCCTACGCAGGGTTTGTCTTTAGCCTATCTTAGAGAATGAAAAGCACAAATAGATAGGATTTGAGGAATGAAAAGAAGAATGAAGGACAATTTTAAGAATTATGACGTCAACTTGTTGAACGAACATCTATTGGTGATAAAGAAAATTTAATACATAAAAAAAATACATGAATTATTAAGAAATGTTTTTTTATCAATACGTTTTTTGATTTTTTTTTAATGTAATTGACATAATTTTCATTATTTAAATAATGTATGATGTTGCTATTGGAGAGTTTGTGATTATATGGATATAATAATTTTAGATAGTAAGATTCAATGACTTCTCTTCTATTCGATTCTTTTGAATAAAGTGAATGAAGAAAAGGAAATTCAGCACTTTGCATAAAAAAGTGCTGAAATTTGGTTTCACCAAATTGAATAGTGTGATCGCGATCTTGAAAGTGTTTACAAATAAAAGATGCATTACAATCCTGATTCCTGATGGTATATTTGTGTTGGTAGAGTCGATTGTTAAGTTCACTATGATCAAATGTCTCCCTATGTTTTTTATAATAAGGTTTTGGAAAACGCAATTGGTTATCTAAACTGAAAGTTTGATATAGAAGTTTAAAGTTTTAAGCTTTCATACAAGTTGCAAACATCTACTAAAAAGTGTTTTTTTTATTCCTTCACATTCATATTCTTTGATGGTCATCATTTGATTAAGTAATGAAACAAATAACATTCTTTATATCCCTGCAAAACTAACAAAAAATTTATACCGCATTTTTAATATAAAAAAAAAGTTGGTTCAGCTGCAATTACTATAAAGAAACTGATTAACAATACTCTTTAACGAAGAGGAGACATTGCTAATTAAGATTTAATTCCTTGGGGTTGTGTTTTAATTCAGCTTTAAACCAAATGGAATCTCGAACTTTAAGATTGGAGGAAACGAAGAAGGTGGTCGAACTTTTCTTTATTCACGTAAGGAAATATTTCCAGAAAAAAAAATACCATTTTCCCTTTAAAAAAGGAGGGAAGGGAGGTTTCGTATCGTAAGTAGCTTAGGGAACAGTTCATTTCGTCTGAAAGTCATCGTCTTCTTTTGTATGAGACGTCTTAATTAAGGCAGGAGATGGATTGGCGTGGGACTTCATTTGGGCATCGAGATATCGCCCTAATTACCAGGGCACAGCGTTCTTTGTTGAAGAGGTCTTGACGGCCACCGATCGACGGAGGAATCGACTACAAGGAGGGGATTAAATGCAGTGACACCCTTGTTGATTCCCCCTGACTCCGCCGTCTACGTTTGATGAATGAGTGGGGATTAGATGCTGATAAAAGGTGGGATGAGTCGAGCTAATCGAACGGAAATTGAAAGGCTACTAACAGGGAATGAATGGGAAAGGGATTTGGGAGTAAGAAGCGATGGCAACCTAGAAAGGTGTAAAGTAAGGGAACATGTCAGAAATTCTTAAATATTGATCTTTGCTGCAAAAAAATATTGAGTAAATTAATCTATTTATCGCCTTTTCCCTCCCCTAACAAAAACAATTTGAAATAACACCGAATTGGAATAACGGAATTCGAATAACGGCAAGAGACAGAAGCTTTGAAAATTGATATCGGTATGAAATTGGTAAGAAAACACGATTTGTACAGGAATGCAGACATCGGCCTAAGTCTGATGATTGATTCTGATAAATTAAGTCTTCTATAATAAATTAAGTCTTCTATAATAAAATCTGTAATTTTCAATTCGAATTCCTAACTAGCCTGAATGCTTGCCTGTCTTTCCTATATAGTCTCCTGATTGTCTTACTCCTTTGTCTAAGGCCATTGGATATTTCTTCGGGACTTTACAACAGGCGTCTAGTTTCCAATCAAACAAGTAAATAGTAAAAATACAGAGAAAAATTGGAAAGAGCATTTGAAATAATGGGAAATTTTGAAAAAAATCAGATGTCGTGTAGGAGACACTTAGCTATGAATATGTTTTTGTTTATAATCAGTAATCTATTTTTACTTTAAATTTGGACATTTACTTGTTCTCCAGAAAAATTACAACTTTTTTTATTTTTATTAAGAGGATAGGCCGTGTTTACAAGTGATAATCAGTTGAGAGCAGTCACCTGTAAACACACCAGGTCTCAATACAGAGGAGAATATAAATGGAAGCAGGAATGGGAATGGCACTTCCAGAAACTAAAGTCAAAACAAAATTCACATTAAAAAATAACCATCCGGCTACCTTTGAGGCTACTCAAAGAATTTGCGATGCGCTTTGTAAAGAAAGAAAAAAGCATCTAAAATATATACAAGTGGCATCCCAAAACAGCAGTAAATTGGCAATCATCAGTTGACAGCAGTAAAATTTTTCTATGACTTGTCTTTATACATCCAAAACAGAATACATCTTCTTCTATCAACGGAATGAAACACTTTCTAATAAAAGCTTCTGTATCACTTAAAACAACTCCATAATATAAAAGGTCTCCTCCTTCAAATACTTAGGAATCTATCTTTCTCATGATCTTTCTTGAAATTTATATGCCCAAAAAATTGCTTATAAAGTTTCCCGAAACTCAGGTGTTATCATAAAATTAAACTTTCTCCAAGCTCAAATACTACTAAATCTATTTTGGACACTCATCCATTCAAATCTTTACTATGGAGTTGTAGTATGGAATAATCGTTCTAAATTTTATGACAATATGCTTCTAAAAGTATAGAAATATTTTCTAAGTTTTATAGATAAAAAACCCCAGACACTTCTCTACTAGATCCCTCTAAACGAAAGATAAAATCATCTCTTTCCCCCCATTTATAAACTACAATTAGCCGTCTTCACTTATAAAAGTAATTAATAAAAACTCTTCTCCCCGCGTCCCACTAACCAGTAACCCCATTCCTATGATACCAGATCCAACTATTACTTTCAAAATTAAGTCTAACTATCACAAGAAGACTTGTCTAACTATCAAAGAAGACTTGTCAGGTATGCTTCGCCTCAACTTTGGAATGTCTTCTCCTTCTCAATTCAAAAACAAAATTAAAAAACACATTTATGCTTTCATTTTAATAATGTAGTAAAAGTCCATATTCTATTGTAGTCAGGCTTAAATGACGATCCGAATCCCTTTTCACCTATCACCTTTCTCTTTCATCTCCTCTATTCTATCTCCTTTCTGTATATGACTACTGTAGTATCTCTCTAGTTGTCCAAAATAAACATGTAAATATTTGCTAAAACTTTAGTAATTTTTTCTTTTGTAAATATTTTTCCTTTATTGTTCTGTTATTATATTCCCTTTGTTAATTGCCTAACTCATGACGCCCACTTGTCTTCTCGACGGGATCTCCCTTAAGACGATTCAAAATCTATATCAGATTTTTTTTTTAATATACTTATGCCTTGTAAACTATATTGGCAATAAAACTGAATTGAATTGTTGCCTCCATTCTATTTCAAAGCTAGTCTCAGAACTATCTAGAAGTATGGTTTAAATTTTGATTTAGAGAAAAATTTATAGTCTCCTTTTTTATTTTAATGATTAAAAAAAAATACGATAATTTTATCTAAAAATAACTTAGGCATTTTAATTTTCACTACCTAATGTTCGAATTTGTTTGTTTATTTAAAATTAGCAAAATATTCAATAAATAAAGAAAGGTTAGGCTTTGCAAAAGAAAGAGAAACTCTAAATTTAAAGGATAAATTTAAAAAAAATAATCGTTAATTTTTTTGTGCTTTGTTTGTACAGCATAGAAATAACAAAAAATACATTTGTACCTTACAAAATTCGGACTAATCTTATTTGACATGAAGTTTCAGTTAAATTCACAGAACCATTTCCTTATTAAAACATTCATTTTTATATTTTATTTTTCAAAAATATACTAAACCTATTTCTATGTTTAAAAAACAAACTTCCAGTTGACAGTCTTACCAGAAAAACTGAGACAGTGTCTCGTAACACGTAGGTCCTCCTTTCGAACGGTTTCCCCAGCAACACAAAAGAGCAAGGACCCCTACGAGCTTTCAGAAATATTGTAGACAGAGTATATACATTATGCATCATCAATAGAAGTTGTTCCCTAATATTCACCGATCGTGGAACCCTAGAAATGACAGAATGGAAACGACTGGACTAACTCATGATGCCAAACCTCAGAGGAACGCTGCTCCAGACACAATATCAGTTTTTCAGTTCGCAGACAAACGCCCAGAACAATTCAGATGCGAAATTTAGATAACCCGCTGAGCTAATTTCGGTAACGTTGAATATATCTACTGTACTCTCTGACGACAATATGGAACGCATTCGTTTCCTTTACCTGCCTGATAAAATCAGAAAATTTAAATAAAATATTTTTTTGCTAATCAAAGTTTGAAGATTGACCCTAGTTCTTCTTTAACGATTAAAGATAGTAAGACAAATTAAAGTACCGGAACGAAAAGAAAACTTTCTGTAAAGCAAATTTTTTTTTAGCAAATCTTAAGCTCCCTCAAAATAACTTACAGCATTTCATTCAAATAAAATTCCACAAACACGTTTTTCTAAAAAATTGATTAAAATTATTCAAAAAATGCAGATAAGGGAACCGGTTTTCAAGCCATGGCTTTTCATCAGTTTGGACAATTTTAGAAGTTAAAAAACAAGTGTAGATGTACAGAAATAAAATTTCATTAACCAAACGAAGTGATTATTCAAATGTTTTCAGCAACGTGAGCTAGTGGCGTCAACATCTGTGATGTAGGAACCGTAATGTGACGTAAGAAAATTAACTCACCGATGACATCACTGTGATGGATTTTGCATGGAAGCTTCGTCTTTTTATCTCCTCTGTAACATTCTTGGTAAAAGCCATATTCCTTATCACAAGCAAACAAAAATACGTAAACCAACAAGCACACTCAAATATTAACTTCATTCCATAATATTTCTGCAATACAATTAAAGGCGTATCAAATATTAAAATCAAATCAGAATATAGAATCAGAATATATCAAGTTGAGGCATGATTGAATCACTGACAGACTTACAGATTTTCCCTTTTGTAATATTTTTTAGGATTATAAATCTGAAATTCAAAAAAAATATTAAATAATATTTAATATTCTTATAATAACTTCTTATAATATTTTTTCAAAAATGCAAAAGTAAAAACAAAAAAACAATATCGTAGTAACTCCCCTGAAAAGCCCGAGATAATGATGAACACAGCAAAATAACAAATCAGCTGATTTTTAGAAATCTACTTTGATTGGAAAGCTACTAATTGAGAGAGCTGGTAAAAAAACACTTTAAGAAAATCTGTTTTTTTTTGTATCTCCTGATTAGATTTACATTCTGAATCGTAGAGGATTCAGAAAGTAGAATGGATGCAATTCAGTTTTATTGCCAATACAGTTTACAAGGCATAAGTATATAAATAAAAAAATCTTACATAGATTTTGAGTCGTCTTAAGGAAGATCCCGTCGAGAAGACAAATTGCCTAACCCCTGAAATTCAGAAATTATTCTTTTTCACTTTTTTTTTAAATTGATTTAAGCTTTTTTTTATAATGTATTTTTTTTTTTGGTGTTGATAGTAAGTTTATGTAGTTCACATCAAGAATCCACAAGTAGTTTCTGAAGAATAATGAACTGGTTGGTTTATCATAGTAAAAGATCATAGCAAACATTTCCTCACGTTATAAGAGGGAGATTGTATTCACTATTACTGCCTCTACTACCAAAATAACGATTCAGTAAACTTCCAGGTACTAGTCGTAAGTCAACAACAACAATAAACAAACATACTACTGTTTTTATAATATTGCATATTCTTAATATCACTGATAGAAATTCTTTTAATCTTTCTGTATTTGAAAATAACTTTTTATTATTACGTAGTAGATTGTATTTAATCTGAAATAGTTTGGAATAATTAGAGCTCTATTCCAAATCCGATTCCTTTCAAGTTTTGTTGTTTTCTTTTATTTTAATGAGAAATGAAAAGACTTTATTTTATTTATCCCTAAGTTAAATATTATTTCATGGAATGTGACGATAATTAAAAGTGAATCAATTGTAGTAGAATCCAGCTCATCTATTTTTACTAGATCTCTATCTCTCTTGTACTCCTCACATCTTTGTGTTGAAAAAACACAGGAAGTAACAATTGGACTCCACAAAAGAACAAACGATGTAGTCTACACTTTAAAGCCTAATCAAATTAAACAAAAATACAACGTTTCCAACTCTGTAAATGCTAATTGGAGAAAATAAAGACACTTTTCTAAAATTGGTCATTTTTATAAAACTTGACTGCGACAAATCAGTTTTCCTTACCATTCCTCGTCCTCTTCGGATTTCTCGAATCCTAAAAAAAAGTGAAAATAAAAGCTGATTTTTATGCTAAATGTTAAAATTTGCTGATAATCTAAAATTATGTAAATTAAACACCTCCTAACAATCTCAACCCAATAAAAAATCATCTAGTTCTAATAAATTTATTCAAAATAAGTTGATTTATTATTTACTAAAGCTTTTTTTTTCAGTTTTTGTAATATTCATTAAGTTGCAATGCTGAAGTTAGAAAGTTGTTAAGGTGGGGGGGGGAGGACACTTACACACAGACTGAGTGATCTGATACGCCTTACTTTCAGAGGAAAGTAGGTTAGTACAAGTTTTGAGAATGGGATTTTAAGTTGTAATACACATCTGTACCCGTAAGTATGCGGTCAAGATAACTCAATATTAACCTAGGACGCTGCAACTTTTACGACAGTTTGATGTTCATAAAAGGATGAATCATAATAACTGTGGTACAATTGAATTCATAGTAAGGATTGTAAATCAGAAGCTGCCAAACTACAATTTCACTAAACAGCCATAATCAGTTTAAGATATTAGTCTTAACTGTTTATCCTAGGAATCTGAAATGTAAGTAATCCGTGGGTTTTTAGAGATAGATCCTATTGATTTTGATGTTCTTGAGACCAAGATAATAAACTACGGCCAAACCAACTACTTAAAGCCTCTAAATCACAATAATTCAAAAACTACCTATAACTATTTATCTACTTACAAATTGAAATGTTTCCCCTTGGCCTGTAAAATCGGAACCTCTATCTTATTAAAAATACATTTAAAAGATTTATGAATGAGAAACCAAAGCCTTTGTATCCTTATCATAAAGACACAAAAAATATAATACTCGCATTCAATAATACATCCATTCTCTAAACACCTACAAACCTAAAGATGTGGGACAGCCATTTTATCTAGAAAGGAAATTTTTCTACAGACCTTGTTTTAAAAAAAAAATCAAGCAGTCAATTTCCGCAGTGGTTCATCCTTTTCCAGTGCTTCAATGAATTTTAATGCATTTACTAAGATGTTAAAAGAACAAAACAAAAAAGAAAGAAAATAGTTTGTTCTCTTTATTTAAAAGTAGCTGTACCCGACATGCGTTGCAATGCCACTCAAAGAAAGAAAGTGTTTATGTTTTAATTCTGTTTAATGAAGTGCTTTTGGATTCACCATTTTTTGTTTTTCTGTCTGATGCATACAGGAATAAATCAGAAGGTTTTCCGACGCGTGAGCAGGCCACACACAACTGTCCATGTGTTGTCCCTGTGCTTTGTTGATGGTCATTGCAAATGCGAGTCGCACCGGAAACTGCAAACGTTGAAACCGGAAATACACTCATTTATTGCAACGACTCACGCACCAGATCTTGTAAAATGGTTCTACCTTCGCGGACGTGCGCACAACAACTCACCTAAGTTTCATCGCAATCTGATGAATAGTATAGGAACGCATATGGGACAAACAAACAAAGAAACATTCATTTTTATATATTAAGATTTTTGTTATTGCGATGGTCTGCACATCCACACATTGGTTTGATGAGCCTCATTTTTCTAGACTTCTTAGTTTCAATGCGTTCTACACTCAATTTCAATTTCTCAAATTCATTTTTAGTTGGTAAATATATGTGTCCTCCACTAATAACTTTCTAACCGTTGAATGGATCTTCTTGTAACTTAGTATGCATATTAAGAAGATGGTACGATCTAACATTTACATCTCAAATCTTTTCCAATTGGGATCTTGCTGAGAAATTCACGCGCGAAGTTGACAAAAATTGCTATTAATTAAGTTTTCACCAACAGAAATTTTCTATTGTATCTATTCACTGATATCGTAATTTAAAATGTATACGTCGATTATTCGTTTATGTTATTTTACACACAAAAAAAAAGTAAAATAATATGACAAATTTTTATTAATATTTTCAGAAAAGCACGCTTTGAGTTCTTACAGGTTCTTGTTGTGCCTTTCTTTTAGTAAGTATTTATTGTCCATATTTTCATCTGTCTAAATTTCTCAAAGCTTCATAATTACTTTTTTTTTATTGATTTTTCTGAAGCTCAATTGTGAATCCTACAACAGTTATTTAAGTGGCTGATGCCTCAGTCGAGTGGCTCCGGTATCTGAGAGGTGGTATCTGCAGATAGACCCCCCCTTCACTGCTATCGGGATGAATTCGTAGAGATTGCTAGGGGGAAAGAGGGAGGTGTCATCATTTGCATGGAGAGAGAACCAGATAAACACCGTCTTGGCTAAGTGCCAGGTGAGGAGATAGAGTCCAAATCAGATTGAGTCCTTAGGGGTCGGAGTAAGAACTGTCACTCAAAGAAACCTGAGAATTGTGTCGCTTATCTTTGCCGTTGTCCATCGATTGGAGGCTGGCACATGTTTACCTTGAATTGACATCAGTGGATGGACAGCAAATATTTACATTGTCAGCGCAGAAGGAGCACATTTCATCCATAACATATGGATTTGGCTAACATCATTACTTCGTGCTTTACATTAGGATAAGCAAAAACAATCTCGAACATGCAAATTTAATCTTCACGTTTCCTCCTGTGTAATTACACAAACACTTAAGGTAAGAAAAGCAAAGGTAAGAAAAGCAAAGAAACACTTTCATAAATAATGATGTAATATTACAACAAAATTTACTGACGCAAACTCACAAATCATGCGAAGTAAAACATTGTGTAAACTAAGCAACTTCCTTAAAACTATTATTTATAATTTATTACTGTAGCTTACCTTCTAAGGTCCTTTTACTTTCTTTCCAGTCCATATAACCAGATATTTGCTAAAAATAAAATTTAAAAAAAAGTTAGAAAAATGAATATAAATCCATGTGCATATCACACATTTCTTCAATGAATATTCGAAAGAAAATAATGATTTTACTTTAAGGCGTTTCTAAAAGAATTTAAAAAATAGATCATTAATAGAAAAACTTCAATTTTTCTTTTTTTAATATTCTCGATCTTTTCGAGACTACTTTTTTTTATAAGAATTCCGATAATTATTTATTTTTAATCTTGAAGTTTAACGTATCTTCCTTCCATCCCAATGTTTTTAGAAACTTATCTACATCTTCTGGAAGAGACAGAATATTCTGCTTAAGTTGCAGTTAACTGCTGAAATCAACACAGAAAAAAAATAAAATAATGTCTCACTTTTCAAATTTTCATCTGTCAAAGGCTGTCGGTAATTTGGGTGAGAAAACATTCAAAATATCCTTTCCTAACATTTTTGACTGCATCAGGTGATTGGGGAATTTCAGGAGGTTGATCTGGTGGCTTACTGGAAATAATGTGATCAAAGAACATTCTTCACATCGTAGAAAAGATCCCCTAGAAAGAGATAGGATTAATGTTCTATTAAGGTTTCATTATATACAGATAAAAAATAGTTTGAAGATCGGTGGTGTGTACCTGTGGAAATTGAGATGATTGCATTTAGCTCCTTTAAAGAACTTATTTTAATATCTTAAGCTTATCTCTGAAGTAAATCCGGTGGATAAGGAAAATAATGTTTCTTAATGACTTGTACTAAAACATATTAAATACACTCAATACCCAAAAAAGACACACCTAGAAGGAGTTGTCCGATTGTAATGAAATTTCATATGCAAAGACATTGGGACCGCCCATGCAAATGATTAAACTTTGGTGTCCAATGAATGAATAGCGAGAGCTACAGCGCATCGAAACTGCGCACTCCGCAGGTGTATATAAGAAGCGATTCTCAATCTGATTGTCAAACTTTCTGTTGCATTGCGAGTTAGGATACCTTTCAACGACTGAAAAAATACCTCTCTGCAGGATTCGAGCTCATTACGTGCAACTGTCAGAGTTTGAAAGAGGTCGTGTCATTGGATTGAAAGAGGCAGGTTGGGCAAATCGGAGAATCGCTCGTCATATGGGTCGAAGTGATGCGGCGATTAGAAGATGCTGACAGGAATGGGTGGACAATGGCAGATTTCAGCGTCATGAAGGTAGCGGTCGTGAAATTTTTCATTTCACCTAACGAATCCAAGCTTGGAGGATATTACTTTAACACACTTGATAAAAAACCCTAAAAATAAGACGAGGGTTTGAAACGTCGTGTGAGTTTTAATTTACATTTATTCTTTATTTTCTCACATCCGTGTTTTTAAGTATAGGCGTTTTTTAAATATTTAATTTTTAAATCATTTAATTTGTCTGAAATTTTATTCATTTTCTATCTTCCTCTCCACCAATTTTTATCTCCATCGGACAACTCCTTTAGGTGCGTCGTTTTTTTTGTTAATGAGTGTATATTGATTGTTCTGGTTTGATTTCTGGCTGGTTATTGGTTTATGCTAAATGGTTGTCATTTACGTCATTAAAATTTAATTCATTGTTTGTTTTCTTTTAATATTGTTATAGTTATTTTATGTTCACTTTTTATTTTTGAATTTATTTTTGAATTTTGAATTTCTATTTTCTATTGTATTATAAAAGGGTTAACTTTATTGTTCTATATTTTGTTTCTTTATTTTTTATCTTGATTTATTCAACTATTTTATTGCTATTTTAATTTAACTTTTTTATTAATGTAATGTACTACTTTTCTATTATGTAACTTCAGCACCTGCATACAGGATCTAGAAGTAGAACCTAGCAGAACTGTAATTTCTTGGTATTTTTAAATAAATGGCTTATGTAGTATTACAATAATCCAGAGCATGGATGGACAACAGACCTTCACATTTCTTCTAATAATAATTTTAACTTATGTATTTTTATACATTTGTTAATGATCTTAAATCATTTTAATAAGATCTTACAATGGATATCTGCTCATGTAAACGTTGAAGGTAACGAACGAACAGGCCAGCTCGCCAAAGAAGCAAAAAATTTAGATCAAGAGCTATTCACATTGACGCTTATTGATTTAGAAAAAAGTGTAGGTAAGGTAATGGTATTACCTCAAGATCATAAGGAAAAGTACGAAATAAGTGAAATTGGACAACACACAGCAATCATAGCAAGGCTCAGAACTGAACATTTTAAAGATATGAAAAATTCATCCTGATGGATCGAGAAGTTATGAGACCTATCGATATTGTCCAGAAACTCAATGGACACCCGATCATATCTACTCTTGTGCAGCTATTATCGTGGTACTATTTAAGATGGAACAAAAAGCCCCAAAGAGCTTCTCTTCAGAGATTGAACCAAAGTAAGCATATGGACTCATTGGGTACGACAATAACAAGATGTAGCTTCTCAGCATTATAGTGCAACAGAGTCCGTATGCGTAAGATTAAAGTATTTTTAATTATTTAAGAAATAAGGAGAAGAAATCATGTAATTGTACTACAATTGAAAGTGTTTGTAAACAAAAATATCTTGGCATTTATATAGATGACAAATTTTCTTGGAACTTCCACTATAATTATATCTTAAAAAGACTGAATACTTTATTATATTTTTTCTATCACATTAAAAATATGTTTCCTTTTAAACAGAAATTGGTTGTTTATAAGGCATATGTTGATTCGATTCTAAATTATGGTTTGGACTGTTGGATATTTATAAACAGACAACAAATTAAAAATATAAATAAAATTATTCTCAAGATCTTTAATTACGTAATGATTAACTTTAAAAACAAAAAACTTGAGGAACAACAAAGCATAAGAAAGAAATATAAAATACTTTTATTAAATGAAAAATTTATTTATAACAATATGATAAAGAATTTTTTTGATATAAAAAATAAAAAAGATAACTTACAAAATAATTCCAACACCAGAAAAGGTTGGATAAAAATATTTAATGTTACAAAAATAAATAATAATATGGGATATAGACAAAAAAATCAAATCCTTTATAGTCTTTTCAATCAATTAAATTGGGAAAATTACAATTTTGAAAGAATTAGTCAGGTTAAAAATCAGTTAATAATAGATATTATTGATGGTAGTTTTAAATTTTAATATAATTAATCTTAATTTTTTTTTCTTATACTTAACTGTATTTAGATTAAATTTTCAGTACCTATACCACAGGTATTTCTCTTTTAGAAATACCTATTAGGACTGATTTACATTAAAAAAAAAAAAAATATCATCTTCGTTAACAAAACTTCAAAAATTAATCCTTACAACTGTGGGAGTATTTCAGTAACTAAAAACAACAACTCATAATTGGCAAACTTTCAAATATCGCATGGTAAGAGCATCTAAAACCAAAAAAACGATTCATTCAAAAAAGAGTTAGTTTACTTATGTTGATTGCTTTTGGACCACAGTTCTTTAACTACTTGTCTGAAAAGAATAAGAACCTTCTTTATAAGCACTTAGACTGTCTGAAAGTTTCAGCCTTCTAAGAGAAGTGTTTTTTTTTGAGTTATCGTGATCACGGACGGATGGACAGTGAAAGAGCTTTTTTGGTCGCTAATTCTTTACGTAATTTTTTAGCATTTCCAAATATCAAAAGAATTCTTCCTTCTAAAAAAAAAAAACCATAATCTAATCACACAAACGAAACCGATACACCTGAATAAATTGGTTTTAATACAATAAATGAAATAATACAATACGACTATAGTTTCTGTCCCATAATGGAGTGCCTATTATCACTCCATTATGGGCCAGAAAGTCGTGTTGTATTATTGTATTAAAATCAATTTATTCAGGTGCATCGGTTTCGTTTGTGTGATTAATAATGAAAAATGCACATAAAATCTTGGTAAAACCATAATCTTCCTTCTAAACAATTTAGCTTAATTGGAGGAATAGTTTTTGAATTTCAATTCTTGCGTTTTAAGACAATGCATGTAAGAATTGTTTTTTTATTTATTTATTTATTTATTTATTTATTTATTTATTTATTTATTTTTTGCTTTTTTTTTTATCTATTGCTTTGCCCTGACGTTGTCAGGTTGAATTAGTTCCGTGGTCCTTAGTTGGTCAAATTCGATAAAGGAAGGAAGGAAAGTTATTATAAAGCAGTGGTTCCCAAACTTTTTCTGACTCACGATCCTCTTCTGATATTACATTCTTACTGTTGATTTCCTTCATCTAATAATGCGCACTGACACACACACACAAAATATCTGGTTTCAACCTTTAAGGCGGCGTGCACTAACACTGTCCAATCAGTAATAAAGTTGATGAGCCGTTAATCTTAACCAGTCTTCAAATAAAAATGTGTGTGCATCAAACACTGTTGAGTCCTTGATAACATATCGTGTTTCTAAAAGTAGCTGTAACTGATTAATAAAACTTAATGTCATTTCCGCATGACTTTTCGTTGGCACAAGTACGAGGGTTGTTCAATAAGTAATACAACACATTTTTTTCCTCGGCTAATATTTGATGAAAAAACTTTCAAATTTTCTATACAGTATCTTCAAACATTCCCGCACTTTCTCAAATTGTTTCATTATTCTCCGCTGTGCGGCAGCACTGAAGGTAGAGTTCAAGATGGCATCTGTGAATGAGATGCGTTCCAAACAAAGAGCAGTTATTGAATTTTCTTTGGCGGAACTTTTCTTTCTTTAATCGTGACAAATATTCACAAGCGCTTGAGACCAGGCAGTTGATAAAAGCACTGTCTGATCTCCCGAGCTCTGGCCGGCCGCACTCAGCTGTGACTCCTGCAATGTTGCAACGATCAAATTAGAAGCCTACGTGAAGACTCTTTTTAAGAGACTGAGGTAACGATTCCAGCGTGTTCATGACGACAAAGATGTGAACAAACTTCTCCTGCTCCACGACAACGCCAGACGTCGCACTTGTAACTTGATGGTAACTTTAGAACACAATACAATTCTTACTGAACCTTATGAACAACCAACATCCACTAACAATATTATGCTCTTCGCTTCCGCTATTCCTCAATTTGTAAAGAGAAATTTAATTACAATGAAAATTAGAAAAGCTTTTCAATATGCTCTACTGAATCCTGTTTTATTGAATATTTAAAGAAATAAATTTAATAAAAAATAAACACCCCAACACTTTTGTTTCAAATTCTATGAGGAAAGCCCTAAATGATATTTATAATCCTCTACATAAAAATCCTAATAACATGATTTGGACGGCCTTTCCCTACCACCCTATCTTATTCGATCGTTTAAAAAAAGTTTAACAGATATAAGGGTTGGGTATTACTTAAATAATAAATTATCCTATCCTCTAATACATTCTAATGATGGATAATTGGATATTAACAAAAAAGGTTGTGTTTATTTAATACCATGTGAAAATAGTAAGTGCTTTTATATTGGGAATACCGGACAAAGTTTGAAGAAACGTATGGGGGGGAATAAAAGCTGTATCAAAAGAGGAAACACAGATGGCTCTAATATTGCACATCATCTCTACAAGACAGGACATTCTAGTGGATTTAATGATTTCTTAATTTTGGGTAATAATAAAAATAAGGATATCCGAGAAACTATTGAATCCTATTTTATTATTTTATTGGGTTCATACAACACTAAAATACCCAATAATAACATTTACAAATACATTAATAACTGTGATTTTCAAAAAAAAAATCAATTATAAAGAAAAAATAATTGCAGATAAAATAGAAGAACGGAAAAAAAGAACGACTCCAATGACCACATAAAGAACGAGTTGACCTTTGGATTCCTCTCATGGGGAGGAAGAAATAGTTTTGGACTGTTCCATTTGACGTAACTTCCAGGAGGAGTTGAAGTAATTTTTACTTTATGACATAGTCTCTGACGATGCTTGACACCAATCAGAGACTAAATAATTAATTACAATATTTTCATTGGTTATTATTTCTCATCCCAGTGTATATAAGTGAACCTTTCAAGAGTAACTGCGTGTTGATGAGGGGTTTTCCGCAAAGGAACCCGAAAGGCTCCGTGGAATTTTTAAGTACACACACTTCCAAAAGTTAAGCACGGAGAGGAAAAATGTTAATTTCCGTAAGCGATCTGAATTAAAGAAGCTGAAATTTGCTGCAAAGATAGAAGGAAGTATGAAAATTATATAGGTAACAGCCAATCACGGTTTAGCGTCGAGAAATATGCAAAACAGGCAGTCGTATAAGAAGCCGGCATTGTGAAGGGTTACAGGAGTTGTATGTAAGTGCTGATGAAAGGTGTTTAGAACATTCGTACGATTTGTTTTCAAGCTAGACGTGTTTCTATGACTTTCAGAAGACGAATGGAAGATTCTGAGCGCTGGCGGGCTTTCGGACGCATTGAAGCAGGACAGTCTGTAACAGATGTTGCTCGTTTCTTCGGCGTTCATCATTCCGTCATTTCACGATTTTGGAAACAATTCCAAACCAGCCAAACAGTTGTCCGAAGACCTGTAGCAGGTCGTCCAAGGGTTACGACCCCCGCGGAAGATCGATATATTGCTGTTGTGGCCAAGCGGAATCGAAGATCGACCTCCACACGTGTGACATCTATGGTTGCAGCGGCCATTGGTAAGACGATATCGGCCACTACTGTTCGTCGAAGGCTACACATGAATGGTCTGTACGCCCGGGTACCACGAGTTTGTGTTCCTTTATCCGTCCAATCCAGAGGGCACGATTACAGTGGTGCCACCAGCATGTGAATTGGACTATGTCTGATTGGGGTAACGTTATGTTCACAGATGAGTCCAGATTTGCCCTACAACCCGATGATAAGCGAGTAAGGGTCTGGAGGGAACAAGGCACACGCAATCGGCCCCAGAACATCACCGAACATCACGCATTCCGCAATGGAAGCATCATGGTCTGGGCTTGGATTTCATTGGGATATCGCGCCGACCTGCACATCTACAGGCGAGGTTCTGTGACGGCTGTACGGTATCGAGATGAAGTCCTAGACCCCATTGTGAAACTGTACGGTGCAGCAGCTGGTCCTTCTTTCGTTTTAATGGACGATAATGCGCGTCCTCATAGAGCTGCCATCGTTGACGACTTTCTGGAGAGTAAGGGGATTGCGCGTATGGAGTGGCCGGCTTACTCGCCGGACTTTAATCCAATTGAAAATCTTTGGGATGCCCTTGGCCGTGCTGTATGTCGACGTTTCCCACCTCCAGCCACTCTCAGAGCTTTAGAAACTACTCTACAGGAGGAATGGCGATTACTGGACTCTGCGGTGGTTTGATCACCTCATAACAAGTATGATCACACGCTGTAAACTTTGTATGTGCTCACATACGCTATTAATGTCGGTTTTTATTGTTTGTTTTGAATTTAAACATCATTTTGTTAATGACGCAAATAGGACGTCCCATCTTATAATTTATGAAAATTCAATATTTTGTTTATCTCTGTATGTAATTCTTTGTTTTGTTTCATGAATAAACATAGAGCTACTTACTTGCAGCATTTCCTATCAATCAAAGTGGTACTTGTCCATTTTTTCGCATTTTACTGCTCCGTGCTTAACTTTTGGAAGTGAGTGTATCTTTTTTAATCCTTTTAAACGTTCTTGACTTGTGTGTTGTCATTTTAGTGTAAATTACTTAAATTCACACAAGTCAAAAATATTTTAAATATTTACAATTCCTTTCAGAAAAATAAAAGTGAGGGAGATCTTATAAAAAAAAAAAGTATTTGAGTATGGAAGCCATTGTTTAACATTAAACATTGATGTTACTACTTGAGCATGCGCAGTATTGTTTTTGTAAGAATTTGAAAGTTATATATTTTTTTTTTTTCCTGTTTGATTATCGAAAGTGAATATTAATGAGAATGTAAGACGCTACTATTGCAGTTGTTTGCCGATAGATGGCATCGTTCCAGCTGAGATATAAGACCGCGAAATTTGAAATCGTGGGTGAGTTGACGCAGCTGCGACTGATTGGAATTCGGCACGAAGTTTTTTAATGGTGTTTCTCCGTCATCTTGCGGTGACGCAGAGTCTTACTAGCAACGGTTCGAAGATTGTCGAATCAAGTCACACGGCAGAATGGACTCTCGTAGTCGAAAAAGCAAAATCCCCGAGTCGAGACGAAGTTTGGCGAAGGTTTTCATCGACCGCAATTTATTTGTTACCGAGGAATAGAATTTCTGAATTTAATTGTTTATTCAATAAAGGCATTACAGGTTTTCCCGGTAGCGAAAACTCATTACTCGAGTTTGGACAAATCCATTTCTGAGTTAGGCGTGTTGGTGAAATCTCCTGCGAATTTCCGTGTCTGAAAGTTGTATAAGGTAGGAGGGAACTGTATTTATTTCTCATCCGAATTGTCAACGAACAAATCGGAATTGTTTCAAGTTGAACTTAATTTAAGTACTGACACTTATAAAGCGTAAATGCGTCACATCGGGTAGATTACGGCAAAAGTAGCAGTTAATTGTATTAATTTGTTATTAAATTATTAAAGTGTAAAGCATTGATATGTATTGAGGTAAACGCTGGTTATGCTGAACAATTGTAATTACTGGTTTCGTTAATCTGAATCTTAAGTTAGATTTGTCAGCTAGAGCAAATGAATAGTTGTAGTTTAACATAACTGATTTAAGAGTGGTATCAATGTTTAAGGTATTAATTCGTTAAATTTGCCCATGTGATACAAGTTGTATTTTGCATATGTGAACCATTGTTCCTAATGTAATTATTAATATATATATATATTTTTTTGCATTCCTAATAAGTAAAACTTAGTTTTCATAGTTATGAGTCAGTCAATCATTATAACTTCAGCTCTGCTTCTAAGTGAAATCATATTATTATAGTTTTATAAAATTAAGTCTGTTCCGACGAGATCCTGAAGGGAATGGAAATAAAAAATAAATAATTAAAACACGTTGAAAGAAGCGGCAGCCATGTTTCTTTAATGATATGACACGGGAGTTTGACTGAAGAATACTAAATCCCCATTGGGAGCTGAATTGTAGTTATTATCATACAAGGGAAGATACTAAAAGAAACTGACCCACAACCCCTAAATTATTTGGGATATGTCCAATTAAAAAAGAGAAAAGGATGACAAACGCGGGACTTCTTCCTTTCTTTCTCATGCTATAAGTTGGTTATAACACCAAACAATCCTGTCCCCTCAGCACAATAGTAATTGAATTTGTATATTTACAGAATCAAGCAATCGCATGCTTTCTTTGTACCTTTTGTCGTCCCTTTTTTTCTATCTCGACTTCTGGCAGGAGTGTACATAGATTGTTTAAACTTTAGATTAGGGTACTATCAATGGCCGCCCGATAGCCGGCGGACATCGCACTACTGTCCTTTAAACATGGCGGATAATGTGAAATGAACAATTAACAAATAAAAAGTAGAATGCTTATTTTAAAATAGTTTTGCACGATCTTTTACTAGAAAACCTAACCTTCATCTGGCTAACTACGATCTTGACATAACAGATCCAGCAAGTCACCACAGCGGGCGGCCATTCCGGGTACCATAATCTAAAGTTTAACCCTTAAATCATTAGTTTTTAATGTGATCAGAATTTTTTTTTCTTAAATACTATAATCCTAATTCAAAAGATAGCGTAAAATACAGAAGTTTAAAGAAGCAATTAAATAAAAAAAAAATTGAATAATTCAGGAAACGTTCATGCGTCTGAAAATCAGCTTTTGTGGGAATTCAACTTGTCTCGCTACGGTGACTATTGTGAAGACAGCGACCTCTATTGGCTACTTTTTTAAACTATCTTTCCAACATTTCACCTCGTGAAAAATACTTGATTTCAATAGAATAAACACTATCTTAAAAATTAATTCTGACTTGCATCATTCTCTTCAGTGATTGCGATATTATTTAACGACAAATTTAAATAGTTGAATTTAAAACGCTTACTTAGGATAGGATATATGAAGGGCCTAACTGCAAAAGTCACATTCTCCACTTTTGGCGGGAAATGAGTTATTGATATATTATTATTGTTCACATTAAACTGTAACTTATTCTGAAGGTTTCAGCCATCAAAGCTCATATTCTCTTATATAAATTTAATGGTGAAAATCACGTTTTGAAGCAAAACTA
This sequence comes from Thereuonema tuberculata, assembly GCA_023159025.1. Lineage (NCBI taxonomy): Eukaryota > Metazoa > Arthropoda > Chilopoda > Scutigeromorpha > Scutigeridae > Thereuonema > Thereuonema tuberculata. Next base: position 42,165,588 of record JAFIDM010000004.1, on the reverse strand, counting down.
ACATTCTCCACTGAGGAGTCTAGTGCAAAATCCACATTCTCCACTCAGCCAATGTAGAGCTGTATTTTGGTCACGTGATTTAGTCATGTGACACAGTCAGCAACAGGTTATGTTGTTACGTGTTTGTCGCTTGAAGAGAAAATAAAAGCGTGCAAAAATAAAGCTGAGAAAACAAACTTAATAACAACGAAGCGAGTACATAGGATAAGATATAAAAGCTTTTACAAGCTTCTTAGAGAGGAAAGATTATCTGTTAATAGTGTATTTTGACTGTCAAAAGAACCAGTCTCTCCCAAAACTGCCAGAGCAGTCCATCTATTACAGTAGGCAACTGTACTTTAATAATGTTTGTGTGGTCAAAGGAAATTCTCAGTCCAAACTTACCAAAGACAATGTCACCTCCTACGTGTGGACGGAAAATGAGTTTGGTAAAGGCTCAAACGTTATAGCATCCTGCTTATTTTATAGCCTTCCACTGAAATGACCCCTTACATAGTTGTTCGTCTAATTAGTGATGGTTGTGGTGGTCAAAACAAGATCAGTACGGTAATCAGCATGCTCAGCAGTTGGTTTAAGAACAATGCACCAGCGAACATCAAGGAAATTCAGCTTGTGTTTCCGATGACGAGTCATAGTTTCCTCCCCCAAGATAGAGTATAAGGCAACATTGAGAAGGATATCAGAAAGTATATAAACATTGAGGTAATCAAAAGTCCAGATGAGTATGTTTACAAGATCGGCAGGTTTGCTACTGTTAAAAGGCTGGATGACGATGTTATTATTCAAGATTGGAAAACAGCAACGAAAGAAGTGATGAAAAAGCCAGCTAGTCTACAATTTGATATTCAGGCTACAAAGCGAATTTACTTCTCCAGAGAAACTGTTAGCAATACAGCTACCATTTTGGTTCAAGGGGAAAATACTTAAACTTTGAAAAATGATCTTGTAGCAAGTGCCAAAAGCATAACGAAGAGAGGAAAGCAGCTGCAAAATTTAGTTCCACAGACTACCGTCAAAAGCAACTATATTGTCAAAGACCAAAAGAAAAGGAGTGTTAATTCTCTCTTAGAAAAACACTACGGAGAAGAGTGGCGATCTAATGAGGATTTGAAATTTTTCGTCAATGTTTTGGGTGGACCTGAAGTACCAGGAGAATATGACGAGGAATGCCACGTTGCGGATAAACTGCAGACTTTCCAGATCTGATTTTGTTCAGTAAACTGAACTGTTTTGATGACAATCTATAGTTTTTTTTTTGTTTTATTTCTATATTGTGAGAATAATTTGTAAAATTTGTTTCTTCAATAAACAAAGTTTTGTGCCAAACAGTATGCCGATATTTTATCTTTTCAGCCTAAACAAACTAAATATTATCGTTAGTTACATTATCTACTCTGATAATTTCTAGATCGCACGGTGTCAAAAGTAATATTCTGCAAACTATTCAAGTGCAGAACTCGCATTCTCCATATTTTAAAGTCATTTTTCCAAGTTATATGTGGTGTATGATTTGAAACAGCAATACAAACCATATTGTCTGGCTACATTATATTTTCAAAAAAAAAATGCAAGTTTCAAAACCTTGTTTTATTGAAATGAGAGGTTTTTCATGTTTCCTGAAAAATTTGCTAAAGTGGAGAATGTGACTTTTGCAGTTAGGCCCTTCATATCAGAAAATTTGTTTTGACGAATGAAGTTAACAGCCAGCCTTCTCCGTGCTCTGACGTTTTGGTTATTTGTCTTACCACCAGCTGGCGTTAGTTTACTAAAAATAACACCAGTCTTGTCTCGTTTTGAAATATTCTTACATATTGGAATATATTCAGGAAAAATAACATTTCTTTAAGAAATACATCTGTTACAATTTAGAATAAATAAAACAAATAAGAATAGATGTATATATATATATATATATATATATATATATATATATATATTTTAAATTA
>JAFIDM010000004.1:42148802-42163542 GCA_023159025.1 Thereuonema tuberculata | reverse complement strand
TTTAAACTATCTTTCCAACATTTCACCTCGTGAAAAATACTTGATTTGAATAGAATAAACACTTTATCTTAATAATTAATTCTGACTTGCATCATTTCTCTTCAGTGATTGCGATATTATTTAAAGACAAATTTAATTAGTTGAATTTAAAAGGCTTACTTAGGATAGCATATATCAGAGAATTTGTTTTGACGAACGAAGTCAACAGCCAGCCTTCTCCGTGCTCTGACGTTTTGGTTATCTGTCTTACCACCAGCTGGCGTTAGTTTACTAAAAATAACACCAGTCTCGTCTCGTTTTGAAATATTCTTACATAATTGGAATATATTCAGGAAAAATAACATTTCTTTAAGAACTACATCTGTTACAATTTAGAATAAATAAAACAAATAAGAATAGATGAATATATATTTTAAATTAATTATTTAAAAAAAGACAACACAGCTAAAGACTATCTGAAAAGATTTTTATTTTAAAAGTTTTATGTGATTTTTATTACAATTCTGAAAATAATAAATAAATTTCAAACAAAACGGCTCTAATTCTCAATTAGTAAATAACTTGGTTGATAAGCTACGAATTATTATTCAAATTTATCAACTGTATAATAATAAAAATAGCTATAACAATAAATATTATAAATTTTATAAATTTCTTCATGAAAGCTGATGCACAAAATAAATAATTTCCTAAATAAAATTAATAACACTTAAATAAGATAATGAGAGAAGATAGAAACATTATCGGAACATGAATCACAACATAATAAAAATGTACATAGAATTTTTATTGAAAATATTAATAATTTTTTTCATATGGCATAATGAATTGTGACAGGACAAAAGCATAGAGTATGTATTTCCTCCACTTTAAGATAAAAACTCTTACGAACGATCGCCGATTCGTATATCTATTTAAAATTAAGCTGTCTTCGAATACAAGGAACGTCGAATTCAATCTGGGAAATGATACCAATAGAAGAAGAAAAATGATACAAATTAAAGTCGAAAAAGATCATGGGAATGGTATGAATCACACAATGATATCACGTGAGAAGATTTACATTTTTAAATTAATCTTAAAAAATTAAAAGAACCGTTTCTAAAACATCCTTGCCATGATTTCAATTATTTTAAATAATGATTTTTGTTTCTAATTCTAATTGGAAAAGTGTTCGTCCTTCATTCACTTTATGTTAGAGTATTAACTGTAAGATGTACGATTGGTTCTTAAATGGAAAAAGATTAAAAATGACACCAAAAATGGTCACGTTTTTGATCATTTGAACAACTGAAGCTTATTCGAATATATAGAAATCGTAAGAATACATAATTCAATTGTTGTTTTTTTCATTAAAATAAAAAAAATAAAAATAAAAAAGCATGAAATAGTTATTCTTAATCCAATTCTGCTCTTCTTATCTGTTTGTAGGTAATATTTTTATTTATTTATTTTAAACAGTGCGTCACCAAATTAGCATCTTCAGATTTACAAGCCTTAAACAATGAACTGAAAAGCTAAAAACAGTTATTATCTTTTACATTTTTTTTTAATAAACTAATTTCAGTATCTTAAATTTGTACGTAGGCCTGGTTCTGAAGAGAAAGACATAACAGTGAATGTAGGGGCGTTACTTAAACAAAAAACAAATATAGGACTTTTTACAAAATAGAGAAAAATCATAATAAGATATATTTGATTCCGCTACAGTAAGTGGATTATAAAACATAAAACTTGGTACTTTAAAAAAAGAAGGTAAATGACGATATATATTAGATGTTTAGGTATGTAAGATATGTATAACAGTCTTCGCACATTGCAAGTGTAAGGTCGAAGAAGAAACTTATTTTTCCACCAGGTTCTACAATTCCTAGAAGTACATTACTAAGTTAATAATTTAGCATACCTACATTTGTTAAATCACTGAAATTCATATTTGCAATTCTTCTCACGTGCTAATTCATTAACTAACTTTACATTAAAATTTAGAAAGCTTAAATATTTTTGTTGCCAAAAGAAATTTTAGAATCTTTTTAATGTCATTTGGTTTATTTAGAAAGTGAAAAAAGACTTTTCAATAACTTTACAAGTTTTAACAATGATTTATAACTTCTTTATTTGTTACTTATTCTGTGTTCCCTCAGAACATTTAATTTTCGAGCTAAACTAACCTATTTTCGTCCAAGGAATACGATATAATCTTTTTTTTATTATTATTATTCTCTTTTCTGTTAATAAAAAATATCTAGATATCTTTGTTAATTGAGGGAAAGCCCGGCTTTATGAGTAATTGCATTCGGCGTCAATTAGCTGTACTGTTAGAAGAAAAACCTTCCCAGCAGTTCATTAAACAAATTAACACCTTGTATCTTAACTTTTTAAGCATAAGAGGACTCCTTAGCTGAGTTACGTCATTCTTGAAGCCGGGGTGCAGAAATTACGTTGTTCTAATCTTGTCATTTTTCTTTCCCCCGAAGTGTAAAGGGAATGGTCACTTATGCCGACTCAGTCTAGTTCTCACAGGGAAGTCGTGTGTCAAGCAACTGCTCTGTGACTGAACTTGCAGCAGTGGATCTCACAATAAGTGTTCCTCGCCCTTTAATATCTACAATCTCCCGCTTTATATTCGTTCTAAGCTTTCATTTCGATTAAAAGAACGTATAACTCTTTTCAAAGAAGGCTCTAATACATTTAAAGACACAATATTCCAGCTAGTAGGTGAATGTGGCTCCAATCTAACAAGGGCCAAAACCGGTGCAGACAGATTAAGTTGAAACAACTCTTAAAAAATAATAATAATAACAATGTTTCAGAAAAATCTGCTTAAGGACCCTAGTAGAGATCAGTCACAAGAAGGGGGAGGGCATTGAAATTCTCCGATTTCGTTTTGAAATAATCTATAATACAAACATGGAACAACTATTATATGATACAACTTCTAATAAAATTAGTAAAAGATTCCACATTTTACTTTCTTTCAATGTAACAGTTTTCTAGTCTTAAGAAAACTGTAACATTACGTACATATAGTCCAAATTACAGAATTAGCTGAAAACGGCTTACTCAGGCTGGATTAAAATTGTAAATTTTCTTGAAAAATATACCCTGTGGTTTGGCTTAACAAGTCTTTAGGAAATGTGTCGACTTTCACATTTCATGGTTTAGAAGCGAATTTCGAATTTCTCTGGAGAACTTCTAGAACTTTCTTTTATTTCGTCGCGAAGTTTACATAACGAAACGAAACGAAAACTATTCTTTGTGAGGTGAAGTTGTTTTTTTTTTTTTCTAGTCCATCTATGGCACTGTACCTTATTGAGGCACACGATTTGGCTAATATTACAAATATACATAAATATTTTTAAAAACTTTGGCACACAATACATTAATCCTGTTTTTCTTTGGTTAGTAAAGCAAAACCAAGGTTATAAATACAACGTAAAGTGTAAATGCATTGAAATATTTTACCGTTACATTCGGATACATTTCAGAATGACAATAACCATTATGGTCAAGCAACCTTCTCGCCCAAGGATAAATATTCTTCGTTATACATAAATAATTTCATATAGAACAAGAAACACTGAATGAACAAGTAGAATGAAGACGATTAAATAAAACATAATAGCTTTCATACAATATTTTACATAATCAATGTAAAAAACTTTGGATATACAGCTTACTCTTTGGCATGCAAAATTCGGAATTCTAAGAAAAATATTTTTACATTACAAATTACAATACATTACGATTATAGACTTTGTGTCTGTCAATTTGATGAAGGAGTAAACTGGTTAAAATTACTTCTTTTCAGAGAAAAATATATTTGAGAACATGAAATATTTAAATCATATTTCATTTTAATTTAAACCGTATAAACGTCAAAACCACCATAAAAGCACACTTGGGTTTTCACATTTGCATCTTCCAGAGGGCGTAAGAAAAATTTTATAACTTATAAAACTTACTGCGATATAACTTTCAATCAAATGACATTTCGACAATTTTTGTGGGAAAAACCCAACAAAGACAAATTTAAGTTTCTATAATTTAAAGCTTAATTTCAGAAAATTTATTCGATGAAATATGTGTAGAGCATTTAAAAAATAAAAAAAAATATATAAAATTCGAAAAGCTTTAGTAATAAAGGAATGTTCCTGTATGAATTAACTAAGACTTCATCTCAAATTACCTGGGTCTGAATTTATCAGGATTCAAAAGTGTCTTTGTTATTATTAAGATGAAAACTAAGCAGAAAAATATTTTTTAAAAAACCAAAACATTCATTTGAGTTTGGTGTTATATTAAAACAAAATTTAACAAGGTATGACCTTCCATTCAAAATTAACAAAATATAAATAAATAATTAAATAAATAAATGAATAAATCATAAAAATTATAATTTTTTTTCTATATAAAATTGAGAAAAATAGTTTAAAATACCTTAGGAAGTATAAAATGCCTATTGTACAGTTTTATTCTGAATGTTATATTCTGAATGTCATTTTATATTGTGAATATATGCATTTTTTTTATCCTATTTCAACTATATACTTAAAACCTTATTTTTATAAAAAATTGCTTTTTTTTAAAAAAGTAACAAATTTTGTAAAAAAATTATATACGAATTAAGACATAGTTAATGCTTGACTTATCCTTTGCTTAACCTCTGATGAAAATACCTAATATTATCTACGACGTATACACTTCAAAGACTGATAAAAGTCACGGAACCTTAGAAAAACCAAGTGAATCATAAGCTATATTTCATGAGAAAGTGTGAGTTGATATTCTAAAATTTAAAGATATTTAAGGATTTTTAAAATTTATTTTAAAAATAGATAAAGAAATATCTTACATAATAATATAATATACTGGAAATTTTGCATTTGTACCTGTGAACAACCCCTCGAAAGCTTTTACGGCGGTCATTTTCTAAAAATTTTAAAAACATCATTTACTTCTGCTTTTACAAATTCACAGATATATCTGTAAGCTTTTCCAATATCAGAGATCACAATGTTTTCATTAAAAACAAAATGCCATTAAAAAAATCTTTAAACAAATATGCAATCGGGAAGGACCGTAATTTTTGCACAGGATTTCGAATGCTTAATTGAACATTGGATGTCTCTTTTGTTTCCTTTAATTTTTACTGAAATATTAGAAAACAGTTTCGGCCAAAACAAACAAGGCTCTTTATTTGTTTTTCGATGGTCTCGTAAGGGTTTTGTCGCCAACTGTGACGACCCATTCCAAGACAAACCCTGATACTCGAACGCAAATGTCAACGATTTCTAATACTGCATTCCTTACAGAAAAAGAAAAAAGGAAGAAGAAAGAAAAGATAATGAAAAACAACATAACCCGGAAGAATTAGCGATTGGAATTTAATTAGTTTTGCAAAGAGAGCAAAGAAAGAATGTAAACCTTTGCTAAATGAAAATCGACAATAATGGGAATTGTATGCGAAAAATTTCATCTGAAAAAAGAAAGAATTTCTTCAAAGTAAAACTAATTAAAAATGGAAGAAGAAACGCCAATATTCTGATTTTAGTTTAGTTTTTTTTTTTTTTTTTTTTTTTATTTATTTACTCAGAATACGGATTTTCAATAAATGTATTTTTAAAAATCCCACGTTGATTATGAAAGCCGAAAATGTGTTGTAAAAGCTCTTTTGAAACACCTCGGCTTCTGGTAAATTCATTTATCCAACATATGGGATCATTCATTAGGGAATATTTTGAAAAGAAAAGAAAAAGGACGTGCATTTTCAGGACGTGTCATTTTTTTTTTCCTGGTCTTATCCTCATTTTTAAGTTGTGATATAAACACATTCTAGTTATTCTGATCGCAAATAAAAGTGTTTTATTACGTCACAAAAGGAATGTTTTGACCTTTTATAGCGTAATCTGGCCACAAAAAAAAGCATATTTTCTTAATATTTATCAAATTGAATTTAAGGAAATTTCTTTAACAGCATATTTACCCAAACGTATCAAATCAAAAATTGCTTGTCCTCACAAATGCAGAAAAATTTGTTGTATCTTATTTAAAACAATCAGAGCTGTAAAATTCTCTTATCAGTTTCGATATTCTAACTATGAACATTAAAACACATTTAAAAACAAACAAACTTACAAAATAGTCATTGTAAGCCAAAGAATATCCAACTGGTTTTCTTTCTTTTTTTTTAATCCGAATCCATACAACTTTGTTTCTACTTCATTAAGTACGGGATTTTTATAAAGTATTAGATTTAACATTAATTTATGGCTTTATTTACATGAAAGAGAATTCTATAGACATTACTGTAAACTATTTAATAAATTAATAATGTTATAATTTTAATTAAAAACAATTAATTCACCAGATTTTGTTTTTCTGAAATGTAGTAGACATAAGAGACAGTTTTTTGGCATTATTAGAAATGTCAAAATGTCAAAATCTGAACTTGATGCCTTCGCAAAACGTAAAGTTTGAGAAAAATAAACATTATTCGTGAATTCAGTTTCTAAACCTTGCCAGATGTAATCCAGGTTCTTTATTTTTAGCCAATAGAATCAACTTGATTGAGAAGTTATAAAGTTAGATCCATAAGTTTGTAGTTCATAGGTTGACAGTTCTATTGTAGAGGTGCTGCTACAAGATAAACAGCAATGGAGGATTTTATTACCAAAAAAATGCAATAGATCTGATGAAAATAAAATGAGCTACACTACACGTCAGGTCGCAAAAGTGTTCTAAAGTGCGGGGCAATTGCTACTAAATAACCATTTCAGGTTTCTCCATGATATCTATTATTGAAAAGCTGAACTACTGTACACTGTTTCTTAATGAATGTAAGAATAATATGATGTTTTGGATAATTGTAATTACTAACATCTTGGACAGGCCTATATAGTTATGTGAATTCAGAATCATTTTAAATTTTTATCAGTTTACTTATTAATTGGTTTGTTTTATTTATATATTTTTTATATTTTAATATCTTCCAGGAATGATTAAGAGTTACAACCATTTCCTTAAAAGGTAAACTATCTTTGTTGAACGCAAAAGTATTGCAGAGGAATCGTAGTGATAGTCCGCAATTTGGTAATTTTTCTCTTATTCTTAAACTAGTAAGATATCTTAGAAAAAAATATAAACCTACTTTATAAATAACCCCGTACTACAACTTACTAATTTTTTAACTTGACGAACGGTGTCAGCTTATCCTTCACATTTCAATGCAGTTTACAGGCTTCATGTGTCAACGTAGGAATAAACATTGAATTACAAATTAAATTCTAGGAAAAACAACTAAACATGAATCTGGTTGATTTCTGACTGCGTTCGTTTTCGTTCTTTTGATTTCTGTAGTTAATTCAAACGTAGAATTGAAAGAATAGAATGGGATAGAATGACTAAAGCATTCTTTGGCACTACATATAAACAAATCATTGAAAACTATTCATTATACAGTGGAGAAAAGATCAAAAAATACTTCAGAAAAAACACTGCAGTACTACATCAGAGAAATATCTGAAATCTCAGCAGCCAAGACATATTTGAATAACATATAATTCTGATTAAAAACCATACAAGAAAGTGGTATAAGAAATTTAACAAAATTAAAAACTGATGTAAACAATATAAATGCCATTCTATCCCTTGTCAACAAGTATGAGTTTTAAAAAAATACCAGACTTGTTACATTACAAACAATTACATACTGAAACAGTATATTATACATAAATGATATATTACTGTATACATATATTCTTAATATAATTGAAATATAGTAGAAGACTAGGATTGTTACTGTACAAAAAGGAATACAATAGAATAATTTATAAATGCAATGATATTAATTCAAAATTTACAAGCCAGTATCTACAAAATACATGTACATGGTTATTATCTACAGGTTAAATTGAAAGGAGAAGAAGAAACACAAAAAAGTCATCGTTCTCGTAATTAATGGCAGCGCCCTCACGCGTTCGGAATGGTGAACTTTTTCCCTCGGAAGTGAATTAGTTCTGGAACCCCTGGGCTCCATCGTGAACATCCACATAACACAGAGTTTGGAATTAGTACAGTAATACTCACACACTGACGAACAATAGATCTTTCAAAGAAGAATAAAGTATAATAATATAATACAGATTTATATTGCAATGCTGGTGCCATGGGAATATGTTTAGTGGTAGGGTAGGATGATGACCGTAAAAACCGAAACAGTTGATAATTACGTCATCAACGCAAGCACAAGCAAGCAAAAAAAAAAAGACAGTAATTTATGATTTTATCAGCAAAACCAATACAAAAGAAATAAAAATAAACTTATACTCTCGACTAGAAACAAAAAAACAAAACAAACAGTGCCAAAGATTAAAAACAATGGCGATAAATCACATAGAAAAAAGTCTTTTAAAATAAATACTGAAATAAAATAAAAATAAAGAAAATTCTGTCTTTTATCATTGTAAAAAAAATATGAGATCACAATTAAAAAATTAGAATACAAAGAAATCCTGGTGAACAGTAATAAAATAAGTGGTCAGAGTTTTCTAAAATATACAATGAAGTGAATGTGAAGAACATCTTTTTTTGGTCCATCTAGTGAATTTACGGAACCAATGAGTTATAATAACAGAATAAAACCTTTTGCAATGATAATGGTCCGACCAAATAGTTTAGAACTGAAATTTTTGTATTTATTTTGTATTTTGTATTTATTGCAGTTACTTCATTATTGCGTTACTTAAAAATATATTAATTTTTTTAACTTTTTATTTTGAACTGGCGCAGTTGTCTTTTAAATCCATAAATACATTTTTCTCCCCAGTTTTTTTTTTAAATTTATTTGAGAATTGTAGGCTTACCGACTAGAATTATTGCACAGAACTTATCTAAACTTGCCAAGAAGTCCCCATAAGTTTCGATTTTATTATTATTATTTATCTTAAATAATAAAATGCGATTTATTCAGCCTAAAAAAATTATTGGAAGAGTATACAAAATGGTCCAAGATGGCTGAATGCCTTTTTTTCAGTAATATTTATATCACGTGAACAAAATTAACCAATCAGAAGGGATAACGGATAAGGAGTTCTGATTGGCTAAGTACGTGATGTAAATTTCACTGTAAGTTAAACTGCAAGGACTTAAATTATGTTATCTAGAAAAAAAAAAAAAACACTCAAACATCTTATCTATTAAACAGAAATTATAAAATCTCACATCAGTAAAACAGAATAAAATAAAATTCATAATTAAAAAACTGTAAATACCAACAACAAAATGCATTTCTATGTAATTTGAAATGTATATGAATTTTTATAAACTCACAACTTTATTAATGACCAATAAAATAGATTATTTCTATGCTACGGATATTTAAGTACATTTAAGTTCCAGTAAACTGTGAATTTTAATAGATCGACTATGGTTCAAGCTAAGAAAGATAAAAGATTGTGCTAACGGAAATTCCACGATTACTGCATTTAGAATAAGAATTGATAGAAATACCTTAAACTATTTTATTTTATTTATTTTTATTTCATTTTATGTTATTACGATTAGTAATTATTTAAGCCATTTATCAACAACAACAAAAATGCTTCAAAAGTGTTTTTTTATATGTTTATTTCATGTAAAAAGCTCATTTACTACGGCTTTTGTATTAGATGAAATATGTTTTGTAACCCTTTAGAGATTCAAAGAATTGTAATATTTGGATCTAATCATTTTTATTATATAATTAAAAATACCTCAATTTAAACAATTCTGTACAACGATACAAATCTTGAATACCATATCTTGAATACCAAAATACTTAAATATCTCAAACTTTGCATAATACAAATGAAAGCACTGTTATTTCGGTTTTTAAAAAGCATTTTCATTTATAATTCACAGTTTTAATTATTATAGTAATACCAAAATTTATTTTTTAAAAATTCTGTTTCAGAGATTACATGAACTGACACTTTTAATATATTAAAACACTTTTAATATAGCAACAAATTAATTATATAATATTTTAATGAGAATTTTCTTTAGTTATCAATAATTATTTTTTATTAAAAAAATATAATTAATGCCAAAAGTTGCTATTTTTAACTACGTAACTTTGTATAGACTATAAAAACTATAATTGTAATAAAAGTCGTTAAAATCAGAAAAAAAAACCATATTTTTCTAGAATCGTTTCATAATTTGTATAATCATCTTTCATTTTCTCTAATTTTGAACAAAATAAGTAATATTTCTGAACGAGTTCTAGATTATTATTATGAAGCCTATCAACTACAAATGAAAATGCTTTTAAAAAATTAAAACTACGTTGTTTTCACATCAAAACTACAAAGTTTCAAATTTTTAAAGAAAATAGTATTCAAAATATAGTAAGTTCCAGATGCCAATAAAATCTTAGATAAAGTTTAGCGCCATCTTAAAAAATAAAACTATGAATTAGAGCTAAATTAAATAGTTCATTAAATGATTCAAAACATTGAAGTCGATAGGCGAATTGATTACGACTAAAAGCAGGAATTCTGGGAATTTATTTAATTCACTTTATAAAAACCCGGTAAATGGATACTGAAAAAATATATCTTTTCAACTTTGCTACTGTAGCATATTTTTTTTTTCTTACATTTTTTAAAAATAAGTTTTAAAACGAAGACATTTTGTACTTTTGATTCCATCAACCGAAAACGCGATATTGGTCGAGTGTGTATTAGGAGGCGGAGGGGGAGGTATTTCTTTCATTTTTTTTGAAGGAGGTTTCCATTTGAAATTAAAGTGAAGAATTTTCGCTGAAATGAAAACGACCAGATGCTGGTGACAGCTTGAGCCAAACGAGACGACACTGGCCATGGTTCCACAACATAAAATGCGTGGGCGGAAGGAACGAGAGTGGTGGGGAGCGCAGCACAAGTGTCGATGGAAGACCTCCTTCAAGAGGTCGTTGGGCGAATTTAGAAAACAATCTTTGTTTTTTCCTTTTAACCCAATAAGACCGAAAGCAATCAAAGCTTCTGAATTAAAAGCAAAACATACATGCACACACACAAAAAAATGTTTGTGAAGTTCTGAAATAAAGAGGATATATAACAAACAGTGCCTAAGTTTGTTAAAAAATTTAACTGAAAGTAAATAAATGAATCATGTACAGTTTTCGAAGCAATGGAAAACAAAAGATGGGTGATTCTTAAAGTAAAATTAGAATTTAGAACATTTTAAGTTTTAAATGAAATATAAAATGGATAAGACTTAAGGATATTCCAAAGGAAAAATCTTCTCCTGATATTAAATATCTATCTATCTATCTATCTAACAGCCTTTAACAGCCCACTGCTGGACGAAGGCCTCCCTCAGACAGCTCACTGTCTCGGGGGATGAAAGTCTAATCTCCCACGCTGACTTTCAACTGCGGGTTGGGAGATGCATTTTAACCCTAACTGCCAGGGTAAAGAAACGGGAACGGACAGAAGGAGAAACAGAAGAAGAAAGAAACATCCATGCCACGACCGGGATTCGAACCCGGGAACTGGCACACTGGCCGCAACGGCAGACCTGCCGTCTAGACCGCACGGCCACGCCAGCACAGCGATATTAAATATACTAAATAATAAATACGTAAAATATATTTTCGTCAGTTTTGTTTAATTTTTTTATTATTATAGATATACATGGATTGCAAATTAAATATTCATCAAATTTTCAAGTCAGCGAATGGATTCAAATCTACAAAAGGAGCCCGGATATTTACAATTTAAAAGATAAGGGAAAGATAGAAAGCCTTATTTGGAGAAGTGGTTATCTGTTACGTCTACTTTTAGTCTCCTTTTTCTCTGAACTCTAATTAGAGAATTCTGCGGAGACACAATCTCGAAGTTTCTCGAAGGATCTCCAAGCGAACTGAAGATAGTTAAGAAGTTACTTGAGTTTTCAAGAAAATTTAACGATTAGAACAATCTCTTACCTCTCTTATCAAAGTTAAAACAGATATAACAAAAAGAAACTTAAAATATTGATTAATTATTGTTATCACGTTATTCAAGCTGTGAAACATAAGTTAGATGTTTCTTTTTTTTTTGTTTGTCCAATAAACTCGCTGCCTAATCTAGTGGTTCTCAAACAATGGTGCACATTCTCCATGGAATTACTCCAGCAACTGTACCTCTCGAATTGCATTTAAAATGGAGGCTTTCCTTTTGCTTAATCGTTTAGACAGCTTAGCTTGTATTCTAGGCCTTCAATAACCTTTGAAACTGGTTCAACATTCATGAGTATCTCGACAAAAAGCTTAACAACCATTGCCTTAATGTTTAACCATTTAATTTTTTTATACTCGTAGATATTTTTTTTTACTGTGTTTTTATACTGTTACTGGAACTTAAAAGTCTTAAATGAAATTAAAATTAGTATTTTAAGTGTACTTCGATTGCTCTTGAGTAAAAAGAGTTGAGTTGGAAATCTTTGTAAGATATCATTATAATAACTAAATAGTACAATAGAAATGCAAAACAAAAAACATTCAGAGTTTCAAAAAAAAAAAAAAGTATTGATTATTCCTACAGAAAACGGAAAAATATGGCAAAACTAATCGTCATTTTTTGGTCTTTTTTTTTTTCTTTTAATACTTTGACATTTATATATAAAAAATCACGGTTCTAACGTATTAATGACAAGACCTCTATTATGATAAATTTTATACAAGCTTTTCTTTCTTTTCATTTTATACGACAAAGAGGATTTTCTTGTTTTTTATTTGTAAAACAATGTTTTGTCCAAAAAATAAATAAATAAGCAAATAAATGAAAAATATACAAAAATGACGAATGAAAAATAATTTTTCAAGGGGAAAAGCACCTTGAAGCCATTATAAATAGATTTGTGAGTTTTTGCTTTTTTTTTTTTTTTTTAACTTAACCTAACCGAGAAAAATCAACGTGAAATTATATTTATTAAAATTTCAAATGAGGACGTTTAAGGACTAATCTTTTATTTTCAATTCATCAGCATGTTTCGTAGGATATTACTATCTTAGGTAATGAGTAAATGCTTGATAGAGGCGTGACTTTAAATATGGAAGTTCCCAAAAAAAAATACCAATTACATAGGATGGACAAAACAACAGAAACAGTTTAAAACATACACAATATATAATAGAAATATAGATCGAACTGTAAGAAATATATTTACAGTCCTATATTTGTAGTTCTCAAAATTTCATAGGAAAATTTGAACAATTATTTTTCTACAACTTATATCTAAAACTTTGGTCTCAAAAAAAAATAATATTTAAGACGAAAACAAAAATCAATTCGAACATCAGAATTTTAAATACAAAAAAGGGAAAAAAAAATTCTTAAATACTTTTACGGCTATCTTTTTTTCGAGTATTAAATATTAAAATAATGAATAAATGCAAATATCTCTTTTAACAAAAAGAAACTCAAGCTAATGGCATTTGTTTTGCATTATTTAAGATTTTAACAATCCTTATTACTTCTTTGCTCAGTTCATCGTAAATCTTACATTAAGGATAATGTTTTTCTAAATTAAAACGTAAATGACGTACATTTATAAATAAGAAACGTCACAAAAGCTACATTTTTTTTTATTTATTTACTTATTTTTTTTTTTCTTGCGGGATATAAATTGTCTCATGAATTCATCACCGTTAATCTGTAGCTACTAAGCGACTGGATTGGATCAAAATGTGTAGGGAATGCCCCTCATATCACATAAATGTAGCATTTCTACGCTAGAGGGCGTCCAGTGGTTGGCTGATTTTTAACCGGAAGTATGTCCTTCTAAGACATATTGACTAGAATTTTATTTCTCTTAAAAAATATTGGAGAGGAGCTGTACAGATTTCCTCTCCCCCGCAATGCCACCGTATTTTCTTTCTTTCGTTACGAATCTGAAAGCTGTAACCCAACCGACGGAAGTACAAGAAAAAAACCGGAAGTGGCGTCACCTCGACCTGCCACCGACGGTTTTTGTATATTGTCGAACAGCACGGGATCTTCAATGACCGGAGACGAAAACTTTTTTAGGCGAAAATTCGTTAAAGATTACAAAGTAAACAGAAAAGATAAAATAAATAACCAGTAATTTCAAAATAAACAAAATAAGACATCTAAAGGCATAAACTGTAGAGAAGAAGTTGTTTTACACCTTTTAGTATTAGCTTTGTAAATAGTCTATTTCTGAAACAATAAATACTGATTAACTGTTAAGTTGAAAAAATTATAATTCAGAAATAATATCGTTAATTTGTAGTTTAAAAATTAAAAAAATTAGTAACAAAAAAAAGCGATATTTTCAAAAGTTTTCCAAAGAGATAATGATACATGGCGAGGGAAAAAATAAAATAATGTTTTTCCCTTCCAAAAAAATCAGGGACGACTCAGCTTGGACTGGGGGAAAAAGGAAAATGGCTTCTCCTTCCCAAGACGAAGAGTGGGAGGAAACAGGTCTCCACGGGAGGAGGGTAGGAGGGAAGGAGGAGAGACAGTAACCCAGGTCTCTGAGGGGAAGTCGGGGGCGCTTTCCTCACACGTGCTGAACGAACTCTGGGTTGAGATAGGAGAAGCCGGAGAACTCGGTCTGATCCAGGTTCATCATGAACAACTTGTCGGTGGGTGTCAGATCCGTCCTCTCACTCGTGAACTGCTTGTCGAAGTTGCTCACGTCCTTACGATGTTTCTAGAAGAAACAAAAGTACATTCATTAAGGATCA
>JAFIDM010000004.1:42135638-42148402 GCA_023159025.1 Thereuonema tuberculata | reverse complement strand
CCTTACGATGTTTCTAGAAGAAACAAAAGTACATTCATTAAGGATCACCTCGAACAAAATGCAAACATTAACAAAAGGTGAGCGTTTTTAAAAGAAGAAAACAAATTTCAGATAACAGACAAATAAAGGAACAACATTAAAAAGATTAACTATGTAAAACATTAGAGTTAAAATACAGTATATCAGCAAAAAATGTATTTAACAGCTGAAAACTTTAGAAAATGACTTAAATTTTCCTGTTAGCAAATATTTCATAAAGAACTAGGAAACATAGCTTTGCTAGAATTAAAAATGTCTCTTTTCATGTAATTTTTAATTTGCTATTTAATAAATGATAATAAAATTAAGTTATATGTAAGAAAAGAAAATAATTTTCTCTCTTACGGCTGAATTTCTTCCTGGTTGCTAAGTCCTAAGCCCTACTTTCAAAGTAGTTTAAATTTCAAAACTTTTCTATGAAAAATTTGATCGTGATATCGTGATACTTTCTCGTGATAATCTTAATAAGATCTTTTTAAATATAAAAGTTAAAGTGTCTCTAGTTATTAAATGGGCGTACCAAGTTTTAAGCAGATCCATCCGACGGTACAGAAATTATTAGGGTGAAACACAGACGGACGTTTTATTATATACACATATACGCACAGATTGGCTGATTTGATGACCCTTGTTCTCTTCGGAAAATAGGTTCATCTACGAGGACTAAACTTAACAATACAATTCTCTGTCTCCCTATTGCGTATTTTCCGAAGGGAAATAAATATTGCCTTCTTCCCTACCTGGGCAGGAGACCCCGGGACCTTGTGATAAACTCCGATCACGAATATATATAAGCCATTCAAATTTTTCTTCCCACGATACATACTGTATATATGTCATTTGTTTTTAGAGCTTTCGCCACAAAACTTTTCAGAGTTTTTAGGGCACAAATAAATAAAGAAAAATTCAAAATCTGCTCACAGGTTTTTAGGTGTCGGAGCTTTGAAGTGAAGCGTGACCTTAAAGTTGTGACGTGGATAACTGCCGTAAATATTGAGCTTTTGAGTTAAAACTTTGTGAGTGTTAGATACCCTTATTAAGGACTCGGCTGTTTCAGCCAAATCGGATTAACATTCCAAAATGCAATCAATAGAAATTTCAATTTTTTAACGTTTTTCCTATCTTCAAACCCTTCTCCTGTTTGCCACAAACTTTGTACATCTTTTAGGGCATGGTGTAACTACAAATAAGTAACAACAAAGTCGACATCCGTTCACGGATTATTAGGGGGCGGAGCTTAGAAGTGGGATGTGACCTCAAAGTTGGCTCATGGATAACTTCCCAAAATTTTGTGCTTTTCTGGTAAAACTAACATTGACATCGAATATCAAACTTTATTATTAAAATATTATTAACAAATACTATTCACAAATCTCAAGGTGGTTGAAATTTGGGAAATATACTTAAGGCGGCGGAGATGTGTTTTGTTTTTGTTAGGATTCCAAAGCAGAGCTTTTCAAGATTTATTCTTTCTCATCATTCTGGAATTATTTTTTTTTTAGCCAACAGCTCAGATTAAAATTCCAAAATTACACGTGATAAACAAAGTGTTCTTTTAAATGACGGAAAAAAAGTAAGTACAGAAATCGTAAAAGAAAATACCCATCAGCAATTCGCCACCTTAGGAAGTTGTTTTATCATTATAATAATTAATTTAAAAATTATATAAAATTTAATGTATATTTAACTATAAAATTTAATATATTTATAATATATAAAATTTAAACTAGAAATACTAAATTTATTTATCGTAACATATAAGGACAAAGGTGAGAATATAAAAAAAATAGTAGATAAATATCGAATCAGAATTTGTCTTTTATGTTTAAGTTGTCTTTAAGCACTTAAAGCCGAGTGATAAGGGCGCTTGGCTGTGGGTTGGAGGTGGAGGGTTCGATCCATTCTCCTCCAATGGGTCCTAGGGTCTACCCAGACCTCTGTAGAATGGATTCCTTCCCAGGGAGTACAGGCAGGCGAACGTCGGGCTGACCATCCGACCTCAACTCAATCCTGGGTCAGGGGACTTACCTCCAGTGTCCCATTGGGTCACAGTGAGCCCCAGTGGGATACCTAACCTGAGCCTAAGTACGGTTTCGTTTTTGTTTTGTTTTTAATTACTTGATTTAATTATTATTATTTATGCGAATCACAGTGAAAATATGGCAATTGCTAACAGTGATTTTAAGCAATTTCACGATTCCCTCTCGCTGTCATATTGAATTTATCAGTAGGAAAAACATTTCCATTTACAAAGGATAAACAGCCTTTTCCTTCATAGATTTGCATTTCAAGTTAAAGGATTGGCTCAATGGTTCAGTAGAAAAAAAAGAATTGAGATAAAATGGATCGTTTTATTACGAAATTTATTATGGAGAACCAAATTTACACACAGACTAAATGATTTGATGAGTCTCTCTTTCCTAAGAAAGTAGGCTAAAAAACGTTAATTAAAAAACATAATCAAAACTATATCTTCAATTAAATCTATGTCTAATTATTAATTAACTCATTACAAGTTTAGTTTATGTTATTAAAATAATATATAATCGGTTTTCAAGTCTCATGAAAATAAGCGAGGAAATAAACTTTTCTTGAATCATAAACTTACACGTTGAAAACCTTTTGGGGTTCTCAATATTATCAATCCTATTCTCCATATAAGAGATATATCTGTCCTAAACCTTCACGTCTTTTTATCTACCTCTTGAGAGTCCATTTTGTTACATACAAAATTTGAAAAAGGAATTATAGAGGTAAATGATTAATTATTTTCTTCCCAGCAAAGCTCCGGTGTTTCGCGGTGAAGCTTTCCTGGCGGTGCTTTAAGGTCCTGATTCAAGCAAACGCAGGCGACTGCAAACCTTTCATTTCTTTTATATATTTCTTTTTTCAATGTATCTAAAATTCTGAAAATTTGTGAAGCATATGGAATTTATATTTTTTTGTTTTTAATTTTCAAAATTTTCTATAATTAATTAAATTAAAATTCAAAACAGTCAATTTTTGGGTCAATTTTTACAAGATATTATATTGCTATTTTCAACTTATAAACTTGACAAATCCTGAAACGATAAAAAATTTGTAAAATAATGATTTGTATTTAAAATATTTATTATTAGCGCAATAGCTATTTTTTTCAA
Source organism: Thereuonema tuberculata (assembly GCA_023159025.1). Classification (NCBI taxonomy): domain Eukaryota; kingdom Metazoa; phylum Arthropoda; class Chilopoda; order Scutigeromorpha; family Scutigeridae; genus Thereuonema; species Thereuonema tuberculata. The sequence continues at coordinate 42,145,223 of JAFIDM010000004.1, read as the reverse complement.
AAATAAAAACTGTTTTTTAAAGTTCTCTGAGATTATTTTTTTTTTTTTTACGTATTATCAAACAATCATAATAAAAAACATTTTCATTAAAGACCTTCTAAATATCATACAAATTCATTTGATGCTGCTCGTTTTCAAAACACATTTGTTTTGAAGCATTTTTTCATAGAAATAGATTTTATTAATTCTATTAAAATCTGTTTCTATAAAAAAATGCTTCAAAACAAATTTACTTTTGGAAACGAACAACATCAAATGAATTTGCTTGATATTTAGAAAACCTTTAATGAAAACGTTTTTTATTAGGATTTGATAACATTTAAAAAAAAATTTATGTAATCTCAATCAATTTCAAGAAACACAGCTTTTATTTTTTTTTAAAATTAACTATTGCACTAATAATAAATATCTTAAATACAAGCCATTATTTACGAATTTTTTATCATTTCAGGTTTTCGTCAAGTGTTTTTAAATTGAAAATACAAGTAATATCTCGAAAACACCCAAAAAATTCACTGTTTTTGAATTTTAATTTAATTAAATATAGAAAATTTTGAAAATTAAAAACAAGAAAATAGAAATTCTAGATGCTACACAAGTTCATAAATTTTCATAATTTTAGGTGCCTGGTAAAAGAAATATCGCCGTGCTGGCGTGGCCGTGCGGTCTCGGCGGCGGTCTGCCGTGGCGGCCAGTACGCCAGTATCTGGGTTCGAATCCCGGTAGTGACATGGTTGTTTCAATTTCCTTTCCTGTGTTGTCCAGCCTCTTCTTCACTTTCTCTTCGGTCTGACGTCATTCCTTAATGGCGTCCTGGGTAAGGCCACGGGAAACCACCCCAGTATCTTTCCCATGAAATTCTAGGGAGTCTGCTAGGGGTTCGCCATCTTGGGAACACTAGCGCTCCCTAGAACACGGATGCTTCGGATACGAAGCGCGCACTTCGGTGCGCACCGGCAATACATACATATAAAAGAAATATCTAAAAGAAATAAAACGTTTTCAAGCGCCTGCATTGCTTGAGTCAGGACCTTAATGTTTATTTGTATTTAAATCCATTTAACTGTCTTCAGTAAAAGCAGTAACTATTAGTCTTCTGCTTATTTACGAAAAACTGTATCTTTGATAGAAGGTCATCCAAGCGTAGTCGAGCGGTTTGAACTTTTAATTCAACAAATCTAAGAGTATAACACTTTTCACTAGGGAAAGAAAAGGGAACCAAATTCCTGCTTGGGCAAGCTTGGATTTTTCAGTCTTTTTTTTTTTTTTTTTTTTTGTCTCTTACTTTAGTTTCTTGATTGCTTCATAAGGTGTATTCTCTGTAACGATTTCTTCGACTAAATAATCAACAATTGCTGTAGACTAAAGGCGAAGCACAAAAGGTAATCTGACAGTTGGGGAAAAAAGCATTCTTCATTAGTCTTAATGACTACTCATCGAGATTGAAGTTTGTTATCGACGGATGCCCTTACCAGCCTCTCAACAGTTAACTTTTGAATGATATGGAAAGAAATGGAGAACTCAGTAGTTGAAATCATTAAGCAACTTCTTTATGTCAGAGAGAATGTTATATCAGAGAGACGTAGATTCGATATTTGCACGCACTATTTACCAATGAACTCCAATTTCAGATCTTGGAAGTAATTGTAAAGAAATATAATTTATTTAATGAATCTTCCTGTGCTTATTTGAAAAAAAAATGAAAAATATATTTCCACAACTGAATGCACATTGATTTTGACAAAAAATTTGCCAACATAAAATATTCTTTTAGGCAAAGATAAGACAGAAATATACCGACTTACAGACGAACAGCAAAGTGCACATTATAGAGGGAGAATATGTGAAGAAAAACAGTCTCTCTGTGCCACAATTATTTTGAATTTTTTTTTTCGAATGATATCTCCCACCATCCTTGTTATCATAAGAATCAGTTCGAATCCATGTAAGACATGGACGCTTGATTATTTATTTATTTGTTACGGACTATATTTATATTTTATTAATTAGTCCTAACAATAATATTTTATATTTTATTTTAGGAAGCCTTTTTTTTCTTTCTTTTGTATAACGATTTAATATTTCTTTGTTTTGTGGGAAAATGTACATTTTGCAAGTTTCTCTGATTATGGGATTTGGTTTGGCTAATTATCAGGTTCGGCTTATCTGAGAGTGTGGAAGAATTAAGTTTTGCAAGACAAAAAATTTGCAAATAAGTTTTTCTAATTATGGGATATTGGTTAGGCTAATTAGCTGATTTTGCAAATCTGAGATTATCAGATTTTAGCAGTTCTGAGAATTTGTGTTGGGAAATTTTGGTTTGGCAATTTATCAGATTTTTGCAAATCTTAAAATTATGTGGAATATTAGTTTGACTAATTATCAGATTTTGTAAATCTGAAAATTGATGGGGTCATTTACCTAGACCGGGGTATATATAGTGGGACAGTTTTTTTCAGAGGGACTCCCGGGTGAAAAGCAAGGTGCTTTTCGGATGGTTTTGGTGTGGAACATGCCAAAAGGGAGTTGATAACAGCGGCAGTAATTCCAGAGTTTACGGACATGTAGCCAGAGAGAGACGTATAGCTAAAGGGAGAAAATAACCCAAACAACCCGTACGACAGCAGTATTAATTCCCGAGGTTGCTGATGCCTAGCCAGAGAGAGACGGTGACGAATTTCGACCCTTGTGGAGAGCTGATAATACATCGCCGAAAAATCCTTGCGGTAGCAGCGGTTCCAGCTCTACGGACCTCTATATTGTAATTTCGGCAACGAGTGAGAATCAGCGGAGGTTTTCAAGAAGTTCTTGGTGTGGGACGCCAGAAATCTCACGACGACCCATCCCCGGAGCGGGCAGCGAAGTTTCCCCGGCGCCTTAAGGACCCTATGGTGTAGGACGCCGAGATCTCACAACGACCAACCCCCGGAGCGAGTAGCAACATTTCCCCGGTGCTTATGGACCCCAGGCAAGACATATAGATAGCGGTGTCAGATTAGCCTGATATTTTTTTTTACATATACCTAGTTTGCCAAACCTTTATCCCGATTTTTTTTAATTTACATTAACTATTTTTTTTTCCGTTTATTTAGTTAAGAAATAAATTTGGGAGGGAGTAATTCTAAAAGTTTCTAATTTTACAATATTTTTATAGTTATCCTTTGTTTACCTTGTTGAAATGTTTTGTTACTGAATAAATGTTTTACTTTACTCAAGATTTTGTCAGAGTATATCATTTCTTTAAAGGTGTTTTCCTCTGGTAAGCTACCTGAGAAACGATCCTAAACTTTTTTTTTTTTCCTCTTAATTTTTTTTTTAAAACCCTTTTTCATTTAATCAGGAAAAAGGGAGGAAGTAACATATTATTTCTTCCTTTGTCTTTTATTTGTCTTTCTTTGATTTCTTTATGAACTTTAGTGGAAAGAGACGGAAAAATAAACTCAGAACCAGACAGCATCCAGAGCTGTGTGATAGTTACATTTCTCGGCAATTATTTTGAAATTAAATTAGAAACATTTTTCTTATTTCAGACAACATTTATAAAAGATTCAAATCATTAATTCTTTTATGATTTTTATTTTCTCCAAATGTATTACCAATGATGATAAGGCCTTCCAAGTTTTTTTTTCGCATTATTTCTACCGAATTTAAATTATGGGAAATCTATGTAAGAGTGTTAATTTTTAATTTCCATTCATTATCAGAAGAGATCAACCTCAAATAAAATCTGACAAATGAATTGATTAAAAAATGTACAACAACGACGAATTGAAGTTTCCTTAATGTCATTTTGGCATTCTCGAACAAGACATCCACAAATCGGAGGCTACTAGCAATACATTCGGTTGCACACTCGAGCTTTCTTGGCCTTCTGATTTTACAATCACCTTAAATTCCGTCTCTTAATCACACGAACATGTCCAGATCTTCATTCCGACACCAGCTTGAGATTCAGTGGCTGCCTCCTACATCTCACTGTCTTGCAAGCGGCTGTGGGGAAACCATCATAGTACACTTGGAAAATCTCCGAATCACTGAGGAAACGTGATAATCCTCCACTGTAATGGCTGAATACATTTTCAATAAACAGTTTGTTCTAAATAAATGGTAATCCACTTTTGAAAACGGAAACTGCACATTTGATTCTCTTTCAGGCAAATAAATATTTCTAAGATATTCAAAGCTCCCGTTGAGACAGTTTTTTACTTATGAATATTTTAGGCTATTTTTTTCTCTTCCTTCATGTAAGTCTGAGTGCATTTTCTGGGAAAGTGAATACGAATGGACCGTTTCTTGGCAAAAGAATTCTCAGCAAAACTATTATTTCTATGAAAGCTGCCAGCCCTGCAATATACGTCTCGTGGTTTTCGTAATTCCTCGCAGCCAAGTGTGGCCAAACACAGTGCAAATAAGAAATGAGTTGGCGGCGCGAAAATATCCGTCCACAAACATAAATAAGAAATGTGGGAAGCATAACAATTCTCAGACATTCCAATGAAGCCAAAGAGAAAAGTTGTTGTTGTTATTTTTTTACCTTCTAAAGCATTGCATGTTTTATTTCACTTGAATCCTTTAAGTCTACTGAAGCAGATAAAAATTTAAGATTGTATTTCAATAGCTGACTATAAAAATCAATTGAGAGGAATTCATAATCCCTGCATTCATTTTGCCTTGGAAATTTTAGATATATTTCAATACTTATGTTAAGAAATGTTTTATTATAAAGAATGGAAATCATAGATATAGTCTGACAGATCAGTCTTGACGAACGAGATTTCTTGAGATTCACGGGAAACCCGAGATCTTGACTTTAGCCTCTTTCCCAGGTTTCAAGAAATGTAGCACTGAGACTGTCTATCAGTAAGAAAAAGCTACACGAGGAATTTATTGTTTGACTGTTTTCAGTGTTATGAAAAGTAGACGAAAATAAAGCAAAAGCCTCGTGCATTTTCCCCTATTTCATTTCATTTAAATTTGTCAATGAAATTAAAACATAAATTGAAAAGAAACATTCAAGCGATTTATTTTTATTTTTTTTAACAGGATACATCAGATAAATACTAATTATATACAAAAGCTAAAAATTACTAAAAGTTAAACCAATCACAAAAACTATTGGAAAATTGGTATACCAACTACATTTTGTTTTTGTTTTGTTTTTCTGAGGCTCCTTACCTATATTTCCAAATAATATCAAAATATATTATAACTTTGACCTCTAGGACCCACAGGGTAATATAAACATTACATTATAGTAATATGAAAATTATTTTACAAAATAACTTTTTTTATTTAATTATATATAATTTTGGAGACAGAAAGCTTACACAAAGATAACAGTTAGTTATGATCAAGAATTAACCTAAGGTATTTAATACTTAATTTGTAAGGATGAATTTTTTTTTAGTTAAGATTATGAAAATCGATAATTGATAAGTTAATCGATAAGATAATCGATATTTTTTGTTGTTTTACAGGAAAAGCAATGCTAAGTAACCATTCATCCCGGATTTTTAGAACGTGTTCTTGTATCTGTGAAAATCACGTAAAAAGTCATGGGTTTTGAAAATTGTACTGTTTTGAATATCCAAGGTTTAGATTTTTGTAATTGCCTTTAAAAAAAAATAACAAAAACTAGAATAACGACAAATGAAACATGGCTTGCATATATATGATTTTATATCTATCGATCTATCAATCTACATAGACACACAGCGATAGATAGATAGATAGATAGATAGGTAGATAGATAGATAGATAGATGGATAGATAGATAAAAGTACGATCTAATTTTTCTATTTTTAAATTTTTCGTGGAGGTTCTTGCCGAGAAGTTAACGCGTGAAAGTGATAAAAATTCCCATAAAAAAAGAATTAGAAACGAAAACAGTACATTTCTTTGGATATCGTAACAATACATAGATAAATTCTTTTAGTAATGCGCTAATTTACGCATGCTTTCATATGATTCAATTTAATAGGCTTAATATGGATTTATTTAAGTTTATTCTGAAAGTGGAAAATTTGTATTTACTAGATATTATAATTTAAAAATAATGAGGGGGGTCTTTATTTTTATTATTTACATGGCTTTTAAAAATAAAGAAAAATAAAAATCTTTGCAACATTTTAAAAAAAGTAGACCTAAAGTTCTTTCGGGGACTTCTTGCGCTTGAAAGTGAAACGACAGTTAGCTTTTGTTTTTCCAAATTAAAACAATAAACGAATCTTAATCTAATCTCTACATAATCTCTTAAATAATCAGCGAAGAAAATCATTTTTTTTAGGAACTCGTTTCACTATTAACTGATGCTTCGGACAACAATGAGTTTCCAAAATTGATGAAACAACTGTAAGAAAAATCATTGATAGCATGTTTTTTTTTATGTAATTTATATGTATTTTTATGTAATTTTATATATTGAGTTCTTTCGAAAAACCTGAATAGGCTATGGGAAATATATATATATATATATAATTTTTTTGTGTAAGATAAAAATATTTCTTGAAAAATATTGGTAATAGTAAGTGTTAAGGTTAAGACTGATATTCTTCCTATGTAATTAACTGTTAAAGTTGGTTCAAAGAATAGTCGTCGAAAGCGCAGTGGTGATTCAAAAGAAAGAATGAACAATATTTAAAATATTTCATTAGTGTGTTTTTTATGAGGAAAGAATTTACGTGTGTTGATTAATATTAATGAAGAAGCAGCCAAACACACAATATTGAAATTAAAACTTTACAAAACACAATTAAAAAGTAGACATGTTTCGAATTGCCAAACGTACAATTCTTTTTCAATGCAATTTACAACCTGTGGGATTCTCTTTATTGTAATTGAATTATTATTGAATGTTATTTGTAATAAGGAAAATATAAAAAAGTTCGTTTACTTAATTTAATTTGTTATAATAGTATGTTATTTTTTTTCCCTGACAGCTCAACGCTGTTATGTTTATTTTTGAAACCATGTGTTTTTGTATATGTTTGGGGTTATGGCAATTGACAACAGATGGCCTTTTGGTTGTCATTGATTGGTTGTCACATCTTTAATTTGATTGGAGATAATTTGTTCTACGGGGTCACAGTCCCTGTTTTCATGAGTGGAATTGTGTTTATAAAGAGAATCCCACAGGTTGTAACTTGCATTGAAAAAGAATTGTAAGTTTGGCAATTCGAAACATGTCTGCTTTTTAATTGTGTTTTATAAAGTTTTAATTTCAATATTTTGTGTTTGGCTGCTTCTTCATTAATTGAGTTTTTTATTGTTCTTTCTTTCTTTTGATGTACCACTGCACTTCCGACGATCATTCATATTAGCCTCAGTACGAGACCTTGTGGTTTAGTGGTGACTGCTCCTGGCTGATGATCACCAAAGAGCGTGAAACAGCTGCTCCAGGATGTCACTTGGTAAACAATGTCGCTTGGTAAAAACATCTCACCCATTGTTGGTTCAAAGAATTTGCAACAACTTTTAGTTTTTCAAATGGTTATTCTATTTTAAGTTAAAATGTTGTTCCTTGAAGAGCACTTATTCGAACATTAATGCAATGTGTTTAATACCAACAATCGTTTTATTTTTCAAATAAAAAAAATACAGAGAAAATGTACAAGAGTTATATAAGTGACACGCAGTATGACACAAATTGTGAAAATAAACATTCGAGTATGCAAATACTTGAAAAAAAAAATATCGTTATATTTAAATATACACAATACTCAGAGTAAGCGGTACTTATGCGAGATAGAATGTAATATTGGTAAAATCTTTTCACCTCACGGATTATGAAAAAAACAGTAAAAAAAAAATATCACATGTTTTGTGAAAAAATAAAAAAAACAAACAACAAAACAGAATATAATGATTTGTATAGATGACATATTTAGAAGATTATTTTGTTCTGAATAGTGAATAACTCACAACCATACATACATAATAGCAGTAAAACAATTTAAAAGTATATTTTTTTTAAATAAATGCCACACACACATACAAAAAGAAATACATATTAATATCACGAATAAGTTTTAATTCGTGTTCAGTGAAAAAAAAAAAAAAAAGTATTAAACAGTTTGAGTCTGGGAGATTAGAAAACCCCTTGTCATGTTGACTCATTGGAAAATTAAATTAAAAGAATCGAATTACATTTTTTTAATGTTTTTTTAACTCCTTTTCATCTTTCATTTGTTCTACAGAATTATAACAAATGACTTAAAAACATTCTAATTCATTCTAATTCACAAACTCCTCATTTTTCTTATGATAAAGAAAATAAAATTCCTTCTCAGTATTTACAGGTAAAAATACATATTCTTTTTTTCTTTTTTTTAAGATAATACTAAAAATTGCACATTTGTTGAAATTACTGAAATCCCAGCACTGCAATGAACATATTAATCATTTGTTGCATTTTACTTGCATTTGATCCTCATTAGGTTTTATGGGATAATCAAGAGTACACTTCGTCCTATACCCTAACTCTAACTATAAAAAAAAACCTTTTTATAAGGTCTTTTTATAATATCCGTAAAATATTTTTCCTCTTAAAATATTTTTAAGATCATCATCTTTAAGATATTTTCATTGAAAATTAATTAAATAAATAAATATATTAATTACGAAAACATATCAACATATAATCATCTATTTTGTAATTTCTTTAACTATTAATTCACCGGTCTTAACTATATTATGAAGCGTTTTACGTGAATTGAGAATCATTTAGAACCATTAAGAGCCGCCGTACACCTGTTTAAGATATAAAACACAGTTTTAATGTCTTTGAGAAAAACACACGACTAGTTTCGTAACCCCGAGAGAGGGCATTTACAAGTCGACTTGTAAATACCCTCTCTCGAGGTTGCGGAACTAGTCGTATGTTTTTCTTAAAGATATAAAAACTGTGTTTTATACCTTAAACAGGTGTACGGCTCCTCTTAATGGTTTCAACTATCTTATTATGTTTAACTTCTTGGAAATTAGTTTCATTGTAACTCCTTTCTAAAGTTACGTTACGTTACTTCTTGGAAATTAGTTTCATTGTAACTCCTTTCTAACGTTACGTTACGTTACTTCTTGGAAATTAGTTTTATTGTAACTCCTTTCTAACGTTACGTTACGTTACTTCTTGGAAATTAGTTTTATTGTAACTCCTTTCTAACGTTACATGAAGTGGATGCTTTATAAAAGCCCCAAAGCCGTGCTTTATTTTTCTTCCGTTATTCGGATCTTTTACATCTTAATCTATCTTGAATATTTATATAGTAAAAAGTCTGAAACTTTGCGTAATAAACGTGAACGCATTGCAATTTCAATTCTCAAAATGGATTTTGACTTATTATTGATAGTCTTAATAATAATAATTCCAAAATTGCGATAAGAAAGAAACTGTTATCAAATTTTATAGAACAATCGACAGACAAATTTGTATGTTAACAGTTAAAATATAATAAAGAAACTAACTAAAAATTGTAAAAATAAAAAGTTTAACTTATTTTTCTCAAAGGTTATATTCTAAAATATAAAATTAATACCGAAAGTTATGATTTTCAACTCTTGATAATAATTTTCTGTAATTCTACAACT
>JAFIDM010000004.1:42105671-42135628 GCA_023159025.1 Thereuonema tuberculata | reverse complement strand
GTTATGATTTTCAACTCTTGATAATAATTTTCTGTAATTCTACAACTATAATGAAAACTAAAAAAATCAGGAATAAATATTGGTCTTTCTAAATCGCCTCATTATTTTGAATTACCAAAATTTTGTGTAATTTATAAAGTTGGACATATGAAAGTACTGTTTTTCATATATCAGAAAAAATGAAAAACAGTACTATTTATGTCCAACTTTATAAATTACAATTATTAAAAGTATAATTTATAAATTATAATGCATTTTAAAACTAGAAATACAATGATTTAGCTTCTATTTCATAAAATTTCAGATTTTTAATCACAATAGGATTTAAAATGTAATAAAAGTTGCAACGGAAGGAAAAAAAAAGCACAGGCGGTTTTAGTTTTAAAAACAAAAGTTGAGTTAAAAAACAAATCTTTATTTTGCAGACAGTAGAGCAACTGAACGATCAACAATCGTCCATATCACAAAGAACACTGTAGCCACAGTAAATAATAATAACGAAATAGAATTCCAAAATTTTCACTTATTTTTAATTACACTAAGTTTCTTTTCTCACCGTTTTGTTATAAGATAATTGAAAATCCAATAATAAACGCTTTGGCACAAGAAACTTAATTACTTTTTAAAGTAGCAGCGGTCAAGCGCATGTTGAAGCAAAATGCGAGATTAAAGAGCGTTTTGAAATTGAAAAAAAAAAAAAAAATGTTGGTTGGACGCTAAACTTAAATCCGAAATCCTTAAGGTTGGGCAACCGCAGAATCGAGGTTTTAATGTAATTAAGACATTACAACGGGTTAACAAAACATATATAAAAAAAAAAACATTCCCTGAAATCATACAAAAACAATAAAATTCATAAAAATGCATTCAATAATTAAGCTTCAGAATAAAAAAAAAGGTTAAATTCCTTATTAAAAATAGATTTGAGATGAAGAGATTTGAAGGAATTGAATTTTTAATATTTTCTCAATTACTGAATTCATTTCTTGTATATAAAGTTCGGAATTTAATTTCATCTTTCTTCCTAAAAAAAAAAATAAAAAAAAAAAAAAAATTCATTCAACCTGATTAGATAGGAAAAAAGAAAGCCTGTCTGTAAAGACTTGTAACCTCTTTTCTCTTGGAAGATCGGTTGATAAAAATTGATTGAGATAAGAGGTCAATTCCGCTATTGACAGAAAAAGCAGGAAAAATTCAGGTTTATTAAAACTTTTCAGATAAAATAGATAAAGAAATGTTTACTTGTTTTATAATTGAATTCAATGAGATTTTTAGGCCTTTCTTCCTTTCCGCTTCGATTTTGTAGGTCCTAAATACAGTAGAGCCCCGATTATCCGCGGTGCGGATTATCCGCGAGTGCCGCGAAAATTTTTTTTAATTACGAACCTCAAAAAAAAAAAACAATTTTAATCCAAACCAACAACAGGGAAAATACAATAGGCCCTACAGTGCGAAGGTCGAAAATTACTGACAGGTTTTTTGTGCATCGTAATCCTATAGGCCTTCTCGGAATTTGTGGATGCAAACGTAGAGCAAAGGTTTCTGCTTTACTGTACATATTTTAAAAGTTTTACACATGTTTTTTATACAATAAAACGTAGTTTTTAATGGTGCAATATTTTTTTCGTATTTACACCTCATTTTTAGTCTTTTTTCGGGTTATCCGCGAAGTCCTTGCCACCCAATTCCGCGGATAATCGGGGCTCTACTGTATATGTTAACTCAGGTGCCCAAAGTATTGTTGGCGATAACCACGCGAAATTAGCCTAAATAAAGTTGGAGTTTCATAAATGAATTAATCATATGAGTCCTAAGACATTGCTTCCACAAAAATTCTGCAGATGGCAGCAAGAGTTATTGCAAGTCAGAAATGTGAACTGATGTTACAAGATTCACTCCTGAATTGTGCTTTCATTTAAATGCTCTTCTAAATCAAGACTAAATACGGAAAATTTCCACTCACAACCTCCGGAAATTATGAAATGCGGATAAAATTATAACTTCTCTTATCTAACTGCTTTTAAAATCAATTTTCATAATTTGTCTTCTTATACAATAAAAAAAAGATATTATCAGTTCATATTCTTCTCACTATATACTTACATTTTTTATTTCATTATTAATTTATTTCATTAAATATATAAAATAAAGAATTATTTTTCTATTCTAGAAACTACAGTAAAACTGCAGTAATTTTTTTTTAGATTGCAGTTTATCAAATGGCTAATCCTGACAGAAATTTATTCTGATTAGGGAATGTTCTGGAACGTTTCCAATTTATTAAAAAAAGCAAAGAAAAATGGACTTCCAATACTTTTGGAAAACGATAAAACTAACAGCTTTAATATACAAACTGTATAGGCCTTTAATAAAACCCTTTTAAAGCCCTTATAAAAGTGAAAAGGCAACTCTGCAAGAATCGAACATTCAATCTTATTATTAAACCAACGTTAGAAAATCAAAAGGACTGAATACTAATATAAAAAAAAAAGCAAATGATTTTTTTTTAAATAAATTTCAAGCTATTTGAGACAAGATATCAAGCTAATATAAAACTTTAAAAGCTGTGGAGATTTTTTTCATATTAAGTTTTCTTTGGGTTGGATGCTTGTTATTCTAACCATTTTATCCACATTCTTTATATATTTTCAAAAGAAGATATTTCTTTCTTATTTGCACTGTCTCATTGAAAGACTATCGTAACGAAATCTACAAATAAGTGTTTATAATTTACCAAAAACAAAATTATAAGTTCAACTTTAACATGTGGAATGAATATTTATCAAAAATTGAATAACAAATAAAAAATATCGCAAACATTTAGAAAAAAACAACAAAAACAAATATTACGATAAGTCAGAACGTTTCGATGAGCGGAAAGCTTCAAGATCATCTTCAGCTGAAAAACTGCCAAAAAAAAAGCAGAAATCCTGCAGTTTTCCGCGAATCGAAACGTCCTGGCTTGTGATAGTGTTTCTTGTTGTTGTTTTTGAAATGTGTGAGATATTTTTTTATTCGTTATTCGATTTTTGAAAAAACCAAAATTACACAATTTTGAATAGATGTACTTTTGACATTCAATTGTGGTGGTTTTTTTTTTTTTTTAAATTTTTGACGAGATATTATATTCTTCTCTTGAATATTTTAACTCCTTTGCAAATTAAAAAAAAAAAAAGTCGTGTGTTGCAGAAATCTATAGATTAGCACTTTTGCAATGGGTTATGTTAAAAACAGCTTTAGGGCCTTTGATCGTCATGAAATTGTTACACACAATCTTGCTGCACACTAGGTTTCATGGAAATTGCTTCAACAGGAGTCGAGTTGTTTCATAATTACTGCAAATCAAACCTTATGAAACACACGAAACCAGAACAGTCCATGCAGATGAACAAAAAATAACTTTGGGTTATGAAATATCCTAATATTAAACTACACATTTGGATGGTCTTTTATTTCTAGATTGTTAGAAACTTCATAAAAATTATCCTAAAGTTCTTATGTTTCTAGAATGTTCGGTAACCAGTACCGGTATCTATTTGGGTCATTGAATTTCCATTCAAGGAGAATGGGCAGATCTGCCCCACCACTGTATATCGATAGGAAAGATCTCCATCAATAGAACATTTTTTATCCTTACGACTTGTCTCAATTATTAGTCCGTTCGGAGTTATGTAAGTCTAGATATGACTTATCTAGTTAGCGTCGTAATTCCCGGATGTATTAATTAATTATCATTTAATAATTATTTTCAGTGTTAAAATTAAATGTGGCCAACGCACATATTAAAAGATAAAAAGTTAAAACATTAAAAAGATTAAAACCTACAGTTTCACCTCGACACCGCGAGTCTTGCCAACGACTCGCGCTGTCGAGTTGAAACTGTAGTTTTTAATCTCTTTAATGTTTTAACTTTTCATCTTTTAATATGTGCGTTGGCCACATTTAATTTTAACACTAATTACTGGACGCACGTTAAACTGCTTTATTGCTTGAATAATTATTTTCAGTAACGGTAAATATTATTTTCATTTTTTACATGTAAATAATTATCATTTACTTGAAATAAATGATAATATTAATTATTAATTACGTGTAATAATTATTAAAAGTTAATTAAATAATAAATTCGAGAATTATGCTGTCAACTAGATAGCCACATGTAGACTTATATAACTCCGAACGGACTAATAATTGAGACGAGTCGTAATAATAAAATATGTTCTATGTAAGGAGATCTTTCTGTAGGTATATATCTTATCACTATACACGGGTGGGGCAACTTCCCATACATTTTTGCCCATTGTCCTTTATTTGTGTTCAGCTGGGATTGGATTGATTGTATTTTCCCCTTGACAATCTTAACCCTTAAAATACTAATTTGAAATAAATAAAATTATTCGTCGGATAGCCTTACATTGAGAAAGCGAAGTAGTTGGTGTGAGAAAAAGTCCAAAATAATATTGTCCTAATGCTAATTATTTTTAACCCTACCTAATATAAAAAATTGAAAGAAACTACTTTGGATAATAGTTCCAAAATTTTCAGCTTAAACTTCCTTATTGTAAAAATGCTGAGAAATAATTTTAATACACCTGAAGATGTGTAACATGATTTACTTAGTGAGCGGTTCACAAATATTTAAAAATTAAAATCTATCAATATAACAAAAATTATTGTTTTACCATAACAGAAATTTTTTTAAAGAAATTCTAAATTGCATTAATTTTGATATAATTAATAATTTTCTCGGTAATTTTTTTTTACATTAAGATTTCCTGCTTAACATTATAAGATACTAACATATTATTAACATGGATAACATATTATTTCAATATAACATTATAGTAAACAACGTTTTGTAAAATTATCACTTTCTAGTTTAAGGTTATTGAGTTTTGTCGTCATACATACTTTCATCTTAAAGATGTTATATTTTCTTAAATCATTTACGTAACATATACCTATTTATATTCAGAAAATACATTTTAAAATTTTTGATAAAATTCAGGACATTGAATGCGATCATTTTTTAAGCAAAATAAATCGAAGTAAACTTTTAAATTTAAATTGCTGAATTTCTAATTAACTTTTAAGAATATCATATCAACATTTAAGAATTCTGTGTTAGTAAGACAACAATGATTTACACAGGGAATATAAGAGTATTTGACAAAGCACTTATTTTTGACGACTTATTTCAAATGTCAGTCATCATTAACATTAATTACATTAAAAAATTAAAATCTCAATATTTTGAAATATCTCAAGAAGGGGGCTTAATGAAAGATGAAAAATAATTTAACACGCATTAAACACTTCAAGAACATCTTAAGAGTATATCTTGTAAAATTCCAAAAATTGTAAAAATTTGAAATATATATTTATATTAAGAAACGACTCAGAAAAATACATAGTAAAATCTTTAAAATACATATTTAACAATCACAACGATTTATGTATATATATATAAATTTATATATAATATATGGATTAAGCAAAAATCCCAAAAATTGTTCACAATATAAAAACTGGAAGATAGAATAAAATGGAAGCAAGAGTCTGTTTTAATGGTTCAATGCTGACACTTGTTTTATGAGCCAATAATAGGCCTAACAACGATAAGATAGAAATAGGTTTAGAAATGGACTTAATTTTATTGCCTCCTTTTTCAGCCATTTTGAATTGGCTTTCAAAAGCCGAACTGGCATTGTTTTCATAAGGTCTTTGTAAGAGAAGTAGGTAAGAAATGGAAAGTTGAAGTATCAGTCAATGAAATAGTAGTTATCACAGAATAAAAGATATTATGAGAAAAAAAAAAAAAAACACATACACAACCTCACACATGCAAAGCAGAATCACAAGTGAAAAAAAAAAAAGCAGAAATGTACAGCAAGATCTTATCACCCCAAATACCAAGAGAGAAAGACTTCGTAGGTATATTACAGATACTGTGTTTCAATTAAACTGGTGTTTAAGTTTATTTAGTTCAAGTTGTCAGCAATTAATTAGGAGAAAAACCATCCTGAGAGGATAACACAGAGTAACGTTCGGCAGTTACCAGATATTAAAAAACAATTCTAGGCAAAAACTATTGCTATTTGAACACGTATTTTGTTCACTGTACAAACTGGAAGAGCATCAAAAAGGTATCAAAAACAATTAGTTCGCTGCAACTCAGAAGTTACGCCACAGCAGATATATCAAGATAAATACTGAAATACAAACACAGTTCAGCAGTCACACTGGCTGCCAATAATATATTTTTAATAATTCACAGTGGTAGACATTGGTAACATGCTTGGGCTGACAGATACCGTTTGCTAAATTTTGCTTCATGAGCTAACTCATTCGGTTAAAACATTTCTGTCATCTTAGACTAAGATTATTTTTAATATAATACCTTAAAATTATTATTATGAAATTAGGACATAATTAAGTTAAACAGATATAACAGGATGTTGAATTTTCAGCTAATACGAGGCAGCAAAGTAGCTGGTTATACCGTAGTAAACGAGTAGCAATATCGTAACAATATCGTAACAAACTATATCTGAAATAACTCTTCACCGGGTTAACTGTACGATGTCATTACAGAATATGTTTTAAAAAAACATTATCTTTAAACTTTATTATCTTCAAGGCAAAACCATCTTCTTGATTCTTCTTGGCACTTTTTAGGGGTGAACCCCGTATAAAACCTCTCAGGCAGACTATCTCCTGGAAACAACGTCAAAACTGCGTAAGTTTCGACTGAAATTGAGCAACAATAACATCAAGAATGGAAAAATGAAAAAGAAAAAGCAGTGGACTAAATAGGAAGAACAGGAAGAAATAGAAAGAGGATTCATACACCAATGAAACGAGAGAAAGTCAAAGCCTTTTGTCAGTCTATACCTAATTTTCTTTTTTTTTTTCGTATTTTCAAGCAGACATTCGTCCTGAAATGTAAGTAACTCCAAAACTTATTCAATAAATTTTCTTCATACTTTATTCGTAGGTAACATAGGTTTAATAGACTATCGTGGTTTAAACATATTTAATCATTCCTTCCAGAAAATTCCATACGTTTTCTAATATGTATGAACCCTGGTTGGAAACTGCAACTTGATGGTTTGCTTAGCAAGCAAATATACTTAAAGACAGCCCAAGAGTTTGACACGGAATTCGCCAATTAAGAGAGCTAAGAGTAATCGAATATGCCGTAAAAGGGATTGACGTAGGAAAAGCCTTTAAATTCTTCCCCAGTCATATTCATCATGACGATTTGGTCAGGGGGGGTGAGGTCCGTCTTAGCAGTCGTGAAGATGGGGTCAAAATTTTCAGCTGCACGTGGGTTTTTCTGTAGAAGGAAAAAGAAAAAAAAAACAGGAACAAAGAAATAAATATCTACAACACTAATGACAGGGAAAAAAGCTTTTAAAAATAATAAATAAAAATAATAATAAATATAAACTACATTATAAACAAATTAAGCAAAGAAATCTTAAAAGTAAAAAATAAAAAAAAAAATATCAAATTTTTAACTTATAATAGACAGAAAAGCAAATAAAATATATAAACACAAAAGTAACACTAATAAGAAATAAAAAAAAGGCATGCAAAACATTGACAAATTTTGGAAAAAACATAAATAAAACAGTTCTACGTTCAGTAGATGCAGCAACCTTTTAACATACTACTGATAAAAAGACATGCAATATTATTAAAAAAACAACAACATGCAGGGAAATTAAAAAAGAGTCAAAATAAAAACAACAGGTTATTGGAAACTTTGCAGATCACACTTGAATGTTAAAACAATACATCTGAATACACGAATTTCAAATATGAAAAGTAAGCTCTGCTAGAAAACTCACGAAAACTAAATGCAAATTCTTTCGACAAAAGAAAACTGATAGAACGGCACTGTATGAATATTACAAATAATGTAATAATAATATTTTTTTGCAATGTCCCACTATTTAAATTCAACAGGATATTTATTAAATGTGAATCTTCTTCAGGAATGAGTTCAAGATCCAAAAAAGCAATAACTAAAATCTTGAAGATAAGGACATATCCGATTTAGTTTCTAGTATATGCATGAAGTAACTGGGCCAATGTTAATGAAAACTGCTTCATAGCGAGATCAATTAAATTTAACTATCATCTTCAAATTTTATTAAGATTGAATGAAAGCTCAGGACTCTTAAGGTTAATTTTTCTACAAACTTTTCACAGATAATATTACCACCATATGGAACATATTTTCTTGTGACTACCTTGAAAAACTGAAAAGCAAACGCACCTCCTTGTTGCCATGATTTACCATATGTATAAATTAACATCGCTGGTCCAATTCAATACATTACTCGAAATGGCAGATGCTCTGGAAACATGATAATCCATTTCCGTCTCTTGAGGAGGGCACTAAGGCGATTAACGAAGCATATAGTATCATAGTTGGTAATGGAGAAATTTTCAAATAAAGAAATGGCAGACATTTACCTCTTGCATGGATATGTCAATTCAATGGAGAAGACGACTAATGCAGTGAAGAATATTTTAAGTTAAATATTTAAATAAGCTCGTTTAGCTTCATCATCAGACGAAAATACATTTCTAAATACCACTGAATATCGAATCTCTTCAATTTGAATATCTTCTAAATATCGAATTTCTATTGTTGTCTTCACATGGACAACAACAACAACAAAATTAAGATGTAAGGTACAGTATCTAAATTTGGAACAGTTCCTGATTGTAATCTATCAAGTAAAAATGAAATTCCACAGACTCCATAAACAATTTCAAAAACGAATTGTAGGTGGTTTGCAAATCCTAGCGGATCGAGGATTTCATCAAGGATGAATTCTCCTTGATGAATCTTCCTTATTGATGAAGATTCTAACATCAGCACTCAAAAGAACACAGCAGTTAAAATATATGATTGCTCGAAGTTTTTTGAGCCAACTAAAATCCACATCTTAGTTAACGAGTTCAAGAATAATGATATTGTTTCACTCCGAGTCATTATGTTTGGATCTGAAATATTGATACTCCTGATCAGCAGTTTCTTTTAGTGTTATTAGCTGATGAATCTAGATTCAATTGAATGGTGAATCATTTTTCACAATACGCAACTATTATCTCACCAATATACCTCAATTCAGTATTAATGTAAGAGGACAACAAGTAACAGATCAAGCAGGCCCCAGGCTCCCAGCGATTCAGGACCAGTGGGACTCAAGGTCCTATGATCGGACCGATGCCCGCCCGCCTTCAACTTCCAAGTGAGAAATCCAGTACCCATTTGGCAGAAGGTTGGGTAAACCGTAGGGTCCATCTGAAGGAGAAACAACTGTGGAAAAAATCTCCAACCACCACCGAGAATTGAACCCTGGCTCCTCCAGTTCACAGAGACTAGACCACTCGGCTACTGGACCCATCTTCCTGGACTTAATTCACTTTTATTTTATATCTGAAATCCAATGTTTTCTCAATTAGAATGCTTCATCAACTTGTTGAATATCTAAAATCTTTTGAATGGAAAAACAGATCTAGATCCAACAAAGCCTGGCTAAAGTTCAGGTACACAATCTTGTAAAGGTAAGCATACAGTTGCTTACAACTGAACTTAGATTTACATTTACACGAAACTTAATGATAACTTCCTTTAAAGAATAAATCCAGTCTTGAAATGGGAACCTGGAAAGCTTACATCTTCGAAAAAGAAACTTGATAAAACAGGACTGTGTATTCAGTGAAATACAAAAGCTCAAATAACTTAAATAAATAAGTAAAGCTAAGATAGAAAAACTGCAGCACTGACTAAGCAGATTTTCACTTAAGAAAAGTCAGCTTTAAAGACTCATTCAAATAAGAATGTTATTTATTACTTATTGCTACAAAGTTGTAATTCGTTCATGTTTAAAATAGCAATATCGTCAGAGAAAGTAATGCAACATAAGTCAAAGTCCAGCAATAGCATGAAGTAGTCCATGAAGTAGCAACACTTTATCCCTAAGGATTGTTTCTATCACTGATAGGAAGTTAGAATTGTTATAAGCATTAATCAAGATATACGAAATTAGTAAAGCAATACCAGCTTCTGGAATCTATTTTGCCACCAGTGAATTAAGAAAAGCTCTGGACGATGACTATATTTCATCAGGATGTTCTGTCAATCAAAATATCATCATATCTCAGAACTTTAAAATGCATTTTAAATCTTCAAAATTGGCATTATTAAGTTCTTAGTAGCCTTCAATGAGAACAATGAAATGTGCTACAGGCCATTGAACTTAACATATAAACAATCTGTAGAAGCAAGCCAAAGGCTGAAGATACTCTATTTCCCAAATCTTAACAGGAATAGTAAGCCGGACTTACGGAGAGCCAGGTTTAGGTCTTTGAAGTAAGTTATAGTTTTTGAACTTTTCCATAATGAGAAAGTTTTATAGTAAGAAACAATCCTATTACCAGACAGCAAGAATCTATGATTTCAACCGTTCAACAATAAAAAAAATTCCTCCAACTCATTTATTTACGTTTGGAATCGGTTCAAAGAATAGCTGAGAACTTTGGTAAAGCCACATTTTAAAACAGAGAATGTTGAAAATGAAATCTATACAAAAATCAAAACACCCGTTGTCAAATGTTTAAAATATGTTCTGGATTTTTTTTTGAATTAACCCTTGTTTGCTATATGTTTGAATAATGATAATAATTTCTTTAAACATTACATAGCTGCAATTCTATCCTCATATCTTCAAATAGCTATTTGAAGTTTATAGTAGTTATTTAAAAAAAAAATATGATTGAGACATAACTACTAAAAATGATTCTTTTACAATCTGTTATAATCCTTGTTTTAATCTTTTCAAACATATTATTTCGAAGACTATTAAAATTCCAATGAAGACATAAGTAATTAAGCTATTTTTAATTTTTTCAAAGTGGAGTGTTATAAGAACTCCCCTTGTATGTTATAGCATTCAAAGTGGAGTGTGACATAAAGAAAAGTCAAGTAGACAATTTTTCTATTTCAATTATTTAAAGCCAAAGATATCATGTTATCTATCAGAATAAAGCAATCATAAAATTCTTGACAACGTCTGTCATAAAAAATCTCAAACCATCATTTCATAAGTATACTGAAATAATGAAATTTCTGCAAAACACTACAAAATAAGGTTGGAGCTTTTTAACTTGTTATAATTAAGCACATTATGTTTTCTGTACATCACGGGCCTATAAAAATGTAACTAGAGCTCATATAAAAGAATCATGTTAAGTCGACATAATTCAGTGGAAGCCTAAATGAAGAAATTAAAAATCAAAGCGTGATTAAAATTAAGTGATTAAAAGAAAGATCTAATGAATTGTAGGTAAGACTGCAGGAATTCTAGGTAAACATATTGAAACAATTAACATTAATTATTTTATCTTATGTGAATTTGAGCAATAAGAACAAATTGATGAGCTTTAATAAACAAGAAAAATCATAACATAGTGTAATATTTCCTGTTGAAACTCCCACCAACTCATAAATAAGGTTTTTTTAAAAAAAAAAAATCTTTCTACATTCTTATAAGATTTGTCTTTTTCTCTTAAGTGCTTCGAAAATTGAGAAATTTCTTATAGAAATTTAAAAAAAAAAGTTCTTAATCCTACGAGAATTGGAAAGTGCCGACAAATATTTTAAAATAAATAAATATTTCCCAGAAAGTCACATT
This sequence comes from Thereuonema tuberculata, assembly GCA_023159025.1. Lineage (NCBI taxonomy): Eukaryota > Metazoa > Arthropoda > Chilopoda > Scutigeromorpha > Scutigeridae > Thereuonema > Thereuonema tuberculata. Next base: position 42,123,911 of record JAFIDM010000004.1, on the reverse strand, counting down.
ACAATGATAAAAGTTTGAAGTATGTTACGAATGTAAAAGATATTCACACTAAATCTGAAAATCTTAACCTTGTAAATTCAGAATATAGCTGTGTTTATTTATATATTTTAGGAAAGCTGTTCCAAAATATCTCTGCCAGTATCTATTCAATAACAAGTGAATGAGGTACAGATAAGCAAATGTATGAACAGGTGAATTCCAAAATGGTAAGTCATCGAATTAAACAGTGAAAAACATAAATTACTTAATGTCAGCCTTGATGTTACTATGAGATCTTTTACCATGTAATGGAGGTCAGAAGACAAGACCTTTCATATCCCACATCAGGAATCATCACCATTTAACATTATTTCAGGTAGATTATTAGTAATCATGCAAATTAATTCTAAAAAAAAAAAAAACAGTAAAAGTTTTTTGTTTACTGACTGTTTTAACATAAAATTAAAATAATGCTTGAGTGAATTTTAGACTTTTTTCAATCTGGATAGGATGCATTTAAAGAACAATAGCATATCAACTGCAATTTCAAGCAATTTTGAAAAAAAAAATCCTTCAAGGTTTTGACTACTTTATTTTTAAAGTTTATTTTCAATTCAGTTCTGTATCCGAACTAATAAATGAAACCATCTTGATTATATACATCTGAAATAATGTAGGGAATAGACCATCCTACAAAAATACTATCCTGAAACATATCACTCTTATTTGTAAAAATATATCCTACATCTATTCATTAATATTTATGTAGATGTATGTCGTAATTTAAGCATATAACATCATTATTTTATTTTAAATTATTTTTAATATTTATATATTTCGGCGAACTAGCAAAGTGGGGGGAGGGGCAAAGTCTTTCCAGCTGACCATCCAAAAAAACGAAAGAAAAGGGGATCTGTTCTACACATTTCAAGATTTTGGATGCCTCTTAGCCCTCTCCTTATATATGCCTATGAAGGAAATGCTGGGATCCTTATGTCCTGTAATCCGAAGGGTCAAGCAGGCCTACTGTGGGACACTTTAAGTTTAATATTATTTACATTAACAAAAATATGTAGCTCGTGTAAATATATATTTTAAGATAAAGTAGACTCCCTCTTAACTGGCCTCAGATCAACCGGCTGCCCACCTGCTACTCTGTGACTCACGTATTCACGTACATTTTTCCTTAAAACTGTCCAGTACTGTACAACTTTCTTTTATTACTTTAGCAAATGTGTGTGTTTGTTTCGTAAATTTATATCTAGGATGAAAGAATGTATTGTTTTTGGTTATTGTGAAATGTGCCTGTGACATCAAATATATGAGTGTGTACTGTAACTTGTACATACTGTAAGTAAATAAATTTTTATTTTGCAAAAATTATATAATCTTTGTCTCTTTTATTGATCTTTTTCATAGAATTAAACAATAGAAGTACTTTAATTCAGCTAAAAGCTAATTTAAATATATTTTCAATTTGACCAGCCATTTTGCCAACCGGTCTATGGTCCAGTCCCAAGCTGACCAGTTAAGAAAGAGTCTACTGTAAATTATAGTAATATCTGTATTTTTATATTTTTTATAATTTCAAATGCTTTGAATGATCTGGTAATTCTGCATTATGTTAAATATCATTCAAATAGTAATAATTGTTTTGATTTCTATAGTAAATTTCATAGTGACTGACTGAAGACTTACAATGAAGATAGGAGTAGAAAACAGTAAATGATTCCAATCTAGAATGAACATTTCAAACGTCTAGAACAGAAAAGAGAAGAAGTACAGTGCTCAGAAAATTCCATGAATGAAAAGGAATGAGTTCTAGTTCTTTAGTCAAAATATAAATTAGTTGTCATTCTAGTTACTAAAAAGAAAGAAAAGAAATGCTAAAGTTTCAGTTCCTCTAAAAAGAAACTATAAAATTTCTTTTAATTCACTTTTACAACCAAAAAGAAAAAAAAAAGAAAACAGGCAAACACAATTTCTTTGTCTTTCAGTGTACTCAGAGCAGGATCCCAAAAATAATGTCCTCTTACTTTAATATTACAAAATTAAATTTGTAAATATAAATTTGAATAAACTTGTCCTAATTATTTTAAAGGTTAAACCGTTTTGAAAGGACTAATGATTCTAATAACAGTCTAATTTCTGCTTTCAAAATCTAAGTTTAATGAAATAATTATTAGAATTTCATTGGTTCAATGATTGAAAACATCTATTTTTTTTAAAAAATGGCATAAAAAGAAGAAAACTAAAACAGATTCTGAAATGTATTACATTTTAATGTGGGCTTCTTTTTTTTTTATTAAAAACCATTGAAAACTGAGCTTTTTCCAAATCACTTCAGGAGAAATCAAGGCTTTAACAACAATGAAAGAAATATTTTGAGAGGAAGGATTGGTAAGTTACAAGTTGATATGGAAGAAGGATAAAGAGTCGAGCAGCATATTGCATAGAGAAATGGAAGGAAACAGATACATTAAATCAATTCTTCTTTTGGCATCTTGCTCAGAAATCTACAGCTCTCTGTGTATTCTTCATGTTTCTTCACAAAGTCAATGTTGTATCAATTGGATTCTTTTATTAAAATAGTCAACTGCAATGATTATGTCTTATCATATTTGTAAGCTCATGAATACAGACTCAAATCTTCTCCCACTGCTGCAAACTTCAAAAAATTTTCCTAACATGTCACTAACTAAAAAAATGTTAACCGACTTGTAACATTTAAATTTCGACCAATTTATTTATTTATTTATTTATTTCCTTCCTTTTATCGAATTTGGCCAACTAGGGACCTCGTAACTAGCTTAACCTGACAACGTCAGGGCAAGGCTAGTGAAATTCAAGAAAGGGGGGACGAGAATTATATCCCGTCCAGGATAACCCTGAGATAGTAAGTCCCAGGTGGGAAACGGACGAAACACAGAAGAAGAAAGAAACAGCCATGCCACCACCGGGATTCGAACCCGGGTACTGGCGCATTGGCCACAACGGCAGCCCGCCGGCTAAACCGCACGGCCACGCCAGCACGGCTTATTTATTTATTTATTTATTTATTTATTGCTACAAGATATTCTCCATGATACCTTAAAATCTGAGATTTATCAAATTCCCTGCTCAAATGGTTATGTTTTCATGATTAAATAGATATTAAAAACAAGAAATCTTAGCATTCCTGTCAACTCTAATCAGAGAAACCCAAAACTACCTACTACCATTTGCACCTCATTGTCAAAAAAATCTCTGGATCTTTGAATAATGGAAGCCAAAGATAATGCTGTTAACATCAGTGATGAAATAGAAATAAGCAAGGAAAGTGTTTTCTATATTCAACTATCTCAAGAAAGGTATATTTCTTTATGCCAGGGCTAGAGACAGAATTACCTTTTTCTGATAATTCCTTTTTTACACAGCTTAGAAAGACAAGATAAAAGACATCATACAGAAACCAAATGTTACCCCATGCTATTTAGGCTAAACATATTCACAGATATTTAAAAAAATGCTTGTGATTTAAACTGAAATATCAGATTACTTAAAAATGATATTGTTCTAAAAAAAAAACTCTTTCATTAAATAAAAATAAGTTAGGAGATGGTCAAAGGTAGAAAAAAAAAAGGTCAATCAGCATTAACTTCATTCTAACTCAATAATGGCAAATTCATTGGCGGGAAAATGTATATATTCATAACATTTCAAATTATGAAGATAAAAAACAATTTCCAAGACATGCAGAATAGTGTAACAAAAGTAACTTATACTCCTGAAACATTTCTTTTAATAGAAAAATTTTTTTTTTTAAAAAAAAACAGCAAAAAAAAATTTCAAAAATGCACAAATACCAATCCATCTGAAATCGTAATGGAGTTACCATTTCCATTCCTAATCTTGCATGCAATTATCTCAGTTGTTTCACTTTAATTTTTATAAGAATATTTCTAACTTATACAAAATATAATAATTGCAATTCATCTACACCCATGGCTAAACTGTAATTTATTCCACTCAATTCATGAATGAAGTATTTTGCTTTTACATATAAAATTACTTATTTAGATCTTGTGTTACACATATAATTGCTTGTGTAATTGTGCTTCCTTAACCAAACTTACATCGCAATTATAATGTAGCATTCTCTTGCAATTAATATGTTTCTGTTCCTTCCTACCACACATCTTCTTTCATCTCAATCCAGTTTTTCTTCTTAACCTTCTTTTCATTGCTTTCTCGTTATCCTCAAAGAGGAATTCTGTTTCTTGATACTTGAAATCATATGTTCTCTCATTTAAATCTTTTTATTCTTCTTTTGATTCAATAATTCCTTGATGTTTTATTCCATCAAATTTTCATTTTCTTCTAAGACATTTACAGGTGTTCATCTCACTCCATACCATCTCAATCTTCATCTGTCTTTAAGGAGCCTTCTTTTTGACATTCTCTAAGGTGTCTGGTTCTCTTTGTTATTCATTTTATCTAAGCATTGTATTTTATATCTATCATAAACCTAACAATGCCTTAAACCCACCAAACATCTTATTTCACTTTATAATAACTCATGCAAAGTTATTCTTAAATTTCAAGAATATTTTTTAACAGTAATTTTGATACCATCAGTATTTTATTATTATTATGATTATTAATGATTTAATCATTCTTAACGATCTTTAATCAAGATATCCGAATTTATTTTCTGTCTGTTTTAAGAAGATGGAATTATTCTACATTAAATCTTTTCAGCTTTTTTAGAAAAAGTGCTTTTTTTTTTAGTTTTATTGTTATAAATCAAATTTACTCTTTTATATCTCTGACATTTTCTTAGTTGATGCTAAATCTGTCTGATAGTATACTAAGTTTGTTCAGTTAAGTACAGTGAATTTGGTGGTCTATTAAAAATTTTTGGTAATATGTTACCTTTATGAACTTTAGAATAAAGTAACTTTTCCCTTACTTCATTCTCGACCTTTTTTATTGAATTGTTCAGTTGTGATTATGATCTATGATTGTCTGACTAGAAAATTGATATAGCCTTTCTGGTCATTGTTTAATATCTAACAACTTTAACCACATTCAACAATTTTAAGATTTTTTGTTGTCAAAGAACAAAAGACATTAGAGCTGTAATTTAAAAAAAAAACTAAGGGTTTTGTACTTATGTAATAATAATAAGAAAAAAAATCAAAAATTTATATCTTTGCAAACATTAGGTGGAATAAAGCATAATTTAGCCACAGAGTATTTAAATAGTAATTATTATAAGTTTTAAATAGTAATTGTTATAAGATTTAAATAGTAGTTATTATAAGATTAACTTCCTGATTATTTCACTGTGCACTGACAAAAAAAAAAATTAAATTCTAAAACCAATTATTAAACTTGTTTTAAAAAGCTGTCAACAGGAATGCACTGTATCATTGCAAAATCCTAAATTTATATCAGATAAAGTTAAAATGTTAACAACATATGGAAGATAGGAAACTACAGTAGATTTTTAAGATTTAATTTATCACACACGCAATCTTACATATGTTTGTCTACTTTATGATCTATTAGTACTTTAAATCTACAGTAGTTTAAATAAATTAATCATAGTGTAGCCGTCATCTTTTCCTTACAACTGAATCCCTCTAATAACTTCAATTTAATGGTTTTCCTTTATGTGAAAGATGTTCATATAGATAAGTTTTTATTTTTAAGAAAGTTTAAGTATCATTTTAAAGATGCTTCATCTTCATGATTACCAAAAACTATTGAGTTTCATTTGAAAATATATACTATATCATAAACAGTTTCAACGTTAAATTATCAAACAGTACTAACTTCATTCTTTAACAATTTTTTTAAAAATAACATTAAGATCTAAAACACAGAGAGCTATAAGAAACGGTGTCAAATCAGTTAAACAAATTTTCAACTTAGTATTAACAAATGAAACTTCTTTTTCCTTTTATTATTTTTGCAAATAAAATTTGAGAGGAAAAATATATGCAAATAAGAATGTTTAATGTTTAGACTTTATTCAGAAGCATTTGTAAATTTTCAAATGCAGTAGAACAAAGTTAACAATTAAACTTAGATTGACGAAGGATAGGGGTGATTAGGTATGAATGCGGAATTACAATCAGTAGCTAAAATATCTTTGGATGGAATTTTAGGCTTGAAATAATCCCAAAACAAAACTCATGGACCAATATCACTGAATAAATCTCTTTAGATGAAATATCATGTTTAAATATAAAGACTTGTAAAAGGTTGCTATGAATCGAAGATCACTGTAATTGAGTCAACTGTTTTTTGTCAATTTATGATAAAATAAGTTTGATTTTCAAAGAGGTTTAGGTAAAAAAACTATAAATATCAAATGATACTTTTTATCTTTTGAGTTGGAGTATTGCTCTTGTGTTGGTTGTATTTTACCAGAACAATTTTCTTTTCTCACCTGAAATACTTAAATTTTATAAAATAAAAATAATTAAGTATTATAGAAAAAATAAAAATGAAAAATTGCTCTTACAATTTTGGGTTTAAAAGGTGGCTGTATTTCTCTGTTCTCAATCCTCTCCCAATCGATACGACGAAAAAATGGGTGAATACGGACATCCTCTTCACCCTTTGGTCCACAACCCAGTCGCTTGGCTGGATTTTTTGTCAAAAACTGTAATAAAGGTAAGATGATTTAGTATATTTCAAAAAGTGTCAAACATATAAACGTTCCTTATCCAAAAATTTAAAACCTTGCATTAATATTAGAGATAAACTTATCCATAATCGCAATTATGTCTGACCCCATACATTTAAGCGATATCATGTCTGACACTGCTTAATATCACTTCAGCCTAAGTATACAGCTTTTCAACATTTATCTTTTGATAAGGAATAGACCTGTAATAATAAGTCCTTCTTAATGCACTCTCAAAGAAGAAAAGACATGCTAACTCACTGGATGCTTTTAAGTATCCATTTTATTTTAGAATACCAAGATATTTTACGAATTCACTTTTCTGGTTGCCAAAATCATTGAATTTTATTGCATTTTGCAAACATTTAAGGTAAATTGTTTCTGCAAAATTAAATAAACATCATAATGAGTGCAACAGAATCTGTTAATTTCTCTGCTGTAACAACTCAGCAAAGATCTAACATTCTGAAATTTTTCATTACGGACAATTAGAGGAAGAACCTTAGCAGTGCAAATTTAGGGATCTGAATCTAGAGATCAAATGTTAATACAGTAGAACCTCATTATAACGGACCCTATTATAACGGACGTCGCTTATAATGAACAGTTTTTAAAAAAATTGTAATAATAATAAAGGATACTAATTTTTATCTGATGAGTTTTACAAGCGATTAAACATCGATCGAACAAACCCAGCAGAAAATAAATTATTTTTTCAAACCAATGAATGTAAGCAATCAATATGAACCAGGACCTTTTTGTTAAAGATTAATGCAGTATATATGTACACATCTTTTTCAAATCAACCTATTATGTTGAAGGCTGTTTTTTTATTTGATGTACAATAAACACTTTTTATAGCTAACTATTGTACTTTCATTGATATACACCCTGCTTCATTACACCCACATAAGAATTATTTGTTATAAACCGGACTTTCATTAAAACGGACAACCTTCAGCCCCTATTAGTCCATTATAATGAGGCTGTACTGTAGTGTAAATTTTTAGTTGAAAATTACCAATTACACTATTACTTATTATTTATTCAAAATTGCGCCATACTAAAGGGTTTCCAATAGGAAGCAGATGCAACCCATTTGAATGAATTGGTGTACACTGAGTTGCCAGTTTATCCATTTACCGTAAGAGAAATGGTCACCTAATAACTAGTAAATCAGTGCAATTAAAAACTTATCATTAAGATCGGTTTATTAAAAAAGTAAAATTTTTTAAGTCATTCTAATAAAAACCTCATTAACTATGTATATTATAAAAACATTGGATATCAAATTTTAAAAAAAAGTCATGGTTAAGAAAATATGATTTATCAAACATCCTGTAACTATACATTTGAATTGTGTAACTTTTGCATTGAAAATATTTATATTTATTTCTTGATATTTATTTTAACTTAACTCTGAATCAGTTAAGATGGCACAAATTGAACTGAACTGGTTGTAGCAAGAGCATCAAGCAGTCGAATAGAAGCTAGCAGTCAGACAATTGTTAAATTGTAATAGTAGTAAAGAATATTTATTAATGATGGTGAAATTGAATTGTTTTAGGGAAGGCTACATACATGGACTTTCCAAAGGTGGATTCTCCTATTTCGTCATTGTAAAGAGATATAAAGCACAGGGATTTACTACAGTTGTCGAAATGTTGGCTATGTGATATGTAGGAACAGAAATCTGGCACCAAAAGATCACCGATGTACACTGAAACTTCATAGTAATCGTTTACAGCCAGCTCGCTCCTCAACTAATTTACGATATGTGAAGAAAATTGCCCTCAAGGACAATCCCCTATGCAACGTGCTATGGCTTTGAAACTGGGAACATCACAGGGACCCACAGGCCATGTAATTCAAGAAAACCTGCAAACATGAAAGTAGCACAAAGGACAGCATTTGTATGAATGATTCACAAACTTCCCAGAACTATATGAATGTTATTTTACAGGTGAAAAATGGAAATTTGTTGTGATTAAATGAAGCATTAGTTTACCTAAATGATACCAACAAACCTCGGACAATATATTATCGCTCCAAAGCAGATAAAGAATGCTCTGACTTTATCAGAGAATGCAAGGAAAAGTTTTCAAAGAATTTCATGGTTGGGCTAGTTACTGTTCATGTGGCAAGTTAACATTGCATAAAGTTCCTGGAAAAGTGAAGGTAAATGCAGCCTATTTCCAAAAATATCTGATGAATCATATATATGATGAAGACATCCCCAGACTATTGAAACAGCATGGGAAAGATCTATCTGTATGGACAAGGCATCCAGCCATATTTCACAAACATCAATGGCTTTTTATGAACAAAAAGCACATGACATTGGAATAAGCATTATACCACTCAGCTAGGTTACTGTTATCCCCCAACACCTAACCAATAGATTACTGTGCCTTGGGATTACTTAACAGAGCATCACAAACTGTCAACAGTGGAAGGCCTTTAGAGAGTCTGTGTATAGGCTTGGGATGCAATACCTCAAGAGCAATTAAACTGCAGCCTTTTACAGTGAGCATTGCGGTGTCAAGCTATTGTTAGGAAGAAGAGATGCTACACTGCACACAACAGATGGTAGAGGAAAGGATTGTCCTAGAACTGCAAGCATTTCATTTTGTGTCATCTTAACTGATTCAACCCTCCGTATTTATTTCAATCAAATTATAAAAAAAAAAATCTTAAAATGAATTTGTAAAGATTTGTAAATCTTAATTTATAAAGATTTTATGTTTTTAGTTTTAAATAATCAAATGATTTAAAAATGACAATCAAGATGCTTAATCAAGAATACAGAAATATTAGAAAAATACAAAAATAAAAAGAATACAGAAATATTTTTAAAGGCAACTTTATGCATCCTATTTCTTTACTTTTAATATTGTAAATTTTTAAATGAAAATTACAGGTAATACATACATCACTGTTCTTTATTCAAAAATAAGCCTTTTGGAAGGATTTTTGTATAGGAAAACATATTCAACACATTTAAAGAATTCGGCAATTAATTCAATACTAGATTTGGCTCATTTTAGAGGCAGTTGCTGTCAGTAACTTACTTGAGCAAATAGATAAATCATTATAGTACTAAATGCTCAACTGCAGCTTAAATATTAAGCATTAATCAACCATCAGTTGCTTTCAAGAAAAGTCCAAGTTCTCAAGACACCACAACACATTTTAATTGGGGTAAACTATGAACTTAGGCTTCCACTAGTAATTTCTCTTAGATAACTAAGAAAATCAGTATTTAAGGAATTGTGAAGATGACTCTGAATCTAGGAATAATTGTCTGAGAGCAGAATAATATAAAGAGAAAGAAGATATCTGAAAGATAAGTCTATCATATAAGTTTCTCAAAAGTTGAATTGCTGTTTATTAAAATTTTCCTTAAAAACATGAAATCTTACCCCTTTACAAGCTTCTTTAGCCTCCTTAGACAGAGACTTGGGATATGATACATTATGATCTGTAATGGAAGCAAACAGCTCTTCTTCATCTTCTCCATCAAATGGAGGCTAAACACAAAAGAAAAAACAATATGATTAAAAAAAAATTATGTAATGGCATGTAAAGCTTTGCTACATTATTCAAATACTCCTATGTAAAACCATGAGTAAGTCCGTAATGTTAAATTAGGACGAAATATCGGGTATGAGTTTTTGAAGTAAAGTAAAGTATTATTTCTTTGCTACATTAGTTAAATTAAAATTCCTGTACAAAAACTTAATTTAATAGAAGCAAATTTTTTCTCTTTGTGATGATTCTCATGTACATACGAGTTAGTTTCTGATAGTATTCCAATTCTATCACATATTTTTTTCGCATTCTCGAAGATCAACTAATTAATTTTAAATCTACGACCATCATTAATTCTTAAAACTGTCGCTATTTTAACTTGTATTAAAACTTGAAGAGTTTAAGGACTGAATAGAAGCCCATTTAAGGCTTTCAAATATCAAAGAATTTTATTTTCCTACATAAAGGTAACTAAAAAGAGAAAATACACAGTTCTTTCAACATCAAAAGATTACACAAACAAAAAGTAAAAAGAGAATTCTTCCACTCAATAGAAAATTTTTTTTAAAAATTGAAGACAATATCAAAACTCAGACTAGGTATTTAAATAGTGAATGCAAAAATCCTACATCACATCTTTGTTAATGAGCATTAATAAAGTAGCAGGTAAAAGTTTCAAACGTATACATTTAGAGGACAAAAGAACTATCTTGTTCAGTTTACGAAGCTGTAATTTAGCTTGAAGAAATAGAACAACAGGATGTCAGCGAAATATCGCTTTTTTGAAGTTGTTATGAATATGAGGAATAAATATACGAGTTATTCACAGTCAACATTCTGATTTGAACAATGTTACTTTGGTTTTAAAATATTTCAAGGAAATGACAGGGTATTACTAGAAAGTCTATTTAAACATTTCTGTTAAGTATGATATGTTGTTAAATACCATTCTTTTTTACTAGATTCTTAAGATAATTTTTCAGTGTCACATTATAACTCAAAACAGTATTAAAATACAGTATATTTATTTAGACAGTTGTCACGTGCATTATTTTGTTATGGTTAAAATATTCAAAGATATTAGATCATTTCTGCCCAGATAAACAATAAATATTAAATTAATGATTATCAAATAATCTAATCCCCAAGAATTGTTAACATTTTCTGGGAACTTTTTTTCAAAATTGTCATCCATTAATATATTAGGTTAAGTAACACTAAACTGTTTGAAGATTATCCCTGGAAATCAAAACTGACACAAAAAAAGCTTTCAAAGATGGAGATAACAATGAAATAAAAAATAAAAAAATGTTTTTTTTGAATAAATATTACTTTGTGACTGAATTCTAGCTAAGAGTAAAAGTTGGGTAAAGAAATAAAATTTCTCAAGATCTTTGTTAATGATCTTGTTAATCTTTGTTAATTTTGAAGTTCCAATCTTGGAAGTTTTGGTTTGTTCATATTTATGAATCCATTAATCTTATTTACACTGTGATTGTACAAAGTGTTGGGCAGTAATGGCTATTTTACAATATTTGTTCTTGTTTTGTCTTATCAACAATGATTAGATATCTGTTTACAACATTTGCTTCCCAAGTACAATTATCTTGGGAAATGGAAAAATACTGAAATGGAAAAACTCTTGGCTGCAATAATTTCTCCAGGACCATCGCTTAATCAAAAGATTTTTTTTTTTTTTTTTTATATTTATAACTTCAATTACAAAGTGAATTTATTATTGTTTTAAAATAAAAATCTTTTTATTTTTATTTACACAGTTGGCTAATGTAAGTTTTATATTGTTATTAAAAAAAAAACACATAGAGAATTAAATTAACAATAATTAAACCTTGGCTTTAAATTTATCATAAATCAGTTTTGTTGAAGAAATTATTATTTTTGCTATTATTATTATTTATTTTCTCATGACTTCTTGATAATTTAAAGAGCAAGCTTTTTCTTCTGTATTGTAATCTCTATTCAATATGCCTTCACATTCAATATGTCTAGGACAATCTAAAGTTTTTAAAGGGTGATTCTGATGTTTTGTGCCCCCCCCCCCCAACTCATGGAGCACTTTTGGGAGCCATTTGAGCAAAAAGTTCAAATAAATATGGGTCCTATTCTAAATTTTAAAGGAGTTACATTCATGTGAAAAAGTAAATGAGTGACGTTAATATGAAAAGTGGAGTTATATAAAAAAAATAAGTTTAATTCTAAAATAAATAAATAAAGCACAGAAATAAACAAAAACTAAAGGAATTTATTGTAGTGAATAAACAGAAATACTAAATCAAATCATTTAACGTGCTGTGAAATTGCTTAAAATCGAGAAATCAAAGGCAGCACATGAATAAATTGAAATTGCCTCTCTTGTTCGATTATAGGGAAGGAGTTGGGAAATACTGTTATCATTTTGTATCCAAGCAAACAAATTGTGTGTTGTAATGTTTGTAAAGAACTATATTGACATCATTGAATACGCTGAAATCACACACACACACACATCTATCGATGCGTTTCTTTACAATTGCATGGCCAACTACAACAAAGTTTACAAGAGATGTTCAGAAATTTGCTCCTCTACTTTAATACATTTAGCAGCATGCTTGTGGAAAAAAAACTTAAGTTTTTTTTTTGTTTTTTTTATATATATAACTTCACTTCTCACATCAATGTCACTCCTTTAATTTTTCACATTAATGTAACTCCTTTAATATTGAGAATAGGACCCATATTTATATAAACTTTTTGCTTCAAATGACTCCAGCTATGCATTCCATCTGTGGGGATAAGATGTCATGAATCAACCTGTGTTCATATGAGGGGCGTTCAAAAAGAAATGAGCCGGAGTGTGGAATGGACAAACCAGTGACAGAAGGATAATATCGTTGTATGTGTAACCAAGATTGGTTCCGACACGAGTGAGTGCGGAAGTTCACAGCCCGCTGCTAGAGGGTCACGGGTGCAAGTCACATGACTAAAAGCTAGCAGAAGCATGCGTCAATCGTCCAACGCGGTCATTCACGTTGTAAGCAGTGAAATAGTGCAATGGAGGCGCACAAAGAAGAGCAAAGAGGTGTTGTTCGTTTTCTGACAGTGGAAGGAGTAGGGGGAATGGACATTCATCGAAGAGTGTTACAAGTATACAGTGAACACTGCATGTCCCTTGCAAGGGTCAAGGCATGGTACAAGCGCTTCAGGGAAGGACGGGTGTCGGTAGCCAATGATGCACGGTCTGGAACACCACACCGCATTACCGATGACATCGTCCAGCTGATGATGGACTCGTTACCCAGGACTGCCGAGTTACAGTGAAAGCCATCGCCGATGAGGTCGGATTGAGCATCGGAAGTGTTCACACCATCATTACAAAAAGATTGAACTGGCACCTAGTGTGCGCCCAATGGGTGCCCCACAGTCTTCAACCTCAGCAGAAAGCATGTCGAATGGCCCACTGTATTGATCACATGCAGCGCTATGTCAGGGAAGGGAATGAATTCCTGGCTTGAGTGGTGGCTGGAGATGAGTCTTGGTGTCATCACTTCGAACCAGAATCGAAACGACAAAGTCTCCAGTGGAAGAATCCAGGGTCACCACCACCAAAAAAATCCAAGGCCATCCACACAAGTGCAGGAAAGCCTGCACACAAGTGCAGGCTGACATTCTTCTTTGACCAAGACGGCCCCTTTCTGATAGACTTCCTGCAGCACAGGACAACAGTGAATGCCCAGTGTTACTCGCAAACCTTGACCACCCTTCGCCAAACGATCAAATTGAAACGACCAGACAATTTCACCTGTGGGGTCATTCTGCTCCACGACAATGCAAGGCCCCATACGACCAACACAATCACGGCACTCTTGCAGAAATTCAAGTGGGAGGTTCTCGATCACTCTCCTTACAGTCCAGACCTCTCTCCCTGCGATTATGCCATTTTTGGTCCCCTAAAAAAGGCTCCGAGGGGCAAACGATTCACCTCGGACGAAGACGTCAAGCAGTACGTGCGGAACTGGTTCACAACGCAGCCCCGGGAATTTTGCGAGACAGCCATTCACCGCCTTGTGTTGCAGTGGGACAAGTGCCTCAACAGCCAGGGCCAAAACTTCTGACATGCAGGAAATCAGTACCTGACTTCTGTTCCTAGGCCTCCGGCTCGTTTCTTTTTGAATGCCCCTTATAGATGGGGCTTCTTTTATACCAGTCCAAGTTTAAGTCAAGGTTTTATTAATGACTTTAATGACAATGTTGTGAATCAAAATATTATGCCTGAAACCAAATATTAAGTTTTTCTACTGTGTGAGGCATTGTCTGTAGTTTATCATTTTAGTGAAATGTAAATGTTTTGTTACTGTTTGGTTTTGAATACTAAGCATAAAATTGTCTATTTCAGCAAATAAATATCCCTGCGTAAAGCATTTATTGTACTATTCAAATTGAAATTTGAAATTTGACTGATTCAAAGGACAATAGTGTTTCATGTAGCTTCTTGGTTGCTAAGATGCAGATATTTTGTAGATTTGTTTTCGTGCTGATTACGTTTATTCTGAAAATGAGTGTTGTTATCTAATGTCAACATGATTTTATGTAGAGAATACAGTTATAAGACTGTTACAGAAGTATTTTCTAGATGTCTCTAATTGTTTATTTGTACAGCATGGATATCTTTTAGGCATCTTCCACCACAGGTTTCAGATAAAGTGAACCTTTCAGTTGCTGATAGAACGATGATGAATTAAAATTTGGTGAAAACATATCCTTGGGACAAATAGAGGTGCTTCTAGATCTGTATAACTGCATTTAATAAAAGCAAAGGAATATCTAAATAGGATAAAAGAAGTTTTGATCTTAGTAACTGTCTTTCTTTCATTTAGGTGATTCATCAAAATTTCTTGTGTTTTATTTATTTCTTTGTTTATTTATTTTGTGTGTTTATGTGTGACTTGTGTCATTTTTTTGCTCTGCTTGTGAAAATTGGAAGAAGCCTAAATGTATCTTATTTGTTTTTCATAATCTTCATATGAATTTGTTTTCAGATACTGTCCCATGCCTTATGTACACTCCTTTCATTATTCTGATTATTCTTTAACAAAACCTTTTTAAACCTTTTTTTTTAAATTAAAAAAATTGTATCATGGGAAAATTCCAAATAGTACACATCTATTACTATTATAAAAGCTAGGCAATATGACATGTAACTGACTTTGTACTATTGGCAGTTGGTATAGAATAGCAAGTTCATTCAGTTGCTTGACTTATAGGTTGTTGCTGATGTGATGATGGGTATTATTACAACTTTCATCTAATGCCACATATACTCTATCTCTTCAGTAAGAGCCATATATTCAGGGTGTCCCAGGAGGAAAGATCAATATTTTGGGAGGTGATAGCATTGCCCATTTTAAGCAAAAAAGTTCCTATGAATGAGTCTTCTATTCCGAATGGTTTCCGAGATAATGGAAATTTGGCATTCAATTGTCACTGCTCCTGCTGGCCATTGTTTTTCTTTTCTTCCACTGCACAATGCTAAGATATCCAGACCTAATCCTCTTGGATTTCTGTTTATGGGGCTTCGAAGTAGGACACTCGTTCATAGGAACATTTTTGCTGAAAATGAGTGATACTATCACCTCCCAAAATTTTGACTTTTCCTCCTGGGACACCCTGTATGCTTGTTATTATTTATTTATTTCATTGTTAGAAATGTAGTTTTGTTAATATGTTACACATAAATTTGATTTACTAATTATATTGATTCAAAGTCGCAAAGCCTTCCCGATTGGTCAATTAGTCTGCCCTGTGATTGGCTGAGTTGGGAGGCCAATCGGCTACGTACGAGCTCTCTCTCCAAGTAATGGACCACACAGAAAGCTTCGAGCTAGCCAGTGGCAGACCAGAAAGGAAGCTCTACCAGATTCTCAGAATCCAGTCCAATATGTATATATATATATATCTGTAAATAATTGTAAATAAAGTGTGTGTGCCTTAGACTAAACCATATTTTAGTCTCTGTCATTTTTTGACCATACATCAATATGAAATATACTCAAATTATCTGCAACTGAAAAATGAAATATATATTATATAGTAAAACTGTAAACTGATTGTGTTTGTGCTTTACTGAAGTATTTGGAAAAAGATTGTTTCATAGAGAATTAATATGTAATGTTTTTTTTTAGTATACTTACCTGCCCGACAAGCATCTCATATAATAAAACGCCATACGCCCACCAATCAACTGACTTGCCATATGGTTGATAGAGAATTATCTAAAATAAAAAATAAAAATCAAGGTTTACTTAATATTTTTACATAAAATTGTAGTCTAGTTGGTCTTTAATATTTGTTTTAGAAAGAAGAAAGATTTTGTTTGTAGAAACAGTGAATTATTGCAATTTAACCTATTTATACAGGGTGTTTCAAAAATACACGGCATAATTTCAGGTATGTATTTCCCACATGTAGACAATCAAAATAGTTCATTACAACATATGTCCGGAAATGCTTCATTTCCGAGTTATGGCCTTCACA
The DNA here is from genome assembly GCA_023159025.1 of Thereuonema tuberculata. Classification (NCBI taxonomy): domain Eukaryota; kingdom Metazoa; phylum Arthropoda; class Chilopoda; order Scutigeromorpha; family Scutigeridae; genus Thereuonema; species Thereuonema tuberculata. Next base: position 42,107,191 of record JAFIDM010000004.1, on the reverse strand, counting down.
ACATTGAAAATCACCGGAACGTTTTTCATTCCGCCGGTCGTTGCCATTACAGAAGATGTTCAAAATGACCACCTCCTGCTTGAATACAGACCTCACATCGAGGTCTCATTGAACGTTTTTCTTTCCGCAGGTCGTTGCCGTCAAAGGACACATTAAGAGGGCACTCTGACAGATCATTCCGAGGCGAAGGTTAAATTCAGTGGTGTGTTTGGCGTTCGACTGTGTGTCATGTACACAAATCAGGAGCTGGCAGAGATGCACTTCATGTACGGTAAGGCAGACGGCAATGCTGCGCTGGCTCGTCGTTTGTACCAGGAGAGGTACCCACAGCGACAATGTCCAGATCGGAAGACATTTGTAAGTCTCCATCACCGTCTGTGCGAGTATGGAAAATTTCACTCTCCTGGATTGGGAAGGGGACGACCAAGGTCTACAACTCCAGAAGAACAGGAGGAGATTCTGGAGACTGTGAACAGAACTCCTTCTGTCAGCACACGAAGGTTAGCGTTGCAAGTGAATGTTCCCCATACGACTGTCTGGAGACTGCTGAAAGAGCATCAATTGTATCCTTATCATTTGCAACGTGTACAGGCGCTGTCACCAGCAGATTACCCTGCACGAGTTAGGTTCTGTCAGTGGTTCTTGCAGCAGTGTGCTGCAAATCCGAACTTTCCTGCCTTAGTATTATTTACAGATGAAGCACAGTTCACACGAGATGGCATAACAAATTTCCACAATCAGCATGTATGGGCGTATGAAAACCCAAATGCAACTGTTGTATCTCATCACCAGGTGCGGTTCTCCCTCAACATGTGGGCCGGTATCATTGGTGATCGATTAGTTGGACCCCATGTACTTGTAAACAGACTTACGGGGCAGGCGTACACAAACTTCCTGGAAAACACCATATCTCATGTTTATGACGACACTCCACTGATCGATCGTCAGCACGCTCACTTCTTGCATGACGGCGCTCCTGCACACTTCAGTCGTACGGCTCGCCGGTACTTGGATCGAACGTTTCCTGATCGATGGATAGGTAGAGGTGGCCCAATTGCTTGGCCTCCACGCTCACCTGATCTGAACCCTCTCGATTTCTACTTGTGGGGCCATTTAAAATCATTGGTTTATTCGTCTCCGGTGCCTGATTTGGAATCCCTTCGGAATCGAATTGTGGCACGTTCTGAGGACATACGCAACATTCCTGGAGTGTGGGATCGTGTTCGCAGGTCATTGAGACATCGATGTGAGGTCTGTATTCAAGCAGGAGGTGGTCATTTTGAACATCTTCTGTAATGGCAACGACCGGCGGAACGAAAAACGTTCCGGTGATTTTCAATGTTGTGAAGGCCATAACTCGGAAATGAAGCATTTCCGGACATATGTTGTAATGAACTATTTTGATTGTCTACATGTGGGAAATACATACCTGAAATTATGCCGTGTATTTTTGAAACACCCTGTATATATATATATATATATATATATATATATATATATATATATATATATATATATAT
>JAFIDM010000004.1:42081364-42105661 GCA_023159025.1 Thereuonema tuberculata | reverse complement strand
TATATATATATATATATATATATATATATATATATATATATATATCTTTGGATGTTCAAGTAATAGATATTCCTACTAACAACAGAATTAATAGGACCCATTTAATACTTGTCTAATTACCAAAGGTGATCTCTGCAGATATCTCAAAGTCACACACTGCTGTATGAATATTGAAAATACAATGAAAAATGAAAACCTAACAAATGTAAAATGACATTACTTATAGATTGTAATGCTTAATTTGTATTTTATTTCAAAGAAAAAATGATCCACATTTTTAATTAGCTTCTATCATTTACATAGAAAGGAATAAAAAATGCTAAACTTCGAGAATAATATGTTGTAGACAGTTCGTAGTTCGCTTAGTTAGAAAAGTGAAATAATGTAAATTTGCATAATTTTAAAATATGTTATTTTGTATTTTTTAAGTCAAAATATTTTCAAAGTAAAAATATGAGGGTAATTCAGAAAGTATGGTTCTCTATTTTTTTTTTATTTAAATAAATAACAACTTGAATAATAACTTTACAGGCAGAGATGTAAAGCTCATATTTGTTTTATTTAGCTACATAGTCAGCAAGTTTCTTTGGTTGTATCATAGCTTTATCCATTTACAAGTTCTTCTTGGACTAGGTGGAATCAAATCAGGACTGTATGATGGATGTGAAAGAATTTCCATGCACCAGGAGTTCAAGATTTTAAGAGAGATAGATTAAATATTGCCATGCAAAAGAAGAACTCATTACTTAAAAATTCTATGTTGAATAGATTTCTTGAGTCTCGTTAGAGTTTCTTGAGAAGAAGTTACATTTTTTTGCTGAAGTGAAAGGTGAATCAACCAAATGAACATTCTAGAAAACAGTAGTCATCGTTTTCTGTATAGACTGCAATGTCTTGGACTTCTTTGTGACTGGTTGAAAATGCTTCATGTATTCTTGCTCTTAAGCACCCCTAATGGAAGACCCAAATCTTATTTTCTGTGACAAATCTTCTGAAGAATGCTTCACTGAGCTCTTTATAATATTGAAGCAGGATCAGTGATGATCCCATACATATAACTTTGTCACCACAGGCTGTTGATGGGAATCTACATCTATAATCTACGTAAAGGTCAAAGTTTGTGTGTTTGTATGTATATTCTCTATACAATGTTACATCATTAGACTAATCTGAACCAAATTTTCCATAGTTACTCTTTACTATCCTGCAGAAAATAAAGGCTACCTTGGAACCTTGCCACACCACTCCCTCACCCTGAAAGTGATGAAATCCCTCAAATAGTGCCCCATATACACCTGATGGCGACAATGGGAACTACACAAATATTGTTGTGCAACAATTGGAACAAATATTGTTGTGCATAATAGTGCCACATAGTAACCATAGCAAAAACTAGAACTAAAATATGTTTGTGGCAAATATTGTTGAACGATACTTCTACGGGGTTTTTGAATTGCACAATAAGAATATAACATTAATTTTTACAGATTACATGACTGTCAACCAACTGGGGATGGCTTGATGTGACAGGGTTGGGGAGTAAGAGATGGGAAGTCTTATATTCTCTGATCTCGATATTAATATAACATTACTTTGCACCTATCACGCGATTTTGTATGAACTGGGAAATTTTAAACAATGTTTTTATACTGTGCCATATTGCGCATAAAATCTTTTACAACCAAAAATATGAATATGTGCTTTAAAGCTACTATATGATTATGTTAAAGAAAACTTGTTTCACTTATATTATGTGGAAATGAAGTAGTATTTTTATATCCTTAGTTTGATATTCCCAATTCTCCAGTAGTTGGTCTCCATTGTTTTTACTTCAATTAGTTAGATTGTCTACCAATTAAGGTTTCTTAACATTTTATTCCTACTGGTACTGCATTTTATTTCATGATTCTTCCTTTCTTTTGAATAGGGCAGATGCAAAACCTTTGAAATTAGAATGAAAACCTTATCTCTTATATTACGAGAACTAATTCAATAAATGAATTTATTAAATGTTAAAATTTCAAAATTTTCTATTACCTCTGGAGCAATATAATCTGGAGTACCGCAAAATGTTTTTGTTGTTTTGTCTGATGTAATCCCTTCTTTGCACATGCCAAAATCTGCAATTTTTATGTGTCCATCTTGATCTAATAAAACATTGTCTAATTTTAAATCCCTATGAAAAATTAGAAAACAAAAATTCTTAGGTTATTTTAATAATTATATGCAATCAAAGATTTAATACACTGGAAGTAAAGGCAAAAATTACAAGGCAAATACTAGGCAAATTCAAAATGATATTTATAAATCTTAAATTATTCAAAAAAATTTAAATAAAACTTAAGTAATTTACTATATTTTTATAAATCCTTCTTTTACAGCTTAATTTTAAATGCTTCCAACATTTATAAACAGATGTGAATTATTTAGAATACTGTATGAAATAAATAAATAAATAAATAAATAAATAAATAAATATTTTAGATATTTTTCCCATTTCAAAATTACTTAAACATTAACCAACTAATACTAATATCACTAAAGCATTATACTAATTAATTTATTATTATTATTTTATTTAAATTCAGCTTTAATACTCAAATCAGAATGATGAAGGGTTTGTTTAATATTAGATGGATGGTCTGATGGAGGTTCTGAATTGTTGTATATCAACTTTGATTGACTGATCAAAAAATATCCTGTAAGAAATGGGCGATTTTTGCTTTGATGTATAGGGTGGCGGGGAAGTTCCCATACCCCCTATTAGGTTATTATTATAGTAAGGAGTAAGGGAACTTTCCAGCCATCTGTATAATGACTATTCATCAAATTATAAGTTAATTCTTGATTTTGGATGTGAAAAAAAAAATATATGACTATTTTGTTGAAGACAAAATGTCAAACAAATTCTACAAGATGTGAATGTTGAATATAATGAGGTCAGGTAATGCAAGAGTGAAATAAGGAATACAAAATTTTTAAGAAAACAAATGTGCAATTTGGTGGGTTGATTGAAGTTAGAAAGCAAACTGATTCTTCCACAGCGTTTACAGTCCCTGCTCTCTCTGATTTTATTGATGGATTTGTGTATATAAAGGGTATCCTTCTCTTTGTTAAATTGCATTGAAAAAGTTGTGGATTTGGGCATTCGAAACTTGTCTGCTTTTTTAATTGTTTTTTAAAAGTTTTATGTTTTAATTTGTGTGTTTGGCCATTTTATTTTAAACCTTTTAACACACATCATTTTATTGCTCAAACTGATTCCACTGCAAGATTTCCCTGTGAAGTATTGACATGAAATAGAAATACTGAGTTAAAGATAGATACTCAAAGATTCTCTATTCTTTGAGTATAAAAAGGTTTTGAATTTCATATTGGTCATAAGAATGAAACAAGTGAAGAAAATTATCTGAAAGGAATAGACAAGATACAAATTTTTCATAAAAAACCTTTATAAATATTTAAACCATACTTCTTCTTAATCTCCTCTCTTTTAGAGAGCCTAACATTAAACATCATCAACAACACAAATACATGTAATAATATATAAAACGTTTATCAATGCAAATTTTCGAAGAGAATAAAATATGTCTCTTCTTTTTCAAGCCTACACAGCCAACACCTAATTCCACTTTGCTAGCTTCGTGACTTTCCTTTGATGTTGGCTATGTAGGCTTGAAAAAGAAGAGACGTATTTTATTCTCTTCGAAAATTTGTGTTAATAAATGTACTATATATCATTACATTTATTTGTGTTGTTGATGATAAAAGAGCTTTGCTCAAGCTTATGTTGCATGGAAGTAAAAAGCACTGTCTTTACTCCTACTGACAGACAACAGGAAGAAGGATTGTTGTTGTTGTTGTTTGTTGGTGTTTTAATGCCACAAAAGCAGCAGTGGCTAAGCTGCGCCAAAGAAAGGTAAAATTGAGAACATTAGGAAGAAGGATTAGAATGATTGTAGTATAATATCTAAAGAAGATCTTTACTGCCCCCAAGATTTACTGAATGTTAGATCCACACAAACATCAGGAATGCAGCTGTTTTCGGATTTGAAGGATACTCATTTGTAATTTTTATAGTAAAAGTATAAAAATTTAAAAAAATATTCAAAACATTTTATTAATAAATTACGTTCATTATAAATATAATTTCAAACAGGATTTAACTTTCAAATTAACTAATGCAATAAATTTCAGATAAGGATAAAAAATTTAGCATGAGTGAATTTTACGGATGAATTTAAAAGCTAACACACTTACTTAAAACTTTTTTTTAAAAAAGCTAAAAAAATCTTTAAAAAAACATGTAATATAAGAAACAAGACCTAGGTTTCAACCTGTTAACAGGTTTTCAACGGTGAATAATTAAGAACAGGAGAGCAGGCTATATATAAAGGATAGGGACTAATGGAATTGCTGCAGAAAAAGCACGGAACTTAATCTGCCAATGGGTGAGAAGCTGACCGTTAAGTTTTCCGCAGTGTGCTTTTTCTGCAGATTACATTAGTCCCTATCCTTTATATATAGCCTGTTTTCCTGTTCTTAATTATTCACTGATGAAAGCCTGTTAACAGGTTGAAACCTACATGTGGTTTCTTCTATTACATGTTTGTTTGTTTTTTTTAATTTTTTAGCTTTTTATAAAAAAAAAATTAAAAAAGTTTAAGTAAGTGTTTTAGCTTTTTTTAAATTCATCTGTAAATTTTCAGATAGCTTTGAATAAATTTCATATATTGTTAGGCACTTTTCTTTTTCCTTATTTTATTTTTCTTCTCTTACTTTCTATGACGCCATTCTGTGTGGTTATGTCACTTAGTTAAGGCAAAGTGACCTTTGCCTTGTTTACTTTTTTCGCAGGATCCGCCATGTTTTTTTATCTCTTATCTCTGTTTCTAATTAATCGTGAAATGGCAGGTTTTCCACATTAAAACTTTTTATTTAGCATTTTTTTTTTATATTCTTGCATCCTACCACCTTATGTAATCTTTATAATTGTTATCTGTGAATGTGATGTAGATTATTAAATGTAGTTTTGCTTTTATTTGGAACAATTTTTATGCTGAAAAGAAGGTATCGTCATATTGTTTCTGTACGGAGTTTATAGTGATGTCATTTGAAGTTTCAAGACACTCCTTATTTCTTGAAGAGCCATTGGTAAAACATTGTTTACGTCACCATCCCAAGAATGAGATGCATTCTTGAAACTTCAGAGTCACTTCTCACGATGTAGCTCGGACGAGACACAAGTATTTATCTTCTGTCTTGGAAGAACGGAGGAGCTGTTAGGAGAAAAGCAGCTTTGTTTTTCTTTTCTACCTATACACGATTAATGGCAAGACTTGAATATCATCCTGTGGTACGAATATCTCTGGATACTTTTGAGATTTGTGCTTCTTGATGTAGCTTTTTGGATATCTGTCAGGTATTAAGAAAAGCAGTATACCCTTAGGATAGTTCAGTTACAGTGATTAGCCATTGTTATAAAGGAACGTTCGTGTATTGCAAAAAAATGTGTTGTGCACCATTTGTGTTTATGCGGATACTTTGACATGAACAGTGAATTTTGTCGGAGCTATCCTAGATTTTGTACCAGTGTAAACAAAACAGATCGCCGAAACTGTGAGTAAAATTTCCTTTGGAAAGTTAAATGAGGGAGTGAACTCTTCAGACATAATCTCTAGTACTATAGTCTGTTTCATAAACAATTTTCGATCAGACTCTGCTTATAAAGTGACTCAAATTATTTGTGAGAATATATCTTAAGTTTATACTTTTGTTAAATTGCATTGATATGGTTATTGTGAATTTCTATTTGATAATTACCAACTTTTGAATATTTTTTTTTTATTTTGTAATCTTTGGAATTGCCGAATTTATGAACAAAGCTTTGTGTGTTATTATTATTACATATATTTTTATATTGATATGTAATTTCTATTGCATTAGTCTTGATTTGTTGTGTGTGATTGTATAACATTAAGCTTATTTATAAATACTTTTGTTATTTGACATACCCGAGTTGTCTATCTTTCCTTTACTACTCTTTTGGTATAATTTTTTATCAGGTTTTAGCTGTGGGATTTCCGGGCCCAGCGTTCCATAGCTAAATTTTAGTTTTCATCACCTATCTTTATGGGTGTAGGCTTCCGATTGCATTAGTAATTTCTCTGTTTTGCATATCCTCTCAGAGATACAGGGTGATCCGTAACAATATGGATTCAACAAAATAAATTTAGTTCATTATAGTGTTATAGATTTAAAAAAAAAAAATATACAGACCTATAAATAATACCTCTACTATGAAGAAAGAATAGGCCAATTGCAATTTCGGCAGCGTAGAACCTGGAAGATGAAAAAAAAATTAAAAAAATAATACAGAAATTTGAAAGTATTGTACAATTACTAATAGATACATATATTAAACATTACGGTTTTATTTTCTATAATAATAACTGCACTTACAACATTACTGAAATTTAAGGAATACTTTTGTAAGAATTTACAACACTGAATGAAACAGTGGTAACTAAATTTCACTGTAGAAATATTTGTATGGTGAGTTTTTTTGTCTTTTAATTTTATAAAATGTTCTTTATAATCTTGATTGCATTCTGTACTTGATGAACATTGTGTATTGTATGAATTCTGTGTTTAAATTTAAAAGGTAAAACTTCAATTTGTTAAGTTCAATCACATAAGAAGAATAATTAAAGTACTTATTAATTGGCAAATGGCAGATTTAGAAGCATTTCAACTTGCAACTGAAAATAATTTCTAATTTTAAACTAATAGTGAAATGAAAAGACAATGACAATTAAGCAAATGTCACAGACAAAGAAGTTAAGTTAAGTTGTCCCACTATGGACCTACGCAGACCCTTGGAGTTGCAAAAGATAAGGCTCCCGACACTTCATGACCAACGTGAGTAAGTTGAGGTTGGGTAGTCAGCCCGACGCCAGCCCGCCTTTAACTCCCAGGAAATAAATCTGGTACCCATTCAACACAGGGCTGGGTAGACCCTAGGACCCATTTGTAGAAGTAGAAAATAATATTTTCATGTTCTTTGTCTTAGACTTCTTGTTTTAGTATCTACTAAAACCTTTTTATTTATTTAAATCAAATTTAAGAACAGTTTTAAAGTTCTGAGTAACAATAGGATTTTATTAGTAAAAATATAAGACAATCAATCTTTTTTATTAGCAGTAAAACTAACAGTCTTGTCTTTTTTCTTTTGCTTATTTTCAAAAGAAAAAAATGTTAGTTCTTGTTGAAAGAGAAAGTTTATGCAAAGTTTATGCAAAACCATATTCAGTATTTTATACATTCGTTTTGATTGCTATCTTTACTATTGTTCAATTGTTTCTTCTGTGAGTCACTTGTATTCATAAAATACATGCAAATTGAACCATAAAATATAACAGAAGTAATATCTGCAATACAAAAAGAACTGATGATGTTGTCAAAGACTGTAATTTACATTAGACGTAAAACTGAATGTGTTGCCATTAAATCTCTAAATAACAAATGGGATAATGCAATATAGACTGATTCTATTTGATAAAGTGTGAAAAACAATCTAAACTTACACAGCTACAGGTTCCTTAAATTTTCCACACTGTTGTATTTGAAACATTAAATCACCTCCATTGATGTACTCCATTACGAAGTAAAGGCGATCCTATAATAACCAATAATAGGAAGTTAACAAACGCAACAGAGAATAATTAGCTAAAAAAAAAAACAAAAAAAAACACTAATAATACTTCTTAATTTGGAAAACCTCCTCAAGAGATGAACTATCAAATCCTATAAATTTGTAGCACTACAAGAGTCTAAAGTAATTGATAATCACAATTAAAATCTATTTGCTTATAAATACTAATGTTTAACATTTTTCAATTAATTGAAATAAAGTAATTGAAGAATTAGTTTTCTCTCCCAAAGAAAGCTTGGATTATTACATTTTATTCATAAATAATGACAAATGAAATGTCCATTCATCGTTTGTTTGGCTTTTTTTTTTTTTTTTTTTTTAAAGATTTCTGAAGTTATCCATAAATGTGTAATTCTAAAAATAAGTTTTCCTATTACACGTTCCAATTAAAGATTGAATCAACTATAATTGAAGATAATAATGTAAATTTTGTTAGATTCAAATGCAACAATTTTATTTTTAAATGTCCTACATTATTGTATTTACATAAGTGAAAACAAAACTAACCATTGTCTGGAAGCAGGAATGAAGTTGGACTAGGAATGGTGGTTTACTAGCTAATGCAAGCACCCGTTTTTCAATCATGGTGCATTCAACATCATCATCCTGGATAATAATGTCCTTCTTTAGGATCTTTATGGCATACAGTTCATCAGTTCCTTTTCTTTCTGCAAGCATCACCTAAGAAGAAAAACGAATTTAAATGCGTTTAGTAACAAGGGAAATCTTATACCAACAAAGGATAAATGTTTCTTGTCAAAATACTGAACTCTGCAAGATTTCTTTTCTTTTTTTTATGGATGACAAAAATTTGTATTTTTTTGTAATGGAACTACACTTTTAAGAATTCAAAACTTCATCCATCTGAATGTAAATAAATTCAAATTTTTTTCACATTTCTAAAAAAGAAAAAAATATGAGTTAAATATTTACCTAAACTGATACATGCAGATAGGTAAATCAAACTGTTAAAAAAGTATGAAACTAATTTCAATGCAGACCTATAAACACAACAAGTTTCAAGAATAACTGTCTTTCAGTTTCAATTAATAGAGAAATATTTCAAAAATGTGACTATTACAAGATTTGATTTTAAGTAAAGCTATTACTTTCATTCTGTCAAATATGTTTTCGTTTTTTCCAGACAATGAAGATGCTGCACATAGATAACAAGAGAATTCAAGAAAATAAAATCTGCTAAATAATATTGATGCAAAGTCGAAAAGCCTTCCTGATTGGTCAGTTAACTGCCCTTTGATTGGCTGATCGGCTTCGCGTCGAGTCCTTTCATCAAGTGGCGGACCGAACAGAGAGCTTCGCTGCTAGCTCTCTCCGAGTGACGGAGCAGAAAGAAAGCTCTATCTTTGATTCTCAGAATCCAGTCCAATATGTATATATACCTGTAGATAATTGTAAATAAACTGTGTATGTGTGCCGTAGACTAAACCACGGCGTTAGTCTCTGTCATTTCGACCATACATCAACATGTGAAGTGGTTTTATGCAGCAAAAAGAAGAGAATTTTTTTAACATGCTCATTTTTATTACAGGCACTCCCGTAAGCTGTTATTATCAGGACTCTCAGACAGCTGTCTATGTTCATTAGTAACAGCTAAGAGACTGTGAAGGTAAGCTCCTGCGAGTGGTATCATCCAAAAGAAAACACCAATAAGAAAAATTACTGGAACCAGTATAAATCAAAATCTTAAATTATAAAAAAACTATTAGAGGATGAGGAACTTGTGAAGTTTTACATTGAGAAAGAAGAGAAAAACTAAAACAAAAACATTTGTATTCCGTTCAGTATCTTAGTAAACAATTATGGTTTGGAATTGACAGAAGAATCAATTTCAGTAAAAACCATTTGTGGAAACATTGCAAAACAATTTATTTATTCTGTTTCCTATCTTCCATTCTTAAAATAGAGCATTTCATGACTTTATACCGAAGAAGACAAAGTAACTTGTCAGTCATAATTTCAAAAACCTTGAAATTTTAGTCCAGCTTAGGCTTTTCTTTACAGCACCTTAGTTGTGCAGACAAGCTTTTCCCAAAAGATTTGCTACTTCATGTATTTTTAATCCTACTGTTAGAAATAATCAGACCACATAGAAGGACTTGCCTTTTTAAACTGTGATTTTAAGTGACATAGCCATTAAATTAACTACCAGCATAACAAAGAATGAAGTGGCATTAGGGAAAATTATCAACACTGACTACAATTTGAATGAAGAATAATAACAAAAAGAATTTATAATTAACGTGTCAGGAGATTCTTTTATATAATTCATGAATTTAATTGAGACTAAGAAGCTTCAATTATCAAAGGACACCATTAACTAAATTCCTATGGAGATTGGTAATTTTTGTTGTATCTCTAAGTTCATGTCGGTAAAATATTTATTTATAATGTAAAAATTTACAATATTTATAAAATGGTGTTTCAATTAATTTTAATATTTTTTTACTATAAAAAGAAACTAAAAAAAAGTCTCAGGAAACCTTTCCGAAGCTTCCTTTGCCCAGGACCATGAGGAAGTTGAAGTCAGAGGCTCGGATGACGTCCTTTTTGCCCATGTTGTGAGGAATATCTTTATGCAATGTGGGAGTTGGCTGCCTCTTGGATATGGACGTTTTCTGGAAAAGAAAAAATAAAATCAATTAGTTAATCTAAAATTAGTCAGCGGTGATACAATCAAGTCAAGAAAATTATGAAAATAGCAAAGAATTGCTAGTTCTTGTATTAAAAAAACCAAGATGATAAAACACTTATAGCTAAATTGTGAAAACAATCTAATTTCCCCATTATCAGACTATCTCTTACCAATATACAAATGAAAAAAAAAATAAGTCTTGTAATTTTTTTTTCACAAATCATGTCAGCTTTTTGAGCATAAAAGATAAATTCAAGATTTTGAATTAACAGTCTTAATATAAAAAAAAAAATCATTAATATTTATCAAATATAACGAACTAAATTATTTTCACAAATTCTTTGGAAAATATTATTTATAAAATATTAAAGCATAACATATGTGACTATTATAACATTACACCATTTTAAATCTTCTTCCTTCAATATTCTGGCAATTTTCAAGCCTAAAGCACTTTTTTACGTGTGTAGTTAAGAGTTTAAAAAAGTATTAAAAGGCCAACACACATGATAATTAAAAAAAAAAAAAATTGAATAAAAAATGAACTACGTTTCGGCCCGAACCAGCGGGCCCTTTACAAAAGACTTGTAAAGGGCCCGCTGGTTCGGGCCGAAACATAGTTCATTTTTTATCTAATTTGTTTTTTTTTTAAATTATCATGTGTGTTGGATTTTTAATACTTTTTTAAACTTTTTCAAGCCTTTTTCTTCAAAAATAACTTCCGAGTCTATCTCAACATTATTTGACTACAATTTGAATGAAGCATAATGACAAAAAGAATTTATAATTAATGTGTCAGGAGATTCTTTTATATAATTCATGAATGTAATTGAGACTAAGAAGCTTCAATTATCAAAGGACACCATTAACTAAATTCCTTTGAAGAAAAAGGCTTGAAAAAGCGAAACGATATAGTTTTGCGAAATATTGCCAGAATATTACCAGAATATTGAAGGAAGAAGATTTAAAATGGTGTAATGTTATATTATATAAATAGAATGTCCTAAGTTATAAGTATATGGGACTATTACAAAATGAGATTGACACACCACTTAAAACAGTGTTTGGTTGTTGTTGTTTTTTTTATATAGATATCTTTTATAAATTTAGATTTCAATTTTGTTATTTAATCTTAAAAATTTGCTTACCCTCATCTGACTCTTAAGTTCAAGAATATCAGTGCCCTCGCTTGGAACTGGTACATTATAGAACTCCCCTTCTTCTTCTGTGAGAAGCTTGAACCACCCTTCGACAGGGCATTTTATTATCTCTGAGATGCCAAATGACAGAGAACCCATGAAATCATTACGGGAAGTCCTGTCCCAGTCCCATACTTCAATCAGCAACCGTCGATCTTTGTCTTCTGGTTTCAGATCACTAAAGACACAAAGAAGTGTTTAAAGTAAAATGAAGATGTTAACCACTGATATAAAAACAACGAATTAAAGCTTATGTCTTAAATACAAAAATAATTTATTCAAAAGAACAAAATTTCAAGATCTTTTCTTGAAAATTTCCTAAACTTTCTTTCTTCATTTACAGAATTGAACGAATTCGTTCCTATTTGCTCACTGAAATAGGATATCGACGTAAACTTGGATATAAAAGGACCAATTTCATAATTGACGTATTGTTTTGTCTAGCAAACAAATTTTAATTTTTTTTTTTGTCTTGAAAATATAACTATTTTGTTAAATTGTAAACTATATTGTAAAATAACTATAATAAGTATATTGTAAAATTTAATGAGAGTTAAAGTATCTCATTACAGACTTAATCCACGTGCAATGGATTAGCTAAAGGGTTTAAGATAAGGAAATAGAAATAGGACAGAAATCTTTGGTTTAGATTTTCTTTTGGGATTGTTGTTGTCTTGACAAGGACCCACTTGGAAAAGATTTCCAATATAACAAAGTTAGATCGTCCTCTTGTACTTAAATATGCACGCTAAATTTCAAGATGATCCCTCTAGCGGCTCAAAAGTTACTAGAAGGAGGGTAAATGATCTGATCAGCCTTACTTTCTCTTGTTTACTAACTTTCCAATAAGAATCATAAAGAAACAAACACAATTAATGATCGAATTACTAGGGTTTACTAGTTCTTGTATTAAAAAAACAAGATGATAAAACACTTATAGATTTTTTTATGCAATAAACGTCATCAGTCATGACGTCATCAACTTGACCTCCGAGCAGTCAGTCCAAGATGGCGTCGTTTTGTGATCGCATAAGCGTGACCAAGAAAGGACAAACTTTAAATAGCCAAGCAAGGGAAGTAGTGTGGAACGTTTTTAATTACTTCAATAATAATAATAATAACAATAACATGAGAATGTTATTACTTATTACTGTATATAATTGTAGAAAATACAAAAACCAGAATGTTTTCGTAATGTTTATAAGATTCAGTTACGGATTTTAGCAATAGATGGCGCTGTTGCTTCCTGGAAGCGTCAATCTATAAGGAAATTACGTCATCAAAAGCTCTTGTTTCATGAACTGAACTGTAGAGCTCAATGTGAAAACAATCAATTTTCATATTATCGGACTATCTCTTACCAATATACAAACAAAAGAAATAAATTAAGTCTTTCAGTTAGATATATTTCGTTGACAGAATACAAAAACTAAAAGTGGTTTACTTACAAAATGAGTGTTTCATTCCAAACTGGATTCAGATTAGCTTTGATTGTCTTCGTTTTTCGTTTGCTGGAACTAGCATGATCAGGGATGAGTTTCATTTTAACGTAAGGATCCGATAGACCATTAGGGTCCATCGGAATAAGATTTCTGGCTTGTCGTACTAAAAACAAGAAGGAAAAAAAGATAAGAATTTGGGAATTTATTTGAAGCCTTTGCTGTTCTCAATACATTGAAGGTCGTCGAAGGTGTTATTGGAAATACTGAAGTTAAACTTCTAACAATCCATTTTTAAACTTTCCTATCTATTTTTTACGAAAGTATGAAAATAAACATGTACAACATATTATAGTTGGACTAATTAATCTTACAATTTATAAATTTATATATGGAAAGTTTAACTTAAACAGTTAGCTTGAAGGACAACATTGTTAATAATAAATTTAAAAAAAAGGGAGGTAATTTTGATTAAAATCCCAACAATATGCGTAATCACTGCATCAATTCAAATTGCTTGTAAATAATTTTTTTTGGAGGGGGGGTGGGTAAGTAAAACTTTAGTTGCTTCGGATCCAATTATGATCTGTAAATAAATAAATAAATGTGTTTATATAAATATTTATTATAAAACAATAAAATTTTTAAACTTTCACACCTAGTAGCATTTATGTGTATTGTATATAAATATAATAGCATTTATATATATTGTATATAAATATAATATGATACATTTCTACTTTCTTTCATATATACTTGCTCTTTCCAATTCACTAGTTACAAATTTTTATGTCATTTTTACTGTTTCAGTTGCGTAAATTCACTGTTTATTTTTCAATGTTTGTTGAACAATTTCAACGAATACAAGGTGTAACGCAGTAAAGAGGAAACTGTTTCGTTTGCATATGTACTGCAAAACAATTCTTTTTCGAAATGAAATCTAAACATGTTCAATAAAATCGCAAAAATTAAAAAAAAAAAAAAAATAAATAAATTGTATCGGAGTTTAGACGCTAAATAACATCTTTTGATGACGCCCACACGTGGGCTCTTTAGTTGATAAACGCAAGTTTTTGTTAATTACTTCCTTAAGGACGCCACGTGATCTCAGATTTTTTTTTTACTTGAAAAACATTGGCCCCTTGACTCCTAACTACATGATAATGAATACCGGTCGTGTAGTTGCTAAGATCGTGCATTTTATTCAAACTTTCAGTTTCTGGCTATAAGCAGCAAAAAACAAACAAACAACAACAGCTGTTTTGGGATGTCAATTATAAACACTGGTCTCACCTTTATAATGTGTTAAAACAAAACATTGTTCACAGTCGATGCCTAATACTCGTTTGAAATAGGGGGTATCGATAAATCACGTAAAATGAATAGTTAGTTATTTGACCGTGATTTGTCATTTAGTTTTTATAATTTTCTTGTTTTTCAATGGGGTACAGTCCGTTTATGAATGGCAGAGCTACCAATTCGGACGATTTCACTCCGCAGAGGGGTGATACGATGAGAAGGGCACTTTCCTAAGAAATTCTTTTGGACATTTCCGCTTTTAAGAAAAAAATAACGAGGAGCATTTTTGCAATAGTATTTATTCTTTCCATAATTCTTTCCCGAAAATAGAACGCAGCTACTTGTAAACTAACACTATAAAAAGCAAACATCCCATCTTCCTCGCTCCTATTTGGAAGAAATCGCAGGAGACCTGACGCATGCGCAAAAGCGCTGAAGGCTCTCGTAAACGAAAACGGACTGTATGTTGAATGATGAATTTTTATTGATGAATTTAACAAAATAAATAAATAAACAAATGCATAAAAAAATAATCATAATTAGGAAAATAATGTTAGATAGGTAATATATTTCCTAATTAAATTTTTTAGTTATTTTACTTATTTAACTTTATTCTAAAATATATCCATCATTTGCTTATATTCACTTTAAGAACAGCTGCAGAAACAGAGGAGAGGATCACGTGACCAATCCTTGGGGAGATGATGGATAAATTAAAGCAATTAAGCGAAAAGACATTGAGATTAGCAAAACTCTATGGAACAGAGGATAGAGAAGCTTAAATAAAAAGAGAGAGCGTTTGAGGAAAGGTAAACATTTTTTAACTAAGCAGGTTGCACTCCTTGATATCAATAGAATGAACCACAGATATCCGTTCTTATAGGATACCAAAAAGATTATAGTTTAATGTGCCAATTTTTAGTATATGCTTCGGAAAATCCAAAAGTATTTCGACAGACAGATAATGGATAGTTTACTTGCAATTTAAGATTGAAGAATCATTATTGAAAAATTTAATGTAATTTACAAAAATTAAAATATGACGGGGAGGCTCCGACCACTGAACTTCTGTATTCATTTTCTATAAATGATTTACTTAATTTTTTGACGTTGGTCTTCTCAATAAGTTGTTCACTGAATTTCGGAATTCTCCGATGGACAGACAAAATGGATGCAGTTAGCTCTCTTTTTTTATTGAAGGATTTTATGTGTGTACATCTACTAATGTATGTCGTGCCAGTAGGTGGTGTCGGTGGAAGAGTAAGATATGAAGATATTAAGATATGGAGACTCGATGTACGGAATCTTCAGCGAGACGCTCAATGAAAGTGAGGACTGCCATCTTGTTTAAAGATGGAGAGCAACGGCGAATCAATGTCCAGCATATTAGCGAAACAATGGCGGAGGGTAGCAGATCATCCGCTGACCGAAAACTGTGTTCGACGTCATTTGTTGAAGAACTATTCAAATTATTGTTACTTTATTGGTGACTTAAGTGCTTCTATTTCTATAGACGATTCCAAATGTAACAAAAGAACGCCTAACTTATGGAATTTCTTTTGTATCTTGGTCTTCACGCTCTCTAGAATTTTCGCCGATTAAATATGGATAGGATCGTAGTCTCCCGATGCTCTCTGGTTCGCTAATGAAGATGGTTAGTCTCTAGAATAGGACAGAGACAGCAATGTAACCACACAGAAGCTGTTGTCACAGCAGTTAGAGACTACACTCATTATTAAATATCTTGGTCATCTTCTTGTAAATCTCTGTAAATTACAGTCGGACCTCTATTTAACGAAGTCGCTAAATCCCGAAAAAAAAATTCGTTGTATGGAAAATTCGTTAAATAGAGATTCACTTTTTAAAATTACTTTAAACTATATAAAACAGATTTAAAACACATAAACAATAAATATTATTTAAAAAAGTAATAATTTTAATGACATGAAGCATACATTACCACATGCGTACTTAAATTTTACTAATAAAATCTGTTAATTTTGTCTGAGTTGTTGGTGTTTTTTTTTTTTTTTTTTAACGATTTATTTTATAAAAAAGTGTTTCCTTATAGTACGTCTCGCATCTTTGCAGTGCACGGAAAACCCCTTCAGGCGTATTTTCTTCAAATTGTAATCCGCGTCGGATTGTTTCAAATGATTTTAGCATTTCATCATACGAAGGTTTTTTTTATTTCTTCATCATGATCATTTCCATTTTCATCATCTTCATCTTCATCGCAATTCATAGCTGTATTGTTTTTATTTTTCACACTGTCCAAAATATCCGATTCAGTTAGTGTTTCCGAACTTCAAAATCAAGTGAAAGATAATCATCAATCAGCACATCATCGTTAATTTCTTCTTTTTCCCTCAGCTGTATCCTCGGAAAAGTTCGTTAAATAGAAAATGCATTTCGCTATTTGGAGGTTATTTTACAAAGAAATTAGCAAAATGTTCTTGGTTCCAACGAAAAGTTCGCAAAATAGAGAAATTTGCAAAATAGAGGTTCGTTAAATAGAGGTCCGACTGTACGTCATTTGCTCCCGTGTTTAGTCACTTTTCTCTTGATTACTGTAGTAGCAGTAGTCTAATAAGTTATCTAAAATGTTGCAACGGTTGCAGTGGTAACAATTTTACTACAGTATTTGAAAGCTATTAATTTCGGAACATCGTCTTCTTTTCCGTAGAAACATTGTATTTAATAACAGTTAATTCTAACCAGACATCACTTGCAGAATGATAGCAAAGAATACAAAACGAAAGTTATAAACAGAAGAGACCGAAATCCAAAGTAAGATTTCCATGCCACAATCAATCTTAAAGTTCGCCATCTCATTGATCCTTGGGAAGATAGGATCGTTACGTGAAGGATCGACAAACGTAAAGCACGATATATTCGTCAAACATTTCTGAAGTCATGAAAGACCTTTTGGGGGAATCGAATGATGAGAGAGTGAAGCAGGTTGTATTTTTCTACAACCGCAAGGTTAACAGACTCCTATACGCCCACTGCCGCAGAAATCCTTTCAACCTATAGAATCAATGGCTGCTATATGTCAGTAACGAGTTACTGCAACAACTGGCATGTGCTGTCTTTCGTTAACAGATGACTGGAATAAGTCCTCTTCCGACTGAAGCATCGTATGTAGAATGGTCGTAGAAATTTGTTTGGATGGACTGTTGCAGGTTCAGAAGCTACTTCCCGTGATCTGGTAGTAGTAGCAGAGGCCTCCAACTGCAGGCGGGTTACAGCAGAAATACGGTCATTGAAGTATTGCTAGTTTACATCACAAGAATAAGGTATTTTCTTGCCCGTTACGAATTCGCGATTTAAGACCATAAGACGTTAATGCGGCAGGAACACGTAAAATTAGCCTCGGCTTCGTAAATTTGGTAACAAATGACCGTCATCCATAAACAGATTCAAATCGTTCTATCTGATGAAACACCGAAAGATAAGAAGGGAATCCATTTTTTATAGCTTTCTAGCTGACATATTAGTAAATAAAACTCAGATTTTTTTTCTTTTTATTACATTTATTTAAGAAAACAACCACCTCAACGACTTTATATATAATCTTAAACGGCAAAATTATGAATGTTTCCGCTTATAATAGAACTTGAAAAATTTGTTTATAGCAAAATACAACTGGGAGGCAAAAGACTCATGATATTATTTAGATTATATTCTTAATATGAGAAACAGAATATTATAATAGTTATTAAAGCCGGTTATTAAAAAAAAAACTCAAGGATTTAATGGATAATTGAAAATTCTGTCATGATATTCAGCCCTATTCTGTAAGCATATCGATACGTATAACAACCGGTTAAACGATCGTAACGACAATTCGTATTCTGTAACGTCCTAACGAGGTAGTTCAATCGTTAGGAATAACAATTCTTGTTACGAGATATCAAGCAGCAGAGAGCTACGGTTAGGACAAAATGATGGCGATTGTCAATAAGTGAATAATAATTAACTTAAAAATATCGCAGTAAAACGATATTTTGAATTTTGTTTTTACACTAAATAGGGGCGTGTCCTGACATACTTTAATGGGGACGAGGAAAAAATTACAAAAAAGAGATTCCTGAAAGAAACTAATTTTATTCATTTTTTAATTTTTTTTAAAGTCTAATAAGTAATGTATACGAAAAGTTTACTTTTAATTTAAATAAAAACACGTTTGATGAACATTAACATTAAAAATTTTTCTATCTTCTAAAAAAAAATCAAATCAAACAGCAATACGTATATGTTGTCTGAATCCAATTAATTTTATTGGTAGTAAAGCTCACGTAGGCGTTAAGAGGATTAAAAAGCGGGTTACGATTCTTTGTTTACGACTTCGATAGAAATCCAGTTTCAGGTCAAATTGGATTTTTTTTTGTGTGAACTTCTGGCGTTGATTTTCTCGATAAAAACACAGGGAAAATTACAAATATTAAAATTAGTTCGTCTCTAGCCTTTAATGATTATACCAAGTTTCAAGAAGACTCATCCAGAGGTTTCAAAGTGATTAGAGGAACACATGAACCTTTTCTATGAAAGTAGGATAAGAAAGGGATAACATTGAAAAATAAAAATGTAAGCAAACTTTAACTACCTTCTGAGATCAGTTTGTTGCTACTGGCAGCGATTTTGAGTTCTATTCGACCTCGACGTTCAGTGTGATCACAGCCACATAAATTTGGGACGCTCACTTCACACCTTTTATGAACATTCATATCACATGCTATAGAAAAGAAAAACAAACATTAAAATTAATAATTATTTTTAATATTCAGCAGTACCTTATAGTTTACAATCATAGAATGCAAATACTGTAATTTCCAAAGAAAAAAATAATACAGACAATACAGCAAAAGAGACAAAAAGACTTTATTAGAATTACATATCCATTTCAACTATCTGCACATTCACGATAGGTTAGCAGATTTTTGATGAAATTTGATACATAGGAGTAGTCATCACTACTTGAAGGGCTCTGAATTAATGCGTCTCTACTAGAAATGCCATCTAACGGGAGTTATGACTTTTGAATATTTTGAGTAGTTTGTAAATGCAATTTCTTTTTATAGGTATTGTTATTAGAAGTAAAAAATGAAATAAAATGAATCAGAGAATTGTTTCGGATAATATAGAAACATAGTAAAATATGCGGGTTTAGTAACAGTCAGGTAATAATAAAAAAAAAAACAACCCAACAATACACATGAATTACTTTCAAGTTTTGTAAAAAAAAAATTAGCAGCTTGATCTTAATTGTTATTTTTACTTAAGAATAAAATCTTAAAAATCCTTTATCTTCCTTTTCCTTTAAGACATCATTGTAGGTGATGTGTAAGACGATACAAGAAGATCCTATTGACTTTGATAAAAATCGAACCAGCAGGTAATAGGTGAACAACCGTCAACAAAACCGAATGACAACTTTTCTGAAAAAGCAAAACAAAACAATATTCTATTCGCTCTTACCACATGCGTATTCGACATTTGGCACTCCATTTATATCTTGTTTTAAGTCAATCTTCTGGCAAGCAATTATTTTTAGAATTTCTGGTGTTCTATCTCACACATTCTTTTTCTTTTTAAATTAATCAAGCTTTCTCTAGTTGGAACCTAACTATGATATCTAAAAAGCCGAAAAAACGTCGTTGATATTTAAGCCTCGCTTTACAAATAAAGTAAAAAAATTGTAAAGAATCTAATAAATAAATAAAACAGAAATTCCAGAAATAAGCAAATCGTTTTGGTATAAGATGGGTTTAAAAAACAAAGAAAGTAGAATAGAACATTATTTCTTAATAAAGTGAAGAATACAAGACTGCACCTGAGTAAACAAAAGGTTCTCGCACCCTGAGCTATCATTCTTGTATTACTTTAGTTTATTATGTATATCCTGCACGTTAAACTTTAAAAACTAACATTATTTCTTGTTGCAAAGAACTTAATAACGATAGCAATAAGTCCCTGAAAGAACTGAAAGGCAACATTCCTAACAGTTTATCCCTTAAAATTTAGTTATTGTTTTGTTTATTTTTTTTTTTCTTTTTTTTTTTTTTAAAGTCGTGAAAAAAAAAAAAAAAAAAACTGAAAAAAAGAAAAAAAAAACACATTAATTTTCAAATTGTAAAAATTTGTAAGGCAAACAGTTTTATAAAAAAACAAACCAAATTTTCATTAAGTTCTAAAGATGTCTACATCGGATTAATTTTTAATCAGAACAAATCGCTCAAAGACTGGAGAAGTTAAAGGATTAATATTTAATGTTTAAGACACTCCAGTGCTTTCTATGGAAATTGCCTTCTCGAGTTAATTTCTCGATAAATATTTAACTTTTGAAAAAGGTTTCACTTATTAGATTGTCTCTAGTTCTTAAATATGTAGACCAAGTTTCACGAAGATCCACAAGCGGTGGAAGAGTTATTAAAGGACACACAAACAGATTAAAGATTGACTTATTTGATGAACCTCCTTTTCCTAGGTTAAAAGCTGGAGTAACGCCGAAAAGTTTGGGTTGTTTTCGAATTCTGACATTCATCGATCATTATGTTGATTTAACATTTTTGTAGAAATAACGTAATATGTAAACAGCAGCAACGTAAAGGCTCCATTTATAAGCTTAAAACTAACAAGTAAGGTGTATCAGCTTATAGTTCAAACCGATTTAATTACAGAACGGAGACATGAATATTCAGTAGAAAAGATATTCGAAGATTACAATAAATATAAAGAAATATACTAAGATATTGCACTGCAAACAATCTAGTCCATTCGTTCGCCTATTTCGGTCTCTCTCAATGTTTAAGAAATCCAGTTTATTTTTTTTCATTTGCAATCCACTAGAAAAAGCGAGACAAATAAAACACAAGAAGTTCCTGAAAGAATAGGAAGCATACTTTTTTTAAATACGTCGAGTTCTCTTGTTTGTTTGTTTGTTTTTTTCTTTTATTTTTTTTTACGTTGTGAAAATTATACAAACGAAAAATCTGCTTTTTTTATTATTGTTTTTTTCTGAAAAATTTTATTAGATCCACAACTGCTGTCTAAATGTACTTAATTTCCAGCTGAGCATATATTAAGAGGATCAATAAGCGGATTAATATTCACTCTTTTAAGAGATCGACAGAAATCCCTTGCTTCGTTTCTAATGCTTTTTCTGTGAGAGTTTTAATCAGCTGTACTACTTTTTCGACATACAAGGAAGAAGTGGAAGTTTTAAATCATCTATTACTCTTCAATGTGCATACCAAGTTTGAAGAAGTTTCATCCAAGTGTTCAAACATTATTATCGGAAAGACATAAATACACACACACACACACACACACACACACACACAACAAAGTAACTGATTTGATGAACAGCAGGATAAAAAGAAGAAAAAAAGAGAAATTTCATACTACGAAAATGGTGAAAATGACGATGATGATGACGAAAAAAATACAGATAATCTTCTTTTTTTCCTTATTGGAAAAGCGTCATCTTATCACTGTTACATAATACATCAAGGGTCAACATTAAGAGAAATAAAAGGTTTCTCTTTAGCTATTACTGAAAGCAGTGGTTTTCGTAAATGAGAAGGAGAAAAATTATAGGCTTTTTTTTTTCGTCTTCTTTGTGTGGAGGAATAAGGGAATCATAAAAGGATATCAGTAAGAATCTCGTGGATAAAAGAACACACTGAGGTCCAATCCTCTGTTTCCGCTACACCGTTTCACTAGTTCTTGCCTGGGGTTAACGGCCCTGAATGGTAACCAGTTCCTTGGAAAACTGACCACTGCCCTTATCCTCACTAAATAACTCGATGGTCAATTCTTTAAAGGTGACCCTTTAAGACACAGTTCGCCTATAGTAATCAACAACAGTGGAATCGAATTAAGTAAACGAAATGAATTAAGTAAAATCTATTCGTTTTCATTTAGGAATTCGGACTTATCTGAATCGTAAATCTGGTGTTTCAGAAAACATCAATACTGTATCTATTAAAAAAAATCAATTGGAAGAAGTCTGTCTTAAACATTCAAAACAAAATTTTTAGTTTATAAGTGAGACGTAACAGATCACTTAAGTCTGTATTGGTGTTTCTGTGCCAAATAACGTGTGAACCGCTGGATGACTCTGCATGCCAATTCGAGGACTGGAGACAATCTAAGTTTGATATTTAGAATCTGTTCGAAGTGGATCCTTGTAAGAAATTATCAAGAGAAAGCAACAAGAAAGGCTTTGGAATCTAAACAATCGGTTACTGTCCTGTCTGTTAATATTTCATTGTCTTAAACAATAGCTAATCCATTGGACTGAATTTAGTATGATTAATCCGATTTAAGCAACTTAAGCAAATAAATCGGATTTAAATCATTTTTTCAGAAATATAAATGTAGGCTTTCGTTTTGTCATTTTCACAACTTTAAAATAAAAGAAATTAAAAATAAAAATAACTTATTAAAGAAAATAGGTTTTAAATTCATTTGCACTTCTTTGAGAATTTTTCTCTGATTTGTTAAAAGTTTGGGATTTAAAATTCTGTGAAGGCTGTGAAATATCAAGTTCAATGAAAAATGTAAAATCCACTCAAAATTGCTTTGAAATAGATATAAGAAATAGATATAAAATAGATGCTTTGAAATAGATGATTAAAAAAAGGCGGAATGACCTTTCATTTTCACCCAATCTCAATTATATTTGGAATTGATTGAGAAATTTCAGCGACCTTAAATCACGTTTCGGAAGATATAATAAGCGCTATATATTTGCACAAAACATTTTTAAAGAAAAAAAATTATAATTAAAGATTTCTTGAATCACTGATCAAAATGAATGAATCCAGCAACTGTATTTTACTGGGATTTCCCAGGCCTTTCTCTAATAGTTCTGTTACCCGATATTTCGTGTCAATAAGTTTGTTTGCATAAATACGGTAACGGAATTATTGTATTATAATATTTCCGCAGACGTAGTGCGAGAACTCTATTTTTTTCCCCAAGAAAAAAATGTTTGATTATTTACAATGACGCTTCTGTTTTTGAATGATTTTGAATCTGCGAATGTCGATGGTGTTTGTGCAAAATATCCTAGAAAAGCATTACTCTGAGAAACAGAAGCAGATATACTTAATTTACAAATCTACGGTAAGTCTTCGTCAAAAAGTGGAAGTTAAGGATGAAAAGTTGCTTCGTTAAGGCGGAAAGAATTCTGAATGATCTTCAAATTTCTCTAAAACTCAGTCTGTCTGGCCACTTTATTAGGTACACCTATCTAGCAGTGTGTTGGGCCTCTTTTAGCCCTCAAAACTTCCTGAATTCGTCGAGGCATGGATTCCACAAGATGCTGAAAACGTTGAGATATTGTGTACCATGCAGATATGAGTTTGTCACGCAGTTCCTGAAGATTTGATGGAGGTGTAGGCCTGGAGCGAACAGCCCGTTCCAGCTCATCCCACAAATCAATCGGGCTGAGATCCGGAGACTGAGCGGGTCATTGCAGCAAGAAAAAGTCATCGTCATATTCCTCAAACCATCCCATAGTGATGCCGACTTTATGCACCGGCGCATTATCCTGCTGGAAGTAGCCATCTGCATGAGGATAAACTGTTAACATGTACAATTGCACTTGGTCAGCTACGATTTTTAGGTACGCTCTAGCATCCTGTCGTGCCTCCAGATGGACCCAAAGTGTACCAGGAAAACATCCCCCACACCCTGACACTGTCCCTACTGGCTTGAAGAGTTGTTGTGTGACAACATTTGTGCGCACAGCAGGGATGTACCTAATAAAGTGGCCGGACAGTGTGTACATTGATATATTTCAACTAAATTTTCTCTTCTACATATATATACATATAAAACATTTCTAAATTGCAAATGATTAATTGAAATCTTTGCTTTGCGAAACTTGAAGGTTGTGCTTTAACTTTCGCCTATTCTATAGATGTATATATATATATATATATATATATATATATATATATATATATATATATATATATA